>JACGCM010000252.1:0-1200000 GCA_014058105.1 Kingdonia uniflora
TTTTCAATTGACATAAATGTTAAAAGAGATAGATCTGTCACGAAACTATTATCATACCCATGCAATGCAATTTAGAGGAATCCATGGTTGTAATGTCTATTTTCATCTGGTTCTCCAGGCCAGGGTATTGTACCTAGCCTCCCACAAATAGATAACAAATAAACATTAGTAAAATACAACAGCCAAATTTGAAATTGAGCAAGTTTAAACACCTTTTGTTAATGATAATTTTCATTTATGCGAAGAAACCATCTTCATCAATTTGTTTTGTTCTTAAGTTTTGAAATGTGGCATCTTCCATGTATATCTGTTTTCATTTTGTAAGGTGCACATAGGCCTAAGATGAACATTTCCATATTGCAAAATAGTAAGTATATGGTTGGTGTTCAAAAGTATATTGTAAGAGTTTTCTATCATCTCACAAGAAAATGATATTTCAGCCATTCTACATATACTTCCTCAAAAGATGATTTCAATGGTAAACGAAGTACACGGCATACAAATATAAATGGACTTGTCGAACTAGTTTCAACGAATGCTACCCTTAATGCCAAGTTATAACTTTTACTGCATTTTGATTACATGTCCTTTGAGTCTTTTTTTTTTTTTAATTTAACTTCATTTATATTAAAAAAATAAAAGGATTACAATAGGCGAGTTTAAAACATAGACACGGAAGAGGAAACAAACAAATTGAGAGGCAAAAACATCTTCCCAAACTGGGTGCTCCTCTGATTGTTTAGATCCCTTAAGTTGATGGTTTCCTCTATCTGGGGTCATTATACATCTAAGTTATGTCTGACCAAGCCAACTCAATATATTACCGTCAGCTTGTCACCTATTGATGTGCTCCGACATTTTTGCCATCTGTTCATACATTCATGCATGATATTATCATTTTTAATCATACCATTCGTCATTCTAACATCCTCGTCTCTGTTATATTTAGTCTTGTACATGATGTTTATTAGGTACATAACATTCAGCTTCATAGAGCATAACTGACTTTACCATCATCTTTAGAATTTCCCTTTTAGCTTCTATTTAGATGTAATTAACACACTTCTTTGTCTGTCTGTCAGAGCAATATAAACCTTGTCTTGGTAGATTAGCTTTTCATTTTTGGAACACAAGATCCAAGGCTCTCCATGGTTCCACTTTTATATTAGCCCCTCTCTAGTATCAAGTAGGATAATGTCATCTTCAAAGAACATACACCAAGACCAATACTGTTTTCTACAACTATGAGTAATCATTAGACCAATATGCCTTTTTTACATCTTCATTCTCTATCACACTAGTCACCACTCGATACATCTATTAGTTAATTCAAAAATCCCCTAGAGATTGTTTTCTTACACAATGAACTCCACATAAAATATATGTTATCTATTAGTTGGTTGCCACAAGTCAATACAAACCATGAGAAGATCCTCCGCTTATCGCTAATATTTTCCATAACTTGCCCAAGCAAGAAGATTGCCTTGATGGTTGATTTGTCAGCTACAGAACCAAATTGATTTTTTGATACCTTTGTTTCTTTTGATGGTTCATTTTAACTGTTTCCCATAGTTTGATAGTGTACGAACCCACTCTACCACAGATAATATTCCCATTTAACCATCCTTAGAATAGGTGTAAGGTTTTAGCTCAAAGGCCTTAGTGTCAAGTACAGTGATTTTGCGACTTATGGATTTTACTTCGTTAGGGATCTTACTAGATGAGGAACTATCATAATCCCCCATCTTAGGAATGAGCTGCCTCGCTCTAATAGCATTTATAATGCCCCACTTACCACCCACATTTTCTCCATGTAACTTCCCCCAGCATGGATGCATTGGGCTTTGTTTGTCCCACAAAAGGCCTCGGTGCTAAGTGAGTCGTAAACCCTGCACCTCCATAAGGGGTTGTTAAGTGGGAGAACGTTGGAGGTAGAGTGGGTTACGGGTGGTCTAGGAAAAAAGACTATGACACCCAAAAGGTATGCTGGAAAAACCCGTACCCAGTAGAGATGATGTCGGCCCCGTAATTTAGTCATATCTGTGACGACCAAGTAAGCCTAGTAGCGTAATCGTATCCAGGATTGGTCATTACACAATCTCTCAAATGTTTAATACCGGGTTATGCAACATTTTACCTTTCATCTTATGTAGTTATTCTTTTTCTTTATTTTTTGAGAATATTTTATGTATATATACTATAGTTGTATGATTTTCAGTTTTCATACTTCTTCCTAATCCCTACAGGCCTTCAGCTGTTCTAGAGTTGTTTTTAGTTCCAATCCAAATTATATAGATTATGTGCTTTATGATCTCCCATCTTACGTTTGAAAACTTCATAGAGTAGTATTCATGTGATAGTTTATAGAAATAATTTGCACTACCTATTCCAAATCTCGATCTTTTGTTAATATCTCTGATCATTGCCCTCAATGCATCTAACAGACAATGGAAGAAGTATAGGAAAGTCGGTATCAGTTCAAATAATCACGAATGTATGCTCATATTGCCAGAGATCAACACCCACATCAGCTACTCTTAATTCATGTTCTTTCTTGAAAATACTGCAGCATTACTGCTGTATGCCACAACTTTACACTAAAAGCCGCATCATTTACCAGTAACAAAACATTTTTTTGCATACATTGGCCAAATAATACCTAATTACCTTACACTGCAGTATTTTACCCGTCCTAACGCAACTTTTTTTTGTTGTTGTCAAAAATCAATCATTTGGTCGAATAGTTTCAAGAACCCTAGACATTTTGGGAATAGAAACGTGTTCATCACCATATATTAGTCTTCCATAAAGACCGATCACCCCTCCCCCCAAATCAAACTCAAGTCCACTCTCACTCACCCTATCAATCCTCAGAGATCGCTAAGGTGACCACTTCGGTTACGGACAAAAGCACCGCCACATGGATTGTCCTGCAGTTATTCAAGGATAAAATGAGCACCGAAGGCGTCATCCATCTAAAGAACCAAGTTGTTGGTACTGGCTGGGATGCTGATCTCTGCACCAGAACTCCGGTGATATTGAGATATTGCAGGTGTGGTTCACAATTATGTATCCATATGGAGATGAAAGGGGGGAAAGGAAGCAGCACGGGAGGAATCAAAACAGGAATGTGGTGAATTGTCATCATCGTCCCAACCAGTTTTGTGTGAGTAGTTTGACGAATTCAAGCAGGAGATCGAGACCTTGGAGATAATGCGATTATATATCTCTAAGTCCACACGAAATGCCCCAGACTTGGGGTTTCTATTTATCAGCAACTTAATGACTATCTCAAAAAAACTTTTTGAGGTGGAAAGAGTACAACACGAAGACAAAGGAAAAAAAAGAAAAAACAAAACAAAAGTCAAGCGACATCAAGTTGAATCAACCATAACTATATCTTTCCAGGACACAAGATCTTCACCCCCCACAACACGCACGCCACACACACACACACACCACAAGTATAAATGGTGATACTCAATACAAAGTCGTCACATAAATGTCAAAGATGATCGCTTCCACGGTCTCAGTTCCCATCGAAATGTCTATCGCTCCTTTCGTTCCACAAAACCCATCCAATCGCATACGAAGTGTGCTCCCACAAGACTTTACCAATGTTCCTTCTAAATAGCTTGCACTGCCATGTTTAAAAGATGCAATAAAACCTCGGTCAAACACCAATGAGACACAAAAAAGTTTAGAAAGCGATTTCAAACCTCCATCAAAACCGAGTAGCAGAAGGTTACTTTAGACGGAATCTTCTTCCGCAAAACCACACATCTAGGGGCACCCTCATCATAACCACTCTTTCAATCTAGTGTACGTCATGCAGCTTAACTGTCATGCTTCTACTTTCAATTCTATGGACGGGTTGGCATTACCTGATAAGAAAAAAATTGTTTCACTAATGGTACGGGCGATGATAAAAAAAACTCATGGGTACCCTGGAGCTTGTTGCGTCCTTCAAATTTGAAAGTTGCTCTCTAGTTTACACTAAGGACGTAAGTTAGAAAAAAGACGAATGAATGTAGTTTTCAGGAGAAAATCCCATTCATGTAAAACTTTTAATAATTGCAGTTCCTGGTTACTTCAATAAATACTTGTATTAATCCCCTAAAAATAAAAATGGAATTAGTTTTTAAAATTACGGAAGATAATTTCATACATACACAAATATGAAAAGTATATAGATATTTGAGTGTGAAAAGGATGACCAACCTTAATAGCTACTTCCTGATTGTCTTTCAACCTTGCGCGATGTACTTGAGCGATTGATGCGGCAGCAATTGGTTTTTCGTCAAATGATAAAACCTGATATTTAAATATAATCAATGAGTAGAAATCAATCTGATAAAAGTTCAAGAAAAGCAACCGAACATAGATAAGCTCAACCAGTATTTCTAGAAAAAGCAATTCATTTCAAAGCAACATTCAGAAATATCAAATATCCTATTGAGGATGAGAGATCAGTCTTTGATATTTATTAAGGGAGCAATGTTAGTTCAGACAACTCCGAATTTGGAATTAGGCTTTGTTTGCAGCAGTTGATCCTAAACAAAGTGAAGAAAAGAATATGGGTTGTTTAACTACCCCTACCTCCGTAATTATTTGTTTCAAACAATATGTAAGCCCTCTGTCATTTTGGCCAAAACACTCCGGGATTTGGACTAAATGACATATTACAAAGGGAAATTTAACAAAGGTATTTCTTCAAAATGTATTGTCTGCCGTTTTTACAAAATGTAATGTTTTGATATAACCACTGGATGCAAAGTCCAATTAACTAGTCCAAAGAGTATAGAGGAGGCATAAATATGGTAAGGTATGTAATACTTACAAGTCTGATATATCCTGCCCCAGATTGTTTACTAGTGCTTCTTTAATAGCTCTGAAATGACAAGGAACTGCCTAGTACGCCAGCGCAAAGAAAAATAGAAAAACTGGATCAGGTGGATTCCCAACATATGGTCCTAGCCCTAAGTAAAAAAAATATCCATATAGGCAATAAAGAAAATACCTTGTCCTGCAAAGAGGATAGAGTTGAAGAGTACTCCTTTGGAACCTGGCGCATAGCTGCAACAAACTGACCAGCTTTCACATAGAAACCTTTATTGGTCTCACACAGTCTCAATATCCTCTTGGCTGAACGTTGATGGACCTAAATCCCAACACTAATTAAATATAGATACGCTTACCATTCTATAGCTGGAAAATATAAACCAAAAACCAAAAATGTAGCCTACAATATTTTTCTTTCAAGAAACTCCCAATTAGTCCTTACAAGTTCACACTTTACGAGATAGTTTAATTTCAATATAATTCGTTTCAAAGATGAAAAGATCACGTGAATACCTTATGCAAATCTTCTTAATGAGATCACACATGAGACGTAGAGTTATTGTTTGAGATCATGGTTTGCAATGACTATGATTATCCGGGTATTCCATAGTTTTGAATATGTACTGGAACACAGCTTTATTTCTTATGGTGAGTTTAGTAGTTTTTATCTTTAGTAATTTCTGATTTAAACTAGACGTATGAATCTTGTTGTCTGTAGCCTATATATACGTATATGTTGTTGATGTAAAAGTTACTATTAAATAATGAAATTATTCACATTCCTAAATTTAATTTGGTATAGAGCTTTTTCAATCTTAAATACAACTTAGAGTTTCCTTGCTTCTATTTGCGAGGATAATAGCGATCACTGGACAAATTATCTGGTTTGCAAGTGTGAGAAGATAGAGTGTCTAGGCAAATGTGAATATTGTCTAAGCAGATGAGGGATAGCCTGTTCTTCCATAAAAATTAAAAATTCGTTTTGGGGTCTGGGAGCCTCAATTACGAACAATGCCCTGTGCAGTTGAGCTGGAGTTTGGGGAAGAATTGCACAATCCGCAAAGAGAAGTTTGGCAGCTAACTTTTCTGTCAGCTTGAGCAGGTTGGCAACAGATTTTGGATGCGGTGTACGGGCAAATCTTGAGGGTGAAGATTTCCTTTTGAGGAGGGTAACTGATATGGGGAGGACAACTGAGGTATAACTTCATGTTTCTTTACTACTTATCTTCGATTCATGTAACTATGAAGGGATTGCTATGATTTAAAAGCTTTAGCGTGAGAAAAAATCCTAATGAGAGGGAGGTTAATTATCTGGACATTTTTTCTATGGTTAAGTCTTTCTTTTTTCTGCAAAAATGGTTATTTCACACTAAAATCTTTTTCGTACAGGAGGGTAGCTAACGGGATTGGTCATATAAATGCCCCAAGGACTATATATCATGTGTAAAAAGTTAAAAAAGAATGAGTGGCATCATCCTACTCGTATATCACTTGACCAAGTCACTATCCCACTAAACCCATAAAAATTTTTTCATCATCCTTTTACACTGCCCTATTAATTTTCGACAACAGTTTTATGCACCCTAAATCGTCCTTCCTTCTTTGTAGATATTTGTATCAGCATATACCGCAGTAAAACTAATAAACTTCAATACAACTACACACATTTCGCGAAATTCAGTATTAACTCTCTAAAACTATAACCCCTCTAGCTCTTATCTATCACTAATCAAGTTAAATCCACTAAAATTACACCAAGTAAAATGACTCACCTCAGATAATTTCCACAAATACTCTTCGGAATCCGACGACAACCCACTTAACGAGTACTTGTAATCAACAATACTGGAAGTAATCTTCATTTTACCCAAACAAACAAAGAATCAAGAACTCAAAAACACAATTAAAATTGAAGGAAAGAGATGAGCAAACCGTGTAAACAGCGCGAGAAGAGCGAACAACTCCGTCGAATCCTGCCCTAATTTTCTCGCGGAAATCATGAGCAGCAGCGAGAGGGATTAAATTAGGGTTTGTGATTGATGTGAGTTGAAATGTGAGTCCAGTAGCTGTTATGAGATAGAGTATGTTCTTCTTGTTGACCGTGGCGGGAAATTTGAAAATCCGTTTGAGCGTCATTGAGATTGAGAGCCGTATGTATTCAATTGTTGTTTTCTCAGAAATATATGTATAAGTGAGTGGTTCTTTTGGGTAGCACAGTTAACACTATCAAATGTTGGAGATGAGCAGATATGAAATCAATGTTAAAAAGGTCAGGTGATGGAGAACGAGAAGGAGAGAGAGGAAGAGCAAGAAATAGAAAGATAATACTAACAAACGTGATGCAAGTGTATATAGGCATACAAGCCTAATAGCATCTCCTAAAGTACCTTACTACTCACTTGGTTTTCGAGGTGCCATATAGGATTTTTGTCATCCAATAGTCCGTCACTCATTTGGTTTTTCTCCTCAAATTCCAAGGTGCAACTTTGCTTTTTTACGTTCCGACCGGGCGCCCAAGTGTTATTTGTTTGTTTTATAATCGGGTGCCCAATTTTTATTTTTATTTCAAATCAAATCGGCCGCCTAATAGTTAGGAGCATAATTATTATTATTTTCAACACCCAACATTTAAGCGCCTATTAAAAAAAACCAACTAAGGTACTATTGGATGAAATTGGACCTCACTTAGTTAGATTTTGGTTTTTTTCACCCAACTGAGTCAGGTACTTTAGGAGATGCATTTGATAAATGTGCAAATTTAGATGAGCTAATATGTTCAGTTCACCCACATTTAGAAGAAGTTACGACAGCCTCAACTACATACTTGGCTGAGCACACGATTTTATCAACCCATAATGAAGATGTTAACATCATCAACATTTAAGCTATAGCAAAATTCAAGGCCAAGAGATTGTTTATCTTGCCGCTGACACGTTATCAAAAGCAGACGATGGTGATCGCACTGTCACAAATCGATATCCCCAATAATATATGAAGTCACTCGATCCTTCAGGTCTACCTCCGTTTAGACTAAGATTGAAAGTTGGGTGCCCAATAATTTTATTGCGTAATCTCGCTCCAAAAAACGGTTTTATGAAATGAGACCAGATTAATGGTGGTGAGATGTTCTCCTAGATTAATCGAAGTAAATATTTTAACAGGATGTAAAGCTAGAAACTTGGTATTCATACCAATAATATCTATAACTCTGACGTCTTACGATTTGCCATTTTCTATGACAAGGAGACAGTTCCCACTTCGACTAGCATTATCAATGACCATCAACAAATCCCAAGGCCAGTTAATAAAATATGTTGGGATCGATTTAACAACTTCCGTTTTCAGTCATGACCAACTATATGTGCCATTGTCAAGATGCACATCCCCGAAGATAATAAGTGTACTTCTGCCACCAGATGCTGCAAATACAACAATTAATGTAGTATATCCAGGCGTTTTGTTGTAGGTAAATAACTTAACAATAACATGACCCACTACTCTGATGTTTATCTTTCTAAGTTCAAAATTCAATATATTTTTTAGAATAAGACTTATTTATATGGTTGACTAATCACTCTCTAAATTTAGGAGAATCTTTTCTGTAAATATGGGAGATAGAAATTAACGAAAAGTATGGAACAATCGTGGAAAGAGTACAATAAACATGTAAATGTGGTACTTATATAATCGAACGTTTTATCACAATGTGGTTTCATATAATTACTATTACTAATATACTTCATATTTCGAAGACAATACTAAAACCACAAATTCAACAAACACCGGTGATATATTATTATTACCATAGCAATGGATTATCAAAGAGAAACTTGAACGTCCGATGTCCACAGCTACGAAGTTCTGTGACTATTAGTTGTTGCACTTTTGCATGAGTTATACAAAACATTATCTAAAAGATAAAAAAATGAAGAACGTGAACTATGTCGTGCTAAGAATCACAAGCTATCAAAAGTGGTTCTTTATATCGTACACCAATTGCAATATGAAAAGAAACAAGAACTTCTTCGAATGAGAAACAAAAGACATGACGAATTTTGGAAATGAAAGAATCTTAATGCAATTCTATGGTAGCTTTGTGTAACTTAAAACTTTTGTATATTTTGTATAGGTTTCAGAAGTTCATATGTATAATTAAAAATTGAAGTATAACCCCATTTTAATGATTATCGTATTTGAATCATTACATACTAATTTATTGTGATGTGATGTAATAATAGGGGGATAAACATTCTACGCTTAAAAACTATGCAGAAAAGAATGAATCAATGAAAATAAGAAGATGGAGACAAACACACATTGATGAGGTATGTCTATTAATTTAACTCGTAATTATCAAAAAGTTCTCTTAAGTAGTATAGAAATTGTACTTCCGTATTTGTAACTTTGTACATTTCTATTATTAAAATTTCAATTCTACATTAAGGAAGTGGAAATGAAATTAGATGCCTTCAACGATGTCAACTGCGTCGTACACCATTGCCTATATTATGATCGTGCTATGACTATGCTAGAAATCATTTGAGGACTATAGGGAGGTGTATTTCAATTATTTAGTATCGTAAAATTTGTATAATCTTTATAATACTAGCATAAATCATTTCAAACTTATTTTATTTATATTTTTTTTTTTGCTGCATATTCTCAACTCTTTTCAAATATAACCTCCTTCTAAACAATTCCAATTACTTAGAATATAACCTAATATAGTAGTAATTAATATTTGTCGATATCAACGTTCTAAAATACATAGTGCCGAATGTGCGTCGACGTAATTGCCCGTATGTCGTCACGGGTAGTATTAGTATAGTTTATAAACATGCGTAAAGTAATAATAGATAAAGTAACAAAGTACCTACAAGATAGCAATTTAAATAATAACAAATCATAAACGTAGAAAAAAAAAACTCAATAGTAATAAATAAATAAATATTTACCCACCTTCAAGTCTCCTATATTATGCATTTGAACCATGATCTCTAAAACACATGCCCCATCCGCTAAAAAAGAAAATAAATACACAGATATTGTAAGAAATCTGCCAAAGAAAAATCTGACATTATAATAATAATAATAATAACTTTACCTAAAAATTAAATAATAATGATCCCCATATTGCCAAATTACAACAAGAAAAGCTCTAAATTAGACTATAAATAACGAAATGAAATCAAATCAAATTTTGGATTAAATAAATATTATCAAACATTCTCTCAACGAGTATGCCCTTGGAATTGTTTTTTATGAATCTCCCACCGTGCTCTATCGTTAACTATGTACCTACAGGTACAACAGTAGCAGAAGTAATTGTCAGGGTTTTGCTTCACGTGCCCTAACATGCAGGTATTCAAACTCTAATTATGCAGTGTACTTGTTACAACGAAATAGCAACCGCGCCTGCACATTGCCTCTCCCACCATTGTTGTTGTGATGATTCTCATGTGGGTTAACGTCACCATCATTGTTTCTTTGGTTTTCGATTCCACAATTGCGATAGTTGTTGTTAACAGAGGGAACATAAACAATAATAATCGAATAGAAGCCGAGGGAAAATAAATAACAACAATCGAATAGAAGCTGGTTGGTTGTTGTTAATAGAGGAAACAAAAACAACAACCAACCGATTGGAAGCTATCATCAAGAATATATTTAAAGGTACCGCAATAACAAAAGAACTCGTACGGGCTCTGCTCCAGATGTTCACGAACGTGTAGCTCGTGTTCATTTTCATGCACGAACTGTGCAGGACATTTGTTACAACGGAATGGTAATCGACATGCGCATTGCCGCCGTTGTTGTTGTTGGGATGTTGGTTAACGCTGTTTCTTTTTATTCTGAAACTATTGCTACGATGGTTGTTGTTTATGTTCCCTCTATTTCTATTTCCATGTGATTTCTACTTCTTCCCCCTTTCCACAATTCGAGACATTCCATCCACAAAGATTTGAGCAAATCTAGGGTTTTGGAGGAGTGTGTGTGTGAGAGAGAAAGGTTTTGAGAAAAGGGCTTTGGAGGAGTGTGTGAGGGAGAAACAGATGAAGGAGGGCTTGGTTTATAAAGTATCTCCAGCAGTGGGAGAGCTAGGCTTCTTTTTGTTGCCCTTTTAGGTACGGGGTGGAAAGCAAAAACCCTTGTTTGCTTTGCACGCATTGGTTTGAAATAGGCTACCTACTTTCTTGAATAGAAAGAAAAGAAAAGGCGTAAGGATCCTAGGACTGATGGCTCTCCTATTTTTCCTTCCTAGACTTTTACATATGAGTTGTTGCTGAAGAAGAGACCTGGTGGAGTTAAAGGTTCTGTTGTACTTGTGTACCCGCTGATTAAAAAGCCATTAAAACTAAATATAGAGTAGTGATAGCGAGGATCCTAGTGATAGTAATAGTTTGATTAGAAGAAGGTAGCCTTCTGTTAGGGTTAAAAAAGAGGTGTTTTTGTTCCCTCTGTTAACAACAACCAACCGGCTTCCATTCGATTGTTGTTGTTTATATTTCCTCGGCTTCCATACGATTATTGTTATTTATGTTCCCTCTGTTAGCAATAACCAACCAACTTCTATTCGATTGTTGTTGTTTATGTTCCCTCGGCTTCTATTCGATTATTGTTGTTTATGTTCCATCTGTTAATAACAACCACCGCAATTGTGAAATCAAAAACCAAAGAAACAAGGATAGTAGCGTTAACCCACATGGGAATGATCGCAACAACAATGGTGGGAGAGGCAATGCACATACACGGTTACCATTTCGTTGTAACAAGTACGCTGCATAATTTGAGTTTGAATACCTACACGTTAGGGCACGTGGAGCAAAACCCCAACGATTACTTATGTTACTGTTGTACCTGTAGGTACATAGTTAACGATAGAGCACAGTGGGAGATTCATAAAAAATAATTCAAAGGGCATACTCGTTGAGAGAATATTTGATAATATTTATTTGATCTAAATTTTGATTTAATTTGATTTCCTTATTTATAGTCTAATTTAGAGCTTTTCTTGTTATAATCTGCCATATGGGGATCATCATTATTCAATTTTTAGGTTTTTTATTTTTTATTTTATAATGTCAGATTTTTCTTAGGTAGATTTCTTACAATATCTATGTGTTTATTTTCTTTTTTAGCGGATGGGGCAGTGTTTTAGAGATCATGGTTAAAATGCATAATATATGAGACTTGAAGGTGAGTAAATATTTATTTATTTATTACTATTGAGTTTTTTTTTTCTACGTTTATGATTTGTTATTATTTAAATTGCTATCTTGTAGGTACTTTGTTACTTTATCTATTATTACTTTACGCAAGTTTATAAATTATACTAATACTACCCGTGACGACGTACGGACAATTACGTCGACGCGCATTCGGCACTATCTATTTTAGAACGTTGATATCGACAAATATTAATTACTACTATATTAGGTTATATACTAAGTAATTGGAATTGTTTAGAAAGATGTTGTATTTGAAAAGAGTTGAGAATATGCAGCAACAAAAAAAATATAAATAAAATAAGTTTGAAATGATTTATGCTAGTATTATAAAGATTATACAAATTTTACGATACTAAATAATTGAAATACACCTCCCTATAGTCCTCAAATGATTTCTAGCATAGTCATAACACTATCATAATATAGGCAATGGTGTACGACGTAGTTGACATCGTCGAAGGCATCTAATTTCATTTCCACTTCCTTAATGTAGAATTGAAATTTTAATAATAGAAATGTACAAAGTTACAAATACGGAAGTACAATTTCTATACTACTTAAGAGAACTTTTTGATAATTATGAGTTAAATTAATAGACATACCTCATCAATGTGTGTCTGTCTCCATCTTCTTATTTTCATTGATTCATTCTTTTCTGCATAGTTTTTAAGCGTAGAATGTTTATCCCCCTATTATTACATCACATCACAATAAATTAGTATGTAATGATTCAAATACGATAATCATTAAAATGGGGTTATACTTCAATTTTTAATTATACATATGAACTTCTGAAACCTATACAAAATATACAGAAGTTTTAAGTTACACAAAGCTACCATAGAATTGCATTAAGATTCTTTTATTTCCAAAATTCGTCATGTCTTTTGTTTCTCATTCGAAGAAGTTCTTGTTTCTTTTCATATTGCAATTGGTATACGATATAAAGAGCCACTTTTGATAGCTTGTGATTCTTAGCACGACATAGTTCACGTTCTTCATTTTTTTATCTTTTAGATAATGTTTTGTATAACTCATGCAAAAGTGCAACAACTAATAGTCACAGAACTTCGTAGCTGTGGACATCGGACGTTCAAGTTTCTCTTTGGTAATATATCATCGGTGTTTGTTGAATTTGTGGTTTTAGTATTGTCTACGAAATAGAAAGTATATTAGTAATAGTAATTATATTAAACCACATTGTGATGAAATGTTCGATTATATAAGTACCACATTTACATGTTTATTGTACTCTTTCCACGATTGTTCCATACTTTTCGTTAATTTTCATCTCCCATATTTACGGAAAAAATTCTCCTAAATTTAGAGAGTGATTAGTCAACCATATAAATAATCCATTCTCAACATATATGCCATTCTTTTGGATTGGTCATCTCCTTCCAAAATCATGATGTTAATAAATACATAAGGTTTCATAAGAAGAAAGAGGAGGCTTTATTAGGGTAGTGGTTGTCCATCAGGTGTAGGCGGTCGAAGATGGGAGTTTCTCGTGAGAGTGAGTTCTTTTACCATTATGTAATTATAGAAACTGCTTTAAAAAAAAAAAATAACCACACTGCTACATGATGTGCAAGTGTTGAGGAAAGTAGAATGTATTTCGTTAGAGTTATTTGGATTCTTGAAAATTATGGAACATAACTTAATTGAGAACAACAGAAAACTTCAAGAACAACAAAATGGTCAAGGTTCCTCGTGTATACCAAAAATAGAAACATGCCTATATTTTCTTCCTAGCATAATAACAAAAAACAAAACTATAAACAGAATCCAGTTCAACAAAAGTACTCTTGAAGAACAACGAAAGTATGGGGCAAAAGTTTTCGGTAACAATAATGGCCGCTCCAGCAGAATTTGGTTGTTTTCAAGAAATATAGTGCTTCTGATACCAAGCTAGGTAACAACAACGTAGATACGGGTGTCAGTGTCCGATACGGGTACGGGGAGTTGTATACTGTTTACTTTTTTAAAGTGAAGTGCCGTTGTTACCTAGATACCAAGTTAAGTTCTGAAAAGGAGAATATTATTACTTAATTTTGATATTACTTATTAAACTAAGTATGCGATTCCATCATACCTACAGTGCTTGCATCGTACTCTCTTAGTACGAGACCATACTCGCTATCAGTTTTTTTCATGTAATTTTGAGGATAAGTGGTCACTAAATTGTTTGTCATCAAGTTAAAATAAGTATTCTTTGATACTTTCTTGGATACTCCCTACATTATCATCTAGATATTAAATTGACTCAAATGCTTTCTTCTACCATTTAAACTGTATTTAGATTGTTTAGTTAGACTATTTTCAAGTCTGTAAATGTTATTAAGAGCATCTCCTAAAGTGTCTGACTGCCTTGGATGCAAAAAAGCCAAATCCAAGGTAGTCAGACTCAATTTCCTCCAAGAGTACATGGCTTGGATTTTAAACTAATTCAAACAAACGCATAACACTTAGGAGCCAAATTTGTTTTTTGTTTTTTTTAATTTTTAAATTGGGCGCCCAAATCTTAGGCGCCCGATTGATTTAAAAAAAAAACAATTGGGCGTCTAAGTCTTAGGCGCCTGTTTAAAAATAGAACAGGCGCCCAACACTTGGGCGCCCAATCGCGTCTTAAAAATCTAAGACCGAGTCTTGGATTCCAAGGCTGAGACTTGGATTTTAAGACTCAAATCCAAGTCAGTGAGGCACGTTGGAGGACGCAAATCTGATGTGGCAGCTTAAGATCCAAGGTAGTGAGGCACTTTAGGAGTTGCTCTAACAAGAGGTTCAACCTTTAGGTGGATGACATGGAATTTATGAAGCTGTTTGGGATAAACCCAACCAAGGTGTGCACTTTTGCTGTTAGAGTCTTCTAATATCTAATCTTGTTTCTTAACGAACTATATGCTCCAGACCCTGTAATGTTTCCCTTGAATTTATGTCTTGATATTAACTTTCACGTGATTTGCCCTCGTCCATCTGTGAAAATCTTTCTTGACTGCCAACACTGAACTCCCCAATATGTACAGTAGGTGGTATTACGATGTATAGAGGTGTTGCCTTATTGGTACAATAGTGAAACTTATAAATCCCCTTAAATATGATCATAATGTGTTCAACACATTGGTCTCTAGGACCAGAAGTCCACATCAACAACAAATCCATTCATATTTCTTTGTATGAATAGCTCCTTAGTTTCTTTTTTCCTGTGTACCCCATTTATTCCTCGGTCCAACTTGTTTCTTATGCCTTATGTAGCTCTATGTAGTTATAGCTTTGCATTAACCCCTCTATAGTTTTATGAAGCAATAAATTAATACTTTGTCATCTACAGATAACATTCACCAGAGGGCACACATTCTTGGACATGTGTAATAAACATAACTAACAAATTCCTCAAAGCAGGCTCTTCGGAAAATCGTAAACTGTCTACCCCAAGCAAAAGTAACACTTTGATCTCCACTATAAGAATGCAACATTACTAAGGATCTCCCTCTGAAGATTCTATTGTCCTTTTATGTCTAGCAACCCTATAATTAACACAGGCGGCCAACTTTTCTCCCTTTATGTGATGGCTAACTCTCTTTCAACAACACGAGAGCTGCCTAACTGCCCTGGCATGACCCAACTTAAGCCAATCCCATTAAAAAATACTACCGTTTTCTTTTGCTATTTAACAAGCAACAAAGGAACCACCTTCAGCTTCTTTTATGGCAGTTAATACCAAGACCCAATTTCTAGCAGTTAGTTTGTCTGTCATTAGGATGATATGGTAGAGCAGCTCCCAAGTGAAGAAGATGATTCCTTAGTGGATTTTAGGGGTCCAAATGTAAGACTTATTATGACCCACATGAGTAGGGTCCTTTAGTAATTATGGGTTTCTAATCATGATGATTCAAGTTCTAATAGGAACTAATCCTATTGGTTAATGAGGTCAGGGTTTCCTATAACTCTCTACTTTGATGGAAAGTAATCTTGATTGAAATAAGAGACTAGGTCCTCTCTCTACCTATATAAGTGTGCTTAGCCCATCAACTAAAACACAATCTCAAAGAGAAGGTTAAGGGAGAGAAAACCTAGTTGTCACCTCTCGCCGCCGCTAACGAACACAAAAAGACATACCTCAAACATAATCAAGCTATGGATCAAGGTATGTGATTATGTTTCCACATTATTGTTAATCGTGATTATTGTATTAAATCTTAGGTCCTTCTAGATCTAATTATTTATAGATCTTGTCATGTTTTACATGTGGTATCATGAGCTATGTTGAACTTTTATAATTTTCCAATTTTGATTTGTTCGTGTTATGTTTCTTGATCAAAATAAACTTTTGTAATTTTTTCGGTATTGATCGTCGGATATGATTTAGGTTTTTCACCGTATAGCATTAAACTTTAAAGTACTAGTTGTTCTCGTATTAATTTTTTCTGTTGTCCTATCGGTGTTTGTTCTTGAATATACAAGATTGCGGTATTTAATGTCAAACATAACATGAGTTAGGTCATACTAGCATAAATTTTTTAGTGGCAGCCTTTACAAATATTTTATTTTATTATTAGAATTTGAAGGGTTTAATTTTTTTGGTCGCCATAAGTTGATATAGATACAAATAACTCCCTCTAGGTATCATCATGTTAATGTATTTTTGAAATTTTAATAATTGAGTATTTTGAGATCTGCCACTCTTGAATACCGAGTACTTATTATAAATACTACTTTATAAGGTATTTAGATGCTCATAAAGTATACGTGTTTTTTGAGTTATTTTCCAGTTACATGAAATATATTGACTATGTTTAATATCGATTTGAGATCTGTTATTTTGTCCGGTTGGAAGTCACCAAAGTGACCCAACTATTATGATGCATGGATATCAAACCGAGTATATAATACGATTTATTTATCTCAAAATATTATGAATTCTCCCAAATGCGGATTAACTTTTGCGAGACTAATAAATTGAAATAGGGTAATTGATATGTATTCTAGTTTGTGTTTGGAACTAATAACCCAAAGGTGAAGGATCTTACATATTTTGGCGTACACTTTTAATTAGCCCTATTATATTAATGTTATAACTATTTGAGTGAACATTTTATATATTGTAATTTAGACCCAAATGTTGATTTGTAATGATATTATCAGTTCATCATCGGAATATAATATGGTTTTAATTTCTTATATTATGACTTTATTTATTTATCTATAATTCATAGTATTAATATTTTGTGAGTTTCTTGAAATTATTTATACAGACATTTGTTGACCTTTTATCACTCCTTGTTTTATGGGAGAAAATTATTTTATCACCTTTATTGACGACTTTTCACGTTATGGTTATGTGTATTTATTAAGTGAAAAATCTCAAGCAGTGAATGCCGTTGAGGTATACATTACTGAGGTTGAAAGACAATTAGGCAAAATGGTAAAAGTTATTAGGTCAGATAGAGGTGGTGAATACTATGGTAGATATGACGAATCGGGTCAATGCCCTGGCCCATTCGCCAAACTCCTAGAGAAGCTTGGTATTCGTGCTCAATACACAATGCTAGGAATGCCATAGAAGATGGTGTAGCTGAAAGGCGTAATCATACTTTAATGGAAATGGTTAGGAGTATGATAAGTAATTCAACTTTACCCATATCTTTGTGGATTGAAGCTCTAAAGATCGCTGTATATTTATTAAATAGGGTTCCTAGTAAGGCAGTTCCGAAAACTCCATTAGAGCTTTGGACTGGAAGGAAACCTATTTTAAGACATCTTCATGTTTGGGGATGTGCAGCGGAGGCTAGAATTTACAATCCACATGAAAATAAATTGGACCTTAAAACTATCAGTGGATACTTTATTGGTTATCCTGATAAGTCCAAAAGATATAGGTTTTACTATCCTACCCATAGTACGAGAATTGTTGAAACCGGTAATGCAAGATTCCTTGAAAATGGTGAAATTAGTGGGAGTAGTGAATCAGGAAATGTGGTTATTGAGGAAGTTAGGGTGAAAGTCCCATTACCCATAACTTCTAATCATGTTGTTGTTCCTATGGTTGTTGATCAAATCGATAATACCGAGCAACAACTGGGCAATCAACCACTCCATAATAAGATTGTCACCAATGAACCGATAATAGAGGCACTACAAGAAATAACACCACGCCGATCCCAACGGGAAAGGGGATCTGCTATTTCGGATGACTATGTGGTGTACTTACAGGAATCTGAATTTGACATAAGGACTATTAAGGATCCGGTTTCATTTTCACAAGCCATGGATAGTAATAATTCTACTAAATGGATTGATGCTATGAAAGAAGAGTTAAAATCAATGGAACAAAATGAAGTTTGGGATCACGTTGAATTGCCAAAAGGATACAAGAAAGTTGGTTGCAAATGGGTCTTTAAGACCAAGCGCGACAGTAATGGCAATATCGAACGATATAAAGCCTGACTTGTGGCCAAAGGTTTCACTCAGAAAAAAGGCATTGATTACAAGGAGACCTTCTCACCTGTATCAAAGAAGGACTCACTTAGAATTATTATGGCATTGGTGACTCATTATGATTTAGAGTTACACCAAATAGATGTGAAAACTGCTTTTCTAAATGGGAATTTAGAAGAAGAAGTCTATATGAATCAACCTGAAAGTTTCTCCGAAAAGGGGAAATAAAATATGGTTTGTAAGCTTAAGAAATCAATATACGGTCTTAAACAAGCTTCCCGCCAATGGTACATTAAGTTTCACGATACCATTATTCCTTTTAGTTTTAAGGAAAGCATTGTTGATCGATGTATATACCTCAAGGTCAGTGGGCGTAAGTTTATATTTTTGGTTTTGTATGTTAATGATATCTTACTTGCTAGTAATGATCTTGGTCCGCTTCACCAGACTAAGAAGTTTCTCTCTAAGAACTTTGAAATGAAAGATTTAGGTGAGACATCTTACGTGATTGGAATCAAAATCTATCGAGACCGAGCGCGAGGATTGTTAGGACTGTCTCAGAAAGCCTATATTAATAAAGTTTTAGAGAGATTTGGTATGGAGATAAAATATTTATCAGTCAAGGAGTCTGTTCAGAAACAACGAGTATTTATAGAACACATAAGCACAATGCTTATAGTTGCAGATCTATTGACTAAGGGATTACCGCCAAAGACATTTAAAGAATATGTTCAGAGTATGGGTCTTAGGTGGATTCCATGATATTTTTCTTTATAGTTATGGATTTTTAGTTTGATTATTTTCTCTAGACATCTTATTGAGATCTTATTATAGTATGTTTATGATATTTTCCTGTTTACCATTATGTGTACACATGTATGTGATTGGATGAATGATAACAGGAAAGTCTTTTGATAAGACATTATTGATGGACCTTTTATAGGCTTATTTGTTAACGCCTATAAACCTCACTTATGAACCAAGCTAAATAGTTCATTATTGTTGTAGTACATGGAAGAAAATGTGTTGCAAAATTGCATAAGACCGCCATGACTCGCTTTAGTAAATTGTTTGATTTTGGTATTATGATGACCAATAGATATAGTATGACTTTGATATATTAATCGCGCGCGTGTCAGTTATTTAATCGCTGAGCCCATTTTGAGTCAAAATTTTTTTGCAAACTAAAATTTTATCGAGTATGATTTTCAAAACTACTTCATATGGGCCAAGTGGGAGAATGTAAGACTTATTATGGCCTACATGAGTAGGGTCCTTTAGTAATTATGGGTTTATAATCATGATGATCTAAGTCCTAATAGGAAACTAATCCTATTGGTTAATGAGGTCAGGGTTTCCTATAACTCTTTACTTTGATGAAAAGTAATCCTGATTGAAATAGGAGACTAGGTCATCTCTCTACCTATATAAGTGTGCCTAGCCCATCAACTAAAGCACAATCTCAAAGAGAAGGTTAAGGGAGAGAAAACCTAGTTGTCACCACTCGCCGCCGCTGACGAATACAAAAGACATACCTCAAACATAATCAAGCTATGGATCAAGGTATGTGATTATGTTTCCACATTATTGTTAATCGTGATTATCGTATTAAATCCTAGGTCCTTCTAGATCTAATTATTTATAGATCTTGTCATGTTTTACATGTGGTATCATGAGCTATGTTGAACTTTTATAATTTTCCAATTTTGATTTGTTCGTGTTATGTTTCTTGATCAAAATAAACTTTTGTAATTTTTTCGGTATTGATCGTCGGATATGATTTAGGTTTTTCACCGTATAGCATTAAACTTTAAAGTACTAGTTGTTCTCGTATTAATTTTTTCTGTTGTCCTATCGGTGTTTGTTCTTGAATATACAAGATTGCGGTATTTAATGTCAAACATAACATGAGTTAGGTCATACTAGCATAAATTTTTTAGTGGCAGCCTTTACAAATATTTTATTTTATTATTAGAATTTGAAGGGTTTAATTTTTTGGTCGCCATAAGTTGATATAGATACAAATAACTCCCTCTAGGTATCATCATGTTAATGTATTTTTGAAATTTTAATAATTGAGTATTTTGAGATCTGCCACTCTTGAATACCGAGTACTTATTATAAATACTACTTTATAAGGTATTTAGATGCTCATAAAGTATACGTGTTTTTTGAGTTATTTTCCAGTTACATGAAATATATTGACTATGTTTAATATCGATTTGAGATCTGTTATTTTGTCCGGTTGGAAGTCACCAAAGTGACCCAACTATTATGATGCATGGATATCAAACCGAGTATATAATACGATTTATTTATCTCAAAATATTATGAATTCTCCCAAATGCGGATTAACTTTTGCGAGACTAATAAATTGAAATAGGGTAATTGATATGTATTCTAGTTTGTGTTTGGAACTAATAACCCAAAGGTGAAGGATCTTACATATTTTGGCGTACACTTTTAATTAGCCCTATTATATTAATGTTATAACTATTTGAGTGAACATTTTATATATTGTAATTTAGACCCAAATGTTGATTTGTAATGATATTATCAGTTCATCATCGGAATATAATATGGTTTTAATTTCTTATATTATGACTTTATTTATTTATCTATAATTCATAGTATTAATATTTTGTGAGTTTCTTGAAATTATTTATACAGACATTTGTTGACCTTTTATCACTCCTTGTTTTATGGGAGAAAATTATTTTATCACCTTTATTGACGACTTTTCACGTTATGGTTATGTGTATTTATTAAGTGAAAAATCTCAAGCAGTGAATGCCGTTGAGGTATACATTACTGAGGTTGAAAGACAATTAGGCAAAATGGTAAAAGTTATTAGGTCAGATAGAGGTGGTGAATACTATGGTAGATATGACGAATCGGGTCAATGCCCTGGCCCATTCGCCAAACTCCTAGAGAAGCTTGGTATTCGTGCTCAATACACAATGCTAGGAATGCCATAGAAGATGGTGTAGCTGAAAGGCGTAATCATACTTTAATGGAAATGGTTAGGAGTATGATAAGTAATTCAACTTTACCCATATCTTTGTGGATTGAAGCTCTAAAGATCGCTGTATATTTATTAAATAGGGTTCCTAGTAAGGCAGTTCCGAAAACTCCATTAGAGCTTTGGACTGGAAGGAAACCTATTTTAAGACATCTTCATGTTTGGGGATGTGCAGCGGAGGCTAGAATTTACAATCCACATGAAAATAAATTGGACCTTAAAACTATCAGTGGATACTTTATTGGTTATCCTGATAAGTCCAAAAGATATAGGTTTTACTATCCTACCCATAGTACGAGAATTGTTGAAACCGGTAATGCAAGATTCCTTGAAAATGGTGAAATTAGTGGGAGTAGTGAATCAGGAAATGTGGTTATTGAGGAAGTTAGGGTGAAAGTCCCATTACCCATAACTTCTAATCATGTTGTTGTTCCTATGGTTGTTGATCAAATCGATAATACCGAGCAACAACTGGGCAATCAACCACTCCATAATAAGATTGTCACCAATGAACCGATAATAGAGGCACTACAAGAAATAACACCACGCCGATCCCAACGGGAAAGGGGATCTGCTATTTCGGATGACTATGTGGTGTACTTACAGGAATCTGAATTTGACATAAGGACTATTAAGGATCCGGTTTCATTTTCACAAGCCATGGATAGTAATAATTCTACTAAATGGATTGATGCTATGAAAGAAGAGTTAAAATCAATGGAACAAAATGAAGTTTGGGATCACGTTGAATTGCCAAAAGGATACAAGAAAGTTGGTTGCAAATGGGTCTTTAAGACCAAGCGCGACAGTAATGGCAATATCGAACGATATAAAGCCTGACTTGTGGCCAAAGGTTTCACTCAGAAAAAAGGCATTGATTACAAGGAGACCTTCTCACCTGTATCAAAGAAGGACTCACTTAGAATTATTATGGCATTGGTGACTCATTATGATTTAGAGTTACACCAAATAGATGTGAAAACTGCTTTTCTAAATGGGAATTTAGAAGAAGAAGTCTATATGAATCAACCTGAAAGTTTCTCCGAAAAGGGGAAATAAAATATGGTTTGTAAGCTTAAGAAATCAATATACGGTCTTAAACAAGCTTCCCGCCAATGGTACATTAAGTTTCACGATACCATTATTCCTTTTAGTTTTAAGGAAAGCATTGTTGATCGATGTATATACCTCAAGGTCAGTGGGCGTAAGTTTATATTTTTGGTTTTGTATGTTAATGATATCTTACTTGCTAGTAATGATCTTGGTCCGCTTCACCAGACTAAGAAGTTTCTCTCTAAGAACTTTGAAATGAAAGATTTAGGTGAGACATCTTACGTGATTGGAATCAAAATCTATCGAGACCGAGCGCGAGGATTGTTAGGACTGTCTCAGAAAGCCTATATTAATAAAGTTTTAGAGAGATTTGGTATGGAGATAAAATATTTATCAGTCAAGGAGTCTGTTCAGAAACAACGAGTATTTATAGAACACATAAGCACAATGCTTATAGTTGCAGATCTATTGACTAAGGGATTACCGCCAAAGACATTTAAAGAATATGTTCAGAGTATGGGTCTTAGGTGGATTCCATGATATTTTTCTTTATAGTTATGGATTTTTAGTTTGATTATTTTCTCTAGACATCTTATTGAGATCTTATTATAGTATGTTTATGATATTTTCCTGTTTACCATTATGTGTACACATGTATGTGATTGGATGAATGATAACAGGAAAGTCTTTTGATAAGACATTATTGATGGACCTTTTATAGGCTTATTTGTTAACGCCTATAAACCTCACTTATGAACCAAGCTAAATAGTTCATTATTGTTGTAGTACATGGAAGAAAATGTGTTGCAAAATTGCATAAGACCGCCATGACTCGCTTTAGTAAATTGTTTGATTTTGGTATTATGATGACCAATAGATATAGTATGACTTTGATATATTAATCGCGCGCGTGTCAGTTATTTAATCGCTGAGCCCATTTTGAGTCAATTTTTTTTGCAAACTAAAATTTTATCGAGTATGATTTTCAAAACTACTTCATATGAGCCAAGTGGGAGAATGTAAGACTTATTATGATCCACATGAGTAGGGTCCTTTAGTAATTATGGGTTTATAATCATGATGATCCAAGTCCTAATAGGAAACTAATCCTATTGGTTAATGAGGTCAGGGTTTCCTATAACTCTCTACTTTGATGGAAAGTAATCCTGATTGAAATAGGAGACTAGGTCATTTCTCTACCTATATAAGTGTGCCTATCCCATCAACTAAAGCACAATCTCAAAGAGAATGTTAAGGGAGAGAAAACCTAGTTGTCACCACTCGCCGCCGCTGACGAACACAAAAGACATACCTCAAACATAATCAAGCTATGGATCAAGGTATGTGATTATCGTATTAAATCCTAGGTCCTTCTTGATCTAATTATTTATAGATCTTGTCATGTTTTACACCAAATATCTTAAACAAGAATGAAATGGGGGCTGGGGATGAAAAGGGTACTAGATGGAGTTGACTGAAGATAAAGTTGTCCTCATATGAGTTCCAGTTCTTTGATTTGCTCTGTTGGGATGGGAACAAGCAAGACCTAATCTATTGATCAATTCACCTATATGGGTAATTTATTCATCAAAAAGGTATCTCCACAATACGATTTAGAAGCCTTACATATAGTTAATCCACAATACGATTTTGAAGCTCTAGTTAGCTGAAAAGTACGAAGAACACCAATTGATTGAGAAAAATAAAAAGCTTCAATTGCTTAAAAACTAGGTAATTACAATGAATCACTCCAAAACCTTAGGTTTCTTCCTCAGAACTCTTTCTAGATCTAACATAACCCTAGAAAATAACCTAAGTTCTTTTTATATACTATGGAACTCGAAATTATAAAAGAACGGATCTCAAGGCAAAACAACGCCTAAAAATCACAAACACCGCCAAAGTCGTTCGAACGAAATAGGAAGACTACTTTACGCCAATTGGTCTAAAACCCTAAAAACTTGTCTAGTCGTTCGAACAAAATCTCAACTCGTTTGAACAAAATCTGTCTCTGGGCCAAATTTCCAGTGAGGTTAACTTTGGTCGTTCGAACAAAAATAGGGAGTCGTTCGAACGACTCTAAATCTCGTTCGAACGACTTTAGATAAAATTGGTCTTCGACTCAAAACGTCTATAGATCCTCCTGAATCAATAATTGACAGGTGTACGGGGTGTCAGCGACAACGACTTCTAAATAATTGAAATCATAGATACCACAACGATATCCATCTTACTATTAAGAGCCCGAAGCTAGTGTTATTATCATTCTGCTTGATTTTGCACAGATCGGAGTTAATGCTATTTACAAAAGCTATTGTAAGATCATGTAAATATTTTTTGAGGGGTTTCTTATCCCCTATTTAAGTCGCATTTCTTTCTTTAATTTAAGGGAATATGCTAATACGAATACATTTGCTTAGACCACTTTTCTATCAACTGGTATTAGAGGTTGCAAAAGCGTTGGTTCAAGTGTTTGCTAAAATGATATTTATACACGGATTTGTGCACAGAAATCCACATCCTGGTAACATATTTGTTTCTCCTGAAAGTCATGGTGACTTCTCTTTAGGCATGCACTAGAGACTTAATTTAGGACATGTTATCTCTCTTTTTATTAGTTTTAGATAAAGCTTCTATTTCCGTGTTTACATAAAATACTTATTTGCAGATAATCCTCCGACTTCATCCAATCATGAGATCAAAATTTGACTTGCCGTCTTATAGTTTACAACTTTTGGTTTACCTGCAGTTAGTTTTGAGTTTTGGGGATGTAGTAAGTCTATTATTTCATATAGCGAGAGTCCTAAGTTAAACTATAACCTTGTAGGGGCCTAGTGGGGAAATTTTGCTATTACACCTTGAAGTTACTTTCGGCTATGGGGTTTGGCAAATATATAAGACAATAAATAACTAGATTATTGTACTAACATACTTGCGTGGAGTCCATGAATTGGGATTCTCCATGACCTCTAGCGAGGATTTGAATAGAAGATAGTATAAAAGCTGAGTTAGATGACAGTTCGAGTTGAGAGGTGAATATAAAGTATTCGAAGATGAAGTTGGGAGGGTTTAGGGCCGAGTTTTTCCAATCTCTCCATAGTGCTTTCTCTTTCCCATTTATAGGAGATAAGAAAGGGTGAGCTACCACGGAAAGTCATATTACATATATATCTTTTGGGACAGCTGTCCTGTACGTGGAGTCCGTTCTGACACTGTAGTTGTCTGGCGGCTCATTTTCACTGTTCTGTCTGGTGAGCTGGCTGCCAGGTTTGTCTGTCTTCGACCATGTATTACTATGGTCGAAGCCTTTCTGAGATTAGTATTGGCCGTCTGCCCTTATCTTTGGTTTCGACTAGCTTTGCTGTGGCCTTCGAGTGTTCGGTTACTCTCGGAAGGCTTCGTGGACTTTGATGTCGCCTGGCTGAGCTTCTAGTCTCTTAGTAGACTTCGATGTTGCCTTCGAGTATTCGGCTAGTTCTAGAAGGCTGCGAGTAGGCTACTATAAACCTAATCTTTGGTTTAACTACAATTAATGTTGGGTTTTGGGGATGTAAGTCTATTATTTCATATGACGAGAGTCATAAGTTAAACTATAACCTAAAAATGTCCAACAAAAGGGTAATAAGTTCGAATTTTAAAACTTGGAAATGTATCAATTTCCTTCTATATAATAGGTGCCAAATTAATATGTCCCTTTATTTGATTTAATGAATTGTTTGTATGTAGTGCTTTTGGATCATGGGATTTACAAAGAGTTGGATGAAGGGTTTTGATTGGACTATTGTCAGATGTGGAAAGCACTGATTCTTCGGGATTATACTATGATAGATCATCTAGATGACCGCTTTGGCGTTGGAAAGTACTCCAAATACTTCCCTGTCATTTTCACTGGGAGAACTATAGACAGGTTTATATTTTCTCTTTAAACCTTTCCATTCTACGTCGGAAAGCTGTTTTTTAGCTTTTAAGGAATATTGCCTAGGTAACAACGACACGGATATGAGTGTCGGTGTTCGACACGGGTACGGGGTATCGGAAACGGCAAAAAATAGAAAAATATATTGTAAATAGTGTTGAACACGTATGTCTGAGTGTCGGGGTGTCATTTTTTATTTGTAAAGTGAAGTGTCGTTGTTACCTAGAATTTCACCATTCTTGAAGAAAGATTTTAAATATGTGCTGCCAAGATAGAATTTACCCATAAAAGTTTGTGTATGTTGCACATTGGTTTGTTAATATCCTGAGTTGTTTTGTAGAATTTGGCGTACGCCAAAAAGATTGGCATGCCAAGATTATTTTGCAAAAAGAACCCATGAAGAATGGCTTCTTGGCCTTCTGTAGTCTGTCGGCTTACGATAATCACAATTATGTTCTATTTCTTACTGTCTTTGCCTCTTTCCTAGAACCACTAGAGTTATTTTCCAAGTTAGACATTTTCTTACATGTTTCAAGAGATTACCATTTAATTCAATGTTCTGAGTAGTTTTTACATGCACTTGCAGTAAATCAAATCTTGGTTGAGAAATGACTGGGGAAGAAAAAAAAAAAAATCTAAAGCAGGAATTGAAGTCTCTAACGATGGAGGATATATCTTCATTTATGGAATCCTTGCCACCGGACTTTCTTAGCATACTACGTACCGAGTAAGACTCTCCTTGCTATCAACTAAGTTCCCAAATGTCTATATTAAATCCTCCTTACCTGTACTTTTTCCGCATTCTTTTCTTACTTTTATTTCCATTGCAGTGGGGTATTGAGATCTATAATCAGCAAGCTTGGAGCTCCACAACGGTTCAGGCTGCTAGTTTATGCTAAATTTTCAGTTTACGGCCTTTCAGTGAAGTTGGACCGTGAATCTGGTAACTCGACATATTCACTTTGGCCAGTTAACATTATGAGTATTCATTTTCTTTTTCTATACTATTTTTTTGTTCTGTTTGGGGAACTTTTTGTTTCCTCTTTACTTCATAATTCTTACATGGAAATTTTTTTTCTAAAATCTCTACGCTTAAGAATATTAAATATGCTTCTAACTTCTAATGTACAAAATATTAGGATGGCAAGAAAACGATTTTAATTATGATTATTTTGAAAATAAGTAGATCAACAAATAGCAAAGAGTTTCGACGAATAAAAGATCGACAAGGCGTAGAAACCGGGCCAACCAGCACATTTTGGACATGGACATATGGAATTATGATTCTTTGTTCAGATATACATATAGATTCATCCCTCTAATGTTCATATTGGGCTATTTTCTGAATGTAGCATCTTTGCAGAAGTTACCATACTCAGAATGAATTCTTTCGAGTTGGGTCAGGAATAGGAATTAATTTATTGTAATATTCCATATTCCACTCAAACTAAATCTCGATCTGCTTGATAATCCAAACCAGAACCGATATAAAAAAAATGTTATACACACTCAATTCAGGTCAGTATCACTGATATAGCATTAATCATATGCAAAACTGAGAAGATAATATGGGTATGGGCTGAGTGAGTTTTTATGTGAGAACCTATTTTATGTCCTTTATATAAGAGCCGAGTTGGAATGTTAGCTACAATTCAACCTGTTAGAACATCCTCTAAATCAATTTCCATCAAGAAAGTTGGATGTTAGTTGCCACCCATAAACAGATTGCACCAAGCCACCAACTCACTTGGTTTGGCTCGGAGAAAGAACCACGTCATCTGAATTAGTATGCCGCGGCTTTTTCTTGTTTTAATCAAAAGGCTTGTTCATGGATCAAGCTGATTGTTCTAAAAGGATGTCGAAACCCCTACTGCACCAATTTTATTTGCGTGGTTTGACTAGAACCGCACCAAGTGAATGGGCACAATCAGTTTTGACAATCTGGAAATCCTCAATTGCTTCAATTTTAAGACTATTTTCAGAATTATTTCTGACTAATATTCTACATTTTTATGCAGATGTTATGGTTAAGTCCAGATTGAAGGGGACTGTTGATTATTTTCAGTTGAGACTGGTTCTTGGTAAGTGTACATATATGTTGTGGTTGCCTGGTTGGGATATATAGGCGTATCTTAACGGCAAAAATTAAAATTTCTGAATTCCTATCTTTTACAGGATTTTTGGAGTTGCTCTCGCAGATTAATGGTTTTGGAAATTCACTCTTGAGTAAAGTATGAACCTCATACTTTGTATTCCATATTATTGAGGAGAAATATTACTCCCATTAAAAGAAACAGACTGATTCAACTTGACCTGCGTCTGTTAATGCACTATTGTATCTTATGTGATAGGGTCTATCATTTTTCTCCTCGGCAACAAAGATTTTGCCAAAAAATCTTACTTGCTGATTGAAGAAATAACACAAAGCTCTTTCAGAATCATGAAAACTTAGCTAACTCTAGATCCAAATATTAATCAACAACAACATACCAAAAGCACCATCAATTCTACCAAAATTAGTAATGTCAACAGAGAATACACATCTCAATCTCTACTTGGAAACCAATCTGATAATGAAAAACATATGAAAGATCACTATCTCAGTTTCTTAAGGCCAGACCAAATCCTCAGAAATTTTCACCAAAGGCAAATCTCCATCCTCGATAACTTCATCATCCAAGTTTTCGCCTTTATATATAAAGTCATTACCTGTTGATATTGCTTTAGTAAAAACAGAAGCTGCAGCATAAGAATATGAAGAAGAAGAAGAAGAAGAAGAAGAAGAAAGTGAAGTGAGAGGAGAGTCTGTGTTATGGTGTTGGATTATTTCAGACAAAAGAAGAACAAGAGAGGCCATTGTTGTTGTTGTTGTTGTTGTTGTTGTTTAAGTTGGAATTGAAGAAGAAGAGGGGAAAGACTATTTTATATACTTGTTATGTTGGAGGTATTAGCCCATTGGTTTCATTTGCAGTTGTGGTTTGTAATATATAGTATGGAAAGTCTAATGTCAAATAAAACCATGGCTGCAGAAGCAATGGGCTGTGTGTGCCCCCAGGTTGGGAGTGTTGCTTTAAGTGCAACATTAATATGAATTCACACTCTTCAACAAATTCAAAAACTGAAATTTCTTAAGTTGTCTGTATCAAAAGGTTATAGTATACACATGGGAAATATGGTTTATTCGAAATTGCTAGATTAGGTTGCTTAATTTGTCCCTTTTTATGGCAAAAAATGGAGAATATTAACTTTAGATACCGGTTTTTCTTCTTCTTAGGTTTTAGATATCAGTAATGTCTTGGATTAACTGTGATATATCTGAATTGTACAGACCAAAGTAGCCTCAATATATCCGGAACATTGCTAAAATATCCAGCATACATGATATAGAAGGGTATCTATATATTAACAGGTTCTGTTTACTGATATTCACAGATATATGAAAGTCTCTCTTTGCAGAAACTACTAGGGTCCCTGTTCTAAAATATCAGAAATATTATATCAGGGGCAACTGGCAAGGTCTTCAACCCTTGTTAGGCATAAATTGCCTGCATAAATTAAGCAAAATTGTGTGGCTTAATAGCATCATTTTACATGGATAGTTTTATACACATGACAGTACCGTGATAGTTATAAGTTTGATATATTTTCCGTGGTTTTATTTTCTCTACAAATTTCTTTCAAGCAGCTAATTGTCATCAATTTGGGTTTGCCTTGGTACTTGCAGGAGCATGCCTATACCAGCTGCTCTTGGTGTTGTTGCGAAACATTTAAGTCTGAAGTTTTGTGAGGTATCCTGCAGCAATGATTAAGAAAAGTTATTGCTTGGAAATCATCTTTCTAAAGTTCATCATTCGTGAGTATGGCCATTTGTTTTGATTTTATTTAGGTACAAACTGGCTGGAAAATTTACGGTAACTTAATGGCTGCTGAGATGTGTTCAGTTTGTGGTGAAGACAGTTTCGGAACTGGTACCTAAGTTGTCTTCTCATTGTTAGTCATGTTTCTTTATTATCTTTCCTCAGTCTAATGAAAAAGGATGTTTCACGTATGTCAAAAGGATGCATCATATGCGACAAATACACGATGTTGGATGGGTTTAAGAAGTGAAAAACTGAAATGTTCAAAATATTTCTGATATATTAGTTAATATAATGATTTTTTGATTAGCCAGATGAATAATATTTATCACACATACCTTAAGTTCTTATATAAATAACCAAATAAAATATCGTAGTGAGATATCTGATCGGTATATTGTGATTTATTTGCATTATCTGCTGATATTTGTTGATTTGTTGAAACATCGTAGATAGCCTGATAAAAATATTAAAACTTTAGCTATAGATCATCTTTTGACTTAAATTTGTTCTTGAAGAATGTTGATGCAGGTGCAGCAAAGGAGCTAATGGCACACTTGATAAAACGGTGTCAACAAGTATATTTCCCCAAGAATTTTTCAAGCTTAGCTTCCTGTGTTAAATAAAAGCTATTTATGTTACATATGCAGACGAATTCGAATATTTCTCAGAGAAACTGACTGCACTTTCATTTTCTTAGAAAAACTTATGATATTCAAGATTAAATGATTTGAGTTCTTTTTTCCTAAAGATCTTTTTTGTAACCTTGTGTACAGGATTATAAAGGGAATACATTCAGATGTATCAGATGTTGTTCATGCTGATGAGTTTGAACACAAAGATCCTGTTGATGGCTCCATTTCGAAGCACCAGGGAATTCAACACCTATTTGTGGACTGGTCACGGTTGTAAGTTACCTGTTTGGAGATTTTGACAAAACTAAATATTAGCTTTTTGTTGTAAGGGTCTAAAAAAAATTGCTGTCAATTTTGAAGTAAAACCAAGAAGGCCAGCACCACCCCTTTGGATAAAGAGGCAATCTGCATCTAATAAGAAATATATGTCCTACTTATTTTATCACCATTTCGTCTTAGTGTTTTAGCCCTATGTTATTTGAGTCATGACTAATATTTGTCATATATACATTTACCTGAGTGTAGGGACAAGGTATGGACATCAGCTGGAAGTAATTTCTTAACCATCAGAAACTGGAATTTCCAGTAGGCTTTTTGATAATCAAGTTGCATTTAGAGAACATGTGTCTGGAGAATAGTGCTTGAGACAACCTAGACCGCTTTGACATTTAACACAACAGAAACATTACTGAATTTTTCTATTCTATATTGGAAATATCAATTCCATCCTATAATTTGATTAATTGTAGTTTTGTACTGTTTAAAGAATAAGGAAGATTTGGTTTGGTAATGTTTATCTGTTTGGTTTCCACTTGACGGGTAACTATGCCGAGGTCTTATTATTATTTCATTTTGGCCGTCTTTGTCTAGGCTTTCCGCCTATCTGGAACTGGCTCATATGTTGAACAATACGAGAAGGACTCTTCCAAGATTGGAAGGGAATTTCAAGATGCACTTGCTCCATTTGTAAGAATCTCGGCTTGGTCTCTCAAAGCATTACCTTTCTGCGTGCTTCTGACATCATATATTGCATGGAAGTTCTGTCAAACTGTCCGGATGCAAGAATTCACTGGTCGATCTGCTCCTGTTATTACTTAGATAGATAGATGAAAGGAATAGTGGTTTGGTTTGATACTGAGTCTTCTACCTCTGCTTGTTCTTGTGACCTTCGCGGTGTGAAGTAATATAGACTCTCATTATGCATATCCAGTATTTCAAGTATACACCAAATGAATTTTTGTTTTTGATCCATTAGTTATGTCAGCATTATTTCTATGGTTCTAGTTTTCTTTTGAGGGAAACATAAATTACTTGAATTATTCGGTTCTTTTCTTTTTTATAAGCGATTACTCCAAGTTTACACGGCTGTGGTAAGAGACGAATCATGGAAGACGTGAACATCTTTTTAGTTGGTTGCCTTGGAGTCCAAGCACTTAAAAATGCCAATATCACTACTTTTTCATCCAACAGTACACCTCAGTTGGTTTTTTTAGTAGGCATTTAAATGTTGGGCGCCCAAATTTTTTTTTTTTTCTTCCCATGAGGCTCTTAACTATTAGGAGCCCAAATTGATTTAAAAAAAAAAACAATTGAGGGCCCGATTAGAACAAACAGATGCCAACACTTGGGCGCCCGGTCGGAACGTAAAAAAGCAAGGTTACACCTTGGAAAACAAGGCCCCACTTTGCGTTTTGAGGAGAAAAACCAAATGAGTGAGGTACTATTGGAGGACGAAAATCCTATATTGCACCTCAAAAACCAAGTGAGTAAGGTACTTTAGGAGATGCTCTTAGGCTTTGCCTATATAATACTTGCTTTAGTAGTAGGAGCACGAAGGCAACGCTAACTGCCTGCTAGCCCCACACTTTAGGCTTTTGTATAACTTTTGAATCATTGACGCATGTGCCCTTGTTTGTGTCAAAAATTACTTAGAAGATTATTATTTGGTGGGCTATTATATACGGATCTATATATATTGATATGGGTTGGGTCTGAAATTTGTTGACAAAACTACTACTAAAATAGGTTATGATCATTAGGCAATTTGGCTTATTTTAGAGATTTTAGAGATATTGAATAATCATTATGCACATATAAATGGAGGTATATATAAAGGTATGGCAATTAATGTTTTTTTATAATATATATTTTTAATAAATTGAGGAGTAGTTATGCCAAATTATTTGGGTTATTACTATTTTTTTAATGATCAATAAACATGTTTTTTAAGAAATGACAAATAGGATGAATTATTAACTTAATATTAAATATCAAAATAAGATAGTTATTGAAAGTTCAAAATAAGAAACTGATCTTTCTAATCTTCAACAAATTTCTTTTAGACACTTTGGAAATTATTTCCAACTTAGCACCATCTTCCAATGCTTTATTGTGAAGTGAAGTCCAACTTGCGACGCACAGATCTTCTAGTCTTCTTCAACATTTCTTCACCATTAATATGTGCCCTTTGTCCTTGTTTAATAGAAGATTTGTATAAAATATATAAATACGTCAAATGCTAGTAGAAGTAAATAATGTGCATATCATATAATGGCTTGATATGCTATTACATGTGCATGTGCTATCTCAAAAGATGGTTTTGTAGGTGACGATGTTACTTGATTGTAGGATATTTTTTGCTTGTGTTCATTATAAATAATTACCATCTCCACCTGCAAAAGTATATACATAGATGCACGTTTTTTTTGTAGAGTTGATACCACGGTTTTCTTCAGAAGGTCAAATAGCCAATCACCTTTGTTATCCCATAATTGATCTCCAAAAGAAAGTGTTAATTTTTCTCGGCATATTTCTTTTAAGCAATTGATGATTTTGTTGCGACCACATGTGGATAAAATATTCCAAAAATTTAATTCAATACTTTGCATTGTTGTCATCTCCTCATTAGTTGAGATCACTTCCTTTGTCTGACTATGAATGTACTGTTGCATTTCAATGACATTAAGTTGTATGGAAGCCTTTGTTGAAGCCACGTTTTTCAAGCGTCTCTCGGAGATAGTTGATTGCACATCTCTTATATGGATTATTGCCATTATAACTGGAAAAAAAGGTCTTAAACGACATGCATATGAAATCATTATAATTCCTATTTAAATAAATAATTTTTTATGTTGGTGTTTGATCGTTCTATACCAAATATGTGTGTTGTTTGAAGAATAATAGCATATATAGTAGTTAGTGAGAGCATTTTGTATAAGAGTTATTTTAAAAAACTGCATAAAATGGTTTCCACCCAAAATTTCCAATCTGCATCTCTTCATCTTCGGTTAGTTGAATATCTTGTGTACCCTTGATTAAAATTTCTCTGTCGCTGTTTTGTTTTGTGGGGTATGGCCTAGTATACTTTGATTGATTTGAGTCAAAGTGTTAATTATTTTCTGGATCAAAAACTGCCATTGCATCTTTATGTGCATTTACAAGTTGTTTAAAAGCCCAAGTAGAGAAACAAAGATTTTAAAATTAAGTTTAAATTAATTAGAAAGATTAGATCTTTTCAATGTTGTTGTTTTGATGCCCTAAAAAATTGAGGCTTTTTATTTAAAGAGAGAAACCTCTCGCGCTTTGGAATCTAGGGTTTAAGTTTAAGTAAGACACTCTTTTTTGATTTGGTCAATGTTTGACCCGTTCTTACTTTTATCTCTCTAGTCTTGGAGCATAAGGCATCTATAAGCTTGGGCTGCAACTTCAACAGTTGGGCTTTGTTGGATGACTGGCCCAACCAAAGTTGGGCTTTCTCAAACTGCACTTAGAGTCCATGGTAAAGTTACCAGCAAGTCGGTATCTGAAACTTTACCCAAACTGAACTAGGCTTCTAACATTGTCAGTAAATTTTGGTATGACACTGGGAAATCGTTATAATGCCTACTATTTTATTATGATACCCTAGTTCAATAAAAGTCATACAAAAGCTTTAAACATTATAAATAATAAGAACTTAGATGAAATTAAAGATAAACATATGATTAGCTAACAATATAGAGATAAATATTCTATATAAGTAGAAATATAAGAAGATCTAAAAGCAATAGTTTAGCATAGAATCACAAAGACATTAGCTTGTGTAAACTTCATTGGGATTCATAAATTGGTGTTCAGAGTTCTAAAACGTGGTAAAACAAAGGAAATGTACCTGAATTATTGATTTGTGAAGTCTTCTTAAGAGAAAACTATAAAGAAGCTGTATAAATAATATATGGAGGCCTTGAGGTTTAGGTGTTTACTAAATTTATGTATCCTATATATAATGTATTGAAAGTTGTGAGTAAATAAAAGAGAGGTGAGAACTACCAGATGTGCTTAAATTGATTGAATAAGCACATACATGGTGGTAATTATATGCTTAAGATGAAGATAAACAAGGGAAGAGAAGAAATACCAGGTGTTGCAGCAGCGTTCCCGTTCTCTAGCCTAGGAGCACTAGGGGCGTTCTCAGCCTTAATAACTGGTCGCGGCTGGAGAGGAGCTCCTGCCCTCATATTTTGTGAAAGCCATCGATCGCATTAATGGGGTGAAAGCTCCAGTTTGATATCTTCAGCAGCAAGAAATCAGCAAAGCTCGTTTACAATTAAAGAAAATAAAGGAAGCTTGGAATGCAAAGGAGTAGCAAACATAAAATACATGGTTACTTACAGGTAAACAAGTGCAGCAAAGAACACAAGAAGAATGAGTCTATTTTTGCTTGAAGATCTGCACTCTTCTATCAAACTGGAAAGTGTAAGCTTTGAACAATGGAGGATCTATGATGACACATTTGAACAGTGAGCTACAACATGATCTTGCACTTTTTTGTATCTATTCCACAATAGAGGGTTCTCTTGCATGTTCTACTAAATATTGTTCTAGCTTCTCAGCTTTGCCACCTTTGGGGATAATAACCCCATATCCTCCATCTTTTCTTTTGTAAGCAATATTTGTCTCACCTATAGCCAAAACATAGAACAAGGACACCATGAGTTCGAACATATTCTGACCACCTCAGTATCATTTTAGTATAAACTGGAAGAGAATAAATGAAATCACGTATCTTACCAGTTTCTTCATTTCAGAAACCATAGAAATCATGATCAATAATTAAACTCCAATTTCTCCAAGGCTTCCGCTAAACTCAGAGGGGGCATCTCAAAGTATTTCGTACGTACAAGCTGGAAATTGTATCACATGTCAGAATATACTTTCAAATGTGGATAAAAACAACTCTAAGGCAATGACAAACATTTTAAGTTTGCAGCTTATAAGTTGTGGATAAAAATAACTTTAAGGCAATGTAGATAAACACATCAAAAATGAGATTTTCAAAAATGTTACGAGCAACTTTTAAGTTTTACCATTAAGAAAGCTTGGAATTTGATGCACAAACAATGTCTGCGGTGGGGAGCTCCCTAGGACATCTGTTTCTTATGCCTTTAAAGCTTGACTGGCTATTAGTAAAGATTTGACACTATCAAAATGTATACTGTTTGAGTTGATGGTTCTGGGCATGTGGACTTTTGGCATGACAATTGGCGTGGAGAGGGGTCTATTACTGAGATCCTGGACATGGAGATTGATCAACAAATTCCTAATAATTAGTTCCTTTGTGAATCAAGGTCAATGGGACTGGTTATTAGAAGGTCTACCCCTAAAGTCCATAAGTGGAAGTGGTTCTGGAATTCAAATTTGCCTTACAAGATATAAGTCTTTTGTTGAAAGCTTCTTCGTGGCATTATCCCTGTTGATTCTGTGGTTCAACACAAATCCAAAGTTCCTTTAGTATCCCAATGCTGCTCTAGTTACAAGATGGAGGACATTACATACATACTTGTGGCGAAGTTACAAAACTGGTGCGGTCCTATTTTAGTAGATGCATGTCTATCAGAGTTCTCAGGTGGTTGAGACCCCCTATTTGGTATGTTTAAACTCAACACAGATGGCTTATACGTGTGCAACCCAGGCCCATGCAAAGGTAAGGATGTTGTTAGGAATTCAAATAGTGATCTTGTTTTGGTTTCTGAAGTTTTTTGGTGAAGGCACCAAGAACTCAGTTATAATCCTTGCTCTTCTTGTGAATCTAATTATCTCTTCAAAACCATTAAATATCTTTCTCAAATAGACCGAAAGTACACACTACTGCTTCTAGTTTGTAGACTCTGTACCCAGAACTCAAAGTCCCGGGCTCGAACAATTTCAAGGGTAATGGTAAAAGTACCTTAATTTACGCAGACATTATGATTCATCATTAATATGTCATTTCCTAGAGTAATTTTTTACAACTACAAAACCCTTATTTTTTTACTACTCAAGGTAATTGGAAGCTGTTTGAATGGAAAACATCCATGATAGTGCCAGACTTTTATCCCAACAAAATTTACTGTAAGCAAAAAAAGAACTTAATGATGATTAATTTGAGTAAATCATTAGCCATTAAGGATTTGAATATGATGCAGAAGTAGTATTATAAACATCTAATTTCGACGCCATAGCATAAGCCAAGAAAGACTAAGGATAGGTTAACCAATAGAATCAAACAAAGAAATTTACTCAAAGTTGATCAATTCGTATAAAAAACAATAATACCTCCTCGGTGGAGTTCCCTTCCTCTTCCTGAGGAACCGGCTCTAAATCATCCTCCATTACTTGAACTTCTGGATCCCTGACCTTTGACCTGTTGAAAGCCTTCATATGTCTTCCATGATCAGAATCCTTCTCCTTAGTCTTCCTCAACTTCCTTTGAATAATTGATGAAACCATATCGATACTTCCATATAGAGACTGTGTCTTCCTCTGCTCTAACTACTCCATGCTTCTTCGTATACATAGTCACCTAAAACACAACAACCAACACATTTTTGTAAGGAAAAGTTTTCTTACATGAGATAATGAAATGATTATATTTATCAGAGAAACTAATTTTGAAATTTTAATAAGAATACTGAACGCCGTCTCAAATATCATTTTCCAAACACTCCTTTACATTTCAATTCAAAAAGACAAACTCAGATGGAAACACATTTTAAATAGTTGTTTCTTTTATTTTGTGAGAAAATCGGGGACACAACCGGGTAATCTTTATAATTTCAGTGCGCTTAGCATAGGTGTGTGATTAGCATACAAATTAATAATATCAAGTTCCCTTTTCATAAAACTCCCATGATTATTTTAGAAGATCAAAATAATACTATCGTTTACATACTATGTGACTGGGTGAACATAAATGAAATTCTAATATGAAAGAAAAATGAATTATAGTATTTTAACAATTACTTCAATTGACTTCACAATAATGTAACAATTCTAAGAGTACAATTAGCCCTAATTACTCCAAAAACCACAATCAACATGCGTAACTCAGAGACAGAGCAAGATTGAGTTGTTCTACTTCAATTAACGAGAATCCAACTATTCGAAGAGTAAATTTAGCCCTAATTACACCAAAAAATACAATCTAAATAAGCACAATTGAGAAAGAGATAGAGAGTTTACTAATTGATTTTAGATCGAAGGAACAGAGACGAATCCAACAATGAGTGTTAGAGAGAGTAATGCAAGCAAGATCTTCGAGTGTTGTTGTGTTGAAACCCTAGTTTCATCATTGAAGTAGGGAAACAAGATCTGGAGTTCAGGGAGAGAGTTGAAGAGAAAGAACTGAGAAACTGGTTTGTTAAACTTACTAAGGCGAATTGTGCCAAATGATTTGCCAAAAGGAGAGACTGAAATTTAAGATGGAAGACAAAAATTTTGTTCCAGATCCGACGGCTGGGTTTTAAACTTAAACCTATCCGAGCCTTTTAAAACGTCCTCGACGCACGAGAAATAGGAGATTAACGGCATGTATTAGATGTTGGCAGAAAGTATGTATCGGTAGTAGTATAGATCTTTCTATTTCTTGCTCTTCCTCTCTCTCCTTCTCCATCGCCTGTCTTTTTAACATTGATTTCCTATCTGCTCATCTCCAACTAAGTACTATTTTTGTTTTGCAAACCTTGGTGGATCATAATTTATCACCATTACTTCAAGTAATACCTGGGGCATGTAAGAACCCTATCAACCCGCATGTCATGTAAGTTAAGATAAATCCTAGCCTCCAACCAATTACTTTTCATTCCCTCGCTAAGAGTCTTCTAGATCCGGTCCATCTTCTCCAACCAATAACTCCCACCAACGTTCATTAGCTCTATAAAATACGGTCATTTCCCTCCGACGTCGACCTCTGTAAAAACAATTCCCACCGCATAAGGTTAAAAAAACAAAAAACAAAAGAAGGGGTTCGGATAGTGTTTAGTGTGCTGCCCAAAAGAACCACTCACCTATACGGCTATACATATATATTTCTGAGAAAACAACAATTGAATATTAGCTTTTTGTTCGCCAACAGACTTCTAAACTAGGTGCCGTTGCTCTACCAACCCACACCCAAAGCGCAACAATGTTTTTTATGTACGTCTTTGATGTTTCTTGTAGAATAATAGTACTTGGTTAGAGATTATAGCTTTGATTAGCATCTGATATTTTACAGAAAAGCCTTTTCTTTTTAGCTTTTTAGAGAGATTTTCTAGATTTTATTCATGAATCTTTAGTTACGGGGTATACTTGATTATTGCATTAATCGTTTTCTACTTGCAACAATCTTGCAAGATCAATCATCAAGACAAGGAGTAATCCTTTGATGTGCATGCAAGTGTTTAAAACTTGTTAATTGGCACAAGGAATAATAAATCCTTAAGTTTACATTGAATGAATAGAATTAGGTTAAGTTACATACGCTAGCAAATACCCGCAGTCCAAAACCAAAAGCTTTATGACAAGATGCAAAGGAAAAATAAAAACATGAGGCGTGATTGCCAAACCCTTAGTACTTGCCAAATTCGCTTTGGAGAGCACATTTAGAATCGAAATTGCAACATTCGTTCAAGATACTCTTAGCTAGGTTCTTCATCTAACAAAAACATAATCACTAAATTTACTATCAACTCTTGCATAAAGCTACAATAACAAATTTCATATAAGGAACTGTTTTATTCAAATTCTCCTTCCCACTACGTGATCATAAAATAAACTGAAATATTTTCCTAATAAATCAAAAAAATAGTGTACCCGGTTAAAATAAACTGAAAAATCAATATCATATCAGGAACGTTAATGCATTTTCACCCAATTTTTGGGACAGCATTAACAGTGTGTCTAGCATCATTGTCAACGTATAACCACACCCGGTTACAACAAAAATCGAAAATGCCATAGTTATCAGAAGTTCGGAGTATAACTGCCACTTCTGGCACGTCCCTCTCGATGATCGCTTTTGCCACATTTGCCGGCTTCCCCAACAACTGTGGCCATGTTCTCGGATTTGCATCTGTAAAAATAAATAAATAAAAAGCACAAAAACCTCAATATACATATTATAAGTACAAGGTGAGTATGAAAGAATTGAAGTACAAAGTAAACAATAGTAAGAGCTTACAGTCGCAGGTGTAGTTAACACAAGGAGGGTAACCCATCTTCTTCTTTTTCTTCTTCTCCTTATTCTCTCTTGGTTTTTTTAATTGAGTTCTAGACGAACCATAGTATATATATAAAGGATATAAAAAGCTTGATGTACAAGTATATTACTAGAAAAGGTAAGAGAATGTTATAGCTCCATCTCCCCATATATTATCCTTCCACTCCTTGAATATGCATAATATACTATCCAGCTTACAATATATATCCAGCATATCTTCCTTAATATTACATCTCTAGAATCAATAACCTTCAAAGTTCAAATCTCTTACAAATATGTAGGATCTTAGTATATTTTGTATTACCCAAAATAGGGAATTTCCCCTAGATGGAGGTTGCAACTAAGGATAGAACTGTTAAAGAGTATGAAAAATATTGTTTGGACCATTGATATCTTAAGAAATTTCTTATTATTTGTTTGGACCCAAATTCTTATTAATTGTTTAAGTAGGAAGTGAAGCCATGCATCTTCTTTTCATTTGGGTACTGTTGAACTAAGATCATGTCATTTATTATATAAAGGAGAGATCGAGTGACTGTTGTTTGTGTGCGTGAGAGAGAGAGAGATCTCCACCAGTGCACTTGGGTGTGGGTTGGTAGAGCTGGGCCCTCCCATTACTTGTCGTGTGCGAGTGTTAGTTTTAGGTACTCTCTCCCAAACTTCGTCAAACCCATATCATTAATTTATTTAGGGTATCGAAATCCCTCAAAGTCGGTGAGCTGCATACTATTGAAGAATTTTCGTCCAGAGAACAAAACAAATTAGATACAAGACTTCTCATTTAAATTTAAGAACTGACATAATCCAGCAACGATGTTTTTTATGTACGTCTTTGATGTTTCTTGTAGAATAAGTTTGCACACTGTATTAGAAATCGTGTGATGCTTCTTATCAAATAAGAAATAAGTTTATGATTTATTTTTCCAAAGGTCTGCACGTAGCTCACCTAATAGGAGAGCTGCAGCCTGTTTTGTTTATCACTGATTTGGAAGCAAACTCAAGGCAATTTTAATTTCATTGCCAATTTTTTGTTCTTCACTAGAGGTGCGGGCCACTGCCAGACCGTTAATTGCCGACTATAGAAAATTACATTAAAGATTTGAGAAAACAATCCAATTGAAGTATCAACCAAGTTTTCGGACATCATTAATTACAGATAAAAGAAATTTGGCATTTGTAGGACAATATATACACAATATAATCTTGTAACAATGTCTCAGGTTATACCTAGCCCCAAAACCATGGTTCTGTTGCAATTAAAATCTTATGAAGCTGCCTTGCTTTTGTATCTTGCAGCGCATGATACATAGACTATCAAATTCAAGATGCTGAGACCAGCAATAAGCCAGAAGAAGTAATCGAGATGCCCTTCGTTCAGATTGTCTGGAATCCACCCGGGTTTTCCACCTCTGGTCGTCATGGTAGTCACAACAGTTACAATGAAGGAACTGAGATAATTTCCAAGCGAGGTCGTCAGAAGTGATAAGGCGCTACATAGGCTTCGCATGGCATCTGGTGATTGGTCGTAGAAAAACTCGAGTTGCCCAATAAAGGTAAATATCTCTGCTGCCCCCACCAAAACATACTGAGGTATCTGCCAGAAAACACTCATTGGTACAGCAACGCCTTGACTAGTTAAACCAAGCTCCCTGGCAATAGCCAACCTTCTGATCTCCACTAATGCAGCAGCTGACATTGATAGTATAGATATGAAAAGTCCAATCCCCATCCGTTGAAGTTCAGAGAAACCTCTTTCCTTACCAGTGAATTTCCTCGCAATAGGTACTAAAAATCTATCATACAAGGGAACCCACACAATGACACTAATTACATCAAAGGATGATAGGGACGCTGCGGGAATGGTGAAGGATCCAATGGTAGTATTCATAACTTCTCCTTGTTCTACGAACATAGTGGACATCTGGGCATAAACGGCAGAGAAGACTATTCCAGTGGCCCAGATTGGAAACATGCGGATGAGTATTTTCAGTTCTTCTACCTGGGTTACGGTGCATAACCTCCATGGATTGGTGTAGTCACCACTTTTAACCTCGAGATCTGAGACCACAGAAGCTTTGTCAAGGCACCTGCAACAACCATGAAATGTTCATGCTCAAGAATTCATTCCTATCGTTTTACCCAGATCGCCCTTGTAAAAATTGCACAAGGGTATCTGACTCTAGTCACCCTACTAAAACAATGGGAAAATGGAAAATTTAGGACTGCAATTTCTCATTACAAAATTAAAAAGAAATAGAAAAGATATTACTTCAAGAAAATGTTAGAAACATTAAATCTATGTAATTTTGAGGAGGATTTCCCTGATTGTGAAATTGTATTCACCAAATATCACCCATCCACTCTTTTCCGAGTAGGATCAATGGTGTGATGTTATTTGATACGCCATTTATCTATATATCTACATATATCACGTGTTTATGTATGCACACAGAAATAATAACTGATTCTAAAGGCAATACAACATGTGCTTCTTCCCTTCCTACATATTCACTGCTCTTATTTTTATTTAGATTGTCATTGTCTTGTAGTATTCCAAAGGTCAAAGGAATTGATATGCCACGTTTACCTTCAAGCAAATCCTAGATGTAGTTCTTGCTGAAAAGCTGCGAATCATAAGGAAGTTTTTCGCCATAACACAGGGGGGGGGGGGACCGACATCAAATTGGCGAACCCAAAAATTGTTATTCAAAATTAATTTTCTTCTTTTTGCAAATGCTTGTTCTTTCTTACCGGTAGAATCATTTATGGTTTCTATTGAAAATTTCTCCCACCAAAATGTTAAGAAAATCAGGTCTTCCAACTGGAAGCTCGAGCTATACTTTAATTCCAAAACGTAAGTTTCAGAGTAATACGTCTTCTGAAAGTGCTTCCCGGTCATTATGGTTCCCTGTATGAAAAATCACAGTCGGAGTAGGCATCTATGAAGTGTTTATCCCTTGCATTAAATAATTTTGTGGCATTAAGCCCTCTCCTGTACCTAGGCAGGCAGTACAAAAACCCTAATGGAGTAAAAAGTGCTATTTTTGTCACTAAAAGTTCTACCTTCTCAATTTGAGCAAGAGCGCCTTTAGAGATGTTCTAATACAACTTGTTTAAAATATTAGTGTAAGATGGCATGTGATGTAATTCAGGAGGTTGTGTTACAAAGGTTACCTGAGCTCATCACTGTGTTCCAATTTCCGACTCCCTTCAATTGCAGAGGTTTTATCTGGTAGTTCATAAAGAAGAGAACTGTCATCAGGAACTTCAACATTCCACTTGTGGAAAGATGCAACTAAGACCTGGCACATTCTTGTTAGAGGGCTTCCTCCTGGTTTCTGAAATCTGTATAGAGGAGTTCCCGAAAAAAAACTCCCAATGGCAATTGCCATGAAAACTGTAGGAATGCCAAACCCCAGCCCCCACCCAAGATTGTCTTGGACCCACACAAGAAAACTACTTGATATAAGAGCACCTAGATTAATGGAAAAATAGAACCAATTAAAGAAAGACCCTTTCTTCACTCTCTCTGATGGATCCGTATCGTCGAATTGATCCGCTCCGAAAGATGATACACAAGGTTTGATTCCCCCAGTTCCTAGTGCGATAAGATATAGTCCAACAATGAATATATAGAATTGAGCTGGAGAAGCTGATGGGCAAACGGAGTCCACACAAGCAGGAGGTTTGAGGGCAGGAACTGATGCTGAGAAGGTCAATGTACCCATTCCCTACATAAAATAATTTACAGTCATCAACAATTACGGGTCAGTAATGGAAAAAGTAGGAGAAACAATTAGCTAAAATTTTCGACCCTCACATAAAAAATGTAAATGTCTTGTTTCAATGCCTTTGTGTCACAGCCCGGCTCGGGTCAGACACTATAGTGCTCGGAGTACAGCGGAATATGAGGCTGTGCGGCGTACATGCACGTGCGGCCGGCATGCGCAAGCCTTCTTCACTGGGCGCGGCGGCACCAGTGGAATAGAGCCACGGATGCTAGAGTGACATCCGAATAATCCTGGATACTCGTGAGGGGCCGTCGAATATGTATTCGGTATAAGCGGCAAACCTGAAGGTTCCCTTAATAATTCCTACAACATAATCTCTCTCGTGACTGGGCACGAGGTATGGATAGCACACCTGTCCTATAGCGGATCAGGATAGCTCAATATGCTGGGTTCCAGATATATGATATATATATAAAAAGGGGCGACGAGCCTGGACTAGTTACATAGTTCATCTATAAGGGGCAGTGCGTCTCGGTTGGCTTGTGGGGCATAGCGGTGCCCTATAAAGCCCTATTTGGAAAAGCGGCCGCATTGCAAGGCAATGTCTCCTGGCCTTTCCTAGGCCAAGGAGAACTCATGACCATCCCTCGTGGATAGCCCATGGGTCGGGGTCCAAGATGACCAAGCTATAAAGCTTACTTTGTCATGGGGAGGTTTGGACCAATGTTCCTCCTTAATATAGTTACTAAGTAAATAGCTAGTTTCCAAAAGGAAACATCAAAAGAGGAGACGAAGCGCACTGACACTTCTCGCCCCCTTAACCAATTCCGATTTCAACGAAACTTGGCGTGTAGCTATATTAGGATATAAATAATATATATTCAAGGTCAGAACTCAAAACACTCGGGTATATTTACTCGGCATTCGCTAGGGCGTCACACTTTGAGTACTTTGTGTATGCTATATGAATATATTACAGCTTAGATTTTACGAAAAATATAGAATTATCACAAGTATAAACTAATCCATGGAAATTTTAGTAGCACGGTCTATATTTGTAAGACGTTAAAATCCTTTCTCATGTAAACTACTCATCTGTAACGCCAATTGATAATAATTTATGTTGCTTTACACAAATGGCAAGTTATGGTGAACAATGGGGGCTTAGCCTCATTGAGAATTATGGATTCGAGCCCACCATATTCAAACACCATTCTGCTGTCTATGTAGACTGCCTATATGCAGGTACTGGATACATGTTCCGCTGCTACCAATAAAAGCACAGACTCGCTACCCCACATACTCCTATTTATGATACATTTCTACAGTGGATTTGACTTGGTTGAGCGATAACTCCTAAATAACATATTTGCATCTTAGCCAAACAACTTACGAAAAATTGAATATGAAGTTCTCGATCAAGGTCAGTTAACCTATGCAATTTTGACTTGTGTCTTTATCTATGGCGAAATATAACTTATAAAATTTAGTTCCTCAAACTTCCGGCTAGGGTGGTATTTTTTGCTTAGACTGTCTACTTGAATAAGGCTTTAAGTATTGATAATGTACTCAAACACAAGGTTCTAGTTACATGTGTATACGCGATGGGGAATCCATCGACCAACTTTTTCTATTTTGTCCTTTCCACAAAAAAATTGAGATTTTTATTTATTTACAAAAACTGGTTTTACTTGGTCGCATTCAGGGGTGGAACCAGGATTTTTTTTTTTATGAGGTCGCATTCAGGGCCCTCATGTGGTTCCGCCCCTGGTCGCATCCTAGTAGTGCAATGAATAATGATCCTCTTATCTAAATGGAACTTAAAAAAACTTTTTTGTACGGGGTAAGACTATGTGGCAATTGGCCCTTTTTGAGAGAAAATGCGAAGGAATAGAACAGATGAAAGAGAAAATTATTATCTTGATAAAATCTCTGATTTTCTAGTGGATTAAAGTGACGACTGATATGAAAGGAGCGTTCTTCGACTCTTTTTGTGGCTAGGTGAATAGAATTCACACTGGGAGGTCCATGAAGTTTTTCTTACTTTGCAGAGTTTTTTTAAATTTTTGTTTTTGTTTGTGTTTGGCTTTGCAGTATCCACTTCATATTTTGTGAGCATTTAATACATTTATCAAAAAGAAAAAATGCAGATAGTATGAGGCTAAAATAATAAAATATTTTACGTGAAAAATGGTCTTTGTCATGCAAGAACATGCAATTCAAGTTGACATCAAAAAAGATTCAATTTCCACTGTCAACCAATGTTGTGTTTAATAGGACTAGCAATGTCCAATCAGTTACAAAAATCTAATCATGAAAAAGACCATTCCTTGACCCGAAACTATCCAATCCCATAACTTTTAACCCTAATATACTCCATCAGGACTATAAACTCGGTCAAATTCCATAGGTTCGTCGATCATAAAATAATGGATATAACATAATAGTTTAGCGATAGTAACCATTTATTATTTTCAGAAAACATGTTTACATGTATTGAAAAAACTATTTCTAAATGTAGTGCTTCAGCTATGTACTGTACTTCATTAACGATGTAATAGTCCATCAATTAAAGTGAAGGATAAGAAAATAAAGTAAGACTTACAATGAAATATATGGTAGAGAACACTGCAATAGTCCAGTATCGTCCCCAATATGCATCTGCCAAAACCGCCCCAATAATAGGTGTGAGATAACAAGTGCCTTGCCAAGTGGTCACATTTCTTGCAGCTGAAGCATTTCCTTCGTGTAGGTTGTGAGTGAGATATGTAACGAGATTTGTAGCAATCCCGTAGTAAGCCAAACGCTCACAGCATTCAGTACCTGTATTTTACTTTATCGTTAGTAAAAGCGATGTGCATTTAACTAGATATAGTTGGAAATTCATATTTCTAGTTGAAGTTCATTAATCGTATACATTAGCTTTGAAAATGACTAAAAGATCCTTGTCCTTCAATGTACTATCCTGGAAACAAAATTATCTTGTATAAGTAGGTTATATTTTTTCTCAAAAAGATTACTCCTATCTCAAAAGCTTCACTGAAGATATCAACTTCTTGTAGATGAAAGATATTTTATTTATTTTGTGAACAGTGAGTGGGGGACTAACCCTCATATTAAGAAACTTAACTACTAAATATTATGGGAATACCTAAAATGAAAGGACATGCTCTCCAGTTTCCAGTCTCGCGTTTGAGGACAGGCTTCCCAGTAATGTCAACAGACCCATCTCCAGTGTATGGCCCTCTGCTTGTATCCTGGAATGTAAACAAAAATAATATATTAAGCAAAGTCATCTTTTAGACGTTCAAATATGATAAACAAAGTCATCTTTTAGACGTTCAACAATATTGGTAATTGCATTTAGAACAAGATCCTAACATAGTGATATTCATTAATAAAAGTAACTATATTTATAAGTTCGCATACAAGATGGCATAAAGAAATGTGATGAGTTTAGAGCCGCCTTAAAAGAAAAAAAAGAGAATAGTCTATGTCCCAAGGTCCAACTGAGCGAACCCTCTTTCCATAATCTTAGCAGCAGGAGCTCTTGCACTAGGTTTGAGAAAAGGGTGAACGTTCGACATTCTGTTGTACTTGCGTTTCTATTTAACTGTTCTCCCTCCTATTAAGATTTCCATGTGTTTCTGTTGAATGGAACTTCTTACTTTATCAAATAAGAAAACTCAAACGTCCTTTCCAGGATCAGCCCCGATGCCTAGATGCGTTCTAAATTTCATAATTCTATATCTAAAATGCTAACCTTAACAAATGAATAATGAAGGTCTCTCCGTAAAACCCTAAAAAGGGTAAAAAAATCGTTAAGATTGATGGAGTCAAGGTTTACATTTTGTGGCTTGCGCAACACGTCTATCTCTTTCTCTTGCCTACAAATTTTGGGAAGCCTGTCTCTTTCTCAGTTTGATTCAAAAACGGATAAATTTCATTGAGTTTGAACTTTGAGTTAATTAAATTTCAGATCTTCGGTGAAGATTCTTGGAGGTTTTGATTAATCTATTATCAGAGTTTTTGTTATTGTTATAAAACAAAAAGGAAACTCCTCCCTTTCTCTCTCTCTCTCTCTCTCTCTCTCTCTCCCCCTCCCCTGACGTGTTCCAATCCATCTCCTCCGCAACAATTAGGTATTAGGTATCAGGGCCAGCCAAATCCGGCATTTTCAGCAATAAAAATAAAAATAAATCTCTCCTTCAATTCTTGAAGATTTAGATGGGCAGGAAAGTCAGACGGCTCATTGGGGTCTCGACTAAAATCATGCAGAATTCCATAAAGAACGCGGTAGGGGGCATCTCAGAGCTCAAAAGGATGGGAAGTTGGTAGAGAAGATGCTAAACCCCAATCCATCTATCCAAGGCAATTGAGACAACAGAGAACACTATGCAACAGTAACAAATGAGTTCTCTCCCTGTCCTGCGTCTCCCAGGCACCGTCAGCAGCCGTTTCAGCGAGAGCGTACTTGCCCAATCTTTGGCACCAACAGCTTCAACAGCCTCACAACAGCGAAGCTAGCATCCGTCATTACCCAGGAGGAGGTAATGATCTCTCCACTTGTGAATGCTATAACTAACCACCACCTAAGTCAAATGAAACTCTAGGTACCGGAGTTCAATGGAAAACAGAATGTGAATTGATTCATGGACTTGGCAAATAGGGTACACAAAAAAATTGGCTACAAAGTTTGTGGTTACCCCAGCTGACCCAACTGACTTCAGCTTGTTGAAACAAACTTAATTGGCCGAATGAGCTTCAGGCCAAGCGTGTCTTTACAAGCTTCTGGATGTTCAGGGAATGGAAGAAGATGAAGCAAGAACTGCAGGATGAGTTCTTGCCATTGCAGCATCATTATGTTTTTCTTCTTCTTAGCATTCGACCTCAGATTTAATAGACCAAAGCTCAGTGTGTCGGCCGCTTCAATCTCGGACTCCAAAAACAGCCCTGTGATTATCTCGAGTTCATATATCTGTTTGGTCTTTCAGATCTAGTCCAGTATCCCATCAAGTCTGAAGCGGTTCCTAAGTTCACCCATGTTAATTCCTCTGCAATTGCAGGCTCTACTCCTGCCACAACACAGCCTCCAAAACAGCTCCGTGATGATCTCGAATTCAAACATCTATTGCGGCTTTCAAATCTGGTCCAATGTCCCATCATATTGAAAAAGTTTCATGTTTCCACTTTTGGTAGTTTCTCTGCATTTACAACCTTTACTCCTGCCACAGCAAAGACTGTAATTCATGACAAATGGCAACGATTGTTTTTTATATGATGCCAACAATGTCATCAAAAATTATCCAGCAAAGAAGAAACAACTGGTTCTCCAAGATTAAGAAGAAGATAAAAGGTTTTGAAGTAATTTCTTGTCAAAAATGGATGCCCTTAAAGATTTAGAAGAAAACGGTTCTCATCTCCATGAAGATACAGCTTTAGCTTCAGTGGTTTCACTCGTCAAAATGTTCTGCTACCCGGTTTTTATAACTAGGTAGAATGATGTAAAGAGCGCTCTACACACATCACAAGTTCAAGCTTTGATCATTTACCACATGTGGACTTGTTTCCTAGTATGTTTAGGAGTATAATTTAGTTATTTGAATTTAGTCCTGACACAATCATGCAGCAAAGTTAGAGTTTAGAAGAATTCATTCTCAAGAGTATTTTCTATAAACAAACGCACAAGCCTAAAATCAGTTTACATTTCTTCAGTTTGATTCGAGTACGAATGAAGTTTATGAAGTTTAAACTTTGATTTATTTAAATTTCATATGAATTATATCTAATGTGATGATTCTAGGAAGCTTTAATAAATTATGACACCATTAGTTTTCATCAGGAAACCCCTAAGGGAGCTAAAGCTTTCTCTCTCTCTCGGAGTGTTCTAATCCATCTCTTTCCTCGGAAATTATTCACATCAGTATGCAAGCATCAGCTGGTACACCCCCATAACTTCGCGACAACAATTTTTATCTAAATGTTTGACCATCTCTTACATAATATAATGTAAACACACGACGCGGAAGCAAGATTAACACTAACCTAATCTCAATTAGGGTTTTCTTCTAAACTCTAAAACCAAATTAATAAAACTGAAACTTATTCTTAATTTGAATTTCAACTCAAACAACCTCCTTATAACATAGAACTAGTCTCCCCTTTTATAGAACACAGGGGGGATTAAAACGCTAATTCTAATCTAAATAGAAATCTACTAAAATTGGGAAAACTTCATCTTTAACCTTGTGTTGGCTAAACAAGCAAGTCCCTAAATTTTACTTAGCATCTCCAGCAATGGAGAGGCTTAAATCAAAAGAGCATAAATAAAAATAATCCGTTGACCGTGAAAACGACCATTAGAGGACAATTCACATCATAATAACTCCCAGAGTCTCTCTTCCATAATAAAATCTTACCCTCTATCTTTAAACCCTTAGTTTGTATATCTAACAACTCCTTATGGTGATTCACTTTTCCTTTTAGCCTAACAGAATGAAAAACTTTATTTATAATCCCGTCTTAGCACAACTGAAAATAACTCAAAAACAACTTAAAAACTTTATGTCAGATCCGGGTTTGGGTCTAATACCATGGGAAGGTGATACAGACAACCGGGAGATGAGGAAGTTTAGTTTAGGACATCGAGAGAGAGATGAAGAAAAACCAAGAAGGAGATGGGTAGAGATTGAGGAAAGACTATGAAGAAGAATATATTGGAGATGGAGAGGGAGAGAGAAAGAAAGAGAGTAGGGAGAGAGAGAGAGAGAGATGGCGGGCTGCTGGACATTTTTGTGACATCTTAAGCTTTTAACTCCGCATATCGTAAGACATAATCTTTTTAAAAAGAAAAAATACTAAATATTAGTGACTAAATTTAATACTTAATTTTTTTTGGTCTTTTTTGTATTGAGAATCTTTGAATTAGATCATAAAAGAATTTATATTAGTACGAATATGATACACAATATATTACTATGACTTATATAGATAATAAATAAGATTTTGGTGATGCTTTTTGGAATCTCCCACAATTTTTTCATTTCTTATGAGATATACCAATGTTATATATAATGTACTCCAATACAACATTATGAACAACAAACAGAAGAACCAATACCTTTTCAAAGATGACTCTTACTAGTAAGATTCTTCTAATAACTCTTTCGGTACTATGCTTGTGTGAGGCTTCTATGGTTCTAGGAAAAATTAATGTGTTTGTAGCAAACGATTCAGGTGAGGGACTTAATCTCACTATTCATTGGCGATTAAAAAACGACGATCTTGGTGTCAAAATCATCCCATTTCACTACTACTACGGCTGGAGCTTCAATCTTAGTATTTGGCAAGGCCATACAAAATTTAACGGTGACATGCAATGGAGCGGTGGTTCTCAGAATTACGATATTTATGTAGCTAATAGGGATAAGGCTAGATGCTCTGCAAGCTGTTGGTGTCAATCCGATAAGATGGATGGTATTTCAAAAATAAATATTAAGATAAAGCGTACCTTGAAATTGGGTGGAAACTGGAAACATTAAACCACATCATCAAGTCGATAAAATGTAGTAGGTAATAATTACTTTAGCATTATAGTTAAGCTTTATGAACTTGATGTTTTGATAAAACCATGAAATGTGTGCCTTGATGAATATTATATATATAGACAATTTCTGTTTTCTGGCCTTCTCTGATAAAGCCATGTAATGGGTTTTCACCCAACAAACCCAAACCACCTCCCCCACTTCTTCACCCAAAATCACCATGGATCTCTGATCAATTTCTGTTTTTTGGTCTTCTCTTCCCCGACAATTCGGCTACTTCTTTCTCCATGTGGAAATTTCTCCTTCTTTTAGAGATCTCTCTCTATAAAGTGGGTTTGAATGATCATGATCTATAGCTAGCGGTAGGGAGAATCATAAATGAGATAAAGATTGAGAATAGCTTTGTTGTGGACGATTTTATCTCTACATTTCTTCTCAAATTACTCTGGACACGCATTCTGTTAGTCGGACAATTGGCAGAGAAGCTGATTTGCCTCATGATTATCTTTACTGCAACAGCGGTTTCATTTCGAGGGCACAGCAGGTGGTGGCCTCAATTTGATTCAAGTACGAACGAAGTTTAAACTTTGAGTTAATTAAATTTCATGTCTATTGTAATGATTCATGGAAGCTTTAACTAATTATGATACCAATAGTTTACGACTTACGTTAGGAAACCCCCTAAGGGAGCTAAAGCTTTGTCCCATAACTCCGCGAAAACATTTTTAATGAGTGTCTTGACAATCACTATCATTAAAATTTCCATATCATCTCAACCATGATAAATTTCTACCCACTACTACCTTTACTCTTCAGTTTTAAAATCTAACAACTCATTTTTTCCGCAATTCAGCTTTCCTTTAATAGGAAACTTTGTATTTAATCCCCATCTTAGCACAACTAAGAACAACTTCAAATCAAAGCAAGTTAAGAGAACCCCACAGATCAATAGTTTCATATCAAGCAGAGATTCAAAGGGTACTTTAGTTCATCATCAATTCTAAACTACAAAAAAAATCAAAATTGCCATAAACAAGATGTAATTAGAAAGAGAGAGAAGCAAACCTCTAAGAGGAGACCATCTTCAAGAAGCAATCTCTCGTCCTCCTGAGACCCCATGAATCAAAACCTTGAAACCCTAAATCCAAGTCACTCTAGAGATAGAGCGAGAGAAATTATCTGTCCAGATTCATTCAACAACCAGTCGAAGTCTCGAATCCAATGACGTGAGGTTGTTAAGTTTCGACTTCAAGGTTGCTTTACTTTTTGACTTCTTGATGGGACTTTATCGGTTAATTAGTTGAGGGGGTATTTGTTTTTACCCAAATTGCCCCCAACTATCTATATTACAATCCAGCTACTTTTATCAAATCTCGAGGCGGGAAAAAATAGGTCAAGGGTGTAAAATTGTTATAAGTTTACTAAATGTAGTATTGTCTGGTGTGTATATAAGAGTAGGTTACAACCGTAGGTTATGGTTACTTTTAGAAATGAACTATGTTCTGCCACGTGTTATACCTGAATGAATAACACATCTGTAATTAGAACGCATCTGAAACTCAAACGATAAAAAGTTGAGTTAAAATTGCAACTCTTCGGTTTTCACTTTCCAATGCCTCTTATTTCATTGGAAAGTTTCCCTCTTTGTCTACTCTGTAATCCTTCTCGGCCACTCTCAACCAACGCTTCTCCCACCATGAAACGAAACCCTTATACATTACCATCTCTCTCTCTCTCTCTTTCAAAAAATCAATGTGAAATGTCAAGCGGGTGCATTTTTCTCTCTCTTAGTTTGCATTTGAGTTTTTTGGGTTTCAAGATGTTATTCGGTTGTTTGATTCAATAATTTGGTTTTGGTGTGGAATATGAATGGTTGTACGTAATTTAGACCTAATTCAATGGTCATTAATGCAATTAATCGATCCTCGTATCAATTTTGATCGCCTGATTTCTCTCTCATTACTGAATACACATCCAAAACCATGAATCAAAGTTTACCCTCTGTCTTATGATTACTGTTTGTATGAAGAGGATTTATAGGTGACACTGCAGTCGGTTTTCTCGTGGCATGCATGGCACGCGGCAATCACTAGAGGTGGCGTGTGGCAGTTGTCGGGCGGTCACCGGTCGGACACCGGAAACTCGCCAGAATTTTGGTCAGAACGGTCTCCGGAATATTCCTCACCGATCACCGAATATTCCTTGCCGTCACCGGAGCAGTGACGTGACAGACACGTGTGTGTGACACGTGTGTGTGTGTGACATGTGTGGCACGTGTGCAACCCGTGAGTGTAACACGTGTAACTTGTGCGTGCGTGGCACGTGGCAAACTGGGTTAGACCGGTTCAGACCAGTCAACCCGGTTCAGGCCTTGACCCAGACCGAGTCAGACCGGTCGATACACTAAAACGGTTATAAATAGCCTAATTTTTGGCCAAATTGAGCCCAATTTTTTTTTGAAAAATTCTTATTGACTGAACCTACCCCATGGGGGACCCATTTTAAATTTTTTTTTGTACAAATATTTTTTAATTTTTTTGGGAATAGGTGTCTCGTATAGGAGCATTGGCTCACTTATATGTGATATAAGTACATGGTGTAATACCTATTTAAGTATCTTACGATAGCTAATAGGATATTACTGGTATGCCCCTAGGATACTAATTATTATGATCGGGGATCACAGATAATACGAAACCAAGACTAATTTAGCATAGGACTGTGAGTCATATCTAAATCACAGTTAATTGTCAATGACAAATAACTAGAGCTCAATTGGGAATTGACTTAGTCTTATTTCTAAAAACTTAGTGTCTGAGGAACCAATTTTTCGTATCTAGGTGCAATTAGATGTTACATATAACATTTAGCGGTATATATGCATTAATAGTAACCTATAGTACCCTAGAATGTTAGTTCAAATACAAACATAATCAACCTATCTTGTGAACCCAGCTGACTTCAGGATGGAACCACTTGTCAGCTCAACATTTAATACCCTTCATATTCGTAACAAATAGGGTCATTTGGCTAGAATATACCTACCTTTATAGAACTTAAGGGCTTAGAATACCCTAGTTCTTAGTATAATGACAACACAATATCTAGTGGTTTTAAATAGCTGTCTTGGCTAAGACTCTATTAAAATACACTTTCAGGTTGAAATCACCATTTTATAGGGTAAAATTAGGATTTAATGCTTACTAAAATTTCATGAGTATAAAGCCATGAACAGGGTATATACTATGAACCATAAGTACTGATTGGTAATCACGTACTTACATAGGATTTTATAAGTAATAAGATATGAACAAGGTTCACTTACAAGTAATGATTGTGAATCACTGACTTGTATACTATGAATTGCCTGTATGCAAAGAATGTTTTTCAAGTATTACTTCTGGTATTGATCTACATGCATAATAGATGTTGGTAACACTCAAAACATTGAATACTTCCCATACTGCAATTTATATTTCAGGTACCAATAAACTTGACCTGTAAGGATACTGAAATCCATCTGTTATTGAGAACAATGAGTTTATAAATAACAAAGTAGGAGATTTGTTTGGCACCCTTACCTCCATATTCAGGAAGGACTAATGATAGATTAACTTATACTATGATAATATTATATGACTGCGGCAGAATTTTTATTCGGTAGTGCAACTCCACTATAATCTCACATGAAGAAATAGTTGAGGCAAATATAGATATTGAGAATATTCTATTACAATTTCTACACTTTAAATATTGCGTTTCTGAGGTAACATTTGATAAATCACTGTGCACGCAGACCTAATTCATGTTTTCCTCATTTATGAGCAAAACAATAAGTTACTGGTTATGAGCCTTATGCTTATGCCTACTAAAAGTAAGCATGTGACAAGGTCACACAATATTGGGTCTAGTGACAGGGGAAGTTACAGACAGGGTCGCAACCATAGATTAATGAGAGGTGGTAACAACGGCAGGATTCAATTCCAGCCATCAGTAACCTGAGGCAAAGGGAATAAGAAGTTTACCAATAGACCAAAATGGAATAGGAAGAATTCTAAAATAAATACGAGATAGTCAGGTACCGGATTGCAAGGCACCCTAGACGATCCAGAGAGATCAGCCTCAGACTTTTCACGTGATCGCAGCTAGCATAGACCATGCTACAGCAAAGTCTGCTGCTTTAGATTCCTCTCATGATACCAATGCAGCATTGGATCAAGTTCACAGAATGAACAGTAGTAAATTCTCAATAGATGCATGATGTCACCTAGAGAGCATTGCCAAGTAGTAACTTTACTTGTTGAAGTAGTCATTTTCCTTTATTAGTTCTATCATTGACTGAGTTGGGAACTCTTCAGTGTTTAGTTTAATAGAATGCTCGTGACATGCACTGATTTGGTATCCCATCTATGTGAGATTGTTCTTTGATTTTACTTTGTGATTATTCAAATTTATTGCTTGAGAAGTAGTTAAATTCTATGTATAATAGTTGATCTACTATATACAACCAGCCTATGGATCTATTTGCTCATTAAGCATGACCGATAATTGGATAAGTGGCGACACATGTCTCAGAGATATTAGTACTACGCACTCAATCCTTTTGAAATATGCATATATTTAAATCTAACCTTGTGCATCGGGGATGGCACGAATATCATTGGCACGCCCAACATGATAGAACGCACTGAGTGCCTCACGTTATTACTCTCTAACGGTACGATACAGGGTATCTAGTCCATTTTATAAACTAGTTAATCCAGTCGGATTTTACTGAGTTTAGGATGATTTATGATAATATTTATCACGTAATGACTATTGAGGAAAATGACAGACAGGGTTCTGTGCATTCACTCCATGTCTAAAGGTTAGAACACGCTATTAGAACGGTTTCTAATATACTCCTCATGGCTGGGATAACGAGGAGGATTATCGGGATTACATCTCAACTTTCCTTGAAAGGAGAGAAGATCTAGAGAGTGTACGTCTAACGATTACTTTTAAGGAAAGTCTATTATGACCAAGGTGGAGTGAAATCTCCAGCCTTTGCTCCAACCGCATCCATGGAGACCCATGTGGACCTTTTTATCCACATAGTGGCACACTTAAAATATTTATGGTCATAAAAGACGCATCTAGGAGATGGTTCTAGGAATGCAACGTTAGCATGACTTCTCACTTAGATCATTCGATCGCAGCCTCAGTTCCTGGATTCACCGATCAAAGTCGATCGATGCGACTTAACGGGGGCTTGGAAGTTGGACTCACAAGCTTTTGATGATTATTTTACTGCTAAATGGGATAGACGATTGAGCATCGTGCGTACCCCATACCATACCCTACTCGGGATTGGCGGAGAACCTAATCCAGCGATTTTGGATAATTACTAGGCCACTGTTATTATGATCATAGCTTCCAGCTAGTGTGTGGGATATGTATTTTTGATCCCGTAGCACTGATTAGGGTTCGTCCTTTAGCAAATCATGATATTATTTTTTTCCCAAAAGCAACTAGTAACTGGGTTGGAGCCCAGTGTCGCCCATCGATAAACATTTGGATGTTCCGTACAAGTGCCAATCGTACCATAATATCTGAAGATGAGACCCTCAATGTCGGCCTGGTATTATGTGGGTTATGATTTGTATTTATCATTGGATATTTGGACCTACTGACGACGTATATACTGTAGGGTAGATAATTGTCACTTTGATGAGACAATATTCCCAGCATTAGGGGGGGGGGAGAAATGACAGTCAATGCTGAGGATGTTTCCAAGAGATCTTGAAAAATACCATCGTTGTCTCATATAGATCCTTATATATAAGTTACGTGACAATAAGGCTCAACGGATTTCAAACCTCCAATAGATCGCAATTGATTTGCTAGACGCATTCATAGGTACTATTGAAGTACCGTAGGTGTATGTACCTGTAAGTAATACACCTACACAACAGAACGTTCCGAGGGAACTAGTACTACAGCAGAACGTTCCAAGGGAATTAATACCGCAAACGAATCCAAGGCTCGTACTTAGTGCGAAGCACCGTTGGAAGAAAGTATTATGAGCCGGGGAGCTATAGAATAAGGGACAAATATGACTAATGATGTAGTCGGTTCATCGAGGATGGAACCACCAATTTACAAGGTATTTATATTCGTTGTTGTGCTCGCCATCAAGGATGAGGATTCATAACTACTTATTGTAAATAACTGTATGTTGTTATACATTGGCCAAAGTGGGTGTCTGGAATCCAAGCGGAGCTCAGCTTGCGCATAATGCGAAGTGATACCATTGAGCTTATCGATTATAAATGGGAAAGGTACGGAAACACAATTAACTCGGAGATATAATTTGGTCAAGGCAAGACTAGTTGCCCAGGAAATCTTTAAGAGATCTGACATCGATTGTAGTATGGAACACCCCAAGGGGGAGTGTTAGGAGTTGGGTCCAAGCCCCAGCTAGGAACCCAACAGGGTTAGGGTGTCCTATACAGACTCCTAACAAACTCATAGGCCCAATAGGGTTATGGGGAGAGTTAGAGTAGAATAGGGAATCCTTCTGAGTTGTCTATAAATATCATTGTACTATGTACAGAGAACACAGTTATGATAATCAATAAATCTCTTTATCTCTTGTTCATGCTATAGTATTATATTACTCTAGATTCATCATATCTCAACAGAAACAACTTAAAACCAACGAAGCTACTTCATTTTATGTTAATTTAGGAGCCCTTTTTTTATATAGTACTAAACTATTTGGAGGCCCCAAATTTACATAAAAAATCGGGGGCCGTAGGCCGCCTCTTGCATCTATAGTCAGGGCCGGCCCTGATGGCAGTGTAATAACTATCATAGGGGCAAGGATTCGAATCTTATCATTGGTGAGGTTTGAGGTTGCTATGATGCCGTCGGTATTATGCCGGCTTACCCGGTTCGTATGGACTGTGGTTTGCGGGATATTGCATGAACCCTAGAGGGTCTTGTCGGGAATTGACGGTTTGGCCAAATGGCCCATAGAAATTAAATCGTAAAAGATTTTACATTTGATGTCATTGAAGTTTTTTTATTAGTATGAATCATTATATATCATAAATTATAAGATTTTGGTAATAAATTTTAGAATCTCCCATAATCATTTATTTTACTATTATGAGATACGTAAGCCAATGGTATATATAATGTACCCCAATACAACATTACAAGAAACAATACCTTCTCAAAGATGGTTCTTTCAAATAAGATTCTTCTAACAACTCTCTTGGTACTCTTTTTGTGCGAGGTTTCTACAGTTCTAGGCGAAGTTCATGTGTTCATAGCAAACAATTTAGGTGTGGGATATAATCTCACTGTTCATTGCCGATCTATAAATGATGATCTAGGCGTCAGAATCATCCCATTTCACTATGATTATGAGTTCAGTTTCAATCTTAGTATTTGGGGCCTTACAAAGTTTAACTGTGACATGCAATGACGTGGTGGTTCTCAAAATTATGATCTTTATGTGGCAAAGAGGGATAAGCCTAGGTGTTCTGCAAAATGTTGGTGGTCAATCCGCCAAGATGGGTGGTACTTTCAAAATGAACATTACGATAAACCGTATCTTGAAATTGGGTGGAACCATTAAGTCTCATCATCAAATTGATAAAATACAGGAAGTAATAGCTAAGTTTTATTAACTTGTTGCTCTAATAGCACCGTAGAAATAATGGAATGGGGTCTTGCCTAACCTTAAGGATCTTATATCTCGTTTAATGTCAAGTTTTTTTTCTTCTTCTGTTTATTTAACTGTAAATATTGGTTCACTGATTGTATCGGTTGTTCCCTTTCAAGTTTGTAGCCTGTCATGGTGTTGCACGTTCTTAATTAAGCCTTTCCCTCTCCTCCCTCGCCCGGAGTTGTCCTCATCTTGTTACTTCTTCTTTGTAAAGCAAGAAGGTTCAATCTACCACCATTTCGTCTTCCAAAGATAAATAAAATAGATCCATATATATGTTTTAACGATGATCAAACTATGTTTTAGACAGAAAGAGGACAAAAGCGTTATATAAACTTTACTTCGTTCCAAGAATAAATAGTGCGAATTACACCTATCTTTTAGATGTTTTCCTGGAAGTATATGCCGATTTAATCTCAATGTTCTACAAAATAATTTTGTTTACTCTCTTCAAAATTGAGTAGCAAAAGAATGTGTACATAAAGGAAATATTATGTCGTCACTCATACTATTAAACACAAAATTGGGGGACTAAGAGCATCCACAACAGCCTCCCTAAACTTATTTTAAGGAGGCAATTTGCTAAAAATTAGCTTTTATAGACTCTCTATTAGACTCCCTATCCCTATATTTCACTTTATCTCTCCTCAACAATAGGGAGTGGGGAAAAAGATTTGGTCAGCCACGTTGCAACTTTAATCTTTCGTGGAAACTAAATTTCTTACGTGAAAATATTAGGAAAGAGAGATGGAAATCTGTTTTAACAGATTTTTCTAACTTTTGACGTGGCTAATATAAACTTTTGAGGTGGCTCTTATTATTTAGGGAGACTGTTTTGTGCACAACTCTAAATTTGATTTAAGACTCCTCAAATCACTCCCTATAAAAAGGAGTCTGCTGTGGATGCTCTAAATCATTCCGTGATTTCCGTCTATATAGATCCCATAGAGGTTTGCATACACTTTCCTTCCCATGCAACCAAAGCTAGACTTTACTCTTTCCTTGTACTTATTAGCAAAGCGTCTAGCTGAATATTATGGCATTTAGAAAAGTGGCTAAAGAGTGGAATTTCAATCATCCTACCTATGCTACTCCTTATTCTCAAGTTGCCCTCCCAATGTAATCTTTCCCCGTCTTTCTCAATTGTTAATGGTAAATTTTGTTGCTAACTTTATGTTGATATAGGTTCAAGATGCCTGTGTTGAGCGGCAAGCCCGAAAGCCACAAACTCCAAGTCGATTTGGGTTAGCAATGAACAAACACAAACAAAGAAACACACAACACCCAAGTTTATAGTGGTTCGGCAAATTGCCTACGTCCACTTTCAAGAGAGAGAGAGAGTTTATTCAATGTCCCAATTACAATCACTCAATCCCAATTTTAAATTTCTCAGGATTGTCAAAAGGGTGGTTCACAAATGACTTATGTTTCGGGAAAACCTTTTATAATTGCTCAAATCTCGAGGCAAGTTAAGGGTTCAACAAAACTCCCAAAAATGAGTATTTCCAATGTCTCTTCGAACAAACCCAATATATTCGAACAAAACATTTTCTATTCGAATAGAAAACCACCTGATTGATTGTATTCGAACAACCCAAAGTATATTCGAATAGAAAATCACCTGATTGAGTTTATTCAAATAACCCAAAGTTTATTCGAATAGAAAACAGAGTATTCAACAGCCTGAACGTTCAACCCCTAAGGAGATGGCGTACCAAATTATTAGTGATGAATTAATGCTAGATGGAAACCCGAGGCTTAATTTGGCTTCCTTTGTGACAACTTGGATGGAGCCACAGTATGATTAACTGACGATGGCTGGTGCTCCGAAGAACTACGTTGCTTTGGATGAGTGTTTCATGAGGATTTTACGAAACTTTTGACTAGCAAAATAAGAAATTTTTGTTTGTTAATATTGCAAAACCGTTATTTGAACATGATTGCCAATATGCTCCATGCTCCGTTAAAGAACTCAGAGGCTACGTCAGGAGTGGCAACATTGGGTTCGTCGGAAGCTATGATGCTTGCTGGACTAGCATTCAAGAAGAAATGGCAGAATAAAAGAAAAGCTTAAGGAAAGCCTTACAACAAACCAAATATGGTCACAGGCGCCAACGTTCATGTATGCCCCTTATGATGAAGTTTTTGGTTTTAAGCTAAGACAAGATTAGGAATATGCTATTTTTATGGTACATAGGTTTGTTGGGATGAATTTGCGAGATATTTCAAGGTGGAAATGAAAGGGGTGAAACTTACAGAAGGATATTATGTTATGGATCTTGCAAAAGCGGTGGCGATGGTGGATGAGAATATCATTTGTGTGGCAGCCATCCTTGGTTCAACCCTTAATGGTGAGTTTGAAGATGTTAAGTGCCTAAATGATTTACTGATGAAGAAGAACAAAAAACTGGGTATGACCTTTCCTATGCAACTGTCTGCAACCCCCAATAGTGCCATATAATCTATGTAATTATTTTGTTTTGAATTTTGCAGTTGGGATACCCGATTCACGTAGATAATGCTAGCGGTGGATTTGTTCCACCGTTTATTTACCCTGGGATTTTAGGTTACCGTTGGTGAAAAGCATTAACGTTAGCGGTAGCAAGTACGGACTTGTTAGCAATTCAGAATTCGAGAATTATTCGGGTCGGCAATAATGCGAGTTTTAATCGGTTGCCAACTTTTTTAATACGATCAATAAAACGCAATACGAGAAGAATACGCATGATAAAAAATATGAGTTTTAAACGTTTGGTCCTAATTATTCGGAGGGGGATGGATTCAGGGACCCTAAGGAAATTAACCTTAAGTGAAAGGCTTTATTTGTCTCATTTTGTGCTTGTGGAGTTTCTGGTTGTCTCAGTCGAAGACACAGATCACAGGACAGAAGGTAAGTATTACTCTCTGATAAAAGGAAGGAGCATTTTTTTGTCGTTCAAACGAATTTCCTTGTCATTTGAACGAAGAGTCAAGTCCCCTGGAAATTTGGTCCATAGACAATTTTGTCGTTCGAACTAGTTTTCTTGTCATTCGAACAAAGTGTCAAGTCCCCTGGAATTTGGCCCATATGCAATTGTCGTTCGAACGAGTTTTCATGTCGTTTGAACGACTTGTCAAGTCCCCTGGAATTTGGCCCACAGGCAATTGTCGTTCGAACGAGACTTCTTTTCGTTCGAACGATATGTAAACTTTCTAGGGTTTTTGTCCAAATTAGTCGTAATTCGTTCGAACGACTTTTGGTCTCGTTCGAACGAATATCGAGAGAAATAGAACTACTATTTAAAGAAACCCTAGTTTCTTTTTCAGTGGCTCTTTTTTCATGGGAAAACGATTTTTCTTTCTAAGGGCTCCAAAAGACTTTATCAGAGAGGGTGAAGAACTTAAGATCAATCAATCATCCTTTGATCACAAGATTGATGTTGAGTTAGGGTTTCAAAGACTTCCCAATTATTTTGTTCAAGAACGATTCTAGAAGAAATTTCTTGGTGAGAGATCAAGACGGGCTATTGCGAGAATAAAAGAAGTTTCTTGGTGAGAGGTCAAGAAGAGTTGTTGTGAGAACAAGAAGAAGGTGGAACATGAAGCTTTAGTTAGAAGAGTAATAATCTTGTGACTAGGTTATTAAATATGTAAGTGTAATTCAGTATAACTCTTTTTGACTAGTGAAACTTTTGGTTGTCGTGATCCTTGACAACGACCTGTGGTTTTTCTCCTGAGTAAGGAGTTTCCACAGGATGAACATTTTCTTGTGTTCTTTAATTCCTAGTCTGTGTTTTTGATTGTTTTTGTTTAACCTTAGACTATTAATTGATAAGAATTATTCTGACCTAGTTTCTCGAAATAAATTAATTACGAGCAAATAAAATTTCAATTGGTATCAGAGTAGAATCGCTTGTAGGCTTTATATCCTGAGCGGTGATCCTGTTTGTACGTGCTTGATTTAATGGATTCCGAAAAATTTGGAGGTCCTATAAACCGTCCACTACTCTTTGATGACACAAACTTTCTTTACTGGAAGGTTCGTATGGTTGCCTTCTTGCAATCCATGGGAGAGGATGTCTGGATTGCCATTGAAGATGGATGGGCGCCCCCTACTGTTATGCGGGGTGAACTAGCAACTGCTGTAGAAATTCCTAAACCTAGAAATTAATGGACCAAGGAAGAAAAAGAAACATTTGGGTATAACTCTAAAGGTCTTAATGCTATCTTTAATGCGCTGAGCCATAGTGAGTATAGGCATATATCCGCATGTTCCACTTCGAAAGAAGTGTGGGACATCTTAATACGTACTCACGAAGGTGATGACACTGTTAAAGAAAGCAAACTTTAAATACTCACATATCAATTTGAGAATATCCGGATGAGTGAGGATGAGTCCTTTAGTGAGTTTTATGCCAGACTTAGTGACATTGTCAACAACAGTTCTTCTTTAGGAGCTAGATACACCGATGTTCAAATAGTACGTAAAATCTTAAGATCTCTTCCTAAGAGTTTTAAATCCAGACGTGATGCTATAGAGGAAGCACAAAATCTTAAAACTATGAAACCTGGCACACTTGCTGGAAAATTAGGTACATTTGAAATTAAAATGGAAATGGAAAATCCTAAGAAGAGTAAGAGTGTGGCATTTAAGTCTTCCTCCAACTCTTCATCTTCTCAGGGAACCAAATATGTTGAAAACTACTGTATTTCTGACAATGATGAGGAACTTGACTCTGACTCTCAGATTGCTCTTATAAGTCAACAATTTAGTTAACTTTTGAAAAAGAAGCAATTTGAGAAACAAGGACAAAATGTGAGTTACAAGTCTCGTCCTCATGGCCGTGTTAAGTCTTATGGCAAACAAACTAACTCAAGTACTCATACTCATAATGACTCAGAACAAGACCTCAATAAAGTTGAATGCTATAGGTGTCACAAGTATGGTCACTATGCTCACAGTTGTCCCACTAAGAGCTCTAACAGGAATCATAAAGCTATGAACATTACCACTACGTGGGATGATAGTGATGATGACTTTAATGACCATGTTGATCCCTTCCAAGAAGGAGGAAATGGTTTGAGAGCTTGCATTACTGTTCTCTCCTCAGGAAGTGATCACTTTGATGTGTTTGTACTTGAAACTGACAGAGATGATCATAATAACTATGAAAGTGATAACTGTGAAGAGCCGAGCCTTGAAGAGTTGTACTCTCAACTTGTTTCTCAGCTTGAGAAACTTAAGAATGAGAAACAATCTCTTAGTGGTCAACTTAAGACATGTGAACAAAACAGACTCATTGCTGTAGAAAAGGTGAAATTGGGAGAAATAGAAATTGAGAAACTTAGACTCGAGTTGACCTCCACTCAACAGAAACTCGAAGTGTTTTATCATGGAGCTAAAAAAATTGACAAAATACTAAGTATGAGCAAAAATGGATCTGACAAAAGAGGATTAGGATTTAATGAGCAAAACGTCAAGTCTTCTTCCTCTCAAGTCACTAAGTTTGTCAAAACTACTTCAACTCCATTTTTACCTAAACCTAGTATTATTGATGCTCCTTATAGGCAGACTGAGCAGCCTTTTGTCTTTCATGTATTTTATTGTGAGGCTTGTGGTCGAAAGGGTCATCTTGCTCCCTATTGTAGATATATTCCTCAACTCCGTGGTAGGAATAATCTACGTCTGGAAAGAGAGAAACCTCATCGATCATATGCCCAATCGTTTGCTAACTCTTTTATTGTCCAAAAGTCATTCAATGGTTTCAAGAATGTGACTCAAGCAACAGAAGAAAGAAAGAAAGTAAGATCTATCTGGGTTCAGAAGAAGGACCTTGTACCACAATTAAGGTCCAATGTTGCAGTAATGGCTCTAAATGCTTTTAACTCCACATAGTGGTACGTAGATAGTGGATGCTCTCGACACATGACAGGGGATGCTATACGTTTGAATAGTGTCACAGATGTTCAAGGAGGTGATGTTACTTTTAGAGGAGGAATGAGTGGAAAGATTGTGGGAAATGGGAGTGTAGAAGGAATTGGATGCCCTCCAGTCGATAATATACTCTATGTCAAGGGACTCACTGCAAACCTTCTGTGTGTGAGTCACCTATGCGATACAGGCAACACAGTAACATTTAACAAAAAAACATGTCGTGTCTTTGATAGTACCGAGAAATGCATTGTAACTACGGATAGAACTTCAGACAACTGCTATGCTGTATCGCAAAAGGAGATATCATGTAAAGTTGTTAAGATAAGCGATGTGGAACTTTGGCACCAACGGTTAGGGCATAAGAATTTCAGTGATCTGGCAAAGATTACGAGTAAGGATATAGTTCGAGGGGTTCTGAAACTAAGCAAGCTAACCGATACAGTGTGTGGACCATGTCAAATTGGAAAGCAAACCAAGAGTCCGCACAAAAAATTTACCAACATTGCTACTACACGAGTTCTGGAGTTAATTCATATGGACTTGATGGGTCCTATGAGAGTAAGTACTTTGGGAGGAAAGAAGTACATTTTGGTTATGGTTGATGATTTTTCACGATTCAAGTGGATCGCTTTGTTAAGGCAGAAGTCAGACACATTTGAAGAATTTCATGCCATAGCTCTGCGAATACAGAATGAGAAGGATTGTTCTAATGATAGAATTCGTAGCGATCGTGGAGGTGAGTTCAATGACAGTGATGTGATAGAGTACTGTAAGGCGAATGGAATCAAACATGAATTTTTAGCACCGATCACACCACAACAGAACGGAGTAGCTGAACATAAGAACCGAGTCCTACAGGAAATAGGGCGAGTTTTACTTCATGGAAAGAATGTCCCTAGTCACTTTTGGGGAGAAGCTATCCATACCTCTTGTCACATAATCAACAGGGTTTATCTGCGTCCTCTTACACTTAATTCGCCTTATGAACTTTGGTTTGGTAAAAAGCCGAACTTGAAATATCTTCGTGTGTTTGGAAGTAAGTGCTATATTACTTGTGATCGGGAGAACATAGGAAAATTTGATGCTCGAAGCGATGAAGGTATTTTACTGAGATATGCCACAAACAGTAGAGCTTATCATGTGTACAACTTGAAGCACAAAATGGTCATGGAATCGATTAATGTGGTAGTTGATGACTCGGCAGTTCTTGGACAAACAGATAATGGGGAGGATAGTAATGTTCAAGAAGATTCCCTACCAACCTCATCTAGTGTGACACAAGATGCTCAAGAAGAACCTCCTGCTGAAACTATTCCAACATCTTCTGGGGAGATTGAAGTATCAAATGATATTGTTCGTACTAATCCTCATCGGAATTGTGGCATTCCTAGATACCTTGATGATTATGAGTCTTCTATACTTCATGAGTCTGCTAGATGTGTGGGGTATCATTGTTCTACGGTATATGAGATAGTGGAGAGTGTGTGTTATGTGTCCATCACTAAACCAACCAACGTCAAAGATGCTTTATCTGATGAATATTGGATTAACGCCATACAAGATGAACTTAATGAATTCAAGCGACAAGACGTGTGGGACTTAGTATCACGACCGAAAAATACTAATATTATTGGCATTAAGTGGATTTACAAGAACAAGTTCGATGAGAACGGTGATGTTGTCCGGAACAAAGCAAGGTTAGTAGCTCAGGGATACAACCAAATAAAAGGGGTGGATGTAGAAGAAACTTTTGCTCCCACCGCTAGACTTGAAAATCTATTCGAATGCTTTTGGCATTTGCGTGTCACAACAAATTTAAACTTTATTAGATGGATGTGAAAAGTACGTTCTTAAATGAGCTACTTGAGGAAGAGGTATATGTAGCTCAACCAAAAGGATTTGAAGATCCCCATCATCCGGAGTACGTGTACCGTTTGAAGAAAGCACTTTATGGCCTAAAACAAGCTCCTCGAGCTTGGTATGATAGACTCTCAAACATTTTACTTGGAAAGGGGTTCATTCGAGGGGGAGTTGGTAAGACATTATTTATTCAGCGGGAAGGTGATGAAATTCTTATTGCACAGGTTTATGTGGATGATATTGTTTTTGGCTCAATGTCGAACTCTCGTGTCAAAGCATTCGGTGAGTTAATGGGAAGGGAATTCGAGATGAGCATGGTTGGAGAATTGACCTACTTCTTAGGTATTCAAATCAAGCAACGGGAAGATGGCATTTTTGTTTCTCAATCTAAATATACGAAAGATATCGTCAAAAAGTTTGGTCTTGATTCTTCAAAACATGCCCGGACGCCAATGAGCACTGCCACAAAATTGAGTAAGGACTCTGCAGGTACTGATGTGGATCAAAAGGTGTATAGGAGCATGATAGGAAGCCTGTTGTATCTTACAGCTAGTCGCCCAGACATCGTGTTCAGTGTTTGCATATGTGCACGTTATCAGGCAAGTCCTAAGGAGTCTCATTTACATGCTGTTAAACGGATTATTCGATATGTGTCTGGGACTTGTGAGTTTGGCTTCTGGTATACTCGAGACACTACATCAGATATTATTGGATACTCAGATACTGATTGGGCTGGAAATTCTGATGGAAGAAAGAGTACTTCTGGGGGATGTTACTACATTGGGAACCATCTCGTTGCATGGCAAAGTAAAAAACAGAACTGCATTTCACAATCTACTGCAGAGGCAGAGTACATTGCGGCGGGAAGTTGTAGTACACAGCTAGTTTGGATGAAGCAAATGCTACATGACTATGGGGTGAATCAGGGAGTGATGTCACTTTACTGTGATAATACAAGTGCAATCAACATTTCCAAAACTCCTGAACAGCATTCGAGAACCAAACACATTGACATTCGATTTCACTTCATTCGAGACCTTGTTGAGAAGAAGATTGTTCTTGTGGAGTATGTCTGTACGGAGAATCAACTTGCTGATCTCTTCACCAAATTATGCATATGCTATTTCAATGTGCCCTCCCAGTATGTGAACCTATGTGATTGTTTGTTGTAGTTGACAACCCCTAACTTCCGATGTAAAACTTCTACTTTTGTGGACTATATGCCATACTTTATATTGATAACTATTAGCTTCCAATGAAAAACATCTAATTTTTTCGATTATATGCCATGCTCGACAATATGGTATGCGTATATAGTGTTTATGATCATCTTGATTGTCGTGTAATCCATTAATTGACAATTCTTCTATTTTAATTGCATTGTTCACAAAGTTTCAATATCCGAGGTGAGAAGGTGTATGATTCGTTTCAATATCCTTGTTGAGAAGGTGTATGATTCATTGTTGCGTATTTTTTTTATTTGGTTATCAAAATGTGGAGTATAGGCACATGGGCATTTGCTAGCTACAAACTATTACTTGGAATATAAGTAGTTTTGACTCAATTTCCCACTTGAAATTGGCTTTTGTTTCCATTATGTTTTTGCTCTAATTATTAGATCGCCAATATACAGGCCAACTTGACAATTTAAATATGTTTTTGTCGAATAGTTAGAATAGTCGATAATTTTAATTCATTATACTGGGTGAGTTTTGTCTGGATGTGCATTACTCGACAATAAATACACACCCATGCATATATAACATTCTCATTGACATAGAACATTCCACAATAAGTGCCAAAAATACAATTAATCGACATTACAATGGATACAAACTTACACTACTAAACTATCATAATCCATAAACTGAGAAGGGCAACATCAATTTCAACTTTAAATACATAGTAAATCAATGTAGTTACAATACAATTTAGGAGTTTCTCAAATAGTTTTGAATATCCTAGTAATGAAAGCAAATACATAGATCTTAAAGCAAAATCATAACTTAATACAACATAACAAAATCATAAAATAAATAAAAATTAATTTTGAATTGATGTATAATTGTCGATGTGCTACATAGACGACAATTTATTATCGATCACTAGTGCAATCGACAATATATTGTCGATGTCCCATATAATCCACAAATGGTTGTTACAAACAAGATTCTTGCAACCATCGGTAGATTCTGATTATCTATCATGTCATTATCCTTCTCAGTCAACTCAACATGTGGTTCTTTAAAAGGTTTTATTCCCTCGTCCATGTTCTTTCTTCTTTTAGGCATTCGTGGTTGTTTCTTGAAGTTAGGGTGTCCTGGATCTTGTCGTTCTGCCTCACATTTCTTCTTAGTTGAGGTTGTTTGAGGTATCTTCCCTTTCATTGCTTATGTCTGAAAAATATTATAGGTAAAAAAATGTGAACTTAATGATGCGAACAATATTATTAAAGTGTGAGAATTGTCGATTAATCCATTACACGACAATCTGGCACTGTATACCCAATACCATATTGCCAATCATGGTATGTATTCAACAAAAACAAATGTTTCACATTAAAATCTAGGAGTTATCAACATAAAACATGGCATATAAGAGAGCATATAGTCCAAAAATGTAGATGTTTTACATTTAAGATAGGTATTATGAACTACAACAAACAACCACAGTTCACATACTGGGAGGGAACATTAAAAAGAAGAGAAATATTGAGGTAACTTCTCTTCTATTGCTTAACTGTGTAAAAGGTATATGTGTTAACTAAACTATGTGAACAATGCAATTAATGTATAATAATTGTCGATTCATACATTGCACGACAATCTTGATGATCATAAGTACTAGATATAGAAAACCATATTGTCGATCAGGGCATATAGTCGACAAAATTAGATGTTGTACACTGGAAGCTAGGAGTTATCAACATAAAGCATGCCATATAGGGTGCATATAGTCCACAAAATTAGATGTTTTACATGAGAAGAAATGGGTTATCAACTACAACAAACAACCACATCATATTGGGGAGCACATTGAAATAACATACTAAGAATTAAGGCTGGTTCACAACAGTCTATAACGTTGTCAACTATCCCTATACATCAACAATTATATATGGGATTTGTGGTTAAATGTTTAAGAATGAAAGCACTCCCCCAGTTATTTCTGTTCTTTTCTGAGGGATCAGACAAGTGGGGAACTGTTGTTCGGGACTGAGAAAATTGTTGTTCTTCATAAAGAAAACCGTTTCAGATCTGAAACCCTACAAATTTAACGAACAACAAAAATAAGAGGGAAAACATACAAGGGGTCCCAACATACAATTACTTTAACCCACAAGAATCAACATACAACTACCAACATACAAACCCAACGAAATCGCAGCTTCTTGTTTTTAAGTAGTTCCACAAGCCCTAATCTCTTCTTTCAATCGATTGCTAGTAATTTTGTGGGAGTCGCAGGTTCTCTCTCAAACCAAAGGGAAAAATTGTATTTGCTTTCTTTGGGAATGAATTTGAGAGGATTTTCTGTTTTGAATTTTGAATTTTGTTGGTAATGGCAAATGAGAGTGAGAGAGAGAGAGAAGTACAGTGAAAGAGTGAGAAAGTGGAGAGTGTTTCCTTTTAAAATTCAAAATAATAATAGAGGATAGAGGAGAGTGACACGCCATGAGAGAGAGAGAGGGGGGGGGGGGAAGCCACCTCATTCTCTCATATCCACCTAATTTTGTAATAACAAAAACCCAAATTTTTGTCATCAACTCATCTCATTTGGATGTATGGCTGTGCTTTAGGGTCTCGTTAGGGTCAATTTCCTTAGGGTCCCCAAATCCTCCCCCTATTCGGAGTTCAAAAATACGGTAATTATATAAGGGCATGTATATGAGTTTCAACATTTTCCCTAAATTAGGCATACTTTTAAGTTATTTCATTGACAATACAATTTCTTATTTCATTAACAATACAATTTCTTATTAATGTTTTAATAGGAACTATTTATTACTTATTAATGTTTTCACTAATAGGTCAATACAATTTCCTCGTATTGGGTGTCGAGGTGAGTATTTATATATATGACCTTCGCAGTTGTGCACAATATTAATTCAATTGACGTTTTCTTCGTCTATGAAAGGGTTATAGAAGCATTATGGTGAACTATCGCGAGAATGCAAGGATGCTTAAAGTAGGGCTCGTGAAGATGAGGCGATTCAACATTGCTTCCAAAGATGACGGTGTTCCACTAGTAACATTTTCTCGAAAGGACAATAGTTACTACGATGAGTTCAAGGTGGCAGTTAAGCTTCGCCCATTGGGGTGGATTGTGCCAGCCTACACTATGCCAGCGGATGCGCAACATGTCAAAGTGTTGCGAGTTGTTATACGAAAGGAGTTTACGAGAACATTAGTTGTTCATCTTCTCTAAGACATCTACAACTCTTGTTTGAACTTGATTCCAATGCAAAGGCATTCTTCTCTGCCAAGATGACGTCTGTTACATGTGAAGAAGCTGTTACAATCTCAGCAAAGTTCGCCACAACCACGAAGATGAACTGCATTTGCTAGAAACAAAGGCGTTAGTTTAGATTTTAACCTAAGTTGTTATTATTGCCTATAAAAATAAAATTGTGGATAAAGTACGAAAGTTCTACGATAGAAATGTACAATGCTTATTGTTGAGAATCGAGGTAGTTATTCTCTCCTCTCTGACAAGAACGATACGCGGAAATCTCCAACTCAAGTTGTGACGACCTACCGAACGCCGGCCAAATCCACCCGAGCGTTTTGAGTTCTGTCCGAGTATATATGTTCTCTATATCCTAATATAGTTGTACGCCAAGTTTCGTCGAAATTGGATTCAGTTAAGGGGGCGAAAAGGGCCAGTACGTTTCGTCTCATGTTTTAACGTTTCCTTTTGGAACTTGACTATTTACTTAGTAGCTATTTTAAAGAGGAACCTTGGTCCAATCCACCCCATGACTAAAAGAGCTTTAATGCTTGGTCATCAGGACCCATGGGCTATCTACAAGGGATAGTCATGAGTTCTCCTAGGCCTAGGGAAGGCCAGGGGACATTGCCTCGTAATGCGGGCCCGTTTTCCAAAGAGGGCTTCATATGGCGCCGCTATGCCCCGCGGGCTATCGAGACGTACTGCCCCTTACAGATGGACAATATAATTAGTCTAGGCTCATCACCCCTTCATATAGGAGTTCCTTATCTTGAAACAGGACAGGTGTGCATTCCATACCTCATGCGCGTCACGAGAGATTACGATGTAGGGATTATTGAGGGAACCTTCAGCGTTATTGCTAATATTGAATACATATTCGATGACCCCTCACGAGTATCTAGGATTATCCAGATGTCGCTCTAGCATCTGTGGGTTGTATGCCACTAGCGCGCCGCGCCCGTGAAGATGGCTGGTACATGACGACCACCCGTGCGTGTACGCTGCATGGTCCCTTATTCCGCTGTGCTCCGGGCACTGTAGTGGCGGTCTCGGGATGGGCCGTGACAGATGGTATCAGAGCAAAAATAGCTTGTTAAGGCTTAGCTCTTGAGTTGGTAGAGCGTAGATGGATTGTGCCTACGTCTGTCAGAACATATCAAAGTAATGATTCCCAAGTTAGAGTTGCTCCGTACAGATGATCAAAGTACCGTTGTGAACGCTTGTAGAGTGAGTTGCCTACATGTCAGTTGATATTGGACGCGAGAGAAAGGCTCCATATCTGAGCGCGAGATTGCTCATGTTAAGTGGGCGTTGGACAATGACGCTGAGAGAAGGATTGATGTTTGAGTTGGACGTGATGGCCTATATAGTTGGTTGTCTCTAAAAGGCTGGTCAGTGTAGCAGATGTTTTATGAAGAATAATAATAGTGGAATCTAGCAGGTTGTTATTGCATCCGGTCCGCATACGCACTGCGAAGTTTAGTAACAGTTGTGATCAAGGACGATGCCCCTCAGCAGAGATCGATATGGTCAGTGTCAGTTACTGAGTATTTTCATTTGGAAGTCGCAAAGCTTGGTTTTGTTAGAACTCCTTAGTGTCTACAGAAGATTAAAAGAAGAATCCTGAGAGATACTCGTTGTGATTATCCTGAGTTGGACACTGAGACATTCCGGGGGTGAACGTCATAAGCCGAAGATGAAGCGGCGTGAAGTAACAGATGAAGACATGGTTTGGGTCCCTAGTTTGCACACAGTGATATCGTTAGGTAGACGTCGAGGGCAGAGTTTCTCGTTGTTACGCGATATGAACTGTGACCTCCAAGATGGGTTGTCGCTTGTCTGCAGTTGGTCCCCAGTTACACGGGACACTGCTATGATCACTCTTAGTTGGAAAGTTGCCAAGTGACGCTTGTTCTCAGGCTTCGTAGTGAGTTTCAGGTTTGTCGACGTTCGAATGCTCTAGTCGAGTTGATCCATGTTGTTTCACAAGATGGTTCTGGGTCATTTAAGCTCACAGATGGATGAAGACTCACATTTCTGAAGGTTAGTAAGTTACGTGGTTATCGCAGAACAGAGTTGAGCTACAGTCAGTTGTGTGGGTTACCTCAGACATGATCTCAGATGTAAGATTGCTCTAGGATGAAAGGTCCTGAGCGGAATTAGATGCTAGTTTCCCAATTCCTTATCACTTGGTGTTTGGCGATAGGGATAGAGTTCCCGCGCCTCGTTCTTTGTTTGTATTGATAGAGTGTCTTTAGAAGACCACATTCCAGTGACTGTTCAGAGTTGGCTGCATTTACAGAAGCTAGTTCAAGAGTCAGAGAATGGCTATGCTTCAGTTTAAAAATGATTGCGACAATATGAAGGTTAGTCTCCACGAGTTTGATTGCAATTGGACATGGCAAGCCAACGAGCTCAGGGCGATATGTGCAGTGAGAATATCTTGTTCCCAAGTTCCCCAAGTACTCAGGTTCGAGTAGGGATGTAGAGATGGAGAAACGCTTCAGCAGTCCGTCAGTTATATGTCACAGCTTTGTTCTCGACACGGATGTCGAGCTTATTGAGTGTTGGAAGAGTTATAAGTTGTGACGTAGATGTACGCAGGTACCAGCATAGGTCATTACCACCAGAGTTTGGCAAGTACATATGCCAGTGTTAAGTCCTCGTCAGAGAAGAGACATTGAGAAGTCCTCCTTGGAGAGTAAGGTAGATTAGAGTCCTATGAAGTGGAGAGACCTTGGTGACGCCGGAATAGCGATCATCCTTCCTGCAGCTAGGTTTGGTGTAGATGCCATCTAGCGTTACATTGGTTAGATGATGGCCCACTACGAAGTGGTAGAGCAGAAACGTGGCTGCACAGATAGATGTCTCATGGGTTTTGGAAGTTCACACAGGACGCCTTTATGGCAGACCTCAATGGTTAGCTGGCGGTAGGGATCAGAGTACCTGTGCCTTGATAGGCTACCTCGTGGTTATGTTGGCGGTAGGACAGAGTGGTCCGTGCCTTGTTGAGAGTATGCTACCTTCTAGGTGCTACCCTCCCTCGCCCAAGTGAACAATGAGTACCAGTTCAGTTCTATACTAGTAAGGCTAGAGTGCCGCATCTTGATGTTGTGTCCCCGATGTTCCGTAAGAAGGGCGAACATGGTTTGAAGACCTTTGTAGAGTAATTAAAGAGCAGTCAGGCAGTTTCAGTGTGCGACAGATGTTCCGTGCAGTTGGGGAGAGTTTACCCCTTGGTTTTAGAAGACTTTCTCCTTACCACTCGTAGATGAAGAGTGAAGTTTGAAGCCGAGATTCACAGAAGATTGAACTCTCGAGTAGCGAAGGCATTGTGTGATTCGGAAGTGTGTGCACTTTTGGACGGGATTGAAGATATCCTCGTCAGGCTGTCTGGAGGAAACGCCCTTGGTTTGTCAAGTAGAGCGATATTCCACATTGTGTCAGGGGAGAAGGCGCTTGCAGCAGGATGCAGCGCATTTCAGAGGGCGCGGTGCTAGACTGCACTGCCCATACATTTTTCAGAAGGTTTGAGACCACGAGACAATATCCAGACGAGAAGGCAGACTCCAGAGTTCGTATGAAGGTTCAGCCACCACGCACTTCAGCTGGAAATGGGGAAGTTAAGGTTCAGTTCTGAAGACACAGTTGTCAGCATCGAGACTAGTAGTTGGGATCAGTATCTGCTAGTGCAGAAGAAGATATAGTACTCTGAACTAAGTGCGGGAGAGTTGTTGGTTTCTTGAAGATCCAGAAGATTGAATCCTTGCAGAGCCGTGATGATGAAGGTTCTCGACGAGGACGTCGAGATTATTTTAAGTGCGGGAGGGTATAACGACCTACCGAACGCCGACCAAATCTACCCTAGCGTTTTGAGTTTTGTCTGAGTATATATGTTCTCTATATCCTAATATTGGTGTACGCCAAGTTTCGCTGAAATCGGATTCAGTTAAGGGGGCGAAAAGGGCCAGTACGCTTCGTCTCATGTTTTAACTTTTCCTTTTAGAACTTGACTATTTACTTAGTAGCTATATTAAGGAGGAACCTTGGTCCAATGCTCTCCATGACTAAAAGAGCTTTAATGCTTGGTCATCAAGGATCCCGGCTCATGGGATATCTACAAGGGATAGTCATGAGTTCTTCTAGGCCTAGGGAAGGCCAGGGGACATTGCCTCGCAATGCGGGCTGATTTTCCAAAGAGGGCTTCATATGGCGCCACTACATGATGGATAATATAATTAGTCCAGGCTCGTTGCCCCTTCATATAGGAGTCCCTTATCTTGAAACCGGCATATTGAGTTACCCTGATCCGCTACATGACAGGTGTGTTTTCCCTACCTCGTGCGCGTCACGAGAGATTACGCTATAGGGATTATTGAGAAAACCTTCAGCGTTGTTGCCTATACCGAATACATATTCGATGACCCCTCACGAGTATCCAAGATTATCCGGATGTCGTTTTAGCATCTGTGGGTTGTATGCCACTGGTGCGCCGCGCCCGTGAAGATGGCTGGTACACGACGACCTCCCGTGTGTGTACGCCGCACGGTCCCATATTCCGTTGTGCTCCGGGCACTGTAGTGGAGGTCCCGGGCTGGGCCGTGACGCAAGTGGTAAATTAATAAAGAACAATATAAATGACACGAAGATTTTCCCAGAGGTGGGAAGTGGAAAACCCTTGCGGATGAAAAACAACTCCCTACGAACAATTTACTATGATATCAAATAGATTACAATGATCTCTCAACCTTCTCAAGCTTTAATGGAGTTTCTTCAAACCCTAGGCTCCTCTCTAGAATTAAACTCACAAAGATAGGCTAACACTATAACCTAAGTCCCCTTTATATACTAGGGAACTAAAAATACAAGTTGAACGGATCTCGAGGCAAGCCTAACGTCTCAGAATAACATCCAAAGCAAACTTATGCCAAACTCGTTCGAACGACATCCAAGCTCGTTTGAACGACTTTGCGATAATTGGTCTCCAGCCCTAAATATATAACAACTCATTCGAACGACATCCAAACTCATTCGAATGAGATTGACGAACCAAATCCAATACCGCCGTAAAATAGATATTTCATTCGAACGATTTTGAAGCTCGTTATAGATCTAACATAATGAAAAGTACACTACGATTGAGAAGCTCTAGTTAGCTGAAAAGTATGAAGAACACCAATTGATTGGAAAAAAATAAAAGCTTCAATTGCTTAAAACAAAGTTAATTACAATGAATCACTCCAAAACCCTAGGCTTTTTCTTTAGAACTCTTTCTAGATCTAACATAACCTAACAATGACTAGCCTTTCCCCTTTAATAAGGGTTACAAGTCTTAGTTACAAAATAGGACAAATATGCACTTAAACGCCTAAAAAGAAAGGCTGAATCGCTCATCTGTTTGAATATAATAAGTTTATGTTCGAATAAAATAAATGTATTCGAATAGATTAAAATCTATTCGAATAAAACACCTCAGGCCGAAATGTATTCGAACAGAAAACAAACGTGTTCGAATATAATTGTCATCAAATTATCCCGAGATCCTCCTAGATCAATATGATTTGAGGAATTTGTAATTTGGAGACTCATGGAATAACTTTTCCCAAGGTGAGATTTGGTTGAGTTGTTTGGAAGGAAGTCTATTGATAAAAAATACAGAAGTTGTATTTCGTTAGCTTGATTGGAACAAGGTTAGAGATGTTCTGAATCACCAATGAAGGAGATTGAGATGACAAGGAACCGATCCCCATCGCGAATTGGACTTGCAGATGCCCTAATTTGTTAAAATTTAAGTTGATTTCAGCTTGAAACAAAGGAGATTTAGCCAAAAAATTAGGATTTTGAAAGGAGATTGAGAAACGCTAACTTGATCGTAATCACTGTGAGGTTTGATGGCTCTGATACCATGAAAGATTTCTTACAAGTGGAGATAAAACTGAAACTCTTTGTTGCTCAAACTTTGTTTATTACAATGTATTTATATTAATCTCTAAGGATTAGTTGTAACTAATTAACTAACTATAAACTGACATAACAGATTAACAAATTCTGTTATTACAGTTGTGTCAAGTCAGTGCTGATGTGGCATTGCTGAGTCAACCATATGTTTAACACTCTCTACCTAAGGCTAAGCCATTCTCTCACTAAAACTAACATTGAAAAATAAAGCTAGATGAGCTCTCCTTTTATAAGCATAAGAAGGTTCATCACAATTAGAAAATAATTAGGAAACACCATTTAGGAATTACTAAATAGAACAAAGTATAATAACTAAAATAGAGAGTGGCCAGGTAAAATGCGTGGAAACAATCCGACATGCGTGTGTAGAGATGCCCCACAACCTATCAACTCTCCCCGTCTTTGAAAAATTTATTCACAAATTTTGAAGACAGAAGGAGTAACCGTGAGCATACAACAACTACAAATTCTTCTACGATACTTTTTGTACCCACTAACTTTGGTTGCATAACAAAACAAGATCTTGAACTTGAAAGAGGTACCTTCGAGAAGATGACGATTGCCAATTTATCCACGGTACTTTCCATACCCATTTGGTTTACCTCCAAAATGATTAAACTTTGTTGTGCCAAAATTTCCATGCTTATCCCAAACAAATAATGCATTGTTGTCTGTGATTGGTTGTCGGACTCGCTCCAAAATGGGTCAACATATTGCACAAAAATTCTCCCTACCTGTTTCAAGGTTAGATACGCCGGATCTGTTGTTGAACTCGTGAGTGGGTTTGAAACTGATTTACCGATTAATCTATTTTTGTTGGTTGCTAGGGTTGCCACAATCGGAGACACGACCAGACTATCTGTCGCTGCTGGAATTGCCGCTGTTGGAACCTCAATCACGGTCTTGTTGGACGTTGGGTTCACAGAAGCTCTGGTTATATTTGATGTCGGAGAAGACACAACTATGTGTGAGTTAGGGCCTATTTTGCATTAAACTGGGTCTGGGGTTCGCAGTCCCAATTGGGCTTACTTGAGCCTGGATCTGGTTCCTCACTTTTTGGCTTGGGCTTAAAGTACCAAGCACATGTGAGGGATGTGGAGCCATTAACGACCAACCCAGCTGTGCGCCAAGTACGTGATTCATGCCAGTGCCTTGTTTGCTCTATGGTATGCCCAAAGGCGTGCTGCAAATGCCAGCTGCCCTGTCAAATTTGTGACTTTGGTGCCTCTAGGCATCCCTATCAGCATCCCCTGCGTGTCAGACATGTGCCCACCAAGCGTGACTTGCACGTGAGGCTCTTCTTCCCCAACTATTCTTCCGATAGTCTGCCGAAAACCATACTTTGGATCTTCATTTTTAGCCTACTTCGACCTGAAAAACCCTCTCTGGTAGTTTTATTCACCATTTGAACAACTCCGAAGCTTTCAATAGAAAAATCAACGACTTCGTTGACCCAATTTGTTGTACCCATTGAAGATTCTCTCCCTCGAGCCTTCGGCGATTCGGGTCGATCCCTCTCTCCGATTGACAATCTTGCAACATCGAAACTCTGCCCAATATCGTCGATACTATTGTCAACTACTCCGGTGTCCTCTATTTATGACGTACCTGCTGTTTCTTTCCTTATATCTTATACCTGTCAAAAATTAAGAAGTTTTTCAATCGTAGAAGTGGGTTCGTCGTCGTTGCCGAACAAATCGGCGAAACCCCACTCTTCAATTTGTTCGACTCGAGGTATTGTTTTTAGGGTGGTGTTGGTTTTCTTCGGTTGGACTTCATGATGATCGAAATCGTCAATTGGGTGAACTTCTCGCATCAAAGTCACGACCCTATCGTGGGACTTTGATCGAGACTTTTTCAACACGTCTTTGCCTTCCCCACCTACAACATCAATCACATGGTGACCCTCTCTCTCCGTCATCTCCTTGTAGTAGTTAATCTTCAAGCCTACTCCATCGAATCTCATCAAATCGTCCGTCACACACCCGCCTCAATTTGTGCAATCCTTGTACGTACATCTCAAACCTAAGATTAAACATAGCTCTACGCAATCCAGATATCACTGTAGTAAATGCAGAAATCACTGTAGCAACGCATAAATCAATGTAGTAGATACTGAAATTACTGTAGCAACACAAAAATCACTGTAACGATCAGTAATAATAAAAAAATCCCCACGGAATGAACTTTACTTTGGTACCAATTGATAGAAAACTACTAACGCGGAAGTGATTAACGAAAAAGATAAACTATTTTGATTAATTTAAAACTGAAAATAAACTTAATCTCTCTACCTAAGGCTAAGCTTCTCTCACTAAAACTAGTATTGAAAAATAAAGCTAGAGTAGCTCTTCTTTTATAGGCATAAAGAGGCTAATCACAATTAGAAAGCAATTAGGAAACACTATTTAAAATAGAAAACCCTATTGAGACTCATAATAGGAATTACTAAATAGAATAAAGCATAATTGGCCCCACAACCTATCATTTTCAATTCATGTATTTATATCAAACAACTCAGGTTAGGGACTTAATCCTACTATACATTGTATATCCGATAACCTAGGGCATCAAACTCATTATATTTCACCATCTATTTCCCTAGTCACCTGGGGCTATTACTTGGTGACCCTTGGATTATGGCTCGGGCACCTATGGACATTGCTCTGGTCACCAGGGGGTATGGCCTGAGAACCTTGAGGTACTGCCTTAATTAGGGGTATGGCACAGACAACTTGGGGATTTCCCCTAATCACCTGGAGGTTTGCCTCGTGCACTTGAGGCAATTGCTCTCAGGGCATGGTTTGGGCGTTTAGTATAGAAGGATAAAGTGATAGCCATTATCTTAAAATCATGCCCATGCCAAAAGAACTTAGAACATGTAGCTTCAAGCACTTGCTGAAGCAACCCCTTATCGTGTATGACTATAACAAAGAGATAAGGGGAGACCGCGATTTCCTTACCTTAGCCATCTCCTGCCTTTCCTTCGAGAGAACCATTAAAACTCACAGAGGAGGGAGTAGTGATACATTCTTTAATCCAAGCAACAAACTTGTCAAATAAGTTTACTCTCAAGAGTATTGATCATTGCATCCTACTGCATCATATCAAAACTTTCTTCAGCCAACTTTGGTTGTACATATAGTTTGTTGAGACTCCAAGTGATAATCTTGTGTTACTATGAAACTAGACTATACTTTACGTCTCCCCCGTGAGGATCTTAATTATCACTTTATAATTAATATTGCAACATGATTTAGGCCTGTAATATTTTAGGCGTAAAAGGGGACAATTAATTACACACTATAAACATTAGTACATCCTCAAATAAATAGTGGGAGTTACTTCATCTTTTAGATGTCTCCTTACAAGTATCATTACTTAATTTCGATGTCTTACAATTAATATTTTTTACCTCGAAATAGAGTAGCAAAAAAGGATGTACATAAAGAAAAGGCAAAGTTAAGTTACACACAAAATTGCCGATAAATTAATGTGGGAGGACTATCTCATTCCACAATTTCCGTCTATATAAACCCCACAAAGGCTTGCACATTTTCCATCGCATACAACCAAAAGCCAGACTTAACTCTTTCTTTGTATTAGTCTAGCTGAATATTATGGCGTTTAGCAAAGCGGCTAAAGAGTCTAATGTCAATCATCCTACCTTTGCTACTCCTTATTCTCAAGTCGCTCTCCCCAGGTAATCTCTCTCCCGCTGTCTTTCTCGAATGCAAATGGTTTATTCTGATGCTAATTATATGTTGATATAGGTTCAAGATGCCTGAACGCTCCACCCCAAAGGAGACAGCATACCAAATTATTAGTGATGAACTGATGTTAGACGGAAACCCGAGGCTTAATTTGGCTTCCTTTGTGACGACTTGGATGGAACCAGAGTGTGATAAGCTAGTGATGGCTGGTGCTACGAAGAACTATGTTGATATGGACGAGTACCCGATCACAACTGAGCTCCAGGCAAGTTATATATACTTGATACTTGATATTTAGGTATTTGCTTGGTCTGTCCATCAAGTCCTGCAAAACCACAAATAGAAAGAGTGATTTTTTTGTGTGCTAATATTGCAGAACCGGTGTGTAAACATGATTGCACATATGTTCCACGCTCCACTAAAAGACTCCGAGGCTGCAACAGGAGTAGCAACATTGGGATCGTCAGAAGCTATGATGCTTGCTGGACTAGCATTCAAAAGGAAATGGCAGAACAAGAGAAAGGCTCAAGGAAAGCCCTATGACAAACCCAACATGGTAACCGGTGCCAACGTTCATGTACGTACACCCTTCCCTAGCTAATTCCCTAGTTATTTCGATGTAAAATGTTTGAAAAAAAATATTAAGACGTATAATATGTTGATATGATGGTGTGCATAGGTTTGTTGGGATAAATTTGCAAGGTATTTCGAGGTGGAAATGAAAGAGGTGAAACTTAAGGAAGGATACTATGTTATGGATCCTGCTAAAGCGGTGGAGATGGTAGATGAGAATACCATTTGTGTTGCAGCCATTCTTGGTTCAACCCTTAATGGTGAGTTTGAGGATGTTAAGCGCCTAAACGATTTACTGATGAAGAAGAACAAGAAAACCGGGTACCTTTCCCTTCCTATGTTAGTCCCTGAAGTCCCAAAGAGTGCCATATTCATAGAATCTATGTTATAACATGTCGCTTTGAGTTTTGCAGTTGGGATACTCCGATACACGTTGATGCTGCTAGCGGTGGATTTGTTGCACCATTTATTTACCCAGAGCTGGAGTGGGATTTCAGGTTGCCCTTGGTGAAGAGCATCAACGTTAGCGGTAGCAAATATGGACTTGTGTACGCTGGAGTTGGATGGGCTATTTGGAGGACAAAAGAAGATTTACCCGAAGAACTAATTTTTCGCATCAACTACTTGGGGTCTGATCAACCTACCTTCACCCTCAACTTCTCAAAAGGTATAAATTATACAAGCTACAGATCTCATTCGGAATTCCTTGAGGGGCATTTCTATTTCTTTCCGGAACATATCTCTAGTATTTCTTAGCTCTTTGATCGCAATAGTTCATTCATAATTTGCAGGTTCGAGTACTATTATTGCTCAATATTACCAACTAATTCGCCTGGGAGTCGAGGTATGTTTACAATGTTTCCCATAGAGGACTTCATGATAGTCGTTTATGGCATTAATCAATGTAACGTGTTTCTCGCTTGTGACAGGGCTATCGCAATGTTATGGTGAACTGCCGTGAGAATGCAAAGATGCTTAAAGAAGGGCTCATCAAGATGGGGCGATTCAACGTTGCTTCAAAAGATGACGGTGTTCCACTAGTCGCATTCTCTCTTAAGGACAGTAGTCACTATGACGAGTTCAAGGTCGTAGCCAAGCTTCGCCCATTCGGTTGGATCGTGCCAGCCTACACTATGCCTGCGGACGCACAACATGTGACAGTGATGCGAATTGTTATACGAAAGGAGTTCACGCGAACCTTGGCACTGCGTCTTCTCCAAGACATCCATAATGCCTTGCTCGGACTTGATGCCAATGCGAAGGCCTTCTCCTCTGCCAAGAAGGCTTCTGTTACTAATGAAGAGGTCGTTACCACAACAACAAAGCGCGTCACAATCACGAAGATGAACTGCATTTGTTAGAAACAACGGCATAAATTTTGATTTCAGCTTAAGTTGGTATCACCTATTGGAATAAAACTGAAGACTAATTACGAAATTGTGCATTAACGACTTATAGCGATTATGAATAATTCTTCATACAGGACTTTGTGATTTGTTGTTCTATCGACTTTTGAGTACACATTGGGATTTTTTTTCTTATGTATTTTCTCATGTATCTGCGAGATCCACTGGTTGATCATTAGCTTTGGATGAAAAAAATCAAATGCAACCGAGTACAACCCGTATATATGATGAAACTCACACTCAAATGAAGATAGAAGTAAACATCAAAATCTCCAAACATAATAACTACACTGTATATATAAGTAATAGATCCATAACTCAAATCATAGACACGATTTATTTCCTTGCAAGCCAAGAGACTGTATAATCATGGCCTGGATGTTGGTGAACCCTTTACGACCGTGACAGGCAGGTAGCGTTCGTCACAACATAGATGCTTACACTCCCAAGCAAAGCCCTGCAGAGACAAGTTGATGTGAATCATCACTCATAAGGTCGTCTACCTCCGTGTGACCTATGCTATTTAATGCTTTATATATTTTATGTTTTAGCTTAAAGCCTGTTGGAGAGGTCCAACTTATTAGCAGTTTCACAGTTTAAGTAGAATTCTATTTCAATTAGAATTAGGGTTCCTAATTCTAACCCCTTGTGTTCTATAAAAAAGGAGGTATAGGTTATTTGTTTAATAGTTAAGTTGATTTTGATTCAAAGTAAGTTGATTTGTTTAGTTGAAACCGTGATTTTCTTACGAATTTTGCTTCCGCGTAGTATTCATGTCACAAGTTAACAAAATAAAAGTACTTCGTTATCCTTGCTTCCATGTTTAAACATTAAAAGCTCCATCTAATTTATCTTTCGTTTCTAACGTCTTTTTTTTGAAATAGAGATTATTGTGTAAGCCAAAATCATGCGAGTGTTCAAGTAAAAGACCTTTTGAACTTTCCTAAGTCCCTGTTTCCGAGCACAAGACAGTCTAGCTTGAGATCTTCAACAGCAGCACACAACTTCTTTTCTGGATCTCCCCAATATATCTTAAACTCCACTTTATCTGGGCAACAACACGATCTCCATCTATATTAGTTTTCAGAACTCCAATATATTGCTAGAAAGGGAAAAAAAAAACCCCTTATAAGTTTTTCTTTAAGTTCCCCAGACCCCGAAATCTCAAAAATACTGATTACCTTTTTAGTTCTTGAGACAGTGTCAAGAAAGCTGAGAACCTCGGCATCAGGAGTTAATCCATACATGTTGCATATCTTCTTAAACTCATCTAAATGAATCAAAGCTGGAAAACACAAAGAACGTCGTTAAAAAAGAACGTAAACGTACGTTTATAGAATTTAATGAAGAGCTACAGTATATGATCAATATATACGCGGTTCAGCCTTTCCCCAGAGTCTCTTGGGAGCAGAATCAGACTTTGTTGGTAGTATATGAATTAGAATGACCTGATCTCCATGTCACCCAGATTGTTTACAGCCCATTCAAGTGCTGCCTTGCTGCTCGGAGAATAGTCCATCCCGATTTCAAAAGTGCATACCATCTCTCTTTCTCTCGCTCACTCTCTCTCTCACTCTGGCTTTGGCTTAGTGAGATGGCATGGATGTTGCTTTTTATTCAAGTAGGCACAGTTGCGTGATAATGAAGGAAATACGGTTAGTCATGTTAGCATAGGTTTTCAAACTACCACAACTATTATTGAAACCAGAAAATCGTACCTTTTCGAGTTCAATTTTTTGGAAAAGGATTGCACATTTCCTAGTGAGAGGACTATTTCTTGTTTACAGTCACAATCACAACTAAATGGAATCAATATCATACACAAACAAGTACGCAGACATACAAGTATACACAGAGATGAAAAATTGCATCTGCAATTAAAGTTCTCTTAAATCACATATAACATAGAAGCATGGAATAATGCTTTCGGTACAAAAAAAGAGAGTAATTCCAATATGTGAGAAAGCAAGATAAAACTATAATCTAGAAGATAATATCTTCAAACACTTCACTTCTTATTTTTGCGAAAACAGTAAATCACTACTGGAAACTTAAACACTTGTAGCACCTAATAGTGTTGGCTCGACCCAGGTGGGTCGTATCATCATACCCTTGGATGCAATCAGTACGGGATGTTCTACAAATGTCCTATTTTCGATGTTGAATATATCCAAGTCCCATGACCGCTTTGGACAATTCTTCAACATTTCATCGGCAAAGTAAATGCGATTGGCCTTACATTGTGAGAAATCAGTGCTTGAGATAGAAAATGTTGAATTTTCGACCAAGAATTTCGACTGTCCAGATAAGGTCTTCATCTCTACCCAGTACATGTCTGGAGTAGGTTTTTGCACTATTTTTTTAATATATTTTCCTTTTCCTATGGGGTACTTGATATGGAGGATCGGAGGATCTACTAGCTTGAAGACGCTGAATTTGCAAGTAATAAAGACAGTATCATTAGAATGATCACAATTAATATCAATATTTCTTCTAACCAGTAAGAGTTCGCCTAATGATTCCACAAGATACACCTGAGTAGCCATAGGTTGCTGTGGAGATGGAACAATTTTTCTTAGCTTAGGATGAGGACGACAAACATCACAAGCAACCACTAGTCCATGTTGGTCGACAGCATAAAACTCATTTTTAAAGTATACCACATCATGGAAACACATTAGTTTACCGACGGGAGTCCAATCCTGGTCTCCCGACCGATAAAATCCCAACATGCCGCATGCTCCAAAGATAACCATAATAGCATAGTTTGTGGTGAATGTCGGGTTGGCGGACAGAACTGCCTTTTTTATATAGCTCTTGATATGAAGAGGTTCCCCGCCAACCGGGACTAACGATCCGATACCAATTAACGGGGGTAGATCAATCCTATTGTTTACAGATAAAAAAGGATTGAACAGATGAACTTTTGTAAGGTCAGGGTCGCCAATTAGGAACCAGCCGTGGGTGGATGGATAGTGATAATCATCACGGGGAAAGGGCATTGGGATGTTGCTGCCAAGTTCTAGTCCTGAGAATAGATTGCAGAAACTCCGAGTCCTCTCTTTCTCACCCGGTATCATAAAAACAGGAGCCTGACGGGGAAGTTTGCGAGGAAGTGGGCGGCTGCTATGTAGAGTAAAATAATATTGCCAGTTAACACAGACAGCTCCCGAGCAGACCAGATCGTTCATGATAGTAAAGTTTTCCGAAATCACGTCAAGAAGGTCGTGAGGGATATTGGACCAAGACGCCATAACTTTTTAGACGATCAAGAGATAGTGGATTATTATGAGGTTTTTTTTTTGAGGAAGCTGGGGTTGAGGCAGACCCCCACCAGACTTTATTGACTACACAAAAATTACATCCTAGGATATCTTTTACTATTGATATCTGCTATACAAAGATTTACAAGTTGGGGAGGGAAATTGCAAGGAAAAAAAACATAATCTTCTTGAATATCCATCTCTGAAGTGATGTAATCTGCAGGTTTGTTCCCTTCCCTCTTTTTGTTCATAATCAAACAATCATCCATTCTTGAGATAACATTCTTAACATTTCTCAAATCAGTAATGCATGACCAGGGATGCTTGTAATCACCATTTATAACTTTTACTGCAAATTCTGAATCAGCCTGCACACATAAGCTTTGAAGCCCAGTCTATCTACAACTTTAAAGCCTTCACAGATGGCCTTTGTTTCAACACATCCAATCCCTACATCCTCCAGAACAGGTATGTTAAAGGCTACAATGGGGATCCCATTAGGTAATCTAAAGATACCACCCAAGGCCTTTCTATCCTGTGAGCAGCATCCATCAACATTGAGGACAATCATCTGTTTTATATCTTGCTTCCACTGAATCCATTCAATCTGTCTAGGCTGCTTGATAATGGGGTTTAATCCCCAATCTCTAATGTATGTATGAGAAGCTTCCTTGTACCAGAATTTATGACTTGATCTACCACACTTAAAGGATGTTTCAAAGAATACTCTTCTATAAAGGATTTCAGAGCTTGTGAATTCATTTTTGAATTGCCTAGTATTTCTCTCAATCCATATGTGGTATACAATGGCATTAAAGGCCACTTTTAGGATCTTACCTCTAGCTGAGTCTATTGTGGCTTTGTTTACAATCCATCTGAACTCATCATCCCATCCTGTAATTAATTTTATGTAACCCAAACTTCTTAGAACTCTTCCCCATAAGTTGTTTGAAAATGGACATTTAAAGAACAAATGATCTCTATTCTCTTCTTCAGCTTCACAGAAGGAACAGTATGAGTGATCCAACTTCCCAATCTTAACCAAAAAATCTCTAGTCTTTAGCTTGTTTCTTACAGCCAACCAAGCAATGAAAGAGTGTTTTGGAACACTATCATTATCCCAAATAATTTTAAACCAGTGAACCTTGTCTTTCTTATGTCTGATTTCTTGCCAGGTAGACCTTGTTGTAAAAACACCATTTGGAGTAAGCTTCCAAATGATACTATCAGCTTCGTTTGAAAAAGGCTTATAGAGATTTGATATTTGATTCCAGATAATTCCCATCTCAGTTGATCTCATTCTAGTACTAGGAATTGTCCAATCACCATTTCTAATGATATCTTTAACCATAGCTTTCTTGGGGATATTGGAGAGGATCATGTTGATTCTTCCAAACCTGATAGAAAGAGCTTTTCCATTTAACCATGGATCATTCCAGAAATTTGTTTTATGCTCATCCCCTATAATATGTATCACATGCTTTTTGGCAATATCTCTCTTCTTGATCATGGATCTCCACCCCCAGGAACAATCTGCAGGAATAGAGACAGACCTGAATGACTCATCTTTTAAGTATTTTTGCTTAATCCACCTTGACCACAGTGTATCTTTCCCATAAATGAGATTCCAGATACCCCTCATGATAATAGCATCATTGAAATGCTTTAATCTTTTTATGCCTAGGCCCCCTTCAGCTTTTGATACACAGACATCCTCCCATGCCACACTTGAGATAGCTTTAGTATGGTCTACACCTGCCCAAAGAAATTCTCGAAAAATTCTTTCAATCTTGGTGAGAACACTTTTGGGGAATCCAAAACAAGCAGCCCAATAAACAGTGTAACTTTGAAGGATTGTTCTGATCAATTCCAGCCTTCCTCCATAGGATAGAAACTTGTTTTTCCAATTCAAAACTTTTTTTGACATTTTTGTGACCAATGGATCACAGTCTTTATCAGAAAGTTTTGAAGAGATTAGGGGCAGCCCCAAATACCTTACAGGAAGGTTACCCTCTTCAAAGTGAAGCACTTCACAAATATTTGTCTTTATGCCTTCATTAATGGATCCAGAAAAGAAAATGGAGCTCTTCTGAGGGTTGATCTTTAGTCCTGAGATTGCAGCAAATTCTTCTAAGATCAACTTTGTGTTTGTGGCCCCCTCTACTGAAGCTTTAAGGCAAAGAAGCACATCATCAGCAAACAATAAATGTGAGATGTTTGAAGACTTGCAATTTGGGTAAACTAAAATTCTTCTATCCATTACTGCTTTATTTAGAAGTTCCGTAAAAGGTTGCATTGTAATGACAAATAGGTAGGGGAATAGTGGATCCCCCTGCCTTATCCCTTTACTGCTCTTGAGAAATCCCATTATCAGCCCATTTATATCAATCTTAAAGCAAGGGGAGGTTATGCAGATCTCAATCCAATTGATGAAAGAATTGGGAAACTCCATAGCTCTTAGAACATGAATCAGATAGGACCATCTTACTGAATCAAAAGCTTTATGAACATCTATCTTCAACATCATTTTATCAACTCCATTAACTCTATCAAAACCCCTTACCAATTCTTGAGCTAACAAAATATTGTCTTGTATCACTCTTCTTTTTATAAATGCTGACTGACAGGGATCAATAAGCTCATCCATCAACTTTCTCATTCTTAGAGCCAAAAGTTTTGTGATAAATTTATATATCACATTGCACAAAGATATGGGCCTAAAATTTGCAAATGTCCTTGGGTTAGGCTTCTTTGGGATGAGCTTGAGGATTGTGATGTTAACTTCCTTTAACAGTTGAGATCTTCTAAAAAAACTCAGGATTGCTTTTATAACTTCAGTCCCCACTATATCCTAGCAACACTTGTAGAAATGTACATTATAACCATCTATACCAGGTGCTTTGTCATCCTTCTCATTAAATACCATCTCTTTAATCTTTGTAGCTGTGAAATCTTCAACTAGTGATGCAGCTTGTTGTTGAATGATCCTATTTGAGCAGTGAATATCATAGTCAATTCTGTCATTTCTATTTGTAAGGAGGTCAGTGTAGAAATCTACTGCTTCCATCTGTATTTTTTCTGGAGTATCTGCCAAAGTACCATCTCTACATTCAATTTGGGTAATATGGTTCTTCCTCTTTCTTTCTTGCATAAACTGGTGAAAAAAATGTGTATTTGAGTCTCCCAAGGATAACCAGTCACACCTTGACTTTTGTTTCATATCCATCTCCTCTTGTAACAGTAACTTATTTAGGATTTTTCTTTGATCATTTTCTCTTCTCATAATATCATCATCTATAATAGGAATGACAACAATCTCCTCTTGCACCTGTTCTAGATCCTTTCTAGCAGTCTCAACCCCAATATGAATGTTACCATAAGTGTTTTTCTTTCACCTAATCAAGTCTTGTTTCAGGATCTTTAACTTTTGAGATAAGACAAACATTGGTGTACCTTGGATTCTGCAGCTTCATGAGCTTCTTACAACCTCCATAAAATCTGGATGAAGGGTCCAAGAGTTAGTGAACCTAAAAGGGGCTTTAGGTCTTGTAGGTTCCGCCAAAATAGTAATGTAGGCAGGAGCATGATCTGAAATCCCAAAAGCCATGAAGTTTACTTCAGAAATAGGGAAGGTACTATTCCATTCTGAATTCACTAAAACTCTGTCTAACTTAGAAAAGATTCTGGTAGGATCAGAGTGATAGTTTGTCCATGTATACTTATTTCCTTTCCATTTCAAATCTGATAGTTGTAGATCAGCAATGAGGGATCTAAGAGGAAGCATTTCTGTCTCACTAACAGGATCACCACCCTTCTTCTCATTATTATATGTGATGGAGTTGAAATCTCCAGATATAATCCAAGGCAGATTATCAGAGTTTGGCATAGCTTTCAAATATTCCCAGAGATCTCTTCTTTCCCTAGAGCTATTGGAAGCATAAACACATGATAGAAGGAGACTCTTTGCAGATATTGTAATGATGACTTTCACAGTAATAGCTTGATCGTTTTTGGATACAAGGTGAACCTCTAATATATTTGTGTCCCATAGAAGCATTATCCTACCGTTTACTGCAAAATCATGATTAGTGACTTTATTCCAACTTGCTGCAATAGACTGATGAACCTTATCAATTTTATCCACTTTGACCTTGTTCTCAATCAATCCTATAAGAGCTAACTTATTAACTTTAATACTGGATCTTATTTCTCTTTGCATCTGGGGCCTATTTAGCCCTCTAACATTCCAAATGAGGGTTTTAACCATTGGAAAACAATTTTTTATTTTGCCCTTTTCCTTCCCTCTTACTTATCCTCAGTCTTTCCTTTTTTTCTGCTATTTTTTGCTTTTTCTTTGCTATCTTCCTTTGATGTTTTGATATTTCTATATCTTGTCTTGAAATAGATTTTGTTGGGTACTTTTGCATCTTATCTGGTTTCTTGTATCCATCAGGTTGTCTTCTTGTATTAACAGACATGTGAATTTGATCCTGACTGGCTTGACTCTGATGGGGACATTGCAGAATTTGGAGTGATGTGTTCTGTGTCCTCATCTTGAAGAATTTGTGAAGTATTATCCCCTCCCTGCTGCATGCTTAACTTCTTGCTATTATTTCTACTCTGTACTTTGAACCAATCACTTTCTTCCTCTGTAGCTATCACTGTATTTGCATCTGCATTTCTTTGTGGAGTTTCTGGAAGCACAAGCTCTTTCTGATTATCAATATTAGCTGTATTCTGCTTTTCTGCATTTGTATTGTCTAGTTGCTTTTTATCTAGCTGTACTTTTTTCCTCCAAACCTGTTGAACCTCATCTTTATATCTTTTAGGCTTTATCTGTTGTGTACATTGATTTTGATAGTGCCCAAAAGAGCTGCATCTTGTACAGCTTGATGGTTTCCATGGATATTCAACATATACCTCAATTAGCATCCCATCTCCCCTATCAACAAGTACTGATTGTGGTAAATGTGATCCTCGGGTGATTTCTACACATACCCTTGCAAATTTCAATCTAGTATAATTCTCAGTAGCAATATCCAAGTATAATGGTTCTCCAATGGCACTAGCAATGTATCCAAGAGCATTATGAGTACAACAGTGCTTTGGCAAGTTCATAAGCTTCACCCAGATTGGAATTTTCTCAATTTTTTCATCTTCAATGGAAGCAAATGGACTCCATTTCTGAATTTTCAAGTATTTATCCCCCACATGCCAAGGTCCTCCTTGTAGTACCTTATCTCTTTCTTTATGATCACCAAAAGTAAAGAAGAAGACTGAATCTTTTCTAGATATAGCAAGAGATCCTTTAATATCCCAAATCTCTTTAATTTTGTCTCTAACAGCATAGAAAGGAACATATGTACCAACAAAATACCCAACAATTGTATCTTTCCATTGCTCTATCCCTTATTCAATGACTTCCTTTGGGCACCTTACAAAATTTTTGCCATCAACAGGATTGAACTCAGGTTTATGGTATATCAGCTTTGTTTTGCCTTTTGATGTTAGTCTTACAACATTTATCTCATCTTCCTCCTCTTTGACCCCAATTGTATTCTCTAGTGAATTTTTCAAGGCTTCTGCATAGCTAAGAGGGGTTGGAGAATTTTGCTCTTTTGTAACCCTAATTTCATCAATTATGGCACTGTTCTTCCCCAAAGTTGCTTTAGATTTTGGATTTTCACTCAATTTGGCAAGTTGAACCCTCTGTGATCCCAAATTTGTCTCAAATCTCCCATAATCAACCTTTGCAACTCCAGATTTTGACAATTGCAGTTGAAGTTGATGAACACGATCACCTCGTCATCTCATGATTCTCATCATCACCACAATAACACGAGCTTCGGATTCCAACTCTTATACCATCAGATTCATCTAAATGTCTCACTAGAATGGAGAATTCGCCATTAACACAGACTCAAGCTTTCTCTCGCTTGTCGGGCATCATCTACGTCTACCTACATACATACTTGGAATTGAGAAACATAGAAGCCTTGGCCAAACATTTGAGTGAGGAACTCAACAGGCTTGATCTATTATTATGAGGCTTTGATCAATGATAATGGTGAATATATAGGAAATTCTAAGAGTATTAGAGTTTGAATAGGAAACAATTCCTCTTATGTTCTCCTATTCGGAATCGAAACAATCAAAATAGAAACTGCAAGACTTGAGCAAATTTATACTGCTCTTTTAGTCCTATAAAAACACCACTGTTGAAGTAAAGTGAAAAGAAAGAAAGAAAAAAACTAACTAGTAATCCGGTGACAGGAGGGAAAACGATCACAAAAGCCCTGATTACATAAATGAATTGAAGAAAGAGGGAAGATATTATTCTTCTTTAAAATTCATCTTCAACCCTAACTCAAAATAGGGCATCCCCAATACTCGCAATTCCCCAAAATACCTAAAAGAGACAAATAGAGAGAGAGAGTACTAACCAATAAATTATGAGAGAGAACTTGAATAGCTTCTTGTAATTTGATATTTTTTAATTTGAAAGAGCAAACGATATGAGAGATGGTTGAGTTTTTTGAGAAGGAGGGAGAAATAGAAAAAGCCAAAGTGTAAGGATTCTCCTCTGTCTCCCGTCTCGAATTCTCTGGGTCTATATATAGGTCTCATAATATGATCGTTTGATGACCATTAAGAATCTTAATGATAGACGTTACAAAGTATGTATGAGATACTATTTGACCAGATTGTGTAATGTTCTGGTCTCTACTGTTGAGCAACGGCTCTATTGATGACTGTATACTTGCATAACTTCAAGTTGTTGATGTAGAGGTCGAAAGTGATGACTCGAACTAAAGAATGCTGAACATATCTTTAGTAACACTTGATGTATGCTGATGAGGTCGAGGATGAAGTTTGAGTCCGAGATACGAAATAAGCTATTACAAGACGGCTCTTAACCAAGAACACGAGGAGTATCATAGACGAGTGGTGTTGGTTGAGAAACTCGTGTTGTATGTGTTTCCTGATGTTGTTGTCTTGTTTCTGACTGTGCCACATGCTCTGTTGGTGAGGTCGAAAGTTCACATGTTAGCCGAAGATGAAGCATGAGTTCGAGATGCGGAATAAGCCACTACAACCGCCCCCTCTCAGCCAACAGTACGAGAAGTATTACGGGCGAGTGGTATTGGTTGAGAAGCGTCATTAATGTTGTGGTTAATATCTGGGAATCATTTTCAATATACATTTACAAGTATCTATATGTGTCTTTTGGGTTTCCTAGAACCAATGGTTCCAGTCAAATGTTGTTGCATGGGGAATCTTTCTGACGTTTGGAGTTTGGAGAGTCTGTTTTGAATGCTGATCCTAGTATAAAAACACTATGAGTTGAGTGTTGCGAATTGTTGTACGAAAGGAGTTCACGCGAACCTTGGCACTGCATCTTCTCCAAGACGTCCATAATGTCTTGTTCGGACTTAATGCCAATGCAAAGGCCTTCTCATCTGCCAAGAAAGCGTCTATTACTAATGAAGAGGTCGTTACCACAACAACAAAGCACGTCACAACCACGAAGATGAACTGCATTTGTTAGAAACAACGGCATAAATTTTAATTCAACCTAAGTTGATATCACCTAATGGAATAAAACTGAAGACTAATTACGAAATTGTGCGTTAAGGATTTATAGCGATTGTGAATAAAAGTCTTCATACAGAACTCTGTGATTTGTCGTATAAATTTTGAATTCAACCTAAGTTGATATCACCTATTGGAATAAAACTGAAGACTAATTACGAAATTGTGCATTAACGATTTATAGCGATTGTGAATAAAAGTCTTCATACAGAACACTGTGATTTGTCGTTCTATCGACTTTTGAGTACTCATTGGGATATTTTTTCTTATGTATTTTCTCATGTATCTGCGAGATCCATTGGTTGATCATTGGCTTTGGATAAAAAATCAAATGCAACCGAGTACAACCCAATAGACCAAATGCAAGAAAAATATGATATACCAAATTTCTATAAAACGCAAAGTACGTATATATGATGAGACTCACACTCAAACGATGATAGAAGTAAGCATCAAAATCTCCAAACATAATAACTACACAGTAACTCAAATCATAGACACGATTTATTTCCTTGCAAACCAAGAGACTGTATAATCATGGCCTGGATGTTGGTGTACCCTTTACGACCGTGACAGGGCAGGTAGCGTTCGTCACAACATAGATGCTTACACTCCCAAGCAAAGCCCTGCAGAAACAAGTTAACAAAATAAAAGGTCTTCGTTACAATCCTTGCTTCCATGTTTAAACATTAAAAGCTCAATCTAATTTATCTTTCGTTTCTAACGCCTTTTTTCTGAAATAGAGATTATTGCGTAAGCCAAAATCATGCGAGTGGTCAAGTAAAAGACCTTTTGAACTTTCCTAAGTCCCTGTTTCCGAGCACAAGACTGTCTAGCTTGAGATCTTCAACAGCAGCACACAACTTCTTTTCTGGATCTCCCCAATATATCTTAGACTCCACTTTTATCTGCTACAACGCGATCTCCATCTATATTAGTTTTCAGAACTCCAATATATTGCTAGAAAGTAAAAACAAACCCTAAGTTATAAGCTTTTCTTCAAGCTCTTATGTTTTCTAATGTAAGTCACCAGACCCCGAAACCTCACAAATACTGATTACCTCTTTAGTTCTTGAGACTGTGTCAAGGAAGCTGAGAACCTTGGCATCAGGAGTGAATCCGTACAAGTTGCATACCTTCTTAAACTCATCTAAAGGAATCAAAGCTGGAATATACAAAGGACCTTGTTAAGAAAGAACGTAAACGTACGTTTATAGAATTTAATGGAGAGCTAAAGTATGATCAATATATACGCGGTCCAGCCTTTCCCCAGAGTTTCTTGTGAGCAGAATCAGATTTTGTTGATAGTACATGGATTAGAATGACGTGATCTCCATCTTCACCCAGATTGTTTATAGCCCATTCAAGTGCTGCTTTGCTGCTCGGAGAATAGTCCATGCCAATTCCAAATGTGCGTACCATCTCTGTTTCTCTCGCTCACTCTCTCTCTGGCTTTGGCTTAGTTAGATGGCATGGATGTTACTTTTATTCAAGTGGGCACAGTTGCGTGATGCTTCGAAGAGAATAAAATATTTACGAAGATAAGTGATTAACGATTCTTTATTAACAAGAAAAAGTTGTTCTTTTGCTTTAAGCGCTTTACAAAGGAATTAGAACAAATGAAGATTTTTGTTGGAAGATTAGAGTTTAAACCACAGGTTTGAAATGAAATCGGGGTACTTTATATATGGATGGACCACTTGCAAAAGTATTAATCGAATGCTCGCTAATCCAATGATTCACCCTGAAATTTTTCTGATCACTATTATTAGTCGAATGCTCATTAATCCAATGATCAGCAAATATTATTGTGAGAGTTTGAAGTTCACCCCCGTGAAATTATTACCATCTTGCAGAATGGTGTAATGAGTTCGGCGAGTCTTAGCCTTACTGCCTCTCAGGACTGGTTAAGCATATAATATCCAACATACAGTACACCAAAGTTCCTACACAATGTTTTAGAGCATCTCCAATAGATGTAATAAGTTTTGAGTCACACTTAGAACATGATAATGGAGAAATATGTTTAATTCTCATTGCTAGAAGCTATACATATAGAGTTACAGGGAATAAAATCCCATGATCTAGGATCAATTACAAATCAATTACAATAATATTTTCAAGAAATAGAAAATATATATATATACAACAAATCTTCCTAATATCCTAAGATCTTGGAGATATAGGAGAATAATATTCTGAGACCTTGGAGATATGATGCTGAAATCTTAGAGATATTGAGTATCTTAATACTCCCCCTCAAGTTGGAGGGTGGAGATCCGTAACATCCAACTTGCTAAGTAAGATATGAAATTGATCCCGACCAAGAGCTTTGGTGATGATATCGGTGAGTTGTTCACGTGTTAGAACATATCGGGTGCTTATAATTATCCGAACCAATTTTTCCATATAAAATGACAGTCGACCTCGATGTGCTTCGTTCTTTCATGGAATACCAGGTTAGTAGCAATATGGAGAGCTGCCTGATTATCACAATAAAGAAGCATAGGATCAGAAGAGGAAACATGAAGATCATGAAGTGCTTTGAGCCACACAAGTTCACAAGAAGTTACAACCATGGCTCTATATTCAGCTTCATCGAAGGACCGAGATACAGTTGATTGTTTCTTCGTCTTCTATGAGATTGGACTCTGACGAAGCATGGTAAAGTAACCCGTAGTAGAACGTTGAGTCATTGGGCAACTAACATAGTCATAATCATAATAAGTAGACAACTTTAAAGAGCAAGCCGAAGATAACAAGATACCTTTCCCCGGTAAATACTTTAAATAACGAAGAACATGAACTGCAACATCATAATGAGGTTGACGAGGCTGATGCATGAATTGACTTAGAACATTAACGGCATATAGAATATCAGGCCGTGTAATTGTGAGATAAATTAAACGTTCAATCAAGCGACGATACAAACTTGGGTCTTCTAGAATATCTCCTTCCTCATTAAAAAGACGTAGATGTTGCTCAATGGGGAACAAAGTAGGTTTTGTACCAAGATGTCCACTATCATTGAGTATCTCGAGAGCATACTTCTGTTTGACTTAAGAAAATGCCTTTAGGTGATCGTGCAACTTCAATACCCAAAAAATATTTGAGTAAACCAAGATCTTTGATGTGGAACTTTGTATCGAGGAATTTCTTCACTTCAGATATAGTTGGAGCATGACTTCCCGCTACAATGATATCATCTACATAGACAAGAACTGTAGTGAAAGTCGTACCTGTAGAACGGACAAAAAGAGAATGATCTAATGTAGATTGAGTGAAACCAGCCTCTTTGAGAACCAATGAAAAAATTTCATTCCATTTTCGAGATGCTTGTTTAAGACCATAAAATGATTTGTTTAACCGACAAACACGTTGTTCCCCTTTCTTAGAATAACCCGGAGGAAGTGCCATATATACTTCTTCATCAAGATCACCATGAAGAAAGCATTATGAACATCTAGTTGGTGAATAATCCAGTTCCGAGCAGCAGCACAACGACCAATAGACAATGCACGATAACAAGTTTAGCTACAGGTGCAAATGTTTCATGGTAATTCAATCCTTCTATTTGCGTATATCCCTTTGCAACTAAACGGGCTTATTACCTTTCAATTGTACCATCAACATGATGCTTGACTTTGTAGACCCATTTGCATCCAATGACCTTTTTATTTGGTGGAGGAATTTGAAGCGTTTAAGTGTGATTCTTGTCTAAAGCATTAATTTCTGCGGCCATTGCCTCACGCCAATGAGAAAACTTAACAGCTTGTGAAAAAGATGATGGCTTTTCGTGGTTAGAAATAACATATAAAAATGCAAAATGATTAGCTAAAAAATTTGTGAATGAAAGATAATTTGAGAGAGGATATGTAGTACCTGTCGAGGCCTGTGGAGATGGTGAAGTAAGAGGTGGATCTTCAGACAATGTTGGACATATGTAATCATGGAGGTAAGCGGGGCGAGTGATAGTACGTGAGTGGCGTTGGTAGCCTGACAGAGAATTAAACACTAATAGTGATGGAGCGATGTCGGCATTAGTCAAGGTATTTTCAACATTAGTCGGAGGGACGTTTTGATGATCAAAAATTAGATTCGGTAAGACCGTCTCCAAAGGGTCCGTGTTGGGTATGGTTTAAAATGGAAATGCATTCTCAACAAAGGTAACATCTCGAGAAACAAAAAATTGGCGGGTTTCAAGATTATATACTCGATATCCTCTTTGACCGAAAGGATACCTAATGAAGACACACTTCGAAGCTCAGGGTGAAAACTTGTGGCGATCCCTGTTGAGTGTGTGAGTGCAACACAAACAACCAAATACTCGAAGGTGTTTGTATGAATGACTAATCTTAAAAAGCATTTCATATGGAGTTTTCCCACCAAGGTTTGGAGTAGGTATGTGATTAATGAGATATGCCGCTGTTAAAACACATTCTCCCCAAAATGTTAAAGGAAGATGGGCTTGAAATCTTAATGCTCTTGCTACCTCGAGTAGGTGTCGATGTTTACGCTCGGCAACAACATTTTGTTTAGGAGATTCTACACAAGTGTGTTGATGGACTATCCCATGAGTATGATAATAGGATTTCATTTGATCAGATTTGAATTCTATTATCAGTACGAATGTTGCACACTTGAGATTGAAAATGGGTACAAACTATATTACAAAATTTTTGAACAAAATAACATGTTTCAGATTTAAATCGCATTAGATAGACCCAAGTACATCGTGAATAATCATCAACAATAGTCAAAAAAATAATGTGCTCCGGAGTGTAGGATAACCTCTCCAAATATCTGAATAAATTAACTCAAAAGGATTTTTTCTTCTATTAGAACTTAAATGAAAAGGTCGTCGAGTTTGTTTAGAACATTCACAAACATCACAATGAGAAAAAACAGACGGGGAAGTAGAAATATTTGTTTTAAGCATGCAAAAGATGACCAAGGCGCATATGGGAAAGAGTTGAACTAGGGACATGGTTGACAGCCATAACAATATGTGTGGATTTATTTTCTGGTACGTAATGATAAAGTTCATCCCTTTCTTCACCCCTGCCAATCAGCTTCCTCGAGTTCAGATCCTGAAAGACACAAAAAGATGGAAAGAAAATTGCCGCACAATTCAAACTTTGTGTTAATTTACTGATATATACAAGATTGAAATGAAAATTGGGAACACAAAGGACATTATTCAAAACTAACTGAGAAGATAGTTTCACGGATCCGACATGAGAAATGAGGGCAACATCACCCATGGGTAGTTTCACGGGTTTGATTTGTGGTGCAGGTATTGCAGAAGCAAGATAAGACAATTTAGATGTCATGTGATATGATGTACCACTTTGTCTATAATCCATGTAGAAGATAAATTCGAATTAACAGAATTTCAAGAAATAGAGGAAGATATACCAGAAAGATTGGCTACAGAGTTCTCAATGGTGGAAATTAAGGCGATAAGCTGAAGACTTTGGCTAGCAGAGAGTCCAGGGATTGACAGTTCCTGGGCATCCTGCACACAACCATTTGTGTTAGTAACATTATGGGCAGATGATCGTGAGTGCGACGATGATGTTGTTCCTTTGTTGTTGCACCGTGATTTGTTGAAATGTGGCAAATATCCAATAAGTTCGTAACATTTTGCTTTCCAATGACCAAAAGCGCCGTAATGATCACATTTGGGGTGACCATGTTGACCTTTCTTGAAAGATCGCTGGTAACCACAACCCGTGCTATCGACCACCATTGCGATGCTTCGATTCGAAATAGGAGAAGGTAAATGAAGGAGGCGTTTCTCTTCTTGGTTGATGATGGAATAAACTTTGCTTACAATCGGCAAGGGATCCATCGCAAGGATTTAACTGCGAATATGCACATATGTCTCGTTGAGACCTGTAAGAAATTGATATACCTTTTTTGTTTCTTGCATAGTCTGGACAACCTTGCTTGCTTTACAAGTGCAGTCATGGATCTCAGCGTAAGTATTCAGCTCATCCCCATAGGACTTGAGAACATTGTAATAGGACACGAGGGGTTGTTGATCTTGTTGAATGCTACTGATATCTCGCTTTAACTGGAAGATTCTGGGGTTATTGCTTTGAGAAAATCGACCTTCAAGATCAAGCCATACATCGCGAGGAGTGTTAGCATATATGATGTTATTTGTGAGACCTTTATCAAAAGAATTTAGTATCCACGATAAGACCATGTCATTACATTTGTCTCACGCTCTTATTTCTTTTGGAGATGTGGTTGGTTTCTTTAAAGTACCGTCCACAAATCTGAGCTTGTTTTTCGTGTTCAATGCCATTTTCATGGCCCTTTTCCATGTTGAATAATTTTCTCCATTGAGTGGAGTAGAGATGAGAATTGCTCCAGGATGATCATAAGAATGAAGGAAGTAAGGTGATGATATGTCGCTGAAAATATTCGACGTATTTACTGGTTGCACCATTGTAAAAGAAGATTGAGAGGGAAAATGGAGTTGAATCTCCAAGGATTTGAGAAATTTTTTAGAATGGCTCTGGTACCATAATAAGTTTTGACTCACTTAGAACAAGATAATGGAGAAAGATGTTGTATTCTCATTACTAGAAGCTACACATATAGAGTTACAGAGAATAAAATCCCATGATCTAGGATCAATTACAAATCAATTACAATATTATTTTCAAGAAATAAAAAGTATATATATACAACACATCTTCATAATATCCTAAGCTTTTGGAGATATAGAAGAATAATATTCTGAGACCTTGGAGATATCTTAGAGATATTGAGTATCTTAATAAGAGGTGAGTGGGAGTGAAAATCCTCACACTCACCCCTTAAATCTCCACTCGTTATAGGCGCCTATTGTAAAGGGGCGTGGTTTTCCAATGGGCGCCCACAATAAAATAATGCGTACTTTTGGTTTAAAAAATCAACTTTTTATCCTAAAAACCTAGCGCCCTTGGTATAGGTGCCTACTCATTCTTATTTTTTAAACCTTCTCTCGTATGAGGTGGCAAAATTTTAGCCACAATTTTTTTTCCAATTCTCACTCTTTTTGCTCTTGGAGTCCAAAGTGGTGTGGGTACGAGAATCTTCGCACAATATAAATTTAACACCCATTTCTATTGGAGATGCTTAGTTTTATAGCATCTCCTAAAGTATCTCACTCACTTGTTGCTTTCTAAGGGACCACGTGAGATTTTTTCAACTTCAATTTTGGCATTGTTAAACATAACTGTTGTGTTATTCCGTTTAGGCGCCGTTGAAGAACTTGGTTCATCTCCTTCTACCATTGTTCTCCCAATTTTCATACAATGATCAAAATCAAAATTAAACAAAGTGAAATCGAGATAAGCTGTTATCTCAAATTTCAAGAACCACCGAAGATACAACCTCGGTCTAATACCAATTATTGAGCTGCAACGCGGAAGCCGACCATCGATTTGATTCGATTAGTGACAAACAAACTAAATAAATAAACACAATTACAAGAGAACATACATTTATTGTGGTTCGACAAATTGCCTACGTCCACACAAAATATAGAGAAAATTTTATTCAATGATCATTGGTTACAATCACAAACCAGTTTGGGGTTTTCCAAGATTTTTTTCTCCAAGAATTGCTCACAAATATATCTCACCAAAGGTGGCTAAGAAATACCCTAAGTCACCCTTATATAGTGGAGAAACTTATTACATCAATAAAAATCTGAGGCAAAACCAATGGCTTCAGTTTAACACTCAAAACTGAGTTTACCGATGTCTGTTCGAATAGACTCCAAAGTCTATTTGAACAGAAGGTATTCGGCCTTTTCTATTCGAATAGACACAATAGAAAGTAGAGCTCCTCTACATTAAGTATATATATCAAATGTACAGTGCACCAAAGTTCTTACACAATGTTTTAGAAATCAGTTTTTAAGCAAATATAAGATTTTTTATTTTTATTTATTTATTTTTGAAAATGAAGCCAGTCAAATAGAAGTTCATGCTAACACGGTACTAAAATCTCATTTAAAAGTAAAATAGAACATCACTAACTTAAACCCCGATAGAAGGTCCTTCGTCCACATTCCGTGATGAGGAGAGACGTTCTCCATTACGTGTTCAATATTATCAGATTTTTATGGAGTTATATTGTCCCTGATAAATAAATTTCTTAATGTAAGATCTTTAATCTAATCTCATGTAATTAATCAAGAAATTAGCATAACTACTAACCTTTAGTCTTACAAGGTTTTTAGCAGAGTAAAAGTCTTCCCTTGAATTGACTTTAGACCTAATGAAATGGTTTTCTGTGTTCTAGCCTCTAAGATGAACTTTCCCTCTATTTAACCTAATAAAGGGTAATACTAATTCCCACCAAACTTAACTTGGTGTAACAATTGGGCACAACCAATAACACATATACTAACGTATTAACATGTGTGCTTGGAACCAGAAGAATAATATTGAGTAATGCCAGTAGAAGAAAAACGTTGAGCAGTGCCGGTATAAATGGAAAATCCAACGCTTAAAACTTGGCCGAACGATGTTTTACATGATTAATCATGAAACCAGACCTACAATTGCCTAATACACCCCAATTTCGACACTTCGTATTCATAAGCCTTCACACTTCAAAAAAACAAACAAACAGGTCCTTAGGTTCCCCTAATTTGAATCATTTGGCTCCTAAAATAAAATCCCCAATTCCTTAAACTCTTATTTAGGGTTTTACTCTCTCTCTCTCTATACACAATGTTCTTCTATCGTCTCCTTCTCCAACATCACCTCAAACGATCGTTTACTATTCCCACCACCACCACAATTGCTCTAACAGCAACCCCTAACTGTGCCCATTGTCACACATTCGCCTTCTCCTCGGCCGAAGAAGCCGCAGCAGAGCGTCGTCGCCGCAAGCGTCGTCTCCGTATCGAACCCCCACTCAGCGCGATCCGCCGAGACTCATCCCCACTTAACCCACGCCCTCGCCCTGACCCCAATGCCCCTCGCCTCCCAGACTCCACCTCGGCCCTCGTTGGCCCCCGCCTTAACCTCCATAACCGTGTCCAGTCCCACATTCGCGCTGGCGACCTCGACGAGGCGTCTGCTATGGCCCGCCACGCTGTTTTCTCCAGCACCCGCCCCACTGTGTTCACTTGTAATGCGGTGATCGCTGCAATGCACCGTAAGGGTAGGTATGACGACGCGATCGCCCTTTTCAGGTTCTTTTATAACCAATCTAATATTGTCCCTAATATTGTTTCGTATAATTATTTGATTAATGTACATTGTGACGCCAATCGGGTTGATGTGGCACTTGATGTGTGCAAACACATTTTAGATAATGCGCCTTTTAGTCTGTCCCCGGTGACGTACCGTCACCTTACTAAAGGGTTAGTTGACGCCGGGAGAATATCCGAAGCCGTGGACCTTCTTCGCGAGATGGTTAATAAAAACCATGCTGCGGACTCCTTGGTTTATGACAATATCATTTCGGGGTACCTCGAGTTGGGAAATGAAGAGAGAGCTAATGATTTGTTTGAAGAGTTACGTGAACGGTGTGTTGTTTACGATGGGGTCGTTAATGCGACTTTCATGGAGTGGTTCTTTAAGAAGGGGATGGATAAAGAGGCGATGGAGTCGTACCAAGGTTTGCTTGACCGTAAATTTAGCATGACCCCGGCAACGGGCAATGTACTATTGGAAGTCTTACTCAAGTATGACAAAAGTTTAGAAGCTACAAAGTTATTTGAACACATGCTTGATTCACATAAACCACCGAATATCCTTGCCGTTAACTCGTCCACGTATAATATTATGGTAAATGAATGTTTTCGACTGGGGAATATTTCTGATGCAATATCGACGTTTAGGAAAGTTGGGACGGGGCCAGGGGCAAAACCTTTTATGATGGATGCTGCGGGGTATAATAACATTATAGGGAAGTTTTGTGAGAATGGGATGCTCAAGGAAGCCGAGAAGTTTTTTGCGGAAATGCCAACCAGGCAGGCAACCCCGGATACGTATAAATTTTTTGTCGATGCATATTTGAAAGAAGAAAGGATTGAAGATGTTCTCTTGTTATTTAATAAAATGGTATTTGAATCTGGCGTTAAAGCCAGTGCGGCATTATACAATAAAATATTTGATGCGTTGCTAAATAATGGTAAACTTGAAGAGGTTGCAGATATAATGGGACGAATGGGGGAGATGGAAGTGAAGCCAAATCAATCAACTTATGAGCTCGTGATTACGGGTTTATGTAAGGAAGGAAGATTGGACCACGTTTGGAATTTGTTGTGTCAGATGGTGAAACATAGGATACTTGTCAGTCCCGCTCTACGGGGAACCGTGGATGAGGCGTTTGGGAAAGAAAGAAGGATCGAAGAGATTGAGAAATTGTTAGGAAGATCATATGATGGAAGGGTGGGGAATTTTACACATCAGCAGAAAGGCCCTGAAAAGGTAGCAGCTTATTAGAATGTTCTTTTTGTTAGCATACGTGGTCATTACACGGAGGAATCGCGAAGTTTTTCCCATTAGACCCTCCGATCTTACTTTTGTTTGAACTATGAACCCTTTAGTATCTGTTAAAGGTGTCTCATTTATAACTTACTGAAGATATGATCCTCTGTCCCTGCTCGGTGTAATAGTTTTAGATAATGTAAGCAACATTTTCTGTCATAAATAAATATACATGATGCTTGTACCTTTCATGTCTGTCTGTGCATTTTTTTTCTTTCAAGTTCCCCATTATCTATCTCTGTGTAGCTGTTTAATGTTCAACTAGGGTAGACTAGTGGTGTGAAAAATGACGCAATGATACTGAAAAGTAGAAGGTTGGGAATTCTTGCTCTGATGAAATGTCAAAATACTGCTTCCATATCTTGATCTCAAGCAGGCCCAACTTGAACATGAGCTTATAGGAGATTGACAGGTTCAACTGCCCAGAAGTAGTTTCAGTCTGAAGAGAGGATAATTGATCAATCTCAGTAGAAACCAGATGATAACCTCTTTAGGCGGATATGTAAACTGATTTTTTACTAACCAGGTTATGTAACACACATGGTTAAATGCTTGCCAAGAGTGGCTGTCTTTATGGCCTCGTCCAAGTGATTCATGTGACGTTTTTTCTGTTTGCAAGTGTTTCGTAGTTGCAATTGAAAAAGGTTGCCATTCTGTGTATCTTGCATGGTTTTGAATGAGTTCTCCCAAAAACTGGGATTGGGTGATTCTTCTGGTGGTTGTGATATTTTGAAATGAGGGGATTCCAGAGACGGAGATAGATTCTTAAAGTTTGACTGTAAGAAGTGTCGAAGAATGCGAATTGGCTCGCATAAAAACTGCTCCCGTTCGGCTTATTCTTGCTGAGTGTTTGACCTGGAGTGGAGTTCTGAGAATTTAGAAAGAGCCTCCTGATGGTGATATAAATGGAAGAGAAATCTACACTAGACTCGTGGCTATAATGCTGCAGTTGATCAAAGCTAAAAAGTATTTAGTTTCTGTAGCTGGGGCTAGTGCGTGCTGGAAGTTTAGCATTCCTTAAAGCTATATCTGTCCGAATCTGGTATGTCGGGAAAGACGATTGGTGGGACCATCTTGCCTTTTGTGGTGGGGTATCAGTTCAGACATTTCCAGATTGTCCTCAAGAACTTATTTGAAATGTCGAAGGCAGGAAGTTTCAGTTCTGTGTTTAAAGGGGCATTATCTGATTCAACACTAATGGCCTTCAAAATATTTGAAGAGTTCATGCAAGGGAAAGGGGAGGTCCGAGCAGAAGTTAGCACAATCTGGATAAATCAAGTATGCTAATTTAGTTTGCCTTCATGGGTTTCGGTCTGAGGGTACTAAATGCTGGTCTATTATCACAAGCCAAATTGTTATTTAATTCTTACATAAATTTGAAAATACGCTGATATCGTAGATTGGGAAGTGAGATACTGAATCACTCTAGGACCAGCAAGAGTACTTGCTTATCTCCATGAGAAGTGCAGAGACTGCATTATACACTGCTACGCGAAGCGAGAAAACATGCGTTTTGAATACGGAATTTTACCCAAAGATTGTGGACTTTGGCGTTCCGGAGCTTTTCTGGATTCCAGCCTGATGATACTTACCATGATCAGAGGCTATGCTGCACTGAAATGGATTTCTGGTCTATCTATCACTCCCAAAGCTGACGTTTCTACTTATTGTTAAATGCTACTTGAGATCGTATCTGGTAGGAAAAACCTAGATTGACCGGATGATGGGCAATTAACTTTTCTCCTACTCTTGTTGCAAGAAGACTTCACAATGGTGAAGAAATTTAAATCTTTTAGATTGCAAACTGAAAGGTGATGCCAGTTTGGAAGAACTCGTTACAGCTTGCAATGTTGTTTGTGGTGCATTAACGACAAAGAGAAGAACAGGCTATCAATGGGGCAAATCGGAGTCTTAGCGGCGACCTTGCCTCCAACCCCACATTATTCTAGTGTGCAGAAAATCTTGAGGGATGGGAGTCGTCCTCCAATCGAAATTCACAACTCCATAGCAATATCTCAACTACTACTTAGGCCAACATGATCTCCTCATCAACAAGTACCAGGTATTCTCATTATCACCTTAACTTGGTGTTTGCCTCTTTTTTGCATTTTTCATTTTATGTGATTTGTTGTTACCACTTGCTGTATCAAGTAAAGTAAAACGTAACATTTAAGAGAAATCACACGATTAACTCAGTTTATTTTCCTCATTCATTTGTATTAATGACAAAGAGGCTAATAATAGTTTATGGTGGATTATCTCTCCACTAAAAGCCCAAAACACAAGAAACTTGATCTCCTGATTGCAATTTCACCGGAAAGTTATGATAATCTTGATGGTACAATCTCTTTGTTACTGTTATGTCTAACACACATTATTCTATTTTGTTTGTGCGCTCAATCTTTATTCTCGTGTAAAATCTGTGATGGGTTTACAATGCGCAATGTGGTTAGGAATTGATTTATGACTGGTTTAAGTCATTAGTGAATTTTTCAACTGTCAAATAAGCACCTGTAATAGTATTTTTCTGGGCGATTAAACAACTGCTTATTGACTTAGTGTTTTTCGTATAACCTACTTTTAGAACGACTTTATATAGATATAGTGATTCAGCTTGAATTTATTTACTATTAATGATGTGTTTATGTTTTCTATAAAACTTTATGTGAGAAATTAACATTTGACTGTAATTTTATACTAATTTTTATAATGATCACCATATAAGGCACCAATTTTGTATAGGGCAGAGTCTAAAGAAAAGCACCAATTTTAGCATTGCCAGTTGCTTTAAGATTTTCTTTTGATAGCTTAAGCTTTTGCTCACCAATATCATTTTACAGCACCCGAATGCACGAAGTTGTTTTTTCTCTTAAAGATTCAGAGATTTTCCTTGGGCCAAATGTGATAACAGAATGAGGCAATCTAGATGCTCTAAACACAATCTAGATTTTCCTCTTTTGACCCTCGTCAAAACTTAAAATTGGGTTTATCTCTATTTTGTAAAGTAGATTAATAATATTTAATTAGGCAGATTTTGATGAGGGTAAACTTAATTACTAAATTTTTTCCTCATATTTTGTACATATTTTTCACAAATGCATCTATCACTGAAATAATAATAATGCCACGTCATTGCTTACTAGGATAAAAGCGTAGGAGAGAGAGTGGCAGTGACAGTAACAGTGAAGGGGAGACTGACAGTGGAAATCTTTTGGGTTTCTCAGAAAAAGAGGTTTTGGGTCTGAAAAGCGGTTTACAAGAGCGGTATTCAGGTAAACTAATTGGTACTTCGTTTATTGATTGCACTTATAAGCGGTTTTCTTTCATCCAATGTTGTATCTGCTCTGTTTTTTTGTTTTTCTTGCAAATCCACCATGAAAGAGTAATGAATCTAGGTTTACTGTTTGATTATGGTGAGTTTTTTAATTTTGTATTTGGGGTTTTTTTTTTGGTTAATTCGGGTTTTAGAATTTTATTAGAATTTTGATTCTATCTTTGTTAGTACTGGTTTAGGTTATTATTATTATTATTATTCGTTGATTATATAAAATATTTAAAGAATGACTGAATTAGAGCATTTTTTTATTCATAAGATGAGTTATGAGATTTTGGTGAATTTTTTTTATCTTGAAAATGCCGACCATCTAACTTATTGTAAAACATGGTCAGATATTGATGATAGTTCAAGGATCTTTTTGTTATTATTTTTTAATATTAAAATTGTGAAAAATAACTTCAAGGTATCTATGGTATTTAATCGTTGTTATTTTGGAATTTATTGCCGGTATTTTGTGATAATTTTGTCATTTTTAATTTTCAAAGATGTGCCAATATATCGGCAATAAACCATTGATGGGCAGGGATCAATAAAATTGTTTGGTATTTTGAGCCTTGATTAGGACTTGTATATATTTCTATACGTTTCTTTTTCTTTCAAGTCAATTTTGTTGTTGCGTTTAACAGTTGTTGGAGATTGAGATGGAGAGGAGAACTGATTCTTCTTCTGATGATGAGAGTTGGGAAACTCATGAAGTGAGAAGTGACATTGGTGGTGATGGACATGGTCTGGTGGCTCGACCCCAAGGTTGTGAAGGGTTGTCTCTACAGGCTGAAAAAGAAGATAATGATAGTTGGGAACATCATGAAGTGTGTAGTGTCATTGGTGGCGATGAACATGGTCGTGTGGCTCAACAACAGGAAGGTGATGAATGTATAGGAGGCGTTGGATATTCCCAAGGATCACAAGGTTGGCAATATTTACGCCCCCCTCGTGGTGACGGTGAGAGTTTGGAACATAAAAAATCGAATACTGGCAGCAGCAGTGATGAACATGAGGGCGCGCAGATCCCACCAATTCAACAACAGGTCAATGCTGACATAGAAGGGCCTCAAGGTGGTGAAAGGTTGTCCTTCTTGGCTCAACGTGGAGGAGATGAAGAAAACTATGTTAGTGAATATCCTCGGGGACCACACAGTGAGCAATATGGTGGGCCTCCTCATGGCTATGGTGAGAGTTCGGAATATCTAGAAAAAACTGGTGGCATTGTACGTAATTGTGCACAAAGCCCATCAACGAAACAACATGACCTTGTTCGAAGAGAAGTGCGAGGATCCCAAGTTGAAAGACGATGGGCCCCGAAGTCTCAACAAGATGGTTGTGTATATTATCAGGGGCTACACACTCAGTACTCTGGCAGCCCTCCTCCTGGTCATGGGGAGGATTCGGAACATGAAAAAGTGAAAAGTGGCAGTATAGGTGGTGGATATTCTCAGGGACCACGAAGTCAGCATTATGACAGCCCTACATGTGAAGATCAACCACAAGGAATGACATCACGACAACAATACGGAGGCTTTGGAAGTATGGTATTACCTCAGCACTATGACCTTCTTCAAGGAGGTCAGTCGCTGGGATTGTCCCCATCTCAACAGTATGGTGGTCCTCCGGGACGACGGCCACAAGGAATGGCAGCAAAGTCTCCGCAAGAAGGCGGTGAAGGAAACAGTAATCATGAAGATCCTCAGTGGCCACATAGTCAGCACTTTGGCCGCCCTTCTCCTCAAGGTCAGCGACGAGGAATGGCACCAAAACAACAATATGGCAGTTGTGGAGGTATGGCACCACAGCACTATGGCGGTCCTTGGAGAGGTCAGCCCAGAGAAATAGCACCACATCAGCGCTATTGCGGTCCTCCGGGAGGTCACACACAGCCACATCAGCAGTATGGCAGTCCTTTTTTTGATGACCTACGTGGGGAGACACCTTGGCAACGTGGTGGCAGTGTCGGTTGGCGTGGTAGAGACCCAAGTGGTCCTTCAAGGCTATCATACCCCGACCTGCACCAGGCGACACATATCCCACAGCAACCTCCGACCACTCTAACGGAACCGAGCCTTACCACCATCACACAACAACTTCACCAACCGTGGCTTCAGCCCGAAGAGGCATCCACTACCGGCCAGGGAGCAGAACCTGTAGTTTTGCCGATTACACTAATGCGGATTCCCACTCGCCCTGGCAAAGGTCATATTGGGGCCCGATGCATTGTAAAAGCGAACCATTTCTTTGCCGAGCTACCAGAAAAAGATGTTCATCATTATAATGTAAGTTTTTGTTTTTGTGTTAATTGTTAGTCATATTAGCCATTGTCTTACTCATCATTGTCTTTATATTACAACACCAGGTATCTATTACACCTGGCGGCACAACACGAGGTGTCAACCGCGCTGTCATGGAGCAACTAGTGAAATCGTATAGTGAATCACATCTTGGGAAACGACTTCCTGTTTATGATGGGCAAAAGAGTATGTTTACTGCAGGTCCACTGCCTTTTATTTCAAAAGTTTTCGCGGTTACGTTATTCGCTAATGATGATGGCACAGATGCTCCTAGGTTGGTTTATAGCTATCTCATATATCTCCGTATCTCAACTGCACTCTTATCTTAATTTCTTACGTTTTTTCCTTATCCTATGATGATACAGAAAGGAAAAGAATTTCAAGGTTAATATCAAGTATGTATCCCATGTTGATTTGCACCATTTAGGCTTGTTCTTGCAAGGAAAACATGCAGATGCGCCTCAAGAAGCTCTTAAAGTGCTTGATATTGTCTTACGTGAACTGCCAACATCCAGGTACTACTACATGATATTGATTTCTGTATTGTGCTTTAAACCATCTTTGTTACTTTCCGAACTATATATATCTGAGTAACTTATGATGGGGCTTTATTCAGGTATACCACTGCGTTCCAATCATTTTATTCCCCTGATTTAGGGAGAAGGTGTCCGCTTGGCAAGGGGTTGGAAAGTTGGCGTGGTTTTTATCAGAGTATTCGTCCAACTCAAATGGGGTTGTCACTAAATATTGGTAGTCATTTTCCTTAGTTTTCAATAATTGTATTTTACTCTTGTGCTATTTTTTAGGTTTGCTTTTATTTGATATACTTGCAATTTGTCTATTTCACCTTTAATGAGAAAAGCTTAGATTATTGTTAGGGGACATATAGTGCTTACTTTAATTTTTTTTTTCGAAATTCCAATACTACATGTATATTACCTTTGGAATGATAAAATAATACTTGTATATTGTTACCTATGAGCATTCAAAATATGCATCAGTCCATCTTATTCTCATTTATTTGGAGAATATTATAGAGTATAATATTTTCAGTATTTACATTGTGGTTAATACCATTTTGTTTTGAAGCTATATTGGTTAGCGTCTCCAGGTTTATTCTAAAAAGAATTCAATATCTCAATTCCTATTTCTTTTCTTCATATTTCTAGTTGCTACCAGACTCTATTCCTCTCTAACTGTCGTTTTATTAAGTCAACTCAAACTCAACTTTAATTATCAGTGGCACAATACTAAGTGCTTTTCGTAATATTTTGCAGACATGTTATCTACAGCATTTATCGAGCCACTGCCAGTTATAGAGTTTGTATGCCTCCAGACCTTTATCTGACGTGGACCGTGTCAAGGTCTGTTCCAGTTCTTTGTTTGGCTCATCTTGGGTATCAAAATATAGCTGCAAGGATTTTCTCTATTAATCACCTTAACCTTTTATCTGATGTGTTCTTCATATTAACCTTATGCAGATTAAGAAGACCCTCAGAGGTATGAAAGTCGAAGTTACATACCGAGGAAATCTGAAAAATATGCGTAGACCTCACGTAGGACCCCCTTTTCATGTCTTAACTAATTTGCATTAGCTGTTAAATTTCTAGTTATCTTGCTAATATATGAGGATTGATAGTTTCTCAGCCGACGAAAGTGGTACCATCAAGTCGGTTGTACAACACTTCCAAGAGGCCTACGATATTGTGCTTCAACACCCTCATTGGCCTTGTCTGCAAGTGGGAAATCAGCAAAGGCCAAATTATTTTCCCATGGAGGTGAAGACATTCCTGAAAAGCTCACCTTCCCTCTTGTGTTTAAATGAATTTACGTGTTGATTGTCTAATATAAGTTAAAATCCAGGTATGCAGAATTGTTGAAGGGCAAAGGTATTCCAAGAGTTTGAGTGAGAAGCAAGTAACTTCTTTGTTAAAAGTGACCTGTCAACGCCCTTATGATAGAGAGCGTGACATTGTAGAGGTTCATCTTCATTGCATGCCTTTGTTGTTTGAGAATTTTCCAATCTCTTATTCATGTACCATTTGCAAGAACATGTTGTACAAACATTTTTCTGTCTTACATCAGGCAGTTCATCACAATGATTATGATGAGGATCCTTACGCTAAGGAGTTTGGACTTAAAATCAGCAACAAACTTGCTGCAATTGAAGCACGCATTCTACCTACACCAGTGGTAGTGAAATTTTGAGTGATATTGATGAGTTGTACTTGTCTTGTTTCGGAACTGTAGTATGTACTAATGATTTAATTGATTTTTTCTTGGTGATCTTGCAACTAAAATACTGTAGTATGTACTAATGATTTAATTTCACTACCTACACCAGTGGTAGTGAAATTTTGAGTGATATTGATGAGTTGTACTTGTCTTGTTTCGGAACTGTAGTATGTACTAATGATTTAATTGATTTTTTCTTGGTGATCTTGCAGCTAAAATACAGTGATGAAGGCATAGTAAAGGATTGCAGACCGCATATTGGGCAATGGAATATGCTGAGTAAGGTGAGATATGCTTGTAAATAAATAAAATGCACAATTCTTTTTCATATCCTAGGTCTGGAGGTAATAATTTATTACCATTTTCTCCAAAATCTTTGTATTTGATCTGTTTATGTGCGTTTTCGAATATTGTGCTCAACGTGAAGTAGTTTGAAGAGTTATTTAAGATGCCCTTTTGCATTTGAAGTAAGTCTTTGGATGTCATTAAGCAAATGCATGTAACTTTATAATTTTCTCAAAACAGAAATACATACAGAAAACCATATAAATTATTGTCTTAATTTGTTATAGGAGTGCAAAAGTGCTATTGAAAGAACAAAATAAAGTTATTAGTTACAATGAGGGCCTAGGTTATAAAAATATCACATCATCATGATTGCTTAAACTTTGAGTGCGGTGTTTTCGGTCTGGCTACGCGGTATTTATACAGTAAGAATGTAAAAGTGGATAACAGTGACAGAATATTGAGGAAAACCATTTTAATACAAAAATTCATTAAAATCAGATGTGAAAAGGGATCTAAAGCACCTTTGATTTTTTTCTCTGTATTTATTTTTTCTTGGTTAGTTCTGCATTCCTTATTTGTTTTTCTTTCCTTATCAATTGCAGAAAATGTATAAAGGGGGAAGAGTTAACAACTGGATATGCATGAATTTTTCACGCACAATACAGGAAAGTGCTGCTAGTGTGTTTTGTTACGAGCTCGCTAAAATATGTCAAAATCATGGCGTGGTACATTTCTATACTTTTTTTCACCTTCTTAAATTTCGATGGCTTATCTTTTCATCTGTTCTAAATTATGGTTGAAATTTATGTAGACCTTTAATCCTGAGCCAATACTTCCACCGTTCAGCTCTCATCCTGATCAAGTCAAGGGTGCCCTTAAAGCTCTGTATCATGATGCTATAAAAGATCTCCAACTAGATGGAAATGAACTGGACTTGCTGGTTGTAATTTTGCCTGATAACAATGGTTCTCTTTATGGTATGTCACTACTGCTTTTTAATCATAAAAGCTACTTTTTTAGAGACACGAGATATTTATGCCTCGCAGACCTGTCGGCTGTCATCTAGACGAGCATAACAGAAACTTGTAACAATGGATGTCATAACCTTTACTTATAGAGATCTAACAAGATTTCCTAAATCTCTTGGATTTTGATAAAGGAATCCTACAAAATAAAATTAACTAAATTCCTAAAAACAATTAGGATAAAATATCAACCTAAATCAAATCAAATAAGAATTTGAAGTAATACATATCTTCTAAATATATTAGATATCTTCTAACGTCTTATCAAGGGACTCGAGACAGATGGGGCGATGTCCCATTTATATCAGTTTTCGTGTCTCTAGAGACATGCAATTGCACATTTGTTTATTTTTGGAGTGAAGGGACTCACAAGTGGTTGTTTCTGTATTTGTAGGTGATGTGAAGCGGATATGCGAGACTGATCTTGGACTTGTATCTCAGTGTTGCTTGACTAAACAGGTTTTTAAGATGAGTAGGCAGTACATGACAAATCTAGCTCTAAAGATAAACGTGAAAGTCGGAGGAAAAAACACAGCGCTCCTTGATGCAGTGTGTAAACGCATACCTCTTGTCTGTGACGATCAACCAACTATAATATTTGGCGCTGATGTTACTCATCCTCATCCTGGGGAGGACTCTAGTCCTTCGATTGCAGCTGTAAAATTTCTTCGCTTTCTTGTTCATATGACATGCACACTTTATGTATATATACATCGTTCTTTCTTGCACAATTTTCGATCTCAATTTAGGTTTTCATGAGCACATCACCAGTTGATAGTTTTCAAAATACTAAACAGGTCCTGAATTTGAAAATCCTTCCATTTTCTCCAGTGGTTATCTGTATTGCTTAATATAAATGACATAATAGGCAGGCAGGCCTAACACATGGAAACGCATCTTTTCGGCCTAATAATTACAGCAATGCGAATGCTAAAACTGCTCACATTATTGGGTTAAAAGACATTTTATATGACTATAACATATCATTGAAGAAAGGCTCTTGGAGTTGTAACTTCTTATTTAAATTATAGTATACTGTTTACAATATTGTGATAAATGTAGGAGCTAACTTCAACTGGCAAATGTTACACATTTTTGGTTTCATATCTTACAAGGTTGTTGCTTCCCAAGATTGGCCGGATATCACCAAGTATGTTGGTTTGGTTAGTGCCCAAACCCATCGTCAAGAAGTTATTGTAGATCTCTATAAAGAATGGAAAGATCCTCTTGGGAGAACAGTGATTGGTGGCATGATCAGGTACTTCTGTTTGTTTTCTGTTTTTGTAAATTTTGCATTTGTTTTTCTTACTGTGTACCCGTTTTATTTGTTGTGAAAATCTTAAATCGCCAGATGTAATTTGAGAAGGCCTCTAAAGTGCAAGTTTGATTTGATTGTAATCCAGGGAGCTTCTAATGTCTTTCTATACAGCCGCGGTGATGAAACCTCAGAGAATCATAATTTATAGGTATTTTAAGCTTAAATTTTTTTGGTTTGTTAGCTTCACTTGAATCTGGCTTGCATGATACCCTCCTCAGGCATCTCTACATGAGACCACTCTTACACCCTCATTGGTAAAACATAATCCACCCATATTGGTTATTACAAGGTGATAGTCGTACAGCAACAGAAACACGAGGAAGGTTTGCGGTTGGATCTAGAGTTTTATGTAGAGATGCATGAGGCATTCATTGGGCTCATTATTTTCTCAGTCAGGCAAATAATTTTATCTTTCCAGGGATGGAGTAAGTGATGGACAATTTCATCAAGTCCTTTTCCACGAGCTCGATGCAATTCGTAAGGTAATGCTCGCTGTAATTGATGGGGTCTTGTAAGAATGTATTTTTTTTTCTTTTTTCCTTGTGGTTTTGCTGATGAGATATTCCTAATATAATTCATGATTCAAAAAAATTCAGGCATGTGCCTCTCTACACGAATCTTATCAACCACCTGTGACATTTGTTGTGGTTAAAAAGCGTCATCACACCAGGTTGTTTGCAAACAACCACAATGATCGTCGAACTGTTGATAATAGTGGAAACATTTTACCTGGTGAGTAACTTTATGATGCTCTTGATTAAGCTGCATAACTTGTGGTAAAGTGGAAAAGATACCTTGATGACCTGGAAAAATCATGTCATGAATTTTGCAGGAACTATTGTCGACTCAAAAATTTGTCATCCTACAGAGTTTGATTTCTATCTATGCAGCCATGCCGGCATACAGGTAAAATGAAAAAAAAAATTCTTACAAAAGAATTTTCTTGTTTTTTTTAGCAACTTAGGATTTTATCAATCGGACATTGAGAAATTTGAAATACACCCCATTCTTTAATTAGCTCACCCCATTTTTTTTGAAATACAAAATAAAGTTAAAAAAATAAAATAAAATAGTTCACTCCACTCTTGATGGTTTAGCATTTTCTTCATCCTTTCTAGGGTTCTTGAACCTTCACGTAGGACCGTGTTGTAGTCTTAATTATGCTTTGCTTTCTTTGTTTAATTAGACATAAAGAAATGGGACTAATTGAACTTATTTAACATTGAAAATGTTTATTCTGTTCTTCTCTCATCACTAAGCTAGAGTAGAGGAACACGTTGGGTTTAACCGTTTAAGAGAAATTAATGCCGCAGGAATTAGGGCCGTAGGAATTAGTGAAGGGGTGAGCTTTTGATTAAAAATTGTTTATTATTTATTTATTTATTTTGGGGGCATACTTTTCTTTATATATTAAGAGGTGTAATGAATAAATAATGGGGTGGGGTGAGCTTTTAGAGTTTGGGGTGTATTTAAAATTGCTCTCGGACATTTTGATTCGTGATTTTGATGTTGACGATTATAATCCTCTAGGGTACAAGCCGACCTGCTCATTACCATGTAATGTGGGACGAGAACAAGTTCAGTGCTGATGATTTCCAGTCTTTTACTTACAATCTTTGCTATACGTAAGAAATTTTCTATTTATCTAGTTTCCTTAGGTTGCTCTAGTAAGCTTTCTTATGTTCACCCGATTCCTTTTTTTTATTAGCAGATACGCTAGATGCACCCGTTCTGTATCCATTGGTTAGTTGTCTTCTCATTCTATATATTATATGTTAGCCTTTTTTTTTCTGTTGCAATTTTTGTTCTTGTAATTTGATGTTTTGTCATTGCTGCATCATTGTTGCAGTACCCCCGGCATATTATGCACATTTGGCTGCCCACCGTGCACATTTTTACGTGGAGAAGGATACATATACTGATAGTATATCGGTAAGTGGTGCCCGTATGAGGGCCCCCGGTAGTAATACAAGGGCCCCAGGAGCCGGTGCAGTGAGACCTCTCCCTGAAATCAAGGATAGTGTGAAGAAAGTTATGTTCTATTGTTAATTGAGCTCCTCCCTCTCCATTCAGACTTAATAACGAATGTAGTTGTGATATATACAAACACAATATTCTCATGCCTGTGGGATCTCTTCGATTTACATATCTATACTAGTTATTTGTCATAGATTGGGATTCTGAAAAGCTTGCTTGTTTCAGACTGATTGGGCTAAGGGAGTTTTATTTTTTAGTATATCTGCACAATTTTAATGTGTTCTTGTCTGGCATTTTTCTTTGAGCTGTTTTGTTTATGTCATGATTGCACTATATTCTTCGTATGGTCCTTGCACTTGTTCAAGCATCTCCAAAGTTAACCAAGGCCAAATAGTAACCGTAAGAAACAGCCTGATGTTTGCAGGTGATTAAAAACTCTTTTGATGGTTGAAGAAATGCATACTTTATCAGTTAACAGTTCATATCTGAGTCATCAACTAAGAAATAGAAATAATGATTTTGTACTATTGGATTGGTTGAAGAAAGGCTTTGATCTATTGGATTGGTTGCTTGCAGCTTGTCAGTATTTGTATAAAGAAACGGAAATAATGATTTTAAATATTAGAAGATGCAAACTTTTCAAAATTGATACTAAAATTACCAAATGGATATTGGCCTACTTACTAGGCCTATTCTTTTGTATTAAATGTTGATGAGTATTCTTATGCAATAAATGTTGATGAGTAATCTAATAAGTTATAAAGAGGGAAAATTTCCAATAAAATAAACTACCAACCTTAAAAATCAAAGCTTCTTCTTCTACAAAAAAACTAATACAAAAATCAAAGCAGATTCTCCTTGATGTACTGTGTCTCTTTGGTGTACCAAGTCTTTCAACCATCGTTGCGCATTCGCTGAAGTACTCACACAGAGGTTATTGGAGAGAAAAAGATCGTTGTTATCATAGGGTTATTCTCGTTGTCAAAAAACGTTGTAATCCTTCTTTCCCACGGTTGAAGTAAATATCATTTCTAATTTTGTATCCATCATCTCTAACTTTGTATTCGCATCATGATTTGTTCCATTTATCTTAAGAAAAGATGCTATGCAAGATGATATACATTGTTATCAATATGTACTTTAATCATTTGTTTTTTGCTACTTTATCATTTGTCTTCTGCTGCTTTATCATTTGTTCTTTACTATTTTTCTTGTGTCATTTTTATCAATTGTTTTCTGCTACTTTATTACCGGAATTGTTAATTTATATTATTTGTTTCAGGGATGCCTATCATTTGTTTGAGGGATGGTTGGAGTTGAGCTTTATATCATTTGTCTTCTGCTACTTTATTATTTGTCTTCTTCTACTTTATTATTTGCATTGTGTCAATTTTATCATTTTCTTGTGTCAGTTTTATCATTTATTTTCTGCTACTTTATCACCGGCATTATTCATTTATATTATTTGTTTCAGGGATGCTTATCATTTGTTTGAGGGATGGAGTTGAGCTTAATATCATTTATCTTCTGCCACTTTATCATTTGTATTGTGCATCCTTCCCATTTTTCTTGTGTCATTTTTATCTTTTTTTTGTTATTTTATCACCGACTTTATTTATTTATATAATTTGTTTTAGGGATAAACGGAGTTCAGCTTTATACTATTGTTCATTGGGGGGGGGGGGGGGGGGGGGGGGGGTGTTATCGTATCAATTGTTAGTTATGTTGGAGGAAGTACGAAACTTACCACACTAAGAGTGCACACATCATATGAAGATTTCGTTACACTCCTTGAAGAAACAAGCGAAATCCATTATGAGAACTGTAAGCTGTACAACTTCGTCTATGTTTGTGCATGTGCAATTTCATCAGTCCAGAACTTTAATGTAATGATCAATATCCATAAAAGCAATCCTGACACACCTTTTCACATATTGATTGTTAATGAGTGTAGGGTACTCTGATAGCCTAATTCCAGGATTCGGACTTAGCCTTTACACAAGATATACTTAGAATGTTTAAGCACAATAGATAACAAACAACAAGATGATTTAGCGTGAAAAACCTTTGAATAGGTTAAAAACTATGATCTCTCTTGCGGATTTTGAGAAAGTGATGGTGATCTTATTCAGATTGTTAATCTATTACAATGAGTATTATGAGAATGTAAGAATTTTTTTGTATCGAATGTTTCGTCCTTCATCTGCAGTTCTCCAGGTCTCTTTTTAGGTCCTCCAATATGACCGTTTGACGACCATAAAGTCCCTTAATGATGAACGTTACAAAGTGTGTGTGAGATATTCTTTGATCAAATAATATAACGTTCTGATTTTTGCTGTTGTACAACGACTTTATTATTGACTGTGCGCTTTGCACAGATTGAACTGTTGGTGTAGAGGTCGAAAGTGATGTCTCGAACTGAGGAAAGTTGGTCATGTATTTAGTAGTACTTCCTGTATGCTGATGAGATCGAGGATAAAGCTTGAGTTCGAGATACGAAATAAGCTATTATAAGAAGGCTCTCAACCAATAGCATGAGTGTCGTCAGGGATGAGTGGTGTTGGTTGAGAAACTCGTGCTGTATATGTTTCCTGACGTTGCTGTCTTATTTCTGATTGTGCCACGTGCTCTATTGTTGAGGTCAATATTTTGTATGTAGTTCGAAGATGAGGCATGAGCTCGAGATGCGGAATAAGCCACTACAATCGCCCCATCTCGGCCAACAATGCGAGATGCATTGTAGGCGAGTGGTGTTGGTTGAGAAGTATCATTAAATGCTGGAGTTAATATCTGAGATTCATTTCCAATATATATTCATGAATTTTGTTGGTGTCCGTTGGGTTTCCTAGAACCAATGATTATAGTCAAATGTTGTTTCATGGGGAATTTTTTGACGTTGGGAATTTGGAGAGTTTGCTTTGAATGCTAATTCGAGTATAAAAGGCACTCTGAGTTGAGTGGTAGGAGCAAACCTTCATCTCTGATCTCTGCCTTCTTTGTTTACTGTGGTAAAAATGGTGACGACTAGGACTCAGTCCCGCAAGTCTAGGATTCGGAGGAAGATGGAGAAATTGCAGATCAGGTACTTTGGTTACCAACCGTTACATCTGCCTACTCTAATTCCTGTTTCTCCCATTTTTCATTATATGCCATATGAAGAAGTGATGGAGATAGGGGATGACCATTTCCAAATGGTATGTTTCCATTACCTATTGACATCTGAGGCGGAACGTCGTAACGGTCTTCGGTTGCTGGCAGAGGAAGTTGTTACAACGGAAAATGAAGCGGCAGGTGTTCGGCCGAGGGAGTCTCGTCGATACCCTGCTAATGAGTGGGTCTTGTTGATGAAATGAGGCCTTCCGTCTGTCTCTAGCATGCGAGGAGGTGATGAGGATGCAGATGGTCGTTTTCTTCCTTGGACCATAACCCTTTGGCCATGAAGAAGATCTTTTATCTGTGATGTATGGTTCTAACTTCCCTGAGTCTTGCAGTATGGGATCAAAGTTTGGAATCTGCCTCTTCTGTTGATTCTTCGTGCCGAGAAAAATGTCAAGCTGATACTTGATGTAAATTGAAGTAATCTGTAAAATCTCTGTACTCTTCTGTAAAGTATTTTGTAAGAGAAACTTTCGGATTGAATGTAATATTTGTGTTCTGTTATGATGATACTTTGTCTCGAGCTTGTTATTTTTACTTTCTGTTTGTAACATAGATGTTTAGGTATCATGAGTATGAAGGGAAAATGGTAGTGAGAGTTGAGGTAAAATTTAGAGGAGGTCGAGAATGTGATTGAGAGGAACGACTTGTTGGAAATACCGATATAGAGGAGGTCATGCTATTTATGCGAACTGGATGTCAGATTTATGCAAACTGTGAGACAGGGTTGATGTATAGCTGTGTGTGCAACTGCTAGATTGGTTGTCCCCTTGTTTGTTGCCATTTTGATATGTGTCCGTATAAAATCTGAGGAGATACGTTATGATATGGAAACAAAGAGCTCTCATAATATTTTTGTAATTGATGTTGAACTTTGGTTCTTCCGCGAATATTGCTCGAATAATATACTCTTCTGCTGAATCAGTGGGGTAATATCTTTACAAATCTTTCTGGTGGCTATAAAATCAAGAATCGCGGCTGGTATGAGTTATATTTTCTGCGGGGATAATTGTTCTCTGGAGGTAGTGTGACTAACCATGGTGAGGACTTGTTCTCAGTATGCGCGGCGTGCTTAATATGTCGTAGACGGTCATTTTCAGATCAAGGTTGCCAAACTTCGCGAGTTCCATTTTCGTCAATTGCCGCATGACGTCGTACTTCCGGAATGGCCATTAAATCTTGTCAGGCTAGACGATGAAGGCAGCCGTGTGGAACATGATCGCTATATTTGGTACAACATTTTTTGTAGGTCTCTATTGGATCCCAGGGTACGAGAACTGACTCTTCGATAGCTCTCATCTGATAAGATCGTGGAAGAGGATGTAAGGGTAGTAAATGGAGAGATAATTCTATGTGGGGAACCGAACCATCGGGGTTGTTTTAGATGTAACTAGGGATCTTGGTAAGCTTGACTTCTAGAAGCTCGTTAGAAGTAATCTGTGATTGGAGTATTCTGTGGTTGTGTTTAAATAATTGTAACATGGGTGGTTATGAGAGAATAAAGTATGTAATGTCTCGATCTTATTGAAATAATAAAGTATTCTATTTTACTCTTTGTGTACGGATATTGTGGGAGACAATTGTAGAATTTTACCAACTGTATTGATATCTTTTAATTTTGAAAATTGAGCTATTTTAGGATTGTTGTACGATCTTGGTAGAGTATAAGAGTAAGGTGATTGGTCGTTCTGTACTGTATTGAGGAAAAGGTGTAGAACTTTAAATGGCAGACAATAGGGATAGACGTGATGACAGTAGACGTTATCACAAAAGTCATGATGATGCTTTAAAATGAAAAGACGTGCCTGTGGCAACAGTAGGGATGGCTAATGCTTGTCAGAAAGAGCCGTCATTTCATAAACCGAGGGAGAGTATAAAAACTCGACTCTCTATCCCTCATAAATTATCTACAGCTGCAAGAAGAGAAAAAAGTGGTACAAATCTAATTGTCGAGGAGAGGAGACGTTTGAGTACTGAGTGTGATTTGGGAAAGATATCTTCATCAAGTAATAGGAAATTTTTGGAGAGACGACGGGATTGCTCATTTTTGAAAAGACGTCTGGGCAAAGTAGAGGATTGTTATTCTGCAAGTACAGATTGGTAATGTAAAACTCTGTCTGTTTGATTTGTGAGTAATCTGTGATTTGGTAATCTATTTGATTTAGTAATTTGTATAAGTGTTTTGAATATGTGGGTTTTTTTTGGAGAAATTGACTGTTCATTGAGAGAGGCCTATAGTGTAGGTCGTGTTGTATGTGTATGTTGCCTGTAGAGAGAGAAAATATTTGTGTTTGAGAAGAAGAATGAATTTTGAAATGATGTGTTTTTTGCTGTTTTGTTTTAGGAATTAGGAAAATAGACGTGTTGACTGGGTAGAAGGTGGGTCTGTGTTTACTGTTTGTATTGTAGCGTTAATGATAAAATATGTCTTTGTATCTGTAGGTTCAGTATGAGTTCTAAACCTAGTATTCTTGTTAGTAAATTGGTAGTCTCGTCCGGTTCAAAGGAAACGTCATCTTCAGGGAGGGGGGACGACTGCAGTGTTATGGAGGAAACTGTTAATAGTGTGGGGACGACTATAGAGGTGGTGGGGCCCAGTATATCTGGGGGCGTGAAAGAGAAGGATGACAAAAAAGAGAAAGAGAGAGTCCTTGTCATGTACCCTGAGGGGGTGGATGTAGTGAAAGAGTACTTAAAAAATAAAAAGAAATTGCAGGGAGAATGGGTGGGTTATGTGGAGGACCAAGGTCTTTGGTTCAGAGCCTATGTATCCAAAAAAGGAGAGGAAACAATATACTATCAAGTTCCATGTTTGGAAAAGTGGATGAAGGATAGAGGTATTAGTGGTTAACCTCTCGCATTACAATGGGCTTGGGCTATCAGGCCCGAGGGGAGGATTTTTGTGTTTCTTGAATCAGGTCGTATACGGCCTTAGAATTCTCTTGACCTACTTTCAGAAAGGGGTTATGAATGTGTTACAGTGCTACCCTGCCCAGTTGAATGAGAATGTTTATGAGATGACGAGGGTATGTGAGACATTGAATGAAAAATGGAGGAAAGAAGGGACCGCGAAGCAGTTCCCAGCTGAAGATGTGTTAAAGTTTAATAAGTGGAAGTATATGGAAGGTCGAAATAGTGGTTACTGGTATAGTGATTCAACGAGGCCAAAATTCTTTGACTTTGAATCTGCTGGTAGACCATGGAACGACTACCTTGTGTGGGTAGAGGGTAACTGTATCCGGGTTCCAGATGAACCGACGCTCAAACTAAATCATAGATATTATAATCTGAGTAAGTAATGTTGACGAGTCTCCAAATAGCCTATAAACATGTCTTCGTACTGTCATATAATGTATTGTTCTATTTATGTGCAGAACCCAAACCGTTGGCTACCCCGGATAAGACCATCCTGTTTTATTGTGTTGCTCGAGATCAGGACGAGCTAACAAAGGTACTTAGTGAATTGGGTATCCGAAGAAACAAAAGGGTAGATTCTGCAACATCCAGTGAGCTCAAGAAAAACAAGCTATAGCTGAGGGGAAAACTGTGGAGACCGTTGTTGATGTGCTTAATCCTCCACTTCCTGCACCTCAGACTACCAAACGAATTACTCGTATGGTTCGAAAGCCAGCGCAACAGAGTACCTCCGCTGCTGGGGTTGTGCTTACAGAATAAGAGATCGCAAAGCCTGGTGCTGGCTGTGTGGAGGAAAAACCCGCAGTGAGTGTGTCCACTCTTAGGAAGGCTGAGAAGAGTTTGTTGAAGAGAAAATGACATTTAGAGGAGGGCAATCACTGAACTAACCCTCACGCTACGCCCAAGATGAAAGATTTGGAGTAGAAATACTATCGTATGGCCGGGACGAACTCGCAGCAGCTCGAGGATGAGTACCTTGAGCATACGTTCGCGACCTGTGGTCGATAATTATTACTTGATGTTGTCTTCAAACTAAGTGAAACTGATGAACTGACTCTTCTTTTTTGTTTGTACTGGCAGCTCTCAACGCTTCTGAAGAGGGCAAGAAAATGTCTGGACAAGAGGAGCCAAGAATTTGACGCTCTGACAAAAAAGTTCGAGGCTCAGTCAGCTCGCATGAAAGAGCTCGAGGCGGGACTTCTATTAGAGAGAGAAAAAAAGGAGGGCTACAGATGCTACTGCAGCTATACAAAAGTTTAGTGATATGTTAAAGCATGACAAGCTCATGACCGATGCGATTGCAGCAGTTTTAGTAGAAAGAGACCACTTTATCCAATCGTACTATTCTTTTGGATTGAGTGTTGATGATGTGGTGCTAACCCGGAGAGGTAGATATGAATAGGTAGAGTTCCCTTCTAAGGTTGAGGAGGAAGAGATGGCTGGTGATGCTGCTGGTTTGCCTGAGAAAGCATCAGACCTTCCTCCATGCAGTACAGAACCAGTCTATACTATTGAGCAAACAGTGGACCCTCCGGTGGAATGTGCTAAAACAGTTCCCTCTCCGAGGAAGATGCTAAAATCTCCTTCTGAGGTAGACATTAACAAGCATCTTTAAACGTTCTGTGGTATCCTATCTTATGTTTTTCAACTCGCTTGATTTGGATGTAATAGTACTCTGTATAATCGTACACTGTTTTCATTTTGAGTGATGTTTTGAAATATGTTTTTCGCGAATGTGTGTATTGAAACAAGATATCTATAATCTGCGTAGGAGATAGAGCGTTTGAGAAAAACAAACTCCGAATTAGAGAAGTCATTGAGTAGAGCGAGGGACTCCGTGGCTCGTATTCAATAGGTACTTAACAAAACTGAATATGAGAGAAGACAATTTAAGTTGAATTCAGAAAAACTTTAAAGAGCTATATGATATATAATGTAGATATGCTAAGATAAAAGTAGAGAGAGATGAGGTGTTATGAAAGGAAGAGGAAATGGGGATATTAGTTTGAAAACCAAAATAGTTAACTTGTTTTAATGGCCCAAGTGATAAGGCGAGATGTCAGAGTATGCTAGTAGCTCTGACCTTGTATTTTAAGGTTGAAGTAGATAGTGAACGAGGGTTAAAAGAAGCTTATATAGAGCTTTTGAGGGAGAGAGGTGCAGTTCCGGAACCAGCTCGAGTTATGTTTTTAGCTCAAGAAGTACGTAATCTTTATAGTTTAGAGGCGAAAAAATATTCTGCTCGAGCTGGTGTGCCTGTTGTATGGGGTAATATAGAACCTTTATCTGATGCGTTTGGCTTTATGTAGGATCGGAAGGTCATAAGAATTGTAATTTTTAGGATAAGAAGAGAAAATATAGGTCCAAAAGCAATTAGAGGGTGAATTAAAGGGGTTACATGATGAGCTAATATTGCAGCAAGTAGAACAAAAAATGTCTTTAGCAACGTGGCTATCGAAAGAAGTGGCTGTTCGAATGAAGGTAGAAGCTGATGTGAGGGCTTTATGTGTATTGCAGAAAAACACGCGCCAGCGGTTGTACAAAGTGCAAATGATATTGAAGGAGAACCTATATCCATCGCGAGCAAAAGTCGCTGCTCGAACAAAAAATGGACGTCACATAGACAATGTCATTGAGTTTTATGGGGGAGAACTGTCTAGGGTAGAGAACGTATTTTGGAAGTTCGTAGAGGAACGTGGAAATAATTTTGAAGTAGAAAACGCCAAGGCAGAAAACTCGTGGCTTACCCGAGGTGAAGGAGGAGTTGTTTGTGAACAATCCATTTCTAGGCCGTGAGAGGAGTCGTCAGAAGAGGAGGAGAAGTTCGAGAGTCTGAGACCCCGAACGCGGCGTAAACAACGTCAGCAGGAGGTTGTGATTTTTACCACGCTGGTAGATGTGCAGGCGTCGAATAAAAAGATAGTGAGAAACAAGGTACAGTCGTCTCATGTCCAGAAGGGTCGCAAATAAAGTACTCTTGTTTTTCTTTGACCAGTCCTTCGTACTATTTGATGATAAATGTAATCTTCTTTTTTGTGATAACAGAATGATGTATCTAACTTACTCATATACCACATTCTTAATGTAATCTTGTCAACTGTTATATGTACTCTGTTGTTATGAAGAACTATTATAAATGTAATCTGTTATGATAGGTGGAACTGACTGCTATACAAAGTCAGTACGACGCGTTACGTGCCAAGAATGAACAAATGAATGCTGAGCTAAGATCGAGTCAGGGTGCCCAAAAAGTGCTACTGAAGCAGAAGAAAATTGAGGGCAGAGATGTCGGATGAACGGAATGTAGTAACCCTCTTGACTGATACTCTTCAAGAGAAAGAGGCGCTACTGGCTGTCAGTTTAAGAAAGATAAAGAGTTTAGAAGAAGAGATAAGAAAAAAGAATGTTGAAGTTGGAAGTAGCTCGGAACAAGCTAGTCAACAAGATGCTGAATTGATGTCTGCGCGAACGCAAATTACAGAACTTCTAGTAGCGTTAGAAGGGGAAATAAATAATGTAAAGGATCTGCAGTTTCAAGCTAATATGCTCAAGGTAGAGATAAGCGAAGTTCGAGCTCGTGCTCTCAAATATGAAGTATTATGGTTGGTTACTGAGATGATGGTAAAGAAGATGGTGGAGGTCTGTGCCCAACAGAATGAAGTCATAAAAAAGGATTGGAACAAAATATGTGAGCTAAAGTAGATTGTGCAAACGCGGCATCTGGATATCTTTGAATACCAATCCAAAAATGACATACTTCAAAACATAAATACAAAGCTAGATAAGGATCTGTTGGAGTTGGTGGTTCGTTACGGCGAAAAGAGGGTAGAATGTGAAGGTAATGAAGTGTCAATATCTTTGATTTACCATATGGACGAATTTATGACAGTACTAGAAGCTTTAAATTCGGATGGGTGTCGTACAAAGCGACGAGTGGACGGTCGTTGTGAGCAACTGGAAACCACTCTGAAGGAAGCGTAACATAAGTTGAGCAAACTCCTTCTTTGTAAATAGGTTAAAAATGAGGCATGTGATAGTCACGAGAGAGAGATGGTGGCAGTAACATCGTTCTTTATGGCAGAATTGAAGAGATTGGAAGCTAAAAGTTAGAGGGTATACGATGGTTTGATTGTCCAAGGTGTAGAATGTGAGATGGAGGTATTTATATGGAAGTGTTGCTGTGGGGAGAATGCCAGAATTTATGCGTCAGTAGTTATATGGAAGTGTTGTACGAGACACGACAGGACCTTCTAATGTGGGTAATGATTTAAGTGATAGCTCTAGTGAAGTATGAGGAATGTGATTATGTTGTATGTATATGAAACAAGGATATAAATATAGATGCATGAAGAAATAGTTAAGGATGAAACAGTTAATTATACTAACTGTGTGAGGTACCAACGATAATGTATGCAAGGCAACGTGATATGTGATCGGTTCAGCCAAAGTGGTAAACGATCTATGATGTATGAGATAATCAGTTTGGCCGAAGCAACAAACGTTCTGTAATGTATTTGGATGATCGGTTTGGCCGGAGCAACAAATAATCTGTAATGTATTTAGATGATCGATTTGGCCGAAGCTGCAGACGATCTGTAATGTATTTAGATGATCGATTTGGCCGAAACAACAAACGATCTATAATGTATTTAGATGATCGATTTGGCCGAAACAACCAACCATCTATATTGTATTTAGATGATCGGTTTGGCCAGAGCAACAAATGATTTGTTATATATTTAGATGATCGATTTGGCCGAAGCAGCAAACGATCTGTAATATATTTAGATAATCAATTTGGCCGAAGTAACAAACGATCTGTAATATATTTAGATGATCAGTTTGGCCGGAGCAACAAATGATCTGTGTATAGAAGTACTTGTTGGATATATTAGAAAAAATACTGTAATGTAGGGCAATTGAAGACAAGTATTTCATTGGTGTAAGATTGACGTACAGCGAATGTGTTAGATAGAGTACTCAGATGTATGTGGATCAAACATAAGTCATTCATTGATGTGAGATTGTCATACGAAATAATAGATTGATTGAAGAAAAGTACACTGTGACAGATTTGTAATATGCGATACAACTTCAGTCTCCTTATGTTCCAAGGATTAGGTATGTGCTCGCCATGCTAGGTCATAGGAACCGAGGCTACTTTCTTCGATAACGACAAAAGGACCTTCCCAGTTTTTGGATAATTTCCCTTCTTTGAACTCTTTACAATGTTTGGGAATCTATCGGAGGACCAGATCCTTGATTTCGAACTCTCTATGATAAACGCGTTTGTTATAAGATTGGGCTAAAACTTTGTGATACCTTCCCAAATTCATGATTTTTCTTTCCTGAGTCTCCTCAATCCAATTCATATTACATGCCAACTGAAATTTGTTTTCTTCATCGGTCATGGTATGGTCGCGAATATGGTGATGATACTGAGTTGGGATGATTACTTCTGTACCGTAAGCTGGGAGGAATGACGTGCATCCAGTTGAAACTCGAGGTGTAGTTCGAAAAGCCCATAACACATGTGGTAATTCTATGACCCAATTGCCCTTCTTTTCTGTCAAGCGCTTTTTAATCCCATCTACGATAGTGCGATTAGTGATTTTGGCCTGACCATTCCCTTGCTGGTAATATGGATTTGAAGGAAAATGTATGATGTTGTGTTGATTGTGGAATTCGACGACTTTGGAGCCAACGAACTGAGGTCCATTGTCAATCCTGATGAGATGGGGGCAGTCGAAACGGATGATGATGTTTTCTCATATGAACTTGATGACTTCATCTTCTCGTGTGCGGCACAGAGGAACTGCTTCTACCCATTTAGTGAAGTAATCCGTTGCGACTAACAGATGTTTTCATTTTCCTGGTGTGGTAGGAAATTCACTGACAAAGTTGAGGGCTCATCTTTTAAATGGCCATACAACGTTGCTGGAATGGTATTCTAAGGCTGGAGCTCGAATTTGGGGACCATGACGTTGACAGACATTGCATTTACTTGCGATTTTGATGGCTTGAGCTTTTATTTTAGGCTAGAAGCCACCTTGGGTAAGAACTCAATTTGCTAGTGATCTTCCTACTGCGTGGGAATCACAAGTACCTTCATGTAATCGATGTAGGAATTTTTGAGCTTCTTTGTGGGATAAACATTCGAGATACGGTCATGTGACCGAAATCTTGTATAAGAGGCCATTTTCCACGATGTAGCGCTTAACATTATCAAGAATGAGTCTTCTTTCAGTGGGGTCTTGAGGGAGTTCACCGTCGAATTTTTTTTTGGTCCCAATATACTTGAGGAAAGGTCGTCCCCAATCGCCCTCATCCTCTTTTACGCCCCCAATATTAACAGAATTTTAGCATATGATGTTAATGTTGGGGGTTGATAATACTTCGATCTTGAGATATCGAGCTTCTGAGCCAAGAACTTCTGTGAGATATGCGAGGGAATCAAAATGTTTATTTTCTCCGCACGACAAATGTTTGATAGAAAATTTCTTGAATCTATTCATTCTGTCGGCTACTGTGGCTGCGTAATCTATCATTTTTCCATTCTTTTGGAATTTGTCTATGTAATGGTTTACAATGAGTAAAGAATCTATATATATGGACAGCTCGGATACTCTAATCTCTAGAGCCATATCTAGAATGTGAATCATTGCCTCATACTCGGCTGCATTGTTGGTAGCTTCAAAAATTTAATCGGATTGCCTTTTCGATTCTATCATTAGAAGGTGTGATTAACACGATTCTGATGCTTGATCCTATAGATCCAGATGACCCACCAGTTAAAAGACGCCATCCCTTTTGAGTTAACCAATCTGCCCTTTCTTCGAGCTGTTCTTCATAAATTTTTATGCTGTCTTTTTCCCAATCAGGATCTTCTACGGGGAAGTCCGCAAGGAAATATGCTACGGCCTGACCCTTTTCAGAATGTTTAGGTTCAAAATGGATGTCATGCTCGCCAAGAGTGACTGACCAGTGCTGGACTCGCCTGGATTTTTCTCGTCTGGATAAGATTTCACGCAGAGGGTAGTTGGTCACTACTCGTACTGAGTAGGCTTGAAGTACTTTCTCAATTTTTGTAAAGTGTAGACGAGAGCTAAAGGTATTTTCTCGATCTTGTTATATCGGGATTTTGCTAGAGTGAGAGTTTTACTGATGAAGTAGACAGGCTTCTCGATCTTCTCATCAAGTCGAATGAGAACAAAACTTAATGATTCTTCAGTAACTGCTAGATAAATGGTGAGTTCTTCCCCTTCGCGGGGTGTACTCATCACTAGCGGTGAACCCAAGTAAAGTTTATGTTGCTGAAATACTGCTTCGCACTCTGTTGTCCATTTGATCTCGGGGTCTTTCTTAGGTTTCTATTTTGTTGTCCCCGCACGCAATAAGTTGAACAACCATCGACAATGATTGTAAGATTTTGAAACAAAATGGTTTAGTACGACTATCTTGCTTGCTAAATTCTGGACGTTTTTCTTTGTGTTTGGAGAAGGCATAGATAATAATGCGCGAATACGATCTGGATCAGCTTCAATACTGTACTTACTGATTAAGTAACCCAAGAATTTCCCTGACTAGACTCCGAACTGACATTTGTCGGGGTTGAGCCTCATCCTGTAGAGACGGAGAATATCGAATGTCGTGTGTAAATCTGTAATATGGCTTTCCTTCTTAAGACTTTTACACAAAATATCATCTTTATAGACCTCCATTGTTTTCCAAGGTGATCTTTGAACATTTGGGTTATCAATTGCTGATAAGTAGCTCCAGGGTTCTTGAGACCGAATGGCATAACTTTGTTATAGTATAGGCCATGTTCTGTAATGAAAGTTGTTTTCTCCTAATCGTCAGGAAGTATAGTATTTGGTTATATCCTGTCGCGACATCCATTATAGACAGGAGTTCGTGTCGTGAAGTAGAATCGAGTATGTTATTTATGATAGGGAGTAGAAAACTATCCTTTAGAGTATGTTTGTTCAAGTCTGTGAAATCTACGCACACCCTGATCTTTCCGTTCTTCTTTGGTACTGCTACAATATTCGATATTCATTCTGGATAATTGGCCTTTTGGATAAAACTAACTTCGATGAGTTTTTTTAATTTCTTTGTTGACTTTGTCTCGAATTCTTAGTGCTAAGGTCCTCTATTTTTGTTTGACAGCTTCGGCTTTATCGTTCAAGTTGAGTTTGTGACAGGCCTGATTCAGATCAATGCTCGACATCTCATGAAATGTCCAAGTGAAGACATTTCTATTTTCCTTAAGGAACTGGATGAGGGTGTCACGCTCTGTTGTGGGCAAATGAGTGCCAATATATATCCCACGCTTGGGTCCACTGATTTTAACGTATTCTGTGGTTTCTGCGTTGGGCAAATGTTGCCCTGTATAGTTGACTGTATACTTCTCTGTAATGTTTCCTGTCATCTTCTGTAATTGCTATGTGAGTTGATGTTCGAAAGGTTCTGGTCCAATGATGACAAAATTTTTGCATGCTCGTGATAATTTCTGACTTCCTTTGATATCGTAAACCCCACCTTTCCATTCAAAACATAATGCCAAGTAATAGGTTGACGAAATAGTACGCATATTGTGTAACCAACAACGTCCCATTATCCCTAGATAATGGGATTTTGTATTGATAACGTAAAATTCAACATCGAGTGTTACTGGTCCTGCGGTGATAGGAAGTATAATCTTTCCTACACGTTCCTCCTTAAATCCATTGAAACCACATATATCAATGTCTCTGGGTTAGACCTTGTTAATGTAAGGTATATGCAGATTGAATGTGTGTCTCCTTGATTCTGGAGAGAATACAGTTGCTGTTATTTATAGTGGGAAAGTACAACCCATGATCTACCACTAACCCCTATCTAGACATGATTACATGAGTTACATATCTAGACATAATTACATGAGTCACATCTACATGATTACATGAGTTAATAATAGAGAAGTGGATGATGCCTTTACAGACCTTATCGGCCAGACCCATCTGATCGATCGTGCTTTGAAAAATGAGTTCGATAGTGTTGCCGGTGTCTATCATCATCGTATGAAGCACCATATTTCACATTTTCAACATGACCACCAAAGCATCATGGTGAGGATAGTTGACATGCCAAACATCGCAATCATCGAAAGAAATCACATTCGCTGAGAGCTGGATACTGGAATTAAATGAGCTTCTTTATCCTACATGGATAAGTCGTGACATTGACCGACACGTCTTCGTTTGCTCCTGTTCGACTCTTTGAGGATTTGAGTCTCCATGAAATGCCAGAGTGAGATATGGTACAAATGCTTTTCGGCTGCTAGTTCCTGACTTGTACAACTTCACTAGGGGTTTTTGTAACTCTCGTTCTTATAACTCTCCACGTCCACTATGTATTCATACATTCGTCCATCTGCGAAGATGTATTCCAGCAACCGTTATAAGGCAAAACATTGCTCTGTCTCATGATGTCGGACCTTATGTTGGATGCAGTATAGTTTGTTTTATATTGGTTGAAGGTACTATGCATTGCAGAAGAATCTGTCTTTCTGTAATATAGGATAGATGCTAGCTATGGTCACATTTAGCTTTGGAAGATATGGTTTCAGCAAGTTATTCCCCTTTTGAGGTTACTCGTCGTTGGATTTGGTTTGTTTCCTGCCTTCTCCTTGATCTGTTGTCCAATTAAAATTGGAATGGGTCGATTGATCTCGAGCTATCAGTGTTAACTTTTGAGGTTTCTGCCTGTTAGACACTATTCGTTCCAGGTCGATGTATCCGTTGACCTTTTCAATCATGTCTTCCAATGTTGTTGGTTTGTTGAGGAAGAGGTACTCCTTCACCCGACCATCGACGAGTAAAGTATTGGTAAAAGTAGAAATAGTAATCTTCTGGTCCAGTCGATCTACTTTTTGAGCTAACTCTAAGAACTTTTTAGTAAACGTCTCGAGCTTCTCTCCTAGTATCTGTTTGAGGCTGAAAATTGAATATAGGTTCTCCTCTTTATATCTGTTGTGCGAGTAATTCTTGATGAAGACTTCGCGCAACTGTTTGAAAGTTGTGATGGATCCTTCAGGCTGTGTGTGAAACCACCATAGGGGTTTGCCTGACAAGCTGGTAGGAAAAGCCAATATAGAATGTGGTTGGACGTGGAATATAGACCTAAAGCGTCATGGAACTCTTGAACGTGTTTCACTAGATCAATTCTTTTGTACTTTCAGATCTTCGGAGTATGAAACCCGGTGGGGTCTTCACCATCTAATAGCTCCTGGGCGATCGGGCTCTTCTGTAATATATTGTGGATCCCTTTAGTCGGCGTATGGGCTTCGAGCAATTCTTTGATTCACTTTTCAACATGTTCATGAGTGGCATATTGTCGAGCTGCAGTGGCTGGTCGTGTGACGTGTCCTTCTCCAGGATTGTGGTCACCACTCCCTTCACTTAGACGTTCCTTTGCTGTGACTCAAACTCTTCGAGGTAGATTATCACTCTTTTTGACTCCCTTCAGGCCACCATCTACTTCTTGTTGGACCTCTTGGATCGGGATGAGCTCTATGTTCTATTGTTGATGGTTAGATCGAAGCGCACCTCATGCGTGAACGCCTTTCGATGGAGGTCCTATTCCATCATGAATGGAAATCCGCGAGCCCTCAGGTTGTACAGCTTTGTTCTTCTGGGTGGCGACCTGCTGACCCTGCAAAACCTTCAACGCGTCATATATACTCACGAGCTATTGTTCCAGGGCTGCACATCTTTCTGCTTCTAAATTCAGAGTGGCCCTCAGGTATGCTAAAGTTGTATTTTCTTCTACCTGGACGATCGGCGTGCACTGACATGAAGGCGACATTCTGAGAGAAAATGATGAGCGGCGTTTAAGATAATGAGTTTGAGAACTTTGATTCCCACAGATGACGCCAAATGTAATAGCCTAATTCTGGGATTCGGACTTAAGATTTACACAAGATATACTCAGAACGTTCAAGCACAATAGATAACAAACAACAAGATGATTTAGCGTGGAAAACCTTTGAGTAGGTTAAAAACTATGACCTCTCTTGAGGATTTTGAGAAAGTGATGGTGATCTTATTGATATTGTTAATCTATTACAACGAGTATTCTAAGAATATGAGATAACGTAGTAAGAACTTTTCTGTATCGAATGTTCTGTCCTTCATCTGTAATTCTCTAGGTCTCTTTATAGGTCCTCCAATATGACTGTTTGACGACCATAAAGTCCCTTAATGATGGACGTTACAAAGTGTGTATGAGATATTCTTTGACCAAATTATGTAACGTTTTGATCTTTGCTATTCTATAACGGCCCATCTTTTCACAGATCGAATTGTTGGTATAAAGGTCATGTCTTTAGTAGTACTTCCTGTATACTGATGAGATTGAGGGCGAAGCTTGAGTCTGAGATACCAAATAAACTATGACGGCTCTTAACCAATAACATGAGTATCGTCAGGGATAAGTGGTGTTGGTTGAGAAACTCGTGCTGTATATGTTTCCTGACGTTGTTATTTAATTTCTGATTGTGCCACGTACTTTATTGTTGAGGTCGAAAGTTCGTATGTAGTTCGAAGATGAGGCATGAGCCCGAGATGCGGAATAAGCCACTACAGGTACCTTCCCAGGACTCTCAGAACTTTGTTTTTGATTTTGGTTTAGGTAATGGGTTGTCCACCACCAAAGATATTGGTTCAGGTAAAGGGTTGTCCCAAACTAATATTCAGATGTTTGAAGCGGGCGCGGGGACCTTTGTGACATAACTCATTTCTTGATCCTGAACTTGAATACAGGGGTTACCCTGAAATAAACGGCAGAGGGCTTGATCCACGTAGGTTTAGACCTTTAATGGATGATGTTCCTCAATCAAATAAATCTTTTGAAACTATCTCTACTGATGTTCCTTTCTCAAATAAACCTAATATTTCTCAATCAAATGTTCATATCTCAAATAAATATCTTTCAAATGAACCTTTGTTAACTAATGTTCCTCTTTCAATTGAACCTGAACCTATCATTGGAAAAATTGAAACTTCAGGTAAGCACGCAACATTTGTCATTTGTAATGAGGGTTTTAACATTTGTTATTATTTTATTATCATGATAAGAAACATTTTTGTCATTTGTTCAGCTGAATTACGGTTTGAGTCACAACCCCAACAGGTAAAAGATCTCATGGATTTCCGGTTCAAATTTGTTGTGTACACGGAAGATCTTTATGACTTCAGTAAAGAGTTTAACATTGGTGATCTATATTGATATATGATTGTGCTCAAGAATCACATAAGAGCTTATACAGTTGTAAACAAGTTCAATCTTGTACACGTTCTAAGCAATGAATATAAAATTTTACTACGTTGCAAATGTCATAATTGCTCTTGGTGGATTTACGCGACAAAGTTGTTTAGTTTTGCCCTATATAGAGTAAGTATTTATTGCTCTGTGCATACATGCATCAGAGTAGAAACTAAGAATGGGTACGCATATAAGGCAACGTCTTGTAGATGGGTTGCTTCTATAATCAAACGAAAACTACGAAAGACCCAAACTATAAAGCTGCAAAAATTGTTGAAGATATGCATATTAATCACAATGCTTATGTAACATACAATTTTGCCTGATGTGCGAAAGAAAATGACAACTCTAAGGTAATATCATTTTATTTGTCATTTGTTCGCTCATCACTCGTTATTTGTATAATCTTGTTTATCATTTGATTGAATGTCATTTGTTTGAAGCACTTTGTCATTTGTCCTATGATATTTATCATTTGTCAGTTCCATAATTTCATTTGATCTAGCGTATTTATTTCAAATAGGAGGCAACTTTGAGCACGCGTACCAACTACTTACAAGCTACTTTGCAGAAGTGAAGTTGGTTGACCCGAATTTGGTATTTGACATACAAATTACGAGTTGTAAGGATAATAGATTCACAATGTGCTTTTGGTTATAAACTATTAAGACCCATTGCAGTGATTGGCAGAATTACTTTTTTGAAAGGAAGATATCATGGGACTCCCATCACCATTGACCCACGCAATCATATTTTCCTACTTGCATTTTCAGTAACAAACTCAAAGACCATCGAAAGTTGGACGTACTTCCTAGAGCTATTTGGGTCTAATTTCCACGTTTTTGACACCTAGATTCGTCGCCATCTCTGAGAGGAACCCTAGAGTTATTAATGCTGTATCCCCTTTGTTTTCATTTGTTGTCCATAGGTATTGTGCCTTCCACATATCAAACAACATTAAAATTACCCTAGAAAGCATTTAGGATGGCAGCAGAGGCTCTTACCAGCATTGATTTCAATAAACACATAAATTCTATGCGAAATACGGATCCAGTGGGTCTCCAATTCATACTAGGTATGTTAGTATTTGCGGCTCAAATACTTTCGAGGGTTGGTCAGAGTGTTGGTCTGATGCAAATGTCAAAGAATGAAAGTTGTAGGTATCATAAATACAAAGCTAGGACAACTGACGGATCAGCGATCGAACCGTTGGATCAAAAGTTACAATCAGTTTAGTTTACTGGTATGGAACTCGAGGCTGATTCGGGCACCGAATTTGAGTTCGAGTTGTACTAGAAGTAGATCTGTCTTTTGGACATTTTTTGACCCCTTTTGGGACTATTTTCTTATTTTGGAATACTTCAACTTCAAATATGATAAGTATTGGAAACTCCTAATTCATGTAGGAATAGGTTTTAGGTTTCTTTGGTTATAAAAGGGACCTATGAGGTTTGTAGAAACCTAACTTGAAATCTAGAAGAGATATAGCCTTTATGATATACCTTGTAAAGAGTTGGTATTTACAAGGAAGAAGGTGGAGGGTGTTATCTTAGGATTTGATGGTGAGAGGGGAAGTACCTCTTGGTTACTAAGATGAGAGATCAATGAAGAGAGAAGATTGAAGGGTTTCAAGAAGAAGGTATGCAACATGGTCTTTGTTGAGGTAATCTTTGGGTTCTTGATGGATCTCTTGTTTTCATCTTCTCTTGTAAATCTATGTGAAGGTATTATGAGATTAGAGAATTTCATGTTATGAATCTCTAGAGGGCTTATAATTGAACTTGGATACATAGTAAATTTTAACTTAGTAGTGGGGAGTAGCATTATGGTGAACCTCCGGTAAATATTGTGTTTTGTGTGCATGTTAATTGTGTTTCTAATTTCTTGGTTGATTATTTGTATACTATGAGGATAACGGATAAAACCAAATTACGCACGGGTGATGTATTCCGCTCGTTCACCCCAACAAGGTATTCCCAAGGAAACCTGGTCTAATCTATACATTCCAATGAGTAGGTATGTTGTGACGACCTGCCGAACACCGGCAAAATCCACCCGAGCGTTTTGAGTTCTATCTGAATGTATATGTTCTCTATATCCTAATATAGCTGTACGCCAAGTTTCATCGCAATCGGATTCGGTTAAGGGGGCAAAAAGGGCCAGTACTCTTCGTCTCATGTTTTAACGTTTCCTTTTGGAGATTGACTATTTACTTAATAGCTATATTAAGGAGGAACCTTGGTCCGATCCTCCCCATGACTAAAAGAGAGCTTTAATACTTGGTCATCAAGGACCCCGGCTCATGGACTATCTACAAGGGATAGTTATGAGTTCTCCTAGGCCTAGGGAAGGCTAGGGGACATTGCCTTGCAATGCGGACCGGGTTTCCAAAGAGGGCTTCATATGGCGCCGCTATGCCCCGCGGGCTATCCGAGACGCACCGCCCCTTACAGATGGACAATATAAATAGTCCAGGCTCGTCGCCCCTTGAGATATGAGTTCCTTATGTGGAAATCGGCATATTGAGCTACCCTGATCCGCTACAGGACAGGTGTGCTTTCCGCACCTCGCGTGCGTAGCGAGAGATTAAGCTGTAGGGATTATTGAGGGAACCTTCAGCGTTGTTGCCTATACCGAATACATATTCGATGACCCCTCACGAGTATCCAGGATTATCCGGATGTCGCTCTAGCATCCGTGGGTTATATGCCACTGGCGTGCCGCGCCCGTGAAGATGGCTGGTACACGCCGACCGTGCGTCCTTGTACGCCGCACCGTCCCTTATTCTGCTGGACTCCGGGAACTGTAGAGGCGGTCCCGGGCTGGGCCGCGACATATGTTGTCATTTTCTATTGATAAACTTGTGTCATTATCTATTACAAGACTAGTCATTATTACTCATTTGCTGTTGTTATTTTTCAATTTGTCATCATTTCATACTCATTTGTTTAGATACTGAATGGCTTACACTAATCATGTCGTGAGTTGGAATAACGTTATATATTGTTAATATGAAAGATCTCCCTATCCATATGTTTATTGAGGAATTATGTAGAATATGTTCGGAAATGTCCTACACACGTATAAGGAGGAAGCTGAGATGAGTTAAGCCCGCTTAATGCCATGGGCTACAGATCACTGTGAGAGCAGAAAGTTTGTGGCGGATTCACTAACCTGCAGGGTTCATACAACACGTCACCATTTTCAGATGACTAGTTATTAAGTAAATATTGAAGATGGTACTTGTTCTTGTCGTTGGTGGCAAACGATGGGGATACCTTGTGAACACGGAGTACATGCTCTCGGTCTTACTAATGTTGATCCAACTACACGTGTCTCCAAGTACTACACAAATTATAGATACAAGGCTATTTATGAACCGATATGTATCAGAGGAATAGAGCAGTGAGAAATTTTAAGAACTAATCAACGTGTTCGTGCTCATATACCAACAGTTTGAGCTGATCGTCTTCGCACGCATAGGAAGAGAAGGGAAAAAATACCAGGTTTGGTCACCAAACTAAGATTTTGCAGTAGGTGCCGAAAGACGGACACAATCGTCGTTCTTATAAGCTTCTGCCACTCCCATTTGACGACAATACACGTCCGACAATGACACCGTCTTTTACGACGAGCGCAGAGCCACCTGTGATCGCAGATGAAGATGTTGCGATCAGGTAGTTATGTAGAAAGTCGCAAGGCTCAGGTAGTTTCTTGATGCACACTCCACCTAAAATCAGTTTGTAGAGATTGGTGTCATTTTTCCAGAAACCGTTAATAAATCTTCCTCTCTTATTCTTCTACTTAACTTTATAACTTAAGTATATTTGTCCCAGCCATCTTACACACGGCTGGACTCGGTTATATGTAGCCCATCTAGCGTCTGGAGGTTCCTTGCAGTGGAGCTATCAATTATCATCACTTGGTGGAGGTAAAGAACGTCCATCGAGATGCAAGTGTCTCAGTTGTTGTAGCATAAAGTCTTAACACCCCTACTTGGCTTGGCTGGACTCGGTTATACGTAACCCCCTAAAACAATCACCATGACTAACATAAGCCTTAACGCCCCTAAGAACTTCTCTTCGCCATAATCTCCCACTACAACAAGATCCTCGCCATGAAGAGGAGGAATCATCCTCTACGTCATCACCAACATTTGAAGAAGGAAAGGTCTGCAGCAACTATAAAACATCATCATCGACATGTTCATCCCCTAACAACGTACATAAAATTATAGCAATCCATGAATCCAAGTTATTAAAAAGTATATAAGCAGTGTTCAAACAAGTTACATTTATTTCAATACCAATCAGAAATACAACATAGAAGCAAACTGAAAACACACAAGATAAAAGTGCGTGAAGTTTAACGGTTGACGTTGCCTGAACGGATAGAGCCGTCTCTTACCAAACAACTGTTAGAATGTGTGCAACCTTCTCCCAATCTTCTCCGCCTTTCTCTACTCTGCTATTGAACTCTTTTGGCATATCCCGTAAATACAACTTCTCAAGGGTTGTGACATAATGCAAACCATTCGGAAGCATCTTTAGATTTTGACATTAAAAAATACATAAATCTCTGAGGCTTTTTAAAGATCTTTGTTCCACCTTCATTTCCTCCAAATTATTCAACTCAGAGAGTCGTAAATCTTGAAGCTTAGGAAAACCTCCACGAGAGAAGATCATTTCCTTTGCATGGAGTGAACACTCTGATAAAAGAAGAAACACAAGGTTTGGAAGTTTTCCAAGTGTAGATATAATGTCTCCCCTTATTGTAGAACTCCATAAGGTAAAGCTGGTGAAGTTGTGTGGAAAGTCACAAGGCTCAGGTAGTTTCTCTATGCAAACTCCACCTAACTGCAGCTTGTAGAGATTAGTGTGATTTTTGGAGAAAATGCTAAATCTTTCTATTGGATTCTTCAACATGTCTTCCTCTGATTTTTTTGGCTCCTTCACCAAAAATAAGCACTCCAGCTTATCCAAATTAGAGATCCAATTACAAATGTGTTCTTCAGGTAGATGTAGCTCACCATGCAAACCCAACTGTTTTAAGGTTGGTATACTTGTCCCAACCATCTTTCACACGGCTGGACTCGATTATACCTAGGTTATTTAGCGTCTGGAGGTTCCCTGAGGCATCACTCGGTGGATTAAAAGCAAATCCATTCAGACGCAAGTGTCGCAGTTGGTGTAAATTTGACAGAAAATCAGTTTTGATATGGTCATTGTTGTTTGATATAGATTTAAGATCTAAGATTTGTAGGTTCCGTAGATTCCTTATGATTGCTGGTAAGTTAGAGACATCTACATAACTTAACCGCAAGTACCTCAAATGGACTAGTTTTCCCAAGGACTTAGGCAAGATAGGACGCAAGCCTTCGTTGGGTTTGAAGTAGGACAAATAAGATAAATCAAGCACTCTGAGCATTCCAAAAGCATCACTGTTTCGGAATAAAGTGTCAACTTTTTTTGGGTTCATTACTTCATAGTGAAAAAACGAGCGAATATGCTGATAGGAAGGATTGACATAAATATTGCCCAATTTATTGTTTAAGACTACTCGACGTACCCTGGTTAGGCTCTGAGTGAATGGCTCCGAAGTTGTAGTATTGGACTCAATTTGAAGGAATCCGGCTTCTTTTGCTTTTGAGATTGACAGATCTCTTAAAACATCATGAATGCGGAATTTCTTTATGTACTTGGATAGTCTTCTTTGTGTTATTTGTATCATACACCTACTGGCCAACTCTTCCAAGTACTCCTCTCCGATATCCTCAACTATTTCATTGCCACGCTGCACAATGAATCCCTCTGCTATCCACATCTTAATCAATCTCCGCGCAGATATCTCATAATCTTCGAGGTAAATACCGAGATAAAGGAAACAAGGTTTCAAGTAGGAAGGCAAGTCGTTATAGTTTAAAGCTAAAATTTGGGGACATGGTGTTAAGTCTTGACTGAGTTGCCAATATATTCTGTCGAGTAAGATTGACCATGTTTTATAATCTTCAAGTTTTCCGATTAAAAGACCTCCAAGTAGGACAATTGCAAGAGGTAATCCCCTACATTTCTCAACCATTTTTCTCCCAAGTTCCTCGAGCTGCATTGGAAAAGAACATTTCTTGGAACTTGGAGTGTTATCGTGTGCAATAATTACCTTCTTAGTAAACAAATCCCAATTATCGTCGTCACTTAAAGGTTTGAGTTTATGTGGACTTACTGGATCAATCTGACAATTCTGCTACCATTCTTTGTGTCCGGGAAAGAAGCTTTTAGAACTTTCCAGATATCAGAGGTCCAAACATCATCCATGACCGCGAGATACTTTTTCCCATTCAGGAACTCGCGCAGCTTCTCCTTCAGTTCTTCTACAGTCATTTTTCCGGAGACCTCTGATTTGAGACCCATAAACTCCTTTGCTAGGTCCTGCAAAAGGACTTTCAGGTCGTATACTTGAGATACATTGATCCAAGCACGAGCTTCAAAATGATTCTTCACCGCGTCAACATTGTAAACTTTATCAGCAAGTGTGCTTTTACCGGAACCTCCCATAGCAACGATGGATATTATACAACGGCGCAGGGGTTGCTCAATCAATCGTGTTGTCAAGACATTTACATCTTCTCTGAAACCAACAATATCATGTTCCTCGAGATCATGAGAAACTTGTCGATACAAACTTAGCCTTTCATTAGTTGATTTTGATAATTGACCCACTTCACTTGCAACGTTCTCAATGCCATACCTTGCCCGACGGTCAGAGATATCACTGATCTTATTCTTATTTGTTCATTATCTTTTCCCAGCTTATGGAGAATGAATGTTTTATTGAAGACGAAAGCATTTCTCTTAATGAATCCCATCCGCTTTCGTAGATTTCTTTTCAGGATATAAGCCTCTATAAACATCCTCTACATCGAAAGCCAAGTCCCTTAAATCATTGACCCAGTTCTTGACATTTTCATCTCCTTCTCTCGCATCAGCTCCTTTCAAGTAACATTTTATTTGCCTAAGTTCTTCTAGGATCCATTCCAATTCGCCTTTCACACTGCTTAAGAAAACTGCTTCTTGAATGATCAGCTCAGCAAGTTTCTCTACCACAACAGAAACAACTGTCTCTACGGCCATGGATTACTTATTTCATCCTCTCCGATCTCTCGAAAGAAGCCTCATTGGATGTGTTTCATCTGTGAGCTACATTCTCTTAATTTGGACAATAATTGAAGTGGCTCCACGACTTTACACCTCGCAAGATTCCAACTAATCTCGTTAACGTTGGACTATAATTGAAGTGACTACTACAGTTTGAAAAACCAATGCCACCCATATCCTATCTATTTATCAACCATACGATTCAAACTTCGTATTAGATTGGTAAGTCGATGAACCCAACTCCCTGTCTTAGATCAGTCTATCCTAATCCAACTCAATAGCCACTTTTTCATTCTAACCATCCAACTTGAGTCCATATAGTGACTTGATTAGGCGACAAACTCGAGGCTCCTCCTGTCTACAGAAACCAGGTGGGATTTGCATATACACTTCCTCGTTAAGATCACCGTGAAGAAAAGCGTTATTGACGTCGAGTTGGTGCAATGGCCATCCTTTAATGCTTGCAATAGCAAGGAGACATCGAACACTTACAAGTTTAGCAACGGGGGAAAATGTCTCATGGTAATCGAGACCCTCTTGTTGTGTGAAGACTTTAGTAACGAGACGAGCTTTATATCGCTCGATAGATCCATAAGATTTATACTTGATCTTGTATACCCATTTACAACCAATTGGTTGTTTGCCTTGTGGTAGGGTTGTAAGGATCCAAGTATTATTCTCTTCCAAGGCATTAATTTCCTTTGCCATAGCTTCCCGCCATAAGGGGTTGAGTATGGCTTATTTGAATGTTTTGGGTTCAACAAAGGAGCGGTGAGAACATGACAATTTATCATAAGATATATAATTGCATAGAGGGTAAGGAGTACCATTAGGAACCGTAGCCGCTTCAGATGTTGGAGTGGTGATGGTGGGAATGGTTGGACAGTGATAGTCTTGGAGATATGTAGGAGCTCGATGAACTCGAGATGATTGACGGGTAGTGATCCAGGAGGATCTGAAGAAGACATGAAGTTTTTCAAGTTTCAATTCGAACATAATTGTTTCTGTTCGAATACTTTTCAGCCTGATGTGTTCTATTCGAATAGAATAAAATATATTCGAATACATTTCTGCCTGAGGTGTTTTATTCGAATAAATTTTATTCTATTCGAATACATTTATGGTATTTATGTCTGAGGGGTTTTATTCGAATAGATTTAATTATATTCGAATACATTTATTTTATTCGAACAGAACCAGGTTCTGTTCGAACAAAGGCGTGATTCAGCTTTTTTCCTTTAGGCGTTGGTTGTATTTTTGAAGGGTGTTTTTGCCTTGAGATGCATTCTTCTAGTATTTTAAGTTCCCTAGTATATAATGTTGGGTATGAACTCGAATGGAAGAATTGTCGAAGTTGGGAAATTGTCGAAGTCGTTCGAACGAGCTTTATAGTCGTTCGAACGAACGTTCATACTCCCTGGAATTTTGGCCCAAGAGTAAATCTCATTTCGAACGAGCTTGGATGTCGTTCGAACGAGATGTCAAGTTTCAAGGGTTGGAGACCAACTATCGCAAAGTTGTTCGAACAAGCTTGGCGTAGGTTTGCCTTAGATGTTAGAGTTCTGCCTCGAGATTCGTACTACTTGTATTTTTGGTCCTCTAGTATATAAAGAAGACTTAGCTATTTTTGTTAGTTATCTTTGGTGAGTTTAACCTTAGAGAGGCTAGGGTTTGAAGAGACTTCATTAAAGCTTGAGAAACTTGAGAGATCATTGTAACCTATTTGATATCATAGTGAATTGCTCGTGGAGAGTGGTTTTTCATCCGTAAGGGTTTTCTATTTTCCTCCTCTGGGAAACTTTCTTGTGTTATTTACTGTTCTTTGTTGATTTACTTCTTGTGTTGGCAATTTTTGCGTATCGTTCTTGTAAGGGAAGAGAGAGTAGCTATCTCGATTCTCAACAATTGGTGTCAGAGCGAATGTTAGGGCTTGTGTGGTTAAGAGCGATGGCCGATCAGGAGAAGTTAAAGATCACAAAGTTCAATGGGTTAAATTTTAGAGTGTGGAAGATGCAGATAGAAGATTATCTCTATTAGAAGAATCTTGATTTACTGCTGGGTGGAGTTGAGATGAAGCCAGTAGATTTTGATGCTGCTAAATGGGCGTAATTGGATCACAAAGCGCTTGGAATCGTTAGGTTAGCGTTATCATCTCTGATTCTACACATGATCTCCAAAGTTACGACTACGAATGGTTTAATGGAGACGTTGCCCGCTATGTACTCGGAACTGTCCGGGGCAAATAATTTTCACCTTTTACGATGCTTGTTTACTTTAAAGATGAAGGACAATGGTAGTGTGCAAGCTCATATCAGTGAGTTCAATACCATACATGCTCAACTGGAATCCGTTAAAATTACTTTTACCGAGGAGGTGAGAGCGTGGGCTCTTCTAGGGCAGATGCCAGAAAGTTGGGAAAGATTCATTACAGCTGTGAGCAACTCATCGGGGAAGGAAGACATCAAATTTGACACTATAGTCTCGTTGATTAAGAGTGATGAGAATAGGCGTAAAACATCTGAACCCTCTTCGAGTTCAAACGACAGTATGTTGAATGTCGAGGAAAAAGGGAGGTCTTACAGAAAAGGGCCAAAATTTGGAAGGGGCAGATCACCGTCAAGAGGGAAGTCCAAGCCGCCCAGTGCGTGTTGGACTTGTGGAAAGAAGGATCACTTCAGGCGAGATTGCAACTCTTCTTCTTCTAAGAAGATTGATGATGAAGAGAAAGATACAATGAACCTTACTTAAGAGGTTAGTTCTGACGAGGCTCTACTATTATCGTGTGACGATGTTAACGAATCTTGGATTGTTGATTCGGGCGCTTCCTTCCATGTTACTGTGAACGTTGGTTTTCTTACCAATATTGTTAAAGGCGACTTTTGTATGGTCTTTCTTACAGATAAGAGTGCACGTAATATTACTAGGATGGGAAACTCTAGGTTGTTGTTGCCTTCAGGGGGAACATTGGCTTTACAGAATGTGCGACTTGTACCTAAATTGGGGCATAACTTGATATTGCTTAGCAAACTGGCAGATGATGGTAGATATGTAAGTACTTTTGGTGTGACCTTCTAGAAGGTTACAAAGGGAGCTATGTTGGTAGCTCGAGGCTTACGACAAGGAACGTTGTATACAACGCAAAACATAATTTCTACTATTTGTGCGGCTACTCCGGGGATTGATACAAGTACGTGGCATAAACGACTCGGTCACATGAGTGAGAAGGGGAAGAAGATAATGGTAATAAAGGGAAAACTAGAGGGTCTTGCAGAGGTTGATCTCAAGTTTTGTGAAGAGTATGTCCTTGCGAAACAGAAGAATGTCAGTTTCAAATTATTTGGAAGATCAAGGAAATACAAAAAGCTAGATCTTTTACACACAGATGTTTGGGGGCCAACCAATGTATCTTCTCTTGGTGGTTCTCATTACTATGTTACTTTTATCGATGATGCTACTCGTAAACTGTGGGTCTACTTCGTGAAAAACAAGTCAGATGTGTTTGATAAATTCAAGAGGTGGAGGGCTCTAGTTGAAAATGAAACCGGTTTGAAAATGAAGTGTCTCAAGTCGGATAACGGGGACGAATACTGTAATGACGAGTTTGAAGACTTTTGCGCATCAAACGGGATTAGGAGACAGAAGACTATTCCCAGAACACCGCAACAAAATGGTGTTTCAGAACGCATGAACCGAACAATAAACGAAAGAGTGAGGAGTATGAGACTCAACGCTAGATTGCCAAAGTGTTTTTGGGAAGATGCGATTAGTACGGCGGCGTACTTGATTAACAAAGTGCCTTCGACTGCTTTAGACTTTGAAATTCTTGAAGTAGCATGGATCAGTAAAGAGGTAAACCTTAATCACTTGCCTATTTTTTGTTGTATCTCACATGCGCTTGATAATTCAGATACAAGGACCAAGTTAGATGCAAAGTTGATGAAGTATATTTTCATTGGATACGGTGGTAATGAGTTTGGGTACCGGTTTTGGGATGCGAAGAATCGGAAAGTTATCCGAAGCCGTAATGTTGCATTCAATGAGGAAGTCTTATACAAAGATTTTAAAGTACATGTGGAAAAGATTTGAGATGAAGTAGCGGAAAGTGTCGACATTGAAGATGATGAACCATCTCGAGAGGATGATGTATAAGTCGTTGTTGAGTTCGTTGCATCGAATCAAAACGTGAAACCTAATGATCTAGACATTATAATAGCACTTCGAAAGGGGCTGAGAGTTGTAAGAATTTCGGCAAGGTAAGTAAATTTTTTAAATCACTTGTTACTTATAGATGGTGGTAAACCTGAAAGTTACAAGGATGTTTTAGATGTGAAAGCCAAGAGCAAGTGGGAGCTTGCTATGGATGATGAGATGCAGTTATTATCAGTTAATCGAACTTGGGATTTAGTTCCGTTACCGAAGAGGAAGAAAGTATTGCACAATAAGTAGGTATACAGACTAAAGCAGGAATCTGATGGTTCAAGGAGATTCAAGGCTAGACTTGTGGTGAAGGGCTTTCAACAGAAAGAGGGCGTCCATTTCAATGAGATTTTTGATCCTGTTAAGAAGATGTCTACTATTCGGGTTGTGATTAATATAGTTGTTGTTGAAGACTTGCATCTTGAACAACTTAATGTCAAGACTGCATTTCTTTACGGTAACTTTGATGAAGAAATTTATATGAAGCAGCCAGAAGGGTATTCGGTTAGAGGGAAAGAAGATCTTGTGTGTAGGCTCACAAAGAGTTTATACGATTTGAAACAAGCGCCGAGACAGTGATATTTGAAGTTCGAACGGCTCATGTCTAGAAATGGCTATCCGAAGAGCAATGCAGATCACTGTTATTTTATCAAGAATACGGGGAACTCGTATATTATTCTACTTATGTATGTAGATGATATGTTGGTAGCAAGTACCAATATGGGAGAAATAGTTAAGTTGAAATAACTGTTATCCCATGAGTTTTCTATGAAGGACTTGGGTGCGATGAGACAAGTTCTTGGTATGCGTGTTACGAGGGACTGAAAGCGGCGAGAATTGAAGTTATCTCAAGCTGAGTACATCAGCAAAGTACTAAAGCGGTTCAATATGAATGGTTCTAAAGTTGTTAGTATACCATTGGGAGGTCACTTCAAATTATCAATGGATGGTTGTCTGAAGACGCAGAAGGATCGCGATAAGATGCGGAAGGTTCTTTATCAATCCGCGGTTGGTAGCCTAATGTATGCTATGATTTGTTCGAGACAGAACATTGCCCAAGCAGTGGGAGTTGTTAGTAGGTATATGAGCAATCCAGGCAAGAAGTATTGGAGAGTTGTGAAATGGATACTAAGGTATCTAAAGGGGACTCAAGATATGGCATTATGTTATGGGGGTTCTCTGATATGCTTACAGGGTTTTGTTGATTATGATATGGCGGGTGACATGGATAGGCGGATGAGCACTAGTGGTTTAATTTTTATATTGGGAAGCGGTGCAGTTTAATTTTAGGCTACAGAAGATTGTAGCTTTGTCTACGACGGAGGCGGAATATGTTGCAGCTACAGAAGCGTGCAAAAATATAGTTTGGCTCAAAGGGTTGATGAAAGAGCTTGGTGAACAATTCTCTCCTAAGTTGTATAGTGATAGTCAAAGTGTTATACACTTAGCGAAGAATTCGGCTTTTCACTCTAGGACCAAACACATTGATATTCGGTATCACTATATTCGCTCGCTTCTCGAGGACGGTGTGTTGAAGCTTGTGAAGATTCACACTGATGTGAATCCTGCCGATATGTTTACGAAGGTGGTGACTTTTCAGAAGTTGACGACATGTACAACTTCTGTGGGTCTTCAAGATTGAAGGTCCAGGTAGTGCGAGCAATTCATTTGGAGATATGAAGATGAGTTACGGGATTCGATTTCAAGTGGGAGATTGTTGTACCAAAAAACAATGGGTTATAACCGCTGATCGGTCTAATTCAACGGGTTATATGTGTGTACCTGCTACACTAAGTATACGCTTGTATTACTAGTGTGATTATTACAGCCTTTGATAAATAAAAAACAGGTCCCCTGTGCGGTTAGGCTAGGCTAGTCTAGGCCTTGCCCGCTAATAACCCTGCCGAAAGGAACTACTAATGGGCCTGTATGGTAACACAGTAAATCTATTAAACTTGTTTCAGAAGTTTACATAGGAGAGATTTGTGAGGGTGGGTCACCTGATGCTAACACCGACTTTATCACACTATTCAACTTGTTTCAGATAAGTATAAATATCCCTGCATGCAACACAAAGCTGTATGTATTAAAAACCTAGTTTTGATCTCAGATCTTTTGATTATGACTACTAGTATTTTCCTTCGATTACTTCGAGTTTTACGTTGGAGAGAGCAGGCGGAGGTTTGTGATTCCGGTGAGCTTTTTCTCTTTGCCGTATTCTAGGGTTTTGATGGGGAGAGCAACGGAGGAGTATGGGTTCAAGCAAGAAGGTGGGTTACGATTACCCTGTGATGAAGAGTATTTCCAAGATATTATGGTGCATTGTTATGGGAAGCAGTTCAAGAAGAAAGATGTCCCCAAAGGATCTGTAGCGGTTTACGTTGGACGAAACATGCGGAGGTTCGTGATTCCAATGAGCTTTTTGGCTCTACCTGATTTTAGGGTTTTAATGGAAAGAGCAGCGGAGGAGTATGGGTTCGAGCAAGAAGGTGGGTTGCGATTGCCATGTCAAGAAGACGATTTCCAAATTATATTGGTACGTTGTTTTCGGAAACTGAGGATGAGTTAGATGCATCGTATGCTGAAGTTGCGGCCCTTCACAATTAACTATCAGATTTTCAATTCAAGATGTAAGCCTTCGAGCAAAAAATAAAAACATTGTAAATAATTGAACTACAAAGTACTTGATCCCCAATACGGGGTATGTAGGCAGCCCTTGGAAGTGACTCAAGTGGTGCAGTACAAAAAAAAAAACAAAAAAAAACTTGTTGTTCATATGAATTTTTCAAAATGAGTTTGTTATTCTCCATTTTTCGCAGTTGTGGTGTGGTAGTTCGTTCTTATTAAATCTCAAGAGAAAATATCTGCCTTGCTTCAACATTGGATTAACCCAACTCGGAACTTAAGGAAGCCATATTATGTTTAACTCTTTTTTTTTGTAGAAAGTTTAGTCAGATATATTATGGAACATTTACAGTCGAATGCGAGGGTTGCTTGATTTTTACTAGTACATGTCACTAGTGCATATGTCGGCAGCCTAGTAAAAACCAACAAGGTAACTATATAATTCTTAACCCAGTAGCACGAATAGCAACTTTTCTTTCCATTGTTATCGATCTCTAGGAAAAAACGTAACCTCTTCATCATCTTTGATAAACCATTTCCGAATAGTTTTTTGCCAGCAAAATTTATGGCCAACTGTGTACTGAGAATTATCATTAGGTTTGCAGGGACATACTGACATTTATTTCCATGGCGCACACGACCGTATCTAGGAGTGGGCTAGCTCGGGCTGTGGAGTGACCGGCTAGTCCGGACTGTAGCCCGGGTTAGTCTTGCTCCAAAAATAAATAAATGCAAGAGGTTAGATGATGCTAAAAGACTATGCAAGTCTTGTTTCTAGCTGTTTTATATTTCTTGTGTACATAGATCTTAAGATGTCAAAACTATACCTTGCATAGTTTTTACTTGATATTTGAAAAATAATAAGATGACGAAGAATTACTATTTGATTGGATGGACAATAGATCTTAAGAATTACCGTCAGTTGATGAGTTATGGATGGAAAGAGAAGATTCGTTGCAGGAGGATGCTATTCTAGAGAGAAAGGTTCATACTACAAGACGGGGTGGTATTGAATCGTTCCGAATTGGGAAGAAGGGTCACCTACCGAGTAAGTCGTAGTGGTACAGCAAGGAATTGGGCATCACTACATTTCTACATCTCAAATTCTAGCTTGAGCAGGAGCTCAAGGCTTCTAAAGGGTGGGAGACATGATCCAGGAGGATCTGAAGAAGACATAAAGTTTTTCAAGTTTCTATTCTAACATAATTGTTTCTGTTCAAATACTTTTCAGTCTGAGGTGTTCTATTCGAATATATTTCTGCCTGAGGTGTTTTATTCGAATAGATTTTATTCTATTCGAATATATTTCTGCCTGAGGGGTTTTATTCGAATAAATTTAATTCTATTCGAATACATTTATTTTATTCGAACAGAAACTGGTTCTGTTCGAACAGAAACGCGATTCAGCCTTTTTCCTTTAGGCGTTAGTTATATTTTTGAGGGGTGTTTTTGCATCGAGATGCGTTCTTTTAGTATTTTAAGTTCCCTAGTATATATAAAGGGGACTTAGGTTATTTCTTTTCTAGGTTAGATCTAGAGAGAAGTTCTAAGAAAAAAGCTTAGGGTTTAGAGTTTATTCATTGTAATTACTTGATTTATACAATTGAATATCTTATTTTTCTCATTCAATTTGGCGTTCTTCATACATTTCTACTAACTAGAGTTTCTCAATCGTATTATGGATTAGGTAGGGTTATTAATGGGATGGGAAGTAGAATGTTCAATGATGGTTGAATTGGGTAAAACAAGTGGTGGTGAGATTTCAGGTTCAGGAGGAGGAGATATGGCTGAAATTTCCTGGACTAGAGTGAAAGTGGTTGTGGTGTCAGGTATAGATAAAGATAGGACAGTTTGGGGCTCATTAGTAGGTGATATAGTTGCATATGGGAATGTAGTTTCATGAAAAATAATGTCCCTTCTTGTGAAAGCTGTCATTATCTAGATCATAAAGCCGATACGCCTTTTGGCCAAACGGATAACCAAGAAAAATACATCGACGGGAGTGACTATCAAATTTATGTGTGTGATGGATATTATGAGCATAAGCTAGGCAGCCGAAGACTTTCAAATGAGTGTATGATGGTTTGACATTAAACAACATTTCATGTAGAGATTTACCGTTTATGACTTTGGTGGGTAATCTATTGATTAAGAAAGTGGCTGTAAGAATGCAATCACCCCAAAATTTTGAAGGCAAGTTTGCTTGAAAGCGTAAAGCACGAGCAACTTCTAGGAGGTGATGATGTTTACGTTCGACAACTCCATTTTGTTGTGGAGTGTCGACACAAGAATGGTGGTGAATCACGCCATTAGTTCGAAGATAATCCTTAAAGTTATGCTAGAAGAATTTGGATCCGTTGTCGGTTCGAAGAATTGAAACCGAAGAATGAAATTGATTTTTGACTAACGCAAAGAATGATTTCAAGTGGCTATTTGCTTCGAATTTATGACGCATTAAAAAAACCCATGTGCATCGGTGAAGTCGTCAACTAATGTTAGAAAGTAGTAAGCGCCACATAATGATGGAGTTTTATAGCCTCCCTATATATCACAGTATAAAATTTTAAAAGGAGAATGAGTGGATATAGAACTAATAGGAAATGGTAAATGACATTGTTTAGCTCGATGGCGAGCATCACAAATACATTTATTGAGATAAACCTTATCTAAATCATTTGAAGTTATTTCTCGTTGCCTTTCTTTTAAGGGATGTCCAAGGCGACAATACCGTAAATCAAGAGTCGAGGTCATCTGAGTGATGTTTGAGGCTAGCAGAGAGTTGGGGATGTCAAGGAGATATAGGCCACCATGATTTTTACCCACTCCAATCGTCTTCTGCGTTTGCCGATCCTGAAAGATACAATGATCATCAAAAATTGTTACAAAACAATGGAGAGAGCGAGTAAGACTAGGTACTGACAAAAGATTAAAGCCAAATGAGGGCACACATAAGACATTATTCAATGAAAAATTAGTAGTAAAAGGGACCGATCCGATATGAGTGATAGGTGCAGTTGCTTCATTCGGCAACTTCACTAGAAAGGAAGTGGTGGTTTTAGTGAAGTATTTTAGCATGGAAGTACTATAGGTAATGTGATCGGTGGCACCACTATCGATAATCCAAGAGGTAGATCAATTAGAAAAGAAAGAGCAACAAATAGATGTACCTGCTTGATTCACCATTGGAGGGCTGTTACCTAGGCTCAAAAGAGAAAGTATTTAACGATGTTGTTGTACCGTGAACTGAGTAAGAGGTTGCACTACTGTCGGTGAGTTACCAAGCGAGGGTATTTGTTTCTCTAACAACGGATATGCGTTGTTGCAAGGTCGTGAGTGAAACATCCATAGTTGGAGTTTGCTTCATTCCATGTCTAGTTTAGATGTCAGCGTTATCTCGTGGTTACTCGTCGTCAGAGATTGCACCTTGAGCGACTATAGTTGGGCTGACACTAAACAGGTAAGTGGGTTTCTAACTCCTTGTTCTATAATACAAAGCCCTAGGTATTTTTATAGAGTTTTGAAAAGGTAATAAGTATGTTTGTTAAGACAATAGAACTTCTATTCAAATAGATTCCATTTTCTATTCGAATAGAACTGGGAACATTTATGTTCGAATAAAATGCCTCAGACAGTTTTTTATTCGAATAGAATAAAATCTATTCGAATAGATTGACTCAGCCTATTTTTCATGTTTCTTTTAATTCGAATAAATTTCCTTTTATTCGAATAGATTGGCTTAATCTGATTTTATTCGAATTGATTTTAAATCTATTCGAACAGAGACCGTGATTTATATTTTCTAATAAAAGACAACTTTCATTTTTTCAAAACTTACTTCTTGAAAAACTTATTTTTCTAGGGCTTATTTTTTAGTGTGAGGAGAGATTATTCTTGAGAGATTTAAATCACTCAAATCTTGAATTAATCATCATTGATCAAGAAACTTAGATTTATGAAGTGAAGAACTTATGGGATTGATGATTGGAAGCTTCGACGAGAGATTGGAGTGAGGCGTTGCGAGAACGTGAAATTGACTGCGAAGAGTTCAATTAGAAGAAAGTTAACCACAGAATGTGCTTATCGAGTCTGTAAGTAATTGAATACTTATAATTTGATTTTAATAGTAGATTGTTTAGCTGTCGGGTAATTCAACAGTGACCTGTGGGTTTTTTTCTTGAGAAAGGTTTCCTACAGGGTTAAAATTGTTTGGCCTTATCTTTAATTTCCTATTGCTTGTTGACACTAGTTAATTTGACCAACTTGATTTAGGTTAAGCTTTGACCATTAATTCAAAGGAATTATGACCTATCAATTTAGGCCTAAAACAATCAAAATTGGTTAGTCTTAAGCGTCTAGGAATTTTAATTGGTATCAAAGCGGTTACGTTTTGAAGTTTAACAACCTAAGCGTAGATCCCAGATAGTTCGCTTGAGAATAATGAGTACTGAGAAGTTTGGAGGTCTTATAAATCGCCCTCCACTCTTTGATGGCAAAAAATACTCATACTGGAAAGTCTGAATGATTGCATACTTACAATCAATCGGAGAAGATGTATGGATTGCTATTGAGGATGGATGGACACCCCCTACTATGATGCAAGGTCTACCAGGGAGTGCTATTGAGGTCCTTAAACCTAGGAACCAATGGTCAAAAGAAGAAAAATATATTGTTGGTTATAATTCTAAAGGCCTCAATGCTATCTTTATGGCTGTGAGTCAAAGTGAGTTTTGACATATCTCTGCATGTACCACTTCTAAAGAAGCTTGGGATATTCTAGTTTGAACTCATGAATGAGATGATACAGTCAAAGAAAGTAAGCTTCAAATGCTTACTTCACAATTTGAGAATATCAGAATAAGTGAAAACGAACCCTTTGACGAGTTTTATGTGAGACTAAGTGGTACTGTAAACACTAGTACCGCATTAGGAACAGTGTACTCTAATATTTAAATAGTTTGCAAAGTTCTAAGATTTCTTCCTAAGATCTTTAGATCCTGACGTGATGCTATCGAGGAAGCTCAAGATCTTAAGAAAATGAAACCTGATACATTGGCTAGAAAATTATGAACGTTTGAACTCGAGATGAAAATGGAAAACCCCGAGAAGAACAAGAGTGTTGCTTTCAAGTCTTCGTCTAAAATCTATTCGAACAGAGACCGTGATTTTTATTTTATAATAAAAGACAACTTTTGTTTTTTCAAAACTTACTTCTTGAAAAACCTATTTTTCTAGGGCTTGTTTTTTAGAGTGAGGAGAGATTATTCTTGAGAGATTCAAGAGAGATTTAAATCACTCAAATCTTGAATCAATCATCATTAATCAAGAAACCTAGATTTATGAATTGAAGAACTTGTAGGATTCAAGATTGGAAGCTTCGACGAGAGATTAAAGCGAGGCATTGCGAGAACATGGAATTGACTGCGAGGAGTTCAATTAGAAAAGAGGTAACCACGGGATGTGCTTATCGAGTCTGTAAGTAATTGAATACTTGTAATTTAATTTTCATAGTGGATTGTTTAGCTGTCGGGTGATTCGACAGCGACCTATGGGTTTTTCTCCTGAGAAAGGTTTTCCACAGGGTTAAAATTGTTTGGCCTTGTCTTTAATTTTCTATTACTTGTTGATACTAGTTAATTTAACTAACTTGATTTAGGTTAAGCTTTGACCATTAATTCAAAGGAATTAGGACCTATCGATTTAGACCTAAAACAATTGAAATTGGTTAGTCTCAAGCGTCTAAGAATTTCAGTAAGGTACCCTTGGGATAACCAATGAGACGATAACATTGGGCGCGAGTGTGGCCAATCTTCTTGCAATTCTCACAAATAAGGTTCTTCCTATTTAAAAGATGATTATCAGTAGCAGCAAGCCGATTGATTACGAAGGCGGTGATGTTACTTGACAGAGCAGAAATGTGTATTTCCCATTGTTGTTCTTCTTGGCAGACCAAAGAGTATGCTTTAGCTATTGTGGGGAGAGGATCAATAAGAAGGATTTGGCTTCTGATCGGACCATATGATGCATTGAGGAAATTGTATCAAATATTGAATTTGTTTAGAAGCAGCAAGAGAGGCAGACCCACCACAAGAGCATGTAGAGATGGGCATGTATGAGCATAATTCATCTCAATATTGCTTGAGTTTTGTGTAGCATGTAGCAATAGATTGGGTTTCCTGGAAATTTAGGGCAATGAGGTGTTAAAGTTGAAAGATGCGCGGAACATTGTTTTGTGAAAATTGGTCTTTAAGATCAGTCCAAACTGTAAGAGCCGTAGTAGCATAAGAAACACTATCTGAGATGTCCTTCCTAACGGTGCTGGTGATCCATGAGAAGACCATATTGTTACATCGCTCCCATAAGGGATAGGAAACATCAGAGGCTTCAGGTTGTGGAGGGGAGCCATCAACAAAGCAAAGTTTGTTCTTTGTAGTAAGAGCAGTGTGCATAGTACAAGACCATGTAGAGTAGTTGGTTTCTCTATCGAGTATGTAGGAAACAAGGATGGTGCATGGGTTGTAGGAATGGTGGAGGTAAAGTGAGTTGTTTTTGGAAGCGAGAGAGGTGGTTGCTTGTATAGGATTTACAAATTCCTCAGGCATAATGATCTTCACAAAGTAGGTGAATACAAAAGAAAGAGAGATGATTCGATTTTAGTCTGATACCATGTAAATAAATCAGTATTGATTAAAACTTGTTATATCATATTCATTAACACAGGGCTATATATAGAATACAATCGATTGTTACAGTCCCATGATATGGGGAGAGATATGGGAGTGGCACAGTATTCCTAGGAGATGAATCAGGGAGGTTGAGAGAGATTAGGGATGTGCTGAATTGATCCATAAAGACATGATCTTTGATAATCTCCAATACGACTATCAACAGGACACTTATATTGATAAAATGGGTCGAGACTTGAGAGTTTTCTCCATATATGTATCATGTTCAGTTTTAATGTATGGTGATTGGTGAAAAATAATAAGGCGATTCTTTTAGTGAAATCAACATAGACATCCTCCATTTGTATGCTGTAAATAATAGTTAGAATTGACCCCATGCAGATCAAGATTATTTGCTACTAGAGAGTCTCTGACCTCTAACACAATGACCTTTCAACTCCAACTATCTCGCAAAATCAACATATTAACGCACAATCTCTTTCAACTCTTCTACAATCATTTTTCCGGAGACCTCTGATTTGAGATCCATGACCTCCTTTGCTTTTGCTAGGTCCTGCAAAAGCTATCCTTCAAACAGGCAGACTGGAGTAGGTAAATATCTAGAAATAAATTTAGGATCTATAAAATAGCTTTCCCCAGAACGGAACAGTAACTTTGTGTCGCAGCAAGCAATATAGTATAACAACAACAAGTGAGATGTACAACAATAACAAAGCAGTCAGAAGTGTAGTAGTAATAGAGCAGCAGGCCGAAAGTATAGTAGCAGTAAAAGAAAGACTCTAGGCGTGGATCGCATTTTCTTTAAAGAGTACAAGCGACGAGGCAGGGGTATTTGAAGTTCGAACAATTCATGTCCATAAATGGTTATTCGAAAAGCAATGCGGATCACTGTTGTTTTATCAAAAATAGGGGGAATTCATATATCATTCTACTTCTGTATGTAGATAATATGTTGGTAGCAAGTGCTGACATGGGAGAGATTGTCAAGTTGAAGAAACTATTGTCCCGGGAGTTTTTTATGAATGACTTGGGTGCTGCAAAAAAAGTTCTTGGTATGCATGCTACACGAGATAGAAAGCGGCGAGAATTGAAGTAATATCAAGCTAAGTACATTGGCAAAGTACTTAAGCGGTTTAACATGGATGGTTCTAAGGTTGTTAGTATACCATTGAGAGGTCACTTTAAATTATCAAAGGAGTATTGTCCGAAGATGCAGAAGGATCGCGATGGGATACGTAAGGCTTTTTATCAATTAGCGGTTGGTATCCTTATGTACGCTATGATTTGTACGCCGGATATTGCCCAAGCAGTAGGAGTTGCTAGTAGGTATATGAGTAATCCAGGCAAAGAGCATTGGAGAGCTGTGAAATGGATACTTAGGTATCTAAAGAGGACTCAAGATATGGCATTATGTTATGGGGGTTCTCAGATATGCTTACAAGGTTTTGTTGATTATGATATGGTGGGTTGCACTGATAGACAGAAAAATACTAGTAGTTTTGTATTTACATTGGGAAGCGGTACAGTTACATGGGTTTCTAGGCTACAAAAGATTGTTGCTTTGTCTATAACGGAGGCAAAATATATTGCGGCTACAGAAGCATGCAAGGATATGGCTTGGCTTAAAGGGTTGATGAAAGAGCTTGGTAAATAACAACATTCTCCTAAGTTGTATAATGATAGTCAAAGCGCTATATTCTTAGCGAAGAGTACGGCTTTTCACTCTATGACCAAGCATATTGATATTCGATATCATTATATTCATTCACTCCTCGAGGATGGTGTGTTGAAGCTTGGGAAGATTCACACTAATGTGGATCCGACCGATATGTTTACGAAGGTAGTGACTTTTCAGAAGTTTACGACATGTACAACTTCTGTGGGTTTTCATGATTGAAGATCCGGGTAGTGCGAGCAATTCATTTGAAGATCTGGAGATGGGTTACGGTAGATTTGATTTCAAGTGGGTGATTGTTAAGTTATGAACTCGAATTATGTTCGATGTAGTTCAGTTCGAGGATTGAAGCAATTTGAAAATGGAATTTTTTAATCTTCAGTTCGGGCTGGTTCTGTTACCTGAAGTGTGAGCTGGTTCTATTCGGCCTGAAGTTTGAGTTGGCTTTGTTACCTGAAGTTCTAGCTGGTTTAATTTGACCTGGAGTTCCGTCGAAGTTGTTCGAACGAGTTCAAAGTCGTTCGAATGATATGCTCATTTTTTAGGGTTAAAAACTTTGTTCCGTCGAAGTCGATCAAACGGGTTAAAAGTCGTTTGAGCGAAAACTGCATAGGCTGGTTTTGTGAGTTCATTTTGGGACGTTGAGTTTGCCTCGAGATCTGTTCTATTTGTAAATAGTCTCCTAAGTATATAAGGGAGACTTAGGTTATTTGTCTCTCTAATCTTTTGGTGAGTTTAATTCTAGAGAACTAGGGTTTGAGAGACTCCATTAAAAAGCTTGAGTAATCTTAGACTTCGAGAGATCGCGTGTAACCTATTTGATCATAATGAATTATTCGTAGAGAGTTGTTTTTCATCTGCAAGGGTTTTCCACTTCTTTCCTCTGTGAAAATACTTGCCATTGTTTATTGTTCTTTGCTTGATTGCTTACTTGTTCGGCATATTCTGTGTATCATTCTTGGCATAGAAAAGAGAGTAGCTATCTCGATTCTTCTATGCAACATACCTCTTAAATACTAGGTAGAAGTCTTTCAAAGTTCTGTCATTCTTATTAATAGACTACCATCAAGATTGCTTCAAAATATATCTCCTTGGCAACAATTATTTCATTATGAACCTAACTACTCATTTCTTAAAGTCTATGGTTGTGCTTGCTACGCCTGGTTAAAACCATATTCCTCCAACAAGCTCCAATCTAGGAGTAAAGCATGTGCATATTCATTGGATATAGTTTGAACCACAAAGGCTATCGTTGCTTAGATCCCCTTACTGGAAAAGTTTATATATCTAGGGCATATAGTGCTTGATGTAACAACATTTCCATTTAAATCTTTATTATAACCTTCCACCAAATTCTCTCTATCTACCAACGTACCATCTCCTTCATTTCAATCAACTCCCCACACAATATCTACTCATCCAGCAATAACATCTACCCTTCCTTCTACAAATACTATATGGTATCCCCTTTTACTTCTTTAAATGTACCTACATCAACAACACTGTCACCTATACACTCACCTTCTCCATCTACTCCTGCACCATCACATGTATCTTTTGAATGTGTAACTGCACACTCTAAACACTTACATGTATCCAATTCTCTTTTATCTCATCAGTCACTTTTACCAATACAGTCTAGTATAGCATCATCACATGTACTTCCTCCTACATCTTCTATTGTTTCTACTCACACCATTGAAAATCTATGTGCTTGGTATTTAACGTATTTCAAGAAATAGGTCAGACCTAATTTTATCAATTAATGATCTAGGATTAAACATAAATAATCAATGGTAAAGACAAGGAATTAAATAACATAAGCAATTGTTTACCCTGTGGAAACTCTTTACTCAGGAGAAAAACCACAGGTTATTGTCGATGATCACAACAACCAAAAATCCACTAATCAAAATGAGTTTAATCTGAATTATACTTGCAGACTTGATAAGCTCGTCTCGTGATTATATCTCTTATGATCAAAGCTTTACGCCCTATCTTCTTCGCTCTCACAACAACGCTTCTTGATCTCACACCAAGTATCACCCTTCTTGAATCATTCTAGAACAATTTGTAGGAAGTAGGATAAACTAACTCAACATCAACCTCAAGGTTTTTAGGTTTTGATTTATGTCAAGTTGTCTCTCTAATAAAGGATATTGAGCTCTTTCAAAAATAACTTTTCGCCAAAGAAAAGAAAAAAAGAGAGTGATTGAAAAGAGAAGCAATACTCGCTTAAATAGTGTTTTAGTTTTTCTCGAGACTCGTTTGAACGAGACCTAAGGTCGTTCGAACGAAATTCCCAATAACCCTTCAAAAATATGCATTTTATGTTTTGAACCCGTAGCACTCGTTCGAACAAAACCTAAATTCGTTAGAACAAAATTCCCAAAAAGTTTAGAAAATTTAGAAAAACATTTTTAGCTCCCTTTACCAGAGTTCTACTTAACCAACTTACCTTCTTGGTCATTGGTTGATAGAAGACTTATACGAAGGTCTTCATTCTATCACTGTCTTCGACTGAGATAACCACGGACCTTCACAAACACGAAATGAGATAAACTAAAACCTTTCAATCTCCCCATTTGGTTCATTTTGTGACAAATAAAAACTAAGACCTACACCCAGTTATAAAGATAGTCTAGACCTTAGAAAGATACCACTCCTTTCATGAACAGGTTCAATCTCTGGACCTCTTCTATGGACGATAGCTTCCTACATCTCAACACTCAGCAGAAAGCTTGCTACTTAATATCTATACACTCAGTAAACTCGTTTATAATATATGTGGAAAGAAGAACTTAAAATATTTATGAACAGAGAACCACATAATCAGGAAAGAAATCATAAAAGAATCAAACCAGAAAAGCATTAACATATATCCATTTAGTTTGCTTTCCTGTCAGAGATACATATTTCTCCCCCTTTTTATCACGGAAGAAAGAACTAACAATCGTAAACTATTATCTGAAACAAAAAGAGATTAGACCCATTGGACAATAAAAGAAATAAAAGATAGTATTAAATAGACTTCCAATGTTAGTACACAAACTACTATCCTATGTGCTCTCAGAACAAAACTAGTCTCACATAGACGAATCAGAGACTAAAAACAAAATAGAGAGCATAAAATAGACACCCTGTGTTGTCAAGTATCCTCAGATCCTGAAGCATAATCATACATAGACTCCTCATGTATCTGACGAATATAAGCAACCTCAGTCTCCATTCTACCCAACCGAGTATCAATAGAGCCCAGTCGTGCATCAATATCACCCAATCGAGTCTGCATCACCCCCATACTCACTATCAAAGTCTGAAGCATGCTCCCGACAACCTGAAGAGTAAACACCCCCTGAGTCTGTGCAGCTGAGCTAGAAGAACCTATGTGCTCACGTGGAGTAGCAGATTGTGCACCTGGAGAAGTAGGCTCAGATGGTAGTACAAAAGGTAGATGAGATGCACTCCTATGAAAGTTATTAACATTTAATCTTTCCATTTTGGTATCCTCAAGCTCATCAGGAAACACCTTATACCCAACCTCTATTAGAATATCTATCACAAGGCGAGTAAAAGGTAATAAATTACGAGTCACTTTTTTGGTGCGGCATCTATCATCTCTGCAATGATAGTATTCGGGAGATCAATTTCTACATTATTCTTGAAGGCATAGAGAAATACCTTCATCCGCTTAGAAAGTTCATTCTTTTAGGATCTTGGGAGGATATCAGAAATAGCAATGCGATGTACTAGACAAGACTCGTCATCTAACATCTTACAAGTCACAGTTCCCGATCCAGTATAGAGATTATGTGGAGAGGTGATGTCAATAACCATCTCATTCAGCTCAGGAAGAACATGAATCTCATCCTCAATAAACTCACCCTCAGAAGAATTGGCGGGCCATAGATAAAACGTCACTGCTAAACACACCTCGGAACATGAATGAACGGAGAGATACCCAATATAGAATAAAGTCTACCCCGAGTTACAAAAAACTCTTCCCCATCAATAGTGACTGAAAAAATTTGATCATGGAGTGAACTGGTGGACTCCACTTTCAGAGAAGCATAAAACAGTCCAACAATGCGAGGATATACCTTCCCCGTGGGACTAAGAATCTTGGTCCAACCTTTCGCTTCAAACTTTGCAAAAACATCCGCGAAGCCCTCACTAACTGCAGAGATACTTTGGATATCTACCATGTGTTCATTTACAATAGGGCGATCCTTAAAACCTTTTTATGTGCTCCAATACACCGAGTTATCCCTGACTTTTTGACCATCGAGAATACCTGTTGAATTAGAGCGTTACCTCTTTGTTCATGCCCGTAATCAAGGTGTCATATCGAACACCTACAGAAAATCTGTCTGCAGAGAAATCCCAAGCAACAATCACAAACCAACAATACCAAACCAAGAAATCGAACAAGGAATCACCCACATTTCAACCCAACACCTGCAAGAAAATAAGCCTACCTCGAATCCCCCTATTTTCTACCAATTAAACCCAGTAATTTCACAAAAACAATCACACAGAAATACCCCCTGCAAACACCAAGCACAACCCCACAATCCAACAATGTTTAACACAGAAACACTTTAGAAGACCCAAATTCAAAATTTACCAACCCATGGACAACCTAATCACCTGCAAGGAAATACCCCTATTTACATACTCCAATTCCAACAATGCAAATAATTCTAACAATGCAAACACTCACAAAGATCCACTAACAACCCAGATGATTCTTCTTCCAATCTTAACACATTCTGACCTAATGTGCACAACAGAAGAAGAGGTAAAACACGAACAACAAAGGAGAAGGATCAAAACAAAGCTTACCAAATTGGAACATCAAGCTTCGAATTGGGAGTAGAGATGTAGTAGAAGCATGAGACGCAAAGATTCTCCTTCCAATCAAGTATAGAATCGAGCATAAAGAGAGGAGAATCACAATGGAAGTGGTGGAGTTCAAGTCGGTTTGAGAGAATGACAGAGAAAGTGAAGAAAAGAAATGAAACTTTAAACCAAAAAATAATCAAAAAGTCGTTCAAACGATAGGATTACTCGTTCGAACAAAACAATGAAAATAGGTAAACGTACCAATATTAACCAAAATAACAAAGAACAACCATCGACAAAAAACTTAAGATAAGACACATGACTTAACGAGATAAACTGGAGACTACCAAACACACTCCCCCTCGAAATATGCAGAGTCAAATCTATAAACACAGTGGATACATGACAAATTAAAGAATATTATTGATCTACAAATGAAATAATATAAAAGAACTTGGTGTGATTATGTGTAGTCCAATCAAAATCCTGACATTTAGACGAATGAAGATCACTATATTGGAAATATGTTTCAACTTAGGCTTCTCATGGTTGGTCACTCGAAGTCACTGAGAATTTACTAGGTATCACTCTGAGGAAATATGAATATGAATAAACTAGAGTTAAAAATTCATAATAATAAAAAAACAGCGTTATTTTACTGAATGATCTCATGGAAGGAAAATCAATTATTTTAGATGGTGTCAAAATAACTAATATAGAATCCTAATATCTCATCTCCACTAAACTGATTATGCTAAACTCAAGATCAAACAGGTATTAAAAATGTTATAATATAGGCAAGGGAAAGGACATGACGGAGTAGATGTTTTACTGGCATTTTAAGACTACAAATTATACTTTCTTCCCCTCTTTCTTCAAATTGAGTACACATCCTGTCATTCTTCCTCTTTATTGAGTACACATTGAATAAAATACTTCTTCCCCAAGTTTCCCTTTATATACTAGGGAAACTCTTTACAATCACTCAAATCTTGAGGCAAGTGAGTGGTTTAAAAAACCATAAAAAAATTCCCAGATTTTGTTCGAATAAAATATGAAGTCGTTCGAATGAATTGGGTTATTGGGACAAAATTCCATAGGGTTGTCAAAAGGTTTTTCGAATGACTATTAACCTCGTTCGAACGAATTGGGCTCCTGGGCCAAAATTCCATAGGGTTGTCAAAAAATCGTTCGAACGACTATAAACCTCGTTCGAACGTTTTTTTTTCCAACAACATTGGGGATACTCAATTTTTCTATTCAACTTTCCCCACTTAAACCACAAGGTTTCACTCCTTCCTTCACTTTAATTTTACTAAAACGTCTCTGAACAAAAGGGTTAAAAGGAGTTGGAAATAAAAAGAATGACATATTTTAAGGCACAAAAGGGATACAAACGGATAAAATTTTGGGTAAGCATAGACGAAGGCCAAAAAGGTCTCACAATAAAAAACCTATTATCATATCTTCGATCTCACATAGTGCATTTTTCGTCTCGAATCAAGTATAGGGAATGTTCTATTAAACTAACTTGAACTAGATGTCACCATCAACAATTGACAAATGCATAAAATAATGAGATCATAAACAAAAGAGATATTTGCGGGAAAGAATTCATTTAGTAGCACTCAAAGCTTGCACAAAAGGTTAGATCCTAACATAATATTAGGTAAAGAAGTCTTTATATTTATCCTCAAGGTTTCTACTTACGACTAGAGTCAGGAATAGTTAGAACTAGTAATAAATAAGTGATACCAAGTAGCTCAAGCATTAGATGAATATATGACAAATAAATAAATCCTGAACATGCACATGCATAGCTAAGATAGACTGCATTGCAAAAATTAGGGGAAATAGCCAATATAAATAAGAAAAATGACACATACCTGACGCTGTCCACAATATAGTGATACAAACAATCAGGATGACCTGAGATATTTATGCAATGGAACAAACACCAATAGCGCATCAGAGAGTTTCAAACTGAAGAACATCCAAAGGTTTGGTGAAGAGATCAGCAAGCTGGTTCTCCTTACCAACTGATAGACACGTAATATTTACTTGTACAACTCCTAAATCTATATCTACCTAGTCATTTATTAAATAAATCTGACACTAATAGTAATTTTGTTTATATTTACTGAAATCGGTCAAATGATAAACAAGTCGTACATTTTTCCAATTTTCAACAAAAAATAAGGGTGATGCACTCCAACAATGATTCTCATATTTGAAAAATGTTTTTAATCGTTTTGGCACCGCTCAGGCAATTATTAGTGATGGTGGTAAACATTTTTGCAACCGTGTCTTTCAAAATCTTTTGAAAAATTACTCTATCACTCATAAAGTTACCACACCTTATCATCCACAGACAAGTGGCCAAGTCAAAGTTTCTAATCGGGAGATTAAAAGAATTTCAGAGAAAATTGTTCGAACCGATCGTAAAGATTGGTCTGATCGTCTTGATGATGCCCTTTGGGCATATCGAACAGCTTATAAAACCCTGATTGGTATGTCACCCTATAGACTTATCTTTGGGAAGGCTTGCCGCTTACCTGTAGAATTGGAATGCAAGGCACTCTGGGCTACAAAGGTTTTCAAATTTAAAATGGATAAAACCGGATCACATAGAAAACTTTAACTTTCTAAACTTGGCAAACTTCGTCGCGAGGCTTATGAAAATGTTAAAATTTATAAGGAACTAACTAAAGCTTTTCATGATAAGTCGATTGTTCGCAAAACTTTTGAGCCTAATTAGAAAGTGTTACTCTACAATTCACGGCTACGTTTATTTCCTGGGAAATTACGTTCTCGTTAGTGCGGCCCTTTTGTAGTTAAAAACTATTTATCCTCATGGAGCCGTGGAGGTAGAGGATCTTAAGAACGGAAATATTTTTAAGGTCAATGGCCAACGATTAAAATCATACTTAGAGTCCTACATTTTTGATGAAGAGATAACATTTCTAAATGATCCAGTATATTAGAACTGATATTATGTACCCCTATAGTACCATTATAAATCATTTAAGCATGGGGGTACATTTGTCTGGCTGAAGACGGTAAACTTAGTGCTTCTTGGGAGGCAACCCTTGACACATTCAGGTGAGAAATTTCAGTTTTCCTCTTTCATTTATTTTCTTGTTCTCAAATATTGAGGGAAATGCTTGAATTAAGTTTGGGGGTAGGAAACCATTTTTTTATATGTTTTTTGAAGAAAAGTGAAATAATGGCACTTTGACAATTTATGATATATTTTTGATAAATTTTCAAACACTTAAACTAATTTTACTTTGACATAAATATTCTGGAAAAACCTAAATTTTGAAATTGTACCAAGTATACACTAGAATATTTTAGAATATCTTAAACTAGATGTACTATCTTTTTATTAGCAACTAATTCAAGTTAACTTGGCATATTTTAAAAACGTGCACTTCACTGTAGTTTTGCAATTAATACATTCAATAGAGTTTTTCTCAGTATAAGGGAAATTTAGCATTTATGTTAGGAATAGTTTGCTACAAGGGAGACAACTGCCTAAGAATAAGTTCATTCTTAAGAAAAATAAATTAAAAATAAGCCAAATGTGCTCTAAAAACTTTCACGCTGCAAGGCTACTCGCATGATTAAGGACTGAAAGAGGAAAAATTATCACCAATCTCGAGTTTGACCATGAACTATGTGAAAGGAGCATACGAAAATGTTACTTGTGAGAATCCTGAGTCTAGGTCATGATGGGGCACCACACCCCAACAACCTTAGCCAACTGGCAGGGATTATCGACCGAAAACTCCTTGTTACGGAGGCTTCTCTAAGAAATAAAGTACTTAAAAGAAAATGCTTGCAAAAGAAAAAAAAATCTAAGAAAACGAATTGACTAAGGCACTTGTCAAACTGACCGTTGAATTTATTTCAGTAAGAACTATACTACCAAAAACTGAATAAATTATTTTAGACAACATATTAGGCAATTATACTATTTTCATTGCACACTCAAATATAGCTTAAGAAAAATACTTGAATCTTTTTCTAATCTTGAGGTAGTACCTCTAGTTTCGGATAAGCTTAAAATATTCTTTGGTAAACTTAGGAAAATAACAAGTTTAAGGATTTTTTCATTGGTATATTTTTGTCACAACTAAGTAATGATAAGTTCACAGGAAATGAGTCATATGTATTCTAGAATTGTTTAAAATGTCATTATTGACTTTTGTGGGTATAGTCACTGCAAACTCTCACAAGACAACACTCGTCCACCAGGTTAAACCTAGGGTTTAACGGCTTGTTGCATACGCTAAGTACAACCACGTGACATGCAAAAATGGTTATTGTTTACTTTTGCTCGAGGACTAGCAAAATATAAGTTCAGGGGTATCTGATAGACACGTAATATTTACGTGTATAACTCCTAAATGTATATCTACCTAGTCATTTATTAAATAAATGTGACACTAATAATGTTTTTGCTTGTATTTACAGAAATTGGTCACATGATAAACAAGTCGTACATTTTTCTGGTTTTCAACAAAGAACAAGGGTGATGCACTCCAACAATGATTCTCATGTGAAGTTGTCAACCAAAGGTCTATGGAAGCCCATTGAAGAGAATTAAATGTAGATATTATTCTTATGAGTTGTAATATCTATGCATGATTTTAGGCATTGTTTAGGAGATTTTATATTAATGGTGATATTTTTAGGGACGGTGCTAGGTTTCTGGCTGCCTAAAGCGAACCTATAAAATGGTGCCCATTATGTCTATTTAAAAAAAAATTACTTCAAAATATTCTTTAGCAAAATATGGCTGTTAATTTCATTAATAGATAACCAAATCAAAAGTTACATTCTAGAGGGAAAAAAATGGTCTTGGTGCTTTATAGATAACACGATCCACTTCACAAAAAAATAACACAAAAAATTAAATACGTCGGCATGCTTGAATCTTTCTCCTTTGTTTTTAGGCTGCAAAATTTTCAATGATGCTTCCATATTCAAGTTTAGCAACCATATCATATTAAATTGATAACAAAGCTAATCCATTCAATCTATCTTGTGATATTGTTGACCGGAGGTAGGATTTAATCAACTTCAAGTTTGAGAACGTTCTTTCAACATATGCAACCCGAATCGTTAATACCACTTTGTACGCAATCCAAGTATTTGGGAAATTTAATTCTCTATGACTGAAGTTTATATAATTAAGCACATCAATAGCTTTTGTTATCTTCTCCGGTAATTTTTTTTTTCAACACATCTAGTTCTGAAAATAACTAATTCCCATCAATATCAGACCACATGTCATGTTTCAGATAACCTTTAAGCTTTAAACAATAATCCTCAACTTTTTATCATTTGTAGATCTAAACTTCTTCAAATCAAACAAGAAACCAAACTTTTCTCCATACTATTTAAATTGTTCGAACCGAGTCTTAAGATTGTCACCACCTTTATCTAAAATATACAAGAAGCAATTCACTCTAAAATCATCTTCAGCTGATAGTACCACATGACCCTCATCATTTCTAGTTTCATCAAATTGCATATTTCTACGAATTTTTCGCTTTTGACGAAACATCGGTTCAACATTCAATTCAATTGCAATCTCTTTTGCTTCAACCATACAAGCTTGAAAACCATTTTCTCTATAATTTTCAAAGAAAATTGTAAGTTCTTTTAAACGGGTTATAGCAACATCAATATGCATGTCTTCCCTCTGCAGAAATTTGCTTACAACATTAACAACATTTAATAAATTAAACCATATGCACAACCCAACCAAAAACTCAAAACTCTCAATTTCAATAGTAGCCAAGTTATTTACTTCGCTCTTTGCATTAGAATCTTTTGTAGTATTTGATAAATGAACTAAAGCATCTCATAGTTTTGAAGTTTGAAATCTTACTACCCTAACACTTTCAATATGACTTTCCCAATGAGTAGCAGACAAAGGCTTGAATGACAATCCACTTACATGGTCTTTAAGAACTTGCCACCGCTGTGTAGAAGAAGAGAACAAATTATATAATTGTTGTATAACTCCAAAAAAATGTGACGCTTTAGTGCAGCAATTAGCCATGTCACATATTAAAAGATTGAGACTATGACAACCTCAAGGCGTATAAAAGGCTCTCAGATTTTCATCAAGTAATCTTTTTTAAACACCTTTGTGTTTCCCTTTCATATTTGACCCATTATCATATCATTGTCCTCTAACATCATCAATGTCGAGTTGAAGAGTTCTTAATACCTCTTCCAATTTGTTAAAAAGCCCAAGACCCGATGTATCGTCCACTTTCAGAAATTTAATAAATAACTCTTCCACTTTTATTGGACTCTCTGAAACATCTACACATCGTATAACAAGGGACATTTGTTCCACATGACTCATATCCGGAGTACAATCCAGGATAACCGAAAAATATCTCGCTTCTTGAAAAAAAATTATGATTGAAACTTGGATCTCATCGGCTAATGTGAATATCAACTCATTTTGGGTTTCGTGACTCAAATAATGAGTATGAAGTTTTTCTATTTTAACTTGTCGAACATGCTCTTTCATTATCGGATCAAACTCTGCAATCATTTCAATAAACTAACAGAAAAATCCATTATTGCGTTCATCGATTTTCTCCTTCGTCCCACGGAAAGCCCAATTATTGCAAGCAAGTATTTTACCACCGCGATTATTCTCACCAATACTTACTTCCAACGTTCTCTTTCTTGTTGAATTCGATCTTGTTCAATTTTGTCGATCGTTATATTTTTCTTCAAGCGTATTTCCAGCTCAATCCAAGCGCTCATATTAATAAGATGTTCATTACTAGTCTCATGGGATTTAAGCTTCGAAATAAGATTATGCCAATCAACAACTCCTTCCGCCAAGTAAGTAGTCATTTTTTCGTGTTTAAACAACTTGCAACAAAAACAAAATACCTTATTCGAGCAATCTAAATACACAAGCCATTTCCTATCTTGTTTGTCCCCATTAGGTAAATAACGAGTATAATATGTATAAGCAAAATGTATTTTCTGAACATCTTTTGGAAATGATTCATTATCTTTTAGGACTCAAATGGGACCTTTTTTGACTATTGAGTCCCTTAACGACTGATCAATCCTCTCCCAAGTCCTGGGATCATAATTGATAACGAGCAAAACTTGAATATTATCATTATCATCTTCTTCATCAACATTTTCCTCGTCAACTTCTTCAATATTATTCGCATTCTCATTATCTTCATTAACACTCTCATTTTCATTTCAACTTCTTCAATATTATTCTCATTCCCAATTTCTTCAATAACGTTTTCGGTTTCTTCAATAACATCTTTATTCCCAAGATCTTTAGTAATACCCATATTTACATCCCCATGATCCTCGGAAACATTTTCTGTCACCAAACCTTCATTTGAAGTCCCCGATTGTTAAATTTTCCCAAAATATTTATTAAGAGTTCCTACTTGAGATTTGGTCAATTTTTCTTTCTTTTTCTTCTTTAGTCTTTTCTCATGTCCACAATCTTGTTTACGCTTCAGCATTGTCTAAAACAAAAAAAATACTTTGAAGCTTCAGATTTTTAATATTTAGCTATAACTTGAGACAACTAAATTGCTAAATATACTAACAAAAATCCCAAATCAACATTGCACTTGCACTTGCACATAATACATAGTAAATTAGTAACAACTAACATTAAAATTAACAGTAGTTAACTTTTAAAGCGTACCGATATGACGAGGCCCAATGATCCAAAAAATAATCTAATGAGAATTGAGAAGCAAGACAAAGTAACAATAACAAACATTAAGGCTTGTCACTCGAGTGTCGCAATGCACTACAAGAACTCAAATAAGCATCAATTAATGATTTAATTTAGAGAAGTAATCAAATAAATTAGGGTTTCTAAATTTTGATATTACAAATTCGTGGAGAGATTAAGAAACTAATCAAAGTATGTACCATTATTACTTATTAGCAACTCACCATCAATCAAAACCTTTGTAAAATTTAATTTAGAGTCTTTACAAATTGAGAGCCAAAAGGAGAGGGTTTAAAATTGTGTAAACCGAGAGTCTGAGAGGGAGAAAAAGAGGAGTCCCAAATTACTTTCAAACTTTGCTATTTTATTTTGTGCCCCTTCCTTTTAGTAGAATTTACAAGTTTTGTGAGAGAGAGTAGAGAGGCACTTTAAAATAAATAATATATACATTTTTTTTGGCCCTTATAAATTTGGAGGCCTAAAGTAATTGCTTTACTTGCCTTACCCCAACACCAGGCCTGGATATTTTGTAACCCTTCCTATACTCTATAAATAAGTGGGGAATCCCACCCATGAGAGATCATCTTGGAGAGTGTAATATCAAAGTTTAAAGCAATAAAGGTTATTCTTTTTTTCTTGTTCTTGCCCTTTACTTTTATCGTAGTAATAGTTGTATGGCAATGATCAAAGGGATGAGTAGCTAGTCTTCTTGGCCAAGGCTAGAGGAAGCTCCACCCAATGTAGCCTCAGTGTAGATTGTGTAGCTTAGTTAGAGTAATTACTTTCTCTTTATCCCAGAATATTACATATTCGTATTCCTTCGTCTTATGCTTGACCATAGCTAGGATTAGGAGGAGTAATGAATCTAACTGACCATCTTGTTTGACCATAACAAGATAGGTTAGAAACATGGAGAAGAGAACATAATCCATATTTATCAACCATACCATGGTTGAGTAAGTTGGATTATGGGTAGTTCCCAATCACTAAATCTCTTTTATCTTTTAATGTATTGCATATGCCCGACCAATGATATGCGATATAGGAACTCGTAATTTACTCTAATTATTTATGCTATCTCACGGGTACAAATGGTGTAGTGGAATCTAAGCCTTAGTTTTCACTCCAACTCATACAACTCATATTTTCTAGCATTTGTTTATTTCTTCATTTTATTTCAAAACCTACACAAACTCATTGTTATTGGATAAAACTAGTAGCTCAAAGTATAATTTGAACCACAAGTCTCTTGTGATACAACCCCGCTTACCCTTGTACTTAACGGTATACCGTGCGCTTGCGGGTCTTTTAAGACGTCGGTTTATAATCGATCACCAACATACTCTACAATTACAATCTTTCACTCAACAAGGTCTCGAATGAAATGAAATCTAATGTCAATGTGCTTGGTCCTCGTTTCGTGATTATCTCTCTTCTGATCAAAGCTTTACGCCCTATCATCTTCGTTCTCGCAACAACGCTCCTTGATCTCACACCAAGTAGTACCCTTCTTGAATCACTCTAGAACAATTTGTGGGAAGTAGGATAAATTAACCCAACATCAACCTCAAGGTTTTTAGGTTTTGATTGATGTCAAATTGTCTCTCTGATAAAGGATATTGAGCTCTTTCGAAAATAACTTTTTGCCAAAGAAAAGATAAAAAGAGATTGATTGAAAAGAGAAGCAATGCTCGCTTAAATAATGTTTCAGTTTTTCTCGAGACACTTTAGAACGAGTCTCGTTCGAACGAAATTCCCAATAACCCTTCAAAAATATGCATTTTGTGTTTTGAACCAATAACACTCGTTCGAACGAAAACTAAAGTCGTTTGAACGAGATTCCCAAAAAGTTTAGAAAATTTATAAAAACATTTTTGGCTCCATTTATCAGAGTTCTACTTAACCAACTTACCTTCTTGGTCGTTGATTGATAGAAGACTTGTACGAAGGTCTTCATTCTATTATTGTCTTTGACAGAGATAACCACAGACCTTCACATACACGAAATGAGACAAACCCTCTTCCTCACATTTACTTTACAAGTATCATTTCTACTCAAGATGTTCCTACCTATTTTTCCCAAGCTATTAAAAGTACACATTGGAGACAAGCTATGATTGAGGAGTATAATGCTTTACAGATGACAAGGACTTGGTCCCTTGTTCCATCCCCTCCTCACCAAAATGTAGTTGGATGCAAATGAGCATTTAAAATCAAACAAAAACCTGATGGATCTATTGAAAGATATAAAGCAAGGCTAGTGGCTAAGGGATACCATCAATTGACTTTACAAAAACCTTTAGTCCAGTAGTCAAGCCCTCTATAATTAGATTAGTTTTCTCTATTGTTGTTTAGTTTAACTGGAATATAAAACAACTTGATGTTAGGCTAACATCATCCAAAGACTTCAGAAAAAGATTTCAGGTTGGCAAGAATATTAGTCTATCATTTTGATAACATCATCTAAAGACTTCATAAAAAGATTTCAGGTTGGCAAGGCAAGCTTCTATCAGGGGGAGGCAAACTTATTCTCATCAAACATGTCTTAGACTGTAAAGACCAACACTTATTGGAGTCTTGGAGTTGGGAATCTTGATTTTTGGGCAGATAACTGTACTGGGGAAGGTTCTCTATTAGACATCCTAGATCTGGAGTACAGTCAGGCAGTCAGCATATTACAGTGAAAGAAATCATATCTAATGAGGGTGAATGGAAATGGAATCTATTACGTGAAGAAATTCCAGTCCAATGGAAGATCATTCTCACCAACAGGTTCAAGATCAATGTAGTACCAGACAAAGCGGTGTGGGACTTAAGCAAGAATGGGGAATTTATTCTCAAATCAGCATGAGAACTCTGGAGAGGTGAGTACCCTATATATGATAAAATGGACTGGATATGGCATTCCATGATGGTACCATTTGCTAAATTGGTTATGGATCTCTCAGGAATCCCTAAATTTACTATGTACTTGCTTGTATATTTTGTTCTTTAGAATAAATTATTTCTATCAATAATTTTGAGATATGTCAATAACTTGTTTAGTAAAGAAATTACTAGGAAACATTGCTTTAGTCAAAGTGTGCTTGAGATTTGGACTGTGGATGATAGCTAAGGGAGTTATCCCTATAAAATTGTTAGTAAATATCCCTGCTTGTAGTTTGAATTTCTGCTTGTTGTATGAATTTATGTTTTCTCTTCTCTTTATTTATTTTATTCACCGTTCAAAATAAAAAATATTACTAAATATCCCTCTAAAATTACTAATATACCCTAAAAAAAATTGGGGGCAAGCCCCCCTCCCCCCACTTAGAATCCTGGTTCTGCCCCTGATGTTAGCAATGCATTCTTACATAGTCATTTACATGAAGAAGTTTTTATGACTCAACCTCTTGGATTTGTTGACCTTGAGAGACCATCCTTTGTCTGCAAGTTACATAAGTCACTTTATGGTCTTAAGCAAGCCCCAAGAGCTTGGTATGAAGAACTCCTTAATGCTCTTATTGAACTAGATTTTGTCATCTCTACGGCAGATACATCTCTGTTTACAAGGTGTCATGGTGGAACTCTCACTTATATTCTAGTCTATGTTGATGACATATTAATCACAGAAAACTCCCATATCTACTGCAATTTCTTAATGGCTCAACTTGGAACAAAGTTTGCTATGAAAGATCTTGGCTCACTTAATTATTTTCTTGGTCTTGAAGCTCTTAGAGACTCAAAAGGTTTGTTTCTCTCTCAAACCAAATATGCCTTGGATCTCTTAAAAAGAGCTTCAATGGATGGTGCAAAACCAACCTCAACTCTTGCTTCAACTGGCTATAAAATGGATACAATCTCTGGTGATCTTCTTATTGATGCAAATGAATATAGATCACTTGTAGGAGCTCTACAATAGCTATAGTTGCATAATCTTTAGCGATTAGATGGGAACTTTGTTGAGATCGAGGTAGTTACTCTCTCTTCTACGACAAGAACGATACGCGGAATATGCCGAATCGAGAAATAGACACAACACAGAACAATAAAGAAGACAAGAATTTTCCCAGAGGGGAAAAGTGGATAACCCTTACGGATAAAAAACCACTCCCCGCAAATAATCCACTATGATCAAACAGGTTACACGATCTCTCCAAGCTTCTCAAGCTTTTATTCTCAAATCCTAGCTCTCTAGAATTAAACTCACAGAGAAAGATAGGCTAACAAATAACCTAAGTCCCCTTTATATACAAGAGGATTAATTACAAGTAGAACGGATCTCGAGGCAAACTCAACATCCCAGACAACCTACGCACACCTCGTTCGAACGACTTTGACGATAAAGGTTCCAGCTCTAGAAAACAACACATGTCGTCCGAACGACTTTTTCGGTCTCCAAGTTTCCAACGCGAAAAACAGCCATCTCGTTCGAACGACTTCTATCCTCGTTCGAACGACTTCGACAATTTCGAGTTCATACTTAACAGCTCGAAACTTAGTCGAATAGAACCTATTCGAGCTTCAGGTCGAACTGAACCAGCTTGAAATGAACATTGAAAATTTTCATTTTTAATTCTCGAACTGAACTACTTCGAACTGAAACTACCTCGAACATAATTCGAGTTCATGCCTTAACAAACTTATAGTTTCGGTGGCAACATCTTGAGTGTGAGAAATGGCCATCGGAAGAGGATGTTATAGTCGTTTCTTCGTTCGATGGCAAAAATTGCTAATGTGGTTAAAGGCAAGTCCACAATGAGTAACTTGACTACTACCTCTATAGAATTCAACTATATCAATCTAAGGGTTTGTTTGAAACAATATTGGAAGATTCTTAGGATCATTTTATTTGGCGGTCTACTTTTTTTAGTTGTAGATTTGAACCTGTTGCTAAACTACCTTTGCAAAGCATCCAAATTGTTCATTTTCTTCTTCTACTTATTTTTTGGAACGGGAAGTTCACCAGGTTCATCATGTCTTCTGTATTATATAGCTTTCTACACTACAAGCATATTAGCATGCTTATTTATGAGAAGAACCACCAACTCATTAAATTTTAAATATCCATGTATTGCCAAGCTAAATACGCTGATATAATACCCAGGTGCTCAATTTTGCAGGTTCAAATGACAAATAACCTGTTTAAGAAAGATGTTAGCGTACCCTCAATAATAAGATTAGTTGAAACTAGATTCTTGAAGTGGTTGGTGATCAAGTATTAAGGCAAGTTTCATAAACATTTTGGATGCACATCAGGTTAAAGATTGAATTTCAAAAGTTTCATAATTTGCTCTATGAAATGCAGTGCCGTAAAAGTTATCTGGCATTTAATCAAACAGTCATCTGGAATTTATCATCAAGGCTCCCAATCACATTTAGATCAACACACGTGTTCCGTCTGATCTCTAGATTCAACCTTGACCATAAATTCATGACCGTAAGCTACTAAGCTAAAACTCCGTAATGATAAGTTAGAGGAAATTGACTCCTTCGGTCTACCTTCGCAATTCGAAATGATTAATGTTTCTATTTGAAACATTTGTTAATCACGGCGTGGTACTGAGTTTTTTCCATTCTTTGGCTCACAAAACTATTACTCCACCGTGCTCATCCCAACTTCTTGAAACTCCACAAACCCCTTCCAAAAGTTATATCTTTGAATGTCACTTTCTTCCCGTAGGAAGTTACCATCTGGGGTTAGGCAGGACCCCAATATCAGGAATGACCAACATAAATAATTCATTTGTTACTAAGATATATAGAATCTTCGCCATCAAGCCGCTTCCTCTGCAGTTCCTGCATTGCCACCCTCATGGCCTTGCAAATATTGGATGGAAAACCACATTAATAAGCTCAAATCATTAGCCTGTTTTACTAGTTTTTTTCATTCAATCCTGTGTCAGTCGTGAAATTAAATGAGAGTACTTTGATGGTTTCACCAATTGCAAACTTGTACAAGGGGTTGAGCGACCGGCGGCCATCCTTGGCATGACATTGGATCAGATAAATAATATCCCATGATCAGTAGATTGGATGATATTGCTTAAGTTTGAAATTGAGGCACAGACATGCAGTTTCGTAAGCTCATACAGAAGCACCCCTTCAACACACCACCCACTGCAAATTGTGGTGAAGGTGTAACCCGGAATAAACATGCAGTTTCGTAACCTCGTACAAAAACACGGTTGTTGGATGTATAATAGATATTGACAAAAACCCAGAAAGTGAGGAGGTTGGATATTCGCCAGCCTGAGTCAAAATCTTCATGTTAGTTCAAGCACCCTAGAAAAGCACATTCACCACTGAATTTATGTTTCATTTTCAGTGAATACCTGTGCTGCAAAGGCATTCTGCTTTTAAATTGAAGGAGCGGACCGGGAGTGGTTTCAAACAACCGAAGTAGTATTTGCTTGTGGCCTACAATAACTCAACCAAACAGAATAGTCATGCCGAAAAAAACACTAGAAGCTAGAACATATTTAACTTGCACTTCATCCCATAGTGCTGCATCACCGAGCAAGATCAAGGAAATTTACGAGAACCTTTTAAATCTCCCACAACTTCCTTTTTCAGTTGAGAATTTTCCAGTGTTAGCAAATCTTGAGAAGAAAACATTAACTTTTTTATCCCCTGGAGCTTAGAATTAAACCTGGAGTCTAGCCAAGTCCAGAGAAGAATGTAACATATACTATTGTTCTTGATAGCTTCCATAGTAGACTATAGACTATAAACCCATAGTAGACTACAAAATTTTATTCATGCTCCTACTTTATAAGCAACGTTAAGCACTGAGACATCATAATCTGAAAATCAATAATTAGCAACAATCTGCGCTATAAACTCTTCAATGTTCTTATCTGAACTTCCACCTTCATCAACTGCTTTCTTTGCCAACTCTTTCCATTTTTTAACATTCTTCTTGATCACTTCCTTCTTTTCACCTTTCAAAACAGCATTAATACACACTTGTATTTCCTCTCTTGTAACAATACATTTCTCGGTGTCCACCTTAAGCCAAAGACCCACTCCCCACACTTCCTCCACAAACTTTGCGTCACTGAACTGATCTAGAAACTGCGGCATTGCCAACATTGGCACTCCCAAGCTGACGGACTCCAGTGTAGAGTTCCATCCGCAATGTGTCATGAAACACCCCACTGCCTCATGTGATAGAACCTCCAATTGGGGGCACCATGTTATCACTAGCCCTTTCTCTGATGTCTCCTCAATAAAATTTGTGGGAAGCTTTTCCTTCTCCGATGCCCGCACTACCCATAAAAAGCTAGTATTGATCTGTTTCAACCCCCACGCTAGTTCCTCCATTTGTTCTGCATTGAGGACTGCCACACTCCCAAATGAAACATACACCACGGACCGAGTCTCCTTTGTGTTTAACCAATTCAAGCAAATATCCTTGTCTGGCTTGAAGAGATTGAAACCATAATCTATGTCGTCTTCAAGACGCTTGTCTAGGTACATTGATGGTAGTGTTGGTCCTATCGTCTTTACTGAATATATTTTCGACAACTCCTTCACCGCCTAGTTTCATAACAAAAATGAGTCAACCTACTTTAGTTAAACTAAGAAGATGGATATAATAGAACAACTATGTAACTTTTAAGTAGAAACAAATCGAAAGAGGACTATAAAACTCACCTCGTCTTCCAATTCGTGGAACGAGTTAAATAGAACCCAATCAGCTTTCTCCATATCGGAAAACTGGCCTAAAATGTATTGCAAAATAGCTGGGAACCTGCCAGACTCCGAACCCATAGAAGGCAAAGTAGGAACTCGAAGAGCGGCCGGCAGTTCAGGATCCGCTGATGACTGATCACTGGACAACAACTCTTCATTCAACTTAAGATAGCTAGAAATTGCAGCACAAGATTGCGTGAAAAATGCAGCTCTGGGGATACCCAAATCAATAGCTATATCAATAGCCCAATGCATATTAGCAAAATGTACTAAGCAGTTAATTTTGTGTTTGGAGGTCTTGATGAAATCTGACAAGTTCTTAGAGGCAATTGTCTGGAACTTATCAAGGAAGGCTTTGAACCCTCCGGATCCGTCCATGCTGCCTTCTGTAACATCGTCGTAGATTGGGTAGAGGGTAATCATGGATGATCCAGCTTTCATGGTTTTGGTTGTTGAGACAAAGGTTGCTACTGTGACTTTTATACCTTTGGAAGCCAATCGTTTGGAGAATTGTAGCATAGGGTTTATGTGACCCTGCCCATATTGGGGTAGAACTAGAACATGTGCTTTGCAGTCTCCTCCTTCTTCCATCTCTTTTCTTAGATCAATCTGCAAACTCTTCTTTGTTTTAAGATTAGGAGGTTGTCTGTTTTTAAGCTTATTTTACTTAATTGACTTATTTTTGGCCATATTATGACACCACACCTTCCAACACTTAAATTAACAGGCAGGCACGCGGTACGTGCTTATTTTTTAAATAACACTGAGGTCACTGGGAATGTTACCATGTAGCTCAAGCCATGAGAATGTTGCAAGCAAGTTTCACCAATACTAGATATTTCATGTATTTTGTTGTGAGTGTTAATCAATAGTCCAAATCAAACTTCATCATATGGCTTAATACATGTTTATATATATTGATCAAAAAATACTAAGTTAGTAGAGTAAAACGACTGGTGAACTCTACTACATTGGCATTGTAGTTTAGTGAAAGCAAATAGGTCATGTCATCCTCTAAAGTTCAGAATCATAGCCTTTAAGCACAACTTTAATCTCTGAATATTGCGGATATATGAAGAGAAATGCTACTTTAAACCACAACTCTAGAACACTCCAGGTCCAGGGGAAATAACAGGATGGCTTGGATGAGCATGAAGGTAAACCGATAAATAACAGTACGACCACAATATCTGCCAATCACAATTTCTTAGAGAGCATAAAGGAACGGTCCATAGACATAATAAAATATCAATTAACTACCTCATATTATGCAAATATTAAAAAAGAACCACTAATCCTAACCTGGACTTTATACACATCGAGTGGCACTTACCAAGTGTGTTGAGATGTGCACCAATGATGATAAGAATATCTAGATACATTAATGTATCGCCTGTACATAATATAGAGGTTGTTCAGTCCTCGACATAGTACAGAGGTTTTTTTAGTGGTTTGAGTTCAGATAATTAGCCTACACATTACAGTATATAGAATTGCATGGTAGGAGCATGAGCTAGATAATAATATTCTATTTATCAAGAAACATGACTTAATTAAGCTAAATACTGAGACATTACGATACATCGCAAAATCAAATGATACCAAATATTTACTGATGTGTGATCAAATGTGAGCGAAATATTAAGGCATATTTCATACTCCAAGAATCGAGAATTACCACAAATGCTACCATGGCTCTCGCCTCAATCTCCATAGATAAGATAACATAATAACGTCAATTATGAAAATGAAACATTTTTATTATAAACCATCACAAACTTAATAAGAAGTTGGTGAAGAAAATAACCAAAACTATAAGAGCCTAATTTCGGATCTCGAACTTAGTATCTTACACCAAATATGATCAGAACACTAACAATAACAAATAATCACCAACACGTAAGAATTAGCGTGAAACCTCTGAATAGGTAAAAACCACGACCTCTCTTAAGGATTTAGAAATCGTGATCTTATTGATTGAGTGATTACTTATTACAACAAGTATTTTGCGTAGTTTTTGTATAGACTCTCTAGGTAGAAAAACATGTGTCTAAAATCTGTTCTTCCTTGGTCATAATATGATACTCATGCTCATCTGGTCTCTTAAATCTGCAGTGTTCATGGCTTACTAGACGCTCCGATGGCCGGCCAGCCTTCTTTAAAACTTGAATTGTTACCGTCTTTAAACATTATGATCATCAAAATACACAAAACAATACAATTAGAAACAGATTCAAATAGAGAATACTTGTAGAGAGGGCCAACTGATTTTTTTCTCATATAAAACTTTTAATATGCATAAAGGGTTGTACTTCGCCAAAGGCCACATTAACCTTGTAATGAAATTTCTTTTGCAAAGATTATCTCTTCGTGTTGGATAAGATTAAGTTTATTTTACAAATTTTGGATTTTAATGATATATATTACTGACACAACAGCATCCCGCAAGAAAAGCGAGTAGAAGGTGTGGTTTTCTCAATTATGACAAGCAAAGTTCATTTGCCACTCTTATATAGTAGGCTTATACATGAAAGGTCGAAATCCTCTTCTGGTCCAAATTAGATAAGCTATGTTTTTCTATAGAAAAAATCCCTAAAACACTGGCAAAGTTAGTATTCATTTCCTAACTCTTTCCTTCACTCTCTAATTATTTCAAGTAAATATAACTCGGACGAGTACAACAGAATTAAACAATACCATGCGCAGCTTCTGTTTCTCGTGTGCTTGAACATCTTTTAAGAGGCGAGCTAGATCATCCCGGCATAAATCCGGTTTCATGAATTCCATTTCAAGAACCTGCATAAACATGGGAACACCTTGGTTAATTAGCCAAAAACGAACTACAAAAAGTAAAACAATATTTGGGCATAATTAACGATGGCGTACTTGTGTTGAGCAATTATTGAACTCTTCTGTAATATCGCTGCAAACTTGTTGGTAGGCTGAATCTCCTCCACTAACCATGTCCTCTGTAAAACCCCTGCCCAAAAATCCATAGTTACATACTAATGCTACAATATCACGAAAGATGATCCTCATCAAGCCCAAAAGTAAGGTAACGATGTACTGTTTGCCAAAATTTACACTTCATCCTTACGAAATTATCTTGAATCAGATTGTTTATGTGTTGGATTTATCATAATCTCAGTTTCTTTGATTCATCACAGTTTTATTAAAAAGAAGTCATTTATTTATTTTTCAAAAAGAAGAAGTCATATTTGATATACATATAAGTTATCGAACTGAGAGAGTCGTACTTCCTAAAAAATGTGTACATTATAACTCCCATAACAATTAGTTTCCTTTTTTTTACCGAAAACAACACGTTAGAAAGTACCAGGCGCACTCTCTAAAATTAGGAAAGTAAGAGCATCCACAGTAGCCTCTCTAAACTTATTTTAGGGAGACAAAAAGTAATAAAATGGCTTTTATAGACTACTGTGAGGCTCCCTATCCCTATTTTTTACTTTCTCTCTCCTCAAGTATGGAGAGTCTAGAGAAATATTTGGTCAGCCACGTAGAACTCTTATATTACATGTAAAGTTACTTTGGATGTGGAAAGTAAAAAAAAAGTTATTTTTTACCTCTTCTTTTTAAAAATAAATAATTTGAAAGTGGTTTAGGAAGTTTATTATGTGATGTGGCTCCTTTTTATAGGGAATCTGCTACATCCACAACATTAAAGTTGGGTTAAAACTCCTCAAAAGTACTCCCTATTATAGAGAGGCTGTTGTGGATGCTCTAACTAAACTCCTCAAAAGTACTCCCAATTATAGAGAGGCTGTTGTGGATGCTCTAACATCTAGTTTGGTCAAGTAAAAAAGTAAAAAGCGCCAAGTGGAGGTAAAAAGGTTTACTATGAAATGAACAAAAGAGGAAATATGTGAAAGCAACCTCCCATACTATGAAATGAACAAAAGAGGAAATATGTGAAAGCAACCTCCCATTGAAGCACCAATTGAAAAATAAGTGAAAGCATGATAATTTTTTATTGTTTCTCTTGCCGTCCAACTTCATCTAATCCCTTTCAAAAGCAGAAGTGTGAGATCATCTAAGATTGTTTCTTCACCTATCAACTTACTTTGATTCCTTCCCAAGCTACAAACCATCAGAACTTTAACAGAGCCATACCTCTTCTAGGGAACTCACTCAACTCCCGCCCACTAACAACTAACAAGATCCATAACAAAAACTGAAGTTGATCATGCTCCTTGAGCATCAAGGGATTTTCTCCAATTAAATACCAACATTTTTATTCTTAAATAGCTTTACCCGGCATGTTCATTTAAAAACGGAGTTAGTGGATGAGAACTTTGATAACAGGGAGCGAATAAAATCAGCGGACAAAGTCTATGCTAATAAACAGTTGAAAGAGAGCTTTTGACTTTCTTCAACACCTAACCATTTCGTCACATTGCCTAAGCCGAGGTACAATATTTGTCGGTGGAAAGTATTAGTTGTATAAAGTATTGACAGGTGGTGTTTTGAGAAAATAAACATACTGGCTGTTTTACACAAGTTGTGACTGAGCCTCGGTTTAAGACACCATTGTACTCAAAGAACCAATTTGAGGCAACTTTGACACATTTTTTATGATACAAAGATATTCTGGGGTGAGTAGACTCCTTCATATATCTTTCTCTTTGAAAATCCTTCCAAATATCGTAAAAATAAGAATGAGAGGAAAATATTTATATTTCAATATTCTTAATTATTACAAGTTTTATTGATTTTTATATAACAGGGTCACTAAACTACTTTTATTTCTAACCAATGTAGAAGTAAAAGAGGAGTATATGTGTAGACACACTATATACTCCAACACTCCCCTCACGTTGATACAAACATGCTCGTATAAAGGTGGATTGACAATAAGAGAACAAATAGATAGTCCCTCACAAAGATACAATCACTCCCTCACTAATAAAAAATTGAAGCTCCCCTTGATAAACCTTCTTCCAGTCTTTCTTTTTGCAGCAGTAGAAACATTTCCAAGCTTCACACATCAACCGTGAAATCGGTGGCAGTAATATTAAAAGTGAAATATCTTGAATATCTTGCCCATTATCTCACGTAAAGATAATATGAATATCTTGAATAAATACTGTGGAAATAAAGACACTCAGGTAAAAGTGAAAAGACCGTAAAGAGATAATCAGTCAAGGAGGAGAGATTCAATTGAGGAAAGAAAAAATCATTTAAGGATAAGAAAATCACTTTAAGAAGAGTGAAATCATAGTGATATACAGACCTCAAACCGTATTAGCGATGAAAGAAGAAGTAAACAAAATTAGTGATTCAAAGAAAAATCACTAGAGAAAGCGATAAAAATCACCAAGGCTTGTCAATTCTCTCTTAAAAAAATATTGATTTTTGAACTACAACTTGTGAACTAGGTGGAAAATAAATAAGATAATCACTAGAGAAAAAGAGAAAGTCACTCTAAGAAATAAAAATTGCTCGAGGAGTGATGAATCACTCGAGGAAAAGTACATCCGATCCAAAGAGAGAAATAGCATCTCGCGAAAGATACAAAAAAAATCGATTTTGACGAAAAACAAGAGATATTCGAGTCCATAATAGATATAGAGAGATAGATTAACTAATCAATCATGTCAAACTAAGTTGATTGGGGAAACTAAAAGAGGTAGTTTGGTTCTTACACTATTAAACTGAAATAATACACCAACAACAAAAGTTCAGCACATACAGAAGCACCAAAATATCTATTAAAACTTTGACTACATTATCAAAATGTTCTTCATTCAGCTGGAACTTGATTGATACTATTTCCTTACTCGTAATTACAACAACATCTCAACGACTCTTGCCTTAGCCTCTTCCGCAAGCTGAGATCGTTTTCATGCTAAGGCTATTTCAATTAGCATAAAATTCCTAGCTTTTGTATTCACAGGTTATTCTTCATGTCCACACCCAACTCTTTCTAAACCTGTAATTCCGAGGAGGTTTCCCACAACTCTAGCATCTGTTTATAGGTCTGGCCTTTTTCTTTCCTTATTAGAGCTCGCTGACCAAACACGTGTGTAGTAGCATATTTCCCAGATTTGATAAGGAGAAGCTAATAGAACTTAGTCGAAGATATTCTATCATTCGAGAAGATGTCACATCTGCGACCACAGTACTCAACCCACTAAAGTAGCCGTTATACTTGGTCAAATAAAGCCGCTACAGGGAGATCCGCGAAGTTTGCTCACTACCCGTAAAAATAGGAAACTGTTTTATTTTTGTAACTGCATGTATTTATTATAAATATAGACAGAGAATATGTTAATCCGATCCGCAACTCTACTATTCAGATACATTCTTACGTTCTTATTGTTCAAAAAATTATAAAAACTAGCAAACTATTGGATTTTATACCTACATCCTCCTCAAGGTCGTGGTTTACTGATTTTCCAAGAAGTTTACAGTTGCACATTCATTACTGAAGTATTGGCGAAGTTATCCTTCTAAAAACACGCCATTACAATCTTCTCGAATGTGAAAGGATTTTTTGAGTGGTAAGGCTTGAATTCTATTATTCAGATCATTCAAGGTGATAAATTGCTATAGAGTATTTGGTGCAGCTGCAACCTAAGGATCAAAGTCATCCTGTCCTTCAGGTTCCAACATGTCTCTCACTGGTCACCTCACCGGGGGTAGTAGAGTTTGGTGTCGTGTGCGTCGACTTCCTTGAGTGTTCGATGCTGAAGATGTAAGACCAAAATATTGAGAAACTCTGTCTGGATTCCGTGATCTAGATCTAGAAGTTCGAATTTGTTCTTCCCTTGGCAGGTTCTCTCTCTGCGTAGCTCAGGATCGATGATCGCTTCGGGGCTTGAGGAGGTGATGTTTAATGGCCAGCGATTCGGTCTTGATGTCTTCGCAAATTGTCCATCTCTTTATGATGTGTTCGGCTCTGTAGTTTCAGGGCTTTTCTCCTATCGTCTCTCTCGACTTGAAGAGCTTGGGCGTGGATTCGTTGATCTTCAAGCCTCTGGACTCGGTTTGACTCCATTTGTTTTTGAAGTTCGATCACAGCATTATACAGATTGATTGCTTCTGGTATGGGGCTGATCTCTTGGTTCTTCTGAGTACTGGAGGCATTTCTAAGATTCATATTCGTCATCGGATTGTCTAGGATCACATGTGGTAAAGAAAAAGTGTAGTATTCCCACAAACGGTGTCAATTGTAATAGCGTGTTTTCCAGATAAATAACTTCGCTAATACTTCAGTAAGGAATGTGCAACTGCAAACTTAAACACGCAAGATTTTACGTGGAAACTCTGTAAAGCCTAAAAAAAACCATGATCTCGAGGAGGATTTAGGTATAAAATCTAATAGATTGTTACTTATTACAATTAGATGTGAGAATGTATCTGAATAGTTGAGTTGCAGATCGGATTAACGTATTCTCTGCCTGTATTAATAATAGATACAAGCAGTTACAAAAATAAAATAAATTTCTATTTTGGCGAGTAGTGGGCGATCTTCGCGAATCTCTCTGCAACGGATCTATTTGACCAAGTATAACAGATACTTTAGTAGGTCGAGCATTGTGGTTACAAATGTGACATCTTCTCGAATGATAGAATATCTTCGACTAAGTTCTGTTAGCTTCTTCTTATCGAATCTAAGAAATATGCTACTACAACATGATCATAGGACGAATTATCTAAAACCAGATCAAGTGGAATATCTTTTATCAAAATCTTACTCTGCACTTCAGAGATTACTGATTCAGTATTAACGCCTTCCTCTCCAACCAATGCCGGTTTAGATTCTATTTCATCAATATGTTTTATTACACCCTCAAGTTTGTTGATGGTGTTTAAGCTTTCCTGTGTGGTATGTTTCTTCATTTCCATCAATGCATTTTTAAGAACTTTAACTTTAGCTTGCAGCTGCAAGTCCAAAATTGCATCTAGCCCATTGGGGGTTTGTTTCTCGCATGATTCTTGACAGCTCTGTTCCTGGAAGACAATAAAAATACCAATTAGTGAACATCTTCAATATTCAAATAAGTTCAAGGACTATTTCTTGCAATCTTATCAATTTTAATTGTGTTGACACATGGAAAAATAAAGTACCTAAGTTAGACAGACCCCTTTCCATTTCCTTTACTTTTAACTCCTTTGAAGCTGATATATCAGCAAAATCAAACTCAGTCTTGACTCTCGATGTATTCTCACATGTACAAATATATAAGTTTAAGATCAGAAACCAGTTCACCTGTGACTCTACCGAGCTAAATTTTATGAGCTAAGGTATTAAGTACCAGTTTAAAAATTATTAGAGAACATACATTCTTTTCATTGTCATCATCTTCTTTAACCTCTATGTGGGAAAGTACATGTTCCTCAAGAGATTGTATGCTATCTTTCAAACAGTTAACTGCAGGAAAGTATGCTGCCAGCGTTGATTTCATTCCTTCATTTTCACCTTCTAAGAAGACGAGAGTCTTTCTTTCAATTGTTCAATCTTTGTATCTTTTGAAGTTTTTTCACCTTCAAAGCTTTCACATGCTTCAACATATTCATGCACCTTCTCTTCGAACAAAACTGCACAAATGTTGGAGATATGAAGGTCCTCATATAATGTTGGAGCCCCGGTCTCCCATTGGTTAACCTCATTTCCTTTTTCTTGGATCTCAGACAGCACCTTATTTTCTACATTTTTTCGTTCTTCAACTTCTTCACGTAACTTAGCCAGGTGTAATTCAAAATTCTCATTAGTTTCAGGAAGACACTCAATTTCCATGTTATGATGAGTGTTATCTTCCGAAGGCCTGACATTTTGCTTTGTCAATACCTCTCTTATCACATTGGCCTCGTCAGCTTCCAAGATCAGACCCTTGACATTTTTTTTTCCAACTTCATGTTCTCATTTTCGGTATCCTTAAACATTTGCTCATATTCCAAGAGCTCCATTTCTTTTAGACACAATAAGCCAATTACGGTTCCAACTTTAGCATTCAATTGGTCATTTTCAATCTTTTCTTTATTCAGCTCATTCTTCTATGCTCAACTAACTCCTCCATTTTTAGCTTTCCATCTTTACCACTTCCAACATCTCCCTCATTAACCTAATCCCCTTCTCAAGACCTCCAATTACCCCTTGAAGATGATCCATTTCTTCATCAAAATATTTTACTTTCAAAGCTTTCTCAGCCCCAAAACTCTTAAAAATTAAAGAACGAATGACTAGAGCCAGGGTTTCTCCAAGAATAACATCATTTTTCTCTTTTAGCATATTGTTTTTGACATTTGAATGGGAGAAAACTTTCACCAATGAACCGTGTTCTTGGAGTAACTTAGAGTTTTCATTTTGTGATACCAGGAACGTCTCTTGCAAATCTGACAACCTTGCGTATTGATTTTCCATTTCTGCCTTTAATACTTCCTCTCGCACATCATGGGCTATCATTTTAATCTCGACTGTTTGGTCGCACCCATGAGTGCATGTTTCTCATTTTGCGGCATTAGTATCTTTTGATTATTCATCTTGAGTTCATGGTCAAAGATGTTTATCTCCAATTCAAGTTCAACAGCTTCTGATTTCAATTGCTCCCGAAAAATAATGAGAACTGACTTCTCAAATACCAATTGTTGTTTTAGATCCTCGGTTTTCAACAGAGAAATATAAAACCAAATAACACAAGTTTGTTAGTTATTGTTATTAATGTATCAAATAACCACAAATAAGGTAGTGAAAAGTTACCAAATGACTAGGGGGTCATCGCGTGGGTAGGATACTGAACCCATACTATTGTTCGTGAAGTATATAGTTGGCCCGTGATTCATTTTTAGGACTGCAGCTATGGCATGATCGGTTCTCTGATTCTCATTTAGTCGGTAACAATGCATTGCGGAGTTGGAGATGACATTGTGGGATGATGCCCCATTAATATCCCCCAGTATTATCTCGCAAACTACAATGTCCCTCTGTACTGGCCCAATCACTGCAGGCCCTACTAGCGCGCCATGGGTGACCAATTTTTCAGCAGGGATTGCTCATTTTAAGTACTGGGTGTAACATCCCTGCCAGAACCATGTTTCGATCATATTGATTAGATCATAACATTTTTTGGTCTCGTGGACATGAACTTTGTAGTGAGCACAATATGGTTGATCGGGGCAGTCTATTTTCCTGCGTGGCTTTCTGTATGCTGGGTCTTTCTTGGCGATTATGAGGAGGCCTATTCGCGAGATCATGAGGTTGCTGGGTGAATATCGATCCCAACGCTCAACCCTCAGTTTGCCCTCTCAGAGAAGAAGTTTGGATTTTCCCTGTAATTCTTGCTTTCCTCCTCTTTGGCTTCTACCCTCACCTTCATTCTATTTTTTGTCTTGGTAGTCACGAGGGAGTTTAAAAATCTCTGAACATACTAGTGGCAACGGGGCTGAAGCAGTACTCAGAAGAGCCGCTATCCGAGAAACCGACGCTTGGTTGCCAACCTCTACGTTTTGGTACTTGCATACTTTTTCATGAAGATTTTCCAAAGTTTTAGGTCATCTCTTATGTAAGGCTTCTCGTAACTTCGAGCTAGGTAGGCAAACTCTCATAAATGTCAAGCAAGCAGTTTGGGCATCTACTCACTCGATAAGTACAAGGTCGGCTTTAAACCTTATAAGGATTGAATAAATGGTTTCTCCGACCTGCAGTTTTAAAGTAAATAGTTCAACTAACTATATCTTCGACCATTAATTATGCAGGTATTTTTCCACGAAAGCTAATGAAAGTTGTTTGAATGTGAATATAAAATTAGGCTCGGGGCTTTGGAACTAAGTGAGGGCCCATCTGACAGGGTCGAGGGGAATAGGTGGCACATGTACTCATTAATTTGGTGTTGTAGGTCGATATTGTATTAGAACTTAGAGATGCGTCGTCCCGGGTCCTGACTTTCGTTGAAGGGTTCAATCTTTGGCCTGGAATCGCTTTACCATAGTACGTAGTTTCGAATAGTCCCTGTAAATGGGGTATTGTGGACCTTCTGAAGAGTCTCTTGTGTTAGCCATTTTACCGATTCGTTATCCGTAACAATGTCTCTACGAAGGCGGCTCATAAAGGTAAGTGGTAACTTCTCCATTCTTCCCTTCTTGGCCTTTGTCCTCCCCTTATCAAAGGTTCATCATAGTAACTTTCTTCGACTGTCTCGTACGACTGCCCAAACTATTGTCGTCCCTAGTACCGCTCATTGTAAGCATGGCCATTCTCCCTGGGGGTTGTGGGTTTCCTTCTTGATATTGCCTTAGAATGTACCCAGGTGGGTAGGATGGGTCATCAGGGCTATACTGCTGATGCCACTAAGGAGAATTATCGGGATAATTGACGTAGAAGGTACCTGGGTATGATGGAGGAGTGGGGGGATGTATATCATTGTATCGTGGGTCGTACCGACCAGGTGAAGGCAGGCTCGTATGGCTGATCTGGTATGTTGGTAGTGGGGGTTGTTGTTTGCCAGGGGGCTGTACTGGTCGTTTGGGTAGTGGAGGCCGTGGCGCGCTAGGAGCGGTACCGATCCACAAGGTATCAGATATTGGTTGTAGATCATTGTTGTTTGGGGCTCGTATGTCGGACCGTACATCGGCGGTAAATCGGTTGAGGTTTGTTGTTTTGGTTGTCGACCGGTACCTTATTCGGCGTAGAGTCTTATCTCTTACCATTTCAGAGGCTACTGAGGTACCGATGGGAGATTGGTTTCCCGCGACGGGAATTTTGCGCATCTCATCGTTCGCTTCCTGAAGCTACCGGATCGGAGCTTCTTTCGTCATCATTTGGTCTTGCAATTGTAAGAGCGCCACTCTTATCTTGGCCATTGCTTGCTTCTGCGTCTAATTTCGTGTAAAAACTACCATCTTCGCGTTTGTATATATAGAGTTTTATCGCGAGGACACAGACGATGCCAATTGTAGTCTTCTAGGTTTCCCAAGGGGACGACAATACTTGAAACGTTGTTTAGGGCTTGACACGTCCCACCAGAGGAGGGCGCCACTCAACTCTCTCTGGGTCTCTTCTCCTTCTTCCTTTAGAGCTGTTAAGGTTTAGTAGATGGGAGAGGAGGTTTTGAAAAAATGTCTCCTCTTAAGTTCCTCTCATTCCCTATTTATAGGGAGGGTTTTAGACCTAAAAGTGCTTGGGCTTACGCGACATGTATAAAGTCTGAATCAACCCCGCGGGGTTAACTGTTTTTGGTGTGACACGTGGGGTCGTTGAGTTAGCTCCCCCTAAGACGTGCTAGTCTAGGGGGAGGAGGGCACCAACGACCTGAGTCCTTTGTGGGGAGCGGGGGCGTGCTCCCTATAGTATTGTTTGTCTTATTCCACTATTATGGATGTTCTTAACTAGAAACACAAATTTTTTTAGGACGAAACCTGCTGATCTGAAAAAACTTTACAATCTCCAAACACAAAATTTATCAATTTTTATTTTATTTTTGGAAGGTGCAAGTCGGTTTTAACCATGCCCCAAAGGGAATCCAAAGCCCAACGGCCATCACAAGCCCCGAAGGGTTAAAGCCTGAAGAGGCCACAAGCCTGAAGGCCCACAAGACTACCCAAAGGATTGCCCCCAATTCTCACCCATAGGGGTTCGAACTCATGAACTCTCATGGGGTGGAGGGTCAAGAGCTCAGTGACCCATCCTTAATTTTAGGTAAATGTTGAGTGTGAGATAGACGAAAGTGTTCATGTCTCAAAGGATATGATATTTTTTAATGGATAATAATTGAGGAATCAATGGATGGTCACAGGTGAAGAGAAATACTGTTTGTGGGTTTTTTGATAACTTTTCTTAGCATAGGATGCATACTTCACTCCCCCAATAATTATGGCTAGTGGTTGCTTGTACTTTGTAACAGTAATACAACACGCATAAGATTCACTCTAATGCAGTTCCAAATCATTGTTTTTTAGTGGACAATGAGTCAAATTATAGAACTTATTGAGAATTCTCACAACAAGTCCCAATCAAAGAAAGGATGATAAAAGCTTATGGTCTACAGGTCCGGCAGGACTAGAGCATTGATAACTAAATGTTTCTTAGTTCCACATTATTTTGTTGGTGAAATAGTATTATTTGGATATTTCGATATTTCAAAATTGTCTCCGCAATATATGGATCTTTTGATATTTCAAAATTTTGCGAAGAAAGAAAGACATCAACAAACTTTCAATGAGCGTACTACTATGAGAAGGGTAGCTAGCTTGATAGAGAAAAGAGAGATAAAGAAACAATAATTAACTTAGGAGAGGCAGATGAGAATATGATTAGAAACTTGTTCAAGATCTCCTCCGCAAACAAAGATAAAAAACGCAATATCGAGCTCTCATAATCAAATTATACGGACACTAGGACCCCTTTTGGTATTGTTTAGATAGTATTAGTGTATAAACCTTACATTTTAACATGTGGGAGAAAAAAGAAAGAATTAACATCTAACGGCACAATCGGACAACATGTTCTATCATCCCTAAGATAGAAGCATACCCGTTTTACTTCCTAAAATGTTGAAATTTTCTTACCTTTTTAAAAGATATGGACCTCAAAAACAATCAGATATTTATTTAAATAAGGGTGATACTTAACAACTCTTAGAAGAAATTGTGGTTGAAATTGTGAGTAACAAAACACCTTAACAGCTGCAGCATATTAAAGCTGTGCATAATCACACAGTCCAATTCATTTAATACACACCAAAACCCAAAGGATCTGAAAACACTAGGATGATTCGGATTGTTGTTTTTAATATCAGATATTATTAATGTTTATATTTTGATTGAATATTACCCATTTGAAGATATTGTTGAGTGGAAAGCCCGGAAGCCAATTTGGGTTAGCAATGAACAAACACAAACAAAAAAATACACACTACACCTATTTAAGGTGGTTCGATAAATTGTCTACGTCCTCGTGCGAGAGAGAGAGAGAAAGAGAGAGAGTTTATTCAAAATCTCAATTATAATCACTCCATCCATTAGAGGTTCTCACTCAAGAATCCTCTCCAATTTGTTCTCACCAAAGGATTGTCTAAAAAGATAACTCTCAAAGAACAAAGTTTCCTTTTATATACTAGGAAACCTTTACAATCGCTCAAATCTCGAGACAATCAAGAGGATTGAAAAACATAAAAAAAAAAAAAAAAAAAAATTTCCCAATTTCGTTCGAACGAAATATGAAGTCGTTCGAACGAAATTTGCGTCTGGGCCAAAATTCTAGGGGGTTCAACAAAGGTCATTCGGACGAAATATGAAGTCGCTCGAACGACTTGGGCTCCTGGCCAAAATTTTAGGGGGTTGTCAAAGGTCGTTCGACGACTCTCACCTCGTTTGAACGACCAGGCAACAGGCAGCCCCACAATTCTCCACCTCAGTGAGATTTCCCCAAACCAAACAATCAAAATCTGAGCCGAACAAAGAAACCATCCAAACTGATCCCAAACAAATACTTTCCTCCATCAAATGTTCCCAAAGACCCAAACATACAAATAGCCCAAGGAAGCAACAAAACCAAGTGTCCCCAAAAGGCCAATCCAACCAGCGTCCCAAAAGACCAAGAACTAACCAAATTCCAAGGAATCCAAATCGACTAAATGTCCCAAGGAACCCAATCGACTGCACCAATTAATGGTTGTCTACGTACCTCCGTGATCAAGTCGCCGTATTCACACAACATCTATCATTAACATGCGAATTTGAACTAAGTCCAAACAATGATTAACTTAATTCCCGAAACAACTTTCGTAAACATAGTTGCCAGGTTATCTTTGGTGTGAATCTTCTTCAACAGATCTCACCCTCTTCCAGGACTTCTCTGACAAAGTGATAGCGTACATCATATCTTTGTGCGCTGATGATGACCTAATCTTTGGCCAAGAAGATAGCGCTCTGACTATCATAGTAAACATTAAGATGGTCCATCTTAATGCCTAAATCGCGTAGAAGACCTTTTATCCAATAGATTTCTTTAATCGCCTCAGTCACCGCCATATACTCTCTGCCACATTAGTGGATAGTGTAACCGTTGACTGTAGCGTGGATCTCCAACTAACTGGCCCTCCACCCAAGTAAACACATACCCGTAGTAGACCGCCGTTTATTTACCAATCACATATAGTTAAAATCCACATAACCCACACAAAATCGATCAATCGAATCTTGTTTATGAAATTCCAAACCAATATCCATAGTACCTTTTATAATGTAGAATCCATTTCACAGCTCGCCAATATCTCTGCCCGATCATGCATGTATCGACTAACCATACCAACCGCCTGTAAATATCTGGCAGAGTATATCCATAGCATAGATCAAGCTACCACCACGCTAGCATAAGGAACTTGACTCATAAATCACGTTCCTCATCAGTATTGGAGACATAGAAGCCTTGAGCTTAAAATGAGGAGCAAGGGGCGTACTTACAGATTTTGTGGTACCATCAATGCCAAATCTCTGAAGTACCTTCCTCATATACGAAGTCTGAGAGAGACGCACTGTTCCATTCTCTCTATCTCTATGAATCTCCATACCAGAATCTTTTTCGTATCACCAAGATCCTTCGTTTCAAATTCTTCACCCATTTGATTTTTTAGCTTATCAATCTCACTTGTGTGCTTACACGAAATAAGCATATTATCCATATACAAAATCAAGTAAATAAGGGACCCATCACGTAACTTACGTAAGTAGACACAATGGTCATAATGACTCTGCTTGTACTTCTGCCCAATCATAACTGATCAAACCGTTTGTAGCATTGTCTTGGAGACTATTTCAAACCGTACAACGACCTTTTCAGGTTACACATATAGTCTTTCTTCCCTACAACCGTAAACCCCTCGACTGAGTCATATAGATCTCTTCTTTCAAATTCCCATGTAAGAACACCGTCTTAACATCGAGTTGTTGCAACTCCAAATCGAAATGCGCTACTAAGGCCAATAGGATTCGTATGGAAGAATGTTTTACTACCGGAAAAAACACCTCATTGTAATCTATCCCATCCCTTTGAGCGTAGCCCTTGGCTGTAAGTTTCGCCTTGAAGAGTATATCATTATCAAGAGATCCCTGTTTCTTAGTGTAGACTAATTTACAACCGATCGCTTTCTTTCCTTTTGGCAACTTTAAAAGTTCCCAAGATCTATTTTTAAAAAAGAATGCATCTCTTCCTTCATCGCTCCCTCCCAATGTTTAGACTTATAGGTGGAGGGAGCATCCTCTTCAATGACCGGAAGTGCATAGGCTACAATGGCCTTCACTTTTGGAAGTACTATATCTTTTATAAGCCAACTCGGTTTGCTTGCATCCCTCTTTGGTTTACTCTTTGCGATTGACTCCGCCACCAGAATCTCTTCATCCGTACTACCAAATACTCAACCTTCATCCGTGTCTTCATCATTTGGAACATGTATTAATGGCTCATCACCCGTTGTCACACTGGTAGATTACTCTAAGTACGGAGCTCTCTGGCCAATGTAAAGACGCATCAATCTCCACCCACTGCAATACCCCGCTGGTCGTCTCCTCTGTGTGCTCAGAGCCATGCGACTTTATCATAAAAGCCTTATCAAAAGTGACATCTCTGCTCATAATAATCCTTTGGTCTCTCGTATCCCATAACTTATAACCTTTCACACCATTCTTCTTACCCAAAAATAGCATTCCTTGCACGTGAATCCAACTTACCATCCTTAACATGATAGTATGTCGGACACCCAAATATTCGAAAGAGTATCATAATCTGTAGCAGGTTCTCCCACCAAGCTTTCATTGGTGTTTTACCCTCAATTGCAGTCGAAGGCAACCTATTAACGAGATAACATGCATATGTCAAAGTCTCAGCCCAAAATGCTTTGCCCAACCTAGAATTGGGCAACATACACCACAACTTCTCCAGCAAAGTACGGTTCATGTGCTCAGCTACCCCATTTTATTGCAGTGTCTCTCTAACTGTGAAGTGTCAAACTATCCCTTCATCCCGACTTACTTACAAGAATGGATCATTAGTATACTCCCCACCATTATCCGAATAGAGCGACTTGATCTTTCAGCCGGTCTGAGTCTCAATCAACTTCTTTCACATCATGAAAATTTATAGGACTTCATCCTTCTTCCTCATAGTGTACACCCAAACACGCCTAGAAAAGTTATCCACAAAAGACAAAAGTAATGTTTCCCCTCTAGTGATGTATATTCATACAAAAAATAACCCGCCGGTTGATATGTTTACGAAAGTTGTTTTTGGGATTAAGTTCAATCATTGTTTAGATTTGGTCCAAATCTTTTATATGGATTGATTTGTCCCCTAATGGGGATTTTAGGAACTATGGGCGACTTCATCCACGGTACCTAGGCAGCCATTAATTTGGTGTAGTCGATTTGGTCATTTATGACATTTATTTTGGGGAAAAAGGGTTTCATTTTGGGATCGATTTGGTGGGTTGGCAAAGTTCGGCTCAGATTTGGGAAATTTTCATCGAGGTTGAGAATTGTAGAAGAGTGTTCTGCTTTATGTTCGAATAGACACAATGTCTATTCGAACAGAAGAGGTAGAATATTTTATGTTCGAATAGGACACAATACCTATTCAAACAGAAGAGGTTAAATGCCTTCTGCTCAAATTGGACACAATGCCGTTTCAAACAAAAGAGGCTAAATGCCTTCTGTTCGAATAGATTTTGGAGTCTGTTAAAACAGACATCGGTAAACTCAGTTTTGAATGTTGAATTAAAGCCATTGGTTTTGCCTCGAGATCTATATTGATGTAATAAGTTTCTCAAGTATATAAGAGAGACTTACGGTATTTGGTAGCCACCGTTGGTAAGATCTATTTGTGAGGAATCTTTTGAGAGAAAAACTTTGAAAGACCTCAAATTGGTTTGTGATTATAACCTTGGATCTTTGAATAAAACTCTCTCTCTCTCTCTTTGTGTGGGACGCAAGCAATTTGCAGAACCACGATAAATGTGTGTTCTCTTGTGATTATGTTTATTTTCTTAGTTAGTTCATCGCTAATTGGATCGAATCAGTGGTCGGCTTCCGCGGTGTAGCTTAACTGTCCTTTTTGCTCCATCATTGTTGTATTTTAATTTTAGCAATCATGCCTCTTTATTTTGTTCTTTAGTATATTCTCTTATTTCAGACATGTTTGGAGTGTGATCCGTGAAACTTTCATATTTTTTATCTTTATATATCTACTAGTACTAACCGTGACTACGCACGGGTAAGTATGTTGACGCGCCCTCGGCGCTATCTCTAGAGCATCAGCCAAAGGCATTATTCCAAAGTGGTTTTCAATTCGTCAAACGAAATCTCAAACACCAAATAGTGCCAAAATGCATTTTGGTCCAACACAATGGACTAACGTGACTCTTAGGCAAACATTAATCACTTTTCTAATTCTGTAAACTGAATATTAATACACTAATTTACCAACTTTAACTACATCTTGTATGTGACCAAATCTTCTGTAGGGACTTATCCCTTGAGCTGAGATATCATTGAGCTAGTACCATGCCAGACTCACGCAACATGCACGTGACATACGCTATCAATAATGACACCTGGACTACGAACTGCAGAAAAACGTGATTCGAGCACTCCAAGTAAAACAGAACAAGTCAAGGACACTTGTCTCCCACGAACTGGCAGTTACAGAGATTACCTCCACTCTTCCCCCAATTCAAGAAAACGTGTTGAAACATGTAAACGAACTGAGACTAAGGTATATAAAAGGGACAGAACACAGAAGAAGAAGAAGAAGAAGAAGAAGAAGAAGAAGAAAAAGAAAAAAAGAAGAGGACCAAGTTTTTCTATCTCAAGAGATCATAACTTGTAATCAAAATATCAGTCTCAAACAGTAAAGTTACAGTTACTAAAATCCTTAAGCCGAGGTCGTGGTTTTTACCTATTCAAAGGTTTCCACGCTAACCCTGTGTCAATTTCTATTTTTATTATATTTGTTGTCACATGTACATTTGGTGCTATTACGAAATTAGGCCCTTATCTTCTTTGTCCACATTAAATACTGTGAAATACATTCTTAGGGAACACATTGTACATGTGATAATATGAAAAAGTAAAACATTCATTTACATTGACATTCATCCAACTTAACTACAATTTAAACTTCAAAGATATCAGAAATATCTATATATAAGTAGCTCTAGTTGAATCAAATGCGAGTCATGTGGTATCGGGTTCAGACATAAAAAAAACATCTTTGAGAGTTGAAAAGAGCAACACATTTGAGTTCTTCTTCCCTATTAGTCTCTCTCCACCATAATTGATATCACTAGAGATGGGTAGAAGACCTTGTTGCTCTAAAGAAGGTTTAAAAAGAGGAGCTTGGACTGCTCTGGAAGATAGAACTCTCAAAGAGTACATCCAAATCCATGGTGAAGGGGGTTGGAGAAATCTCCCCATTGAAGCAGGTCAATAATATTACATACATGCAATTATTGAAGATTTATATTTAGGGGTTTGACAGTTTTAGTATTTGAAATCAATGCTCTGTTTTTAGTTATTTAAATGCTCCGTTTTTTTATTCTTCCAAGAAGATGGGGTGGGGATCATAGTATGTTCATTTGACAAAAAAGAAAATTTTGAGATTGTTTTTGAAAATTTGCAAAATGGGTGCCTAAATTTGAGTATTCGGTGATGCAGGTCTTAAACGTTGCGGGAAAAGCTGTCGACTTCGATGGTTAAACTATTTACGACCTGACATCAAGAGAGGAAACATATCTGAAGAAGAGGAAGATCTTATTATCAGACTTCATAAGCTTTTAGGAAATAGGTTTTCTTCTACATGTCTTTATATATTGCATGTTTTATTTATTTATTTACACGATCATAGTTGTTTTTTTTCGCTGATAGATGGTCGCTTATAGCTGGTCGTCTACCAGGGCGAACAGACAATGAAATCAAGAACTATTGGAACACCAATTTATCGAAAAAGGTTCAAACTCGTTCAACCTCAAAACGGACTCACAAACAGTCGACTCTATCCAAGGAAAAGAGGATTCTGATCAACCCAACTCCACAAGGACGAGTGCCACCACCAGTACCGACCACTGAGTCTCGTGTTGTACTAACCAAAGCCACAAGGTGCACTAAAGTTTTTTTCACTCAAGAAGAGCCCGGCACAGTTAACGAGTTTGTCGTGAAGAAAGCACCAGAATCCGATGGGTTGCTATCGGATTTAATGGCTGATCTTGATGTGGGGGGACTTTGTTTATCTGAATTCCTACATTCGGACTTCTCAGACCTGCGCAGATTCGACGATAATAATGCAATTTGTTTAGACGGCAATAACGATAATAACAATGACTTGTTCTCACAAATTTCATCTGATGATCCACTCTTGTTCTATGGCGAAAATATTGAACAATATTGGACCGGAGTTGACTGTATTCAACGTGACGCGGCGCCCGATCTCCAGTCCTTAGCTATATTTCTTGATGCTGAAGAAGAATTGTTAGGAGAGTAGGTTTCAAGAATGAGTTATTTATCCCACTATGCATGTACGTATTTCGTTTTAATAAGGCTCATTTCATGTATACATTCTGCCACCATTCCCTCTGAAATAATATAATGCGATGTACTGTTACAAAATCGGTCCACAGTTCCGAATTGTCAATATCGTTATAACTGTTATAACTCCAAATATACGGTCTTTTGTTTTCATTGTTTTTTTGTTTTTTATTTTATTTTATTTTATTTTATTGTTAAGCCGTAAATTTATTGCTATACAAGGGATATTACAAAAGTGGTATTATCTTTCTTGAGTGCATCCAAAAGCCACAGGGGGGGGGGGCCCACACCAAGTCATACAATAGTCATCCGCCATAGGTCTAGTGGCAATCTCATGAGCTATGAGCTACAGAGTTTGCACTATGCAGTATTTAATATAAATATCTACAAAATAGCAAAAAATGGCCAAACTATCCTGGAGGACTGTTTTGATTGTCTAAGAAACTGTTGCATTTCCATTATGGCAAAAGAAGTTAATAGCCTCTACATCCGTTTCAATGACAACCTTTTGTACATCTCTCTCCTGGGCCCAGATAACTTCTCCCAGCACTGCTAAGGCCTCGCCTTCTTCGATAGTTGCAAATCTGCGGGTTGAACGACGGGCTGCACCAAAGACATTACCATCATCTCGCAGTACCAACCCAATACCATTAAAAAGTTTATTTTTACTGAAAGAAACATCAACGTTAATTTTTGCCTAACCTGCGGTCGGGATACTCTAAGGGACCTTGATAATAGACCTATCTAGATGCCTAACCGGTTCATTTAAAATTATTTTATTAATGACAGTGGAGATACGATGCGGGTCTTGAGGTTTGTTTTGAAAAATAATTTCACATATAGACTTCCAAATCATCAAAGACATGGTAAGTGTCACAACGGTCCATAGTTCACGATCAATAGGCCAGGCATGCGGCGGTGTGATCTACCAAGAGACCAAGTCGGTAACAGTCATATGTACAAATTGGTGAAACTAACTGCCAAACTCCGTTCCAAACCATACAGCCCGGGTGAAGGGGAACTCAAAGAGGAGGTGGTGAAGGGCTTCCGTCGGGGAGGTGCACAAGGGGCAGGAGGTATCCGAAAGTTGCAAAGACCCTGCGATCTTTGTTCGGCAAGGAACTATGTTCAAGATGCACTTCCAGCCGAACAGTTGGGCCCTAGGGGTTGCCTTGTTATTCCAGATCTTCAATAGTTACCTGGGAGGCCAATTTAGGATCTCCATCTGGGGGCCTGCCATGGTCGCCCGGTAAGAGGATTTAATGGAGAATTTCTCATCCTTGGATGGGCACCATCGGATCTTGTCGGGACCCCCCAGTTGGGGGAGAAAAATTTAGGTAATGTGGTCAATGAAGGTGGCATTGCAATACTTTTGTAATTCCCCAACTTGCCACGTCTTCAGAACGGGGTCAATGAAGTGGCTCACCAGCTGAGGCTGATTCTCCCCAGGGAGGTCGGGGCGTAGAATCGACTGCCTGTCCGTGCCCGTGGGGATCCAATTATCAGTCCAGAACTTGATATGATCTCTGGACCGACCCTGCCAACAGGAGTTATTCTTGACCGTACCGATAGCGAAAAAGATGCTACGTCAAGTCCAAGAGGCATCCGCTTTCTTCTTAGCCTGGAGAATCTCACAACTGGGAAAGTATTTAGCTTTCAGGACTTGCCCCACTCTTTCTTATATTGTAAGTTATAAGATGCGACCTAGTAGGAATTTATATAGCTTTTGGACTTTTTAGAAATTCTCGACATGCTTATTTTTTTGAAAATTGAGTCAGGACCTTTAATCGAATTAAACCAAATCAGGACCTTCAATCGAATTAAACTAAATCAGGACCTTTAATCAAAAATAAGATGATACAGACATAACTTCACAATTAGAGTTTACATAATTCCTCTACACTTCATGTATCATCATCGAGTTGTTCACGGGTTGAAGAAGGGGAGAATACCTTACAAGGATTGATTTCAGAAGATTGAGATGAAAGATTCAGACTCAGGGGAGGGAGTAGTGATGATGAACAAAGACCAAAGTTTGCCATATGATTTGGCTTTAAAGTATAAAACTAATGTTGTTTGATTGAAAATATAGGCTAATTCGGCAGATGATATGGAAGTTTATAAGTGTGAAGGAAGTCTGAAATTTCTTGTGGGATCTGACAGCTGAGACTTATTTTTAAAGCATAGGAGAGATCCGAGCGGCCTAAACAATCCTCGATTCACGAGAGATGGATAACGAATGACTGATGAGTTATTCCTTTAGGTGTATAGATTATGACATTCCTTTATATTTTCTCAAAATTTGTTCATGTTTTCAATTATAACAACATTATTTTACAAATAACGGTATAACGGTATATAATTTCGGTATAATTGTAAAAGAGAATACTGAAATGGGCTCAAGACATTACTGTTATAAGTGTTACTTAAAACTATAGTTCAAATATTAACCCTCTTAACATGCAAGTAAGATGGTCAACTTAGGTGTGACTGTAAATTCTTAAATATTTTCAATAAATAAATAAATTAAAACATGAAGACATTGGAAAAGGTGTGGTTCATGGTTGAATCTCTTTTAAGACAAGTCATAGGTTCGAATCTTGCCATCTTGCGGGTTCTCGATTATCTAGATTTGTACATTCTTTTTTCACCATCAAATTTTGCAGACAGTACTCTGTGGTTTTCAAGTAATCTATGGTACTAGAGGTTCGTCTATCTCTTTCTCTCTCACCATTGCTACAATTATCTTGAATTTGAACTTGGGTTTATGAAAAAAAAAAAAAAAAAAAAATCTTGGTGGGGTTTAAGAATTGGAATTTGATCCAATTCTTGAGGAGGCGATGCTTTTCTTGGTTCCGAACGCGGAACATAATTCGCGGGGGTGGCGCTCCCTAGTCAGGGCATTATGAGAGAATTAGCGACGTTATAGTAGACAATTACCTATGTGAGATATTAATCTTTTCATCTCTCCTTGAAAATGAAATAAGCCTTTATATTTGGTCGCAAACGTCTAATGCAACAGATTAACAGCTAACAACTAAGATAGTTATTATTTTGGCTTTGGCGGGAAATCCTTAGGGGACGCTAGTTATAACGATTTGTTTGTAAGGAAACTGCGAATAAACTTATCAAAAAATGTCTAGCTATGATGAATTGGGAATTTTGTTTAGTTTCTTCCAGCATCTCATCTCATGTATAAAACGCAAACGCTCCTTATCCTCAGCTTATCCTTAATATTTCTTATATAATATATTATATATACATATCAATGTAGATTGTTTTATTAATATCGACGCTACATAGTTCTTTCAAAATTATACATACAGTAGTACTACCTGTGACCAAGTCACGACAAAAACATTCGCTATGGTATATACTTCAGCACTATCTGTTTTATCCAAGCCCAATGCGGGTGACAAATTACCTTAAGGGAAGAGGGAGAATTGCAAAGAGGCACACCATAGTCTAAACATCGATACTGGAAGAAATATCCATGAATTTCGATAATTCTTATTGTAAATCTTTCAAAACCAAGGCCCATTGTTGTTCACTATGCATAGAGAAATAGGGAAAGTAATTTCAGGGTAGCAGAAGTGGTGATCCTGATTATTTATAATGCAACCCAAGAAAAGAAGAAAACAAATAGGCAACTTACAAAAAAATCTGAAAAAAGAAAGAAAAAGACAATCAATAAAACCTAATGTAATAAACGAATGATCTTCAAAACACTTCAAAACACAGCCAATGAGTTAACAGGGAAAATAGGAAAAAGAAGCAAACCACAACAAATATTACATACATAGAGGAAAAATCCTTTAACTATCTTTCAAAATCGTACAACTTTGGTTTGTAACATTCAGGTGGTCTCCTGTATGGTTGTATTTCGGCTTCATATTCGGAACTGTCAACATAATAAAAAGTTATTCGTTAACGGTACTTGGGCGATATTGGAAGAAATATCTATAAATTTTGATAGTGGAACCATGCACTTTCATATTCAGAAATGTCAACACGGTAAAAAGTTCTTCATCAACTATATTTGGGCAATACTTGGGCGATATTGGAAGATATATCCATGAACTTTGATACTGGACTAAATACTGGAAAATAGCTTCATCGAATGGGTAAGCATGCAACATTGCCTTACAGTGTAACCATTAATCTCATTTGCAAGTTCTTTATTAACTTTACCCATGATTTCTTGATCCCTTGCCCTCTCGATTGTTGAAGTGTTACTATTGGTTTTAAACTACAATACAAAAAGGTTTTGCCAATATAAAGAACTATTAGAAACTAAAGCATGATATGTGTTGAGACAACTTTGCTCAAATTAATATTACTGTCCCCATTATTGCATTGAGTTGGTGGAACTAATTAAGACCTTGAACAATTAAATAATGTCATTTTCCTCACCACTGTAATGTCCTAATGTTGCGAAAGTGAACATGGGACATTTGATTGCCATGGTAGAGTTAGCCAAACAGATGTGAAGAGTTATCAAAAGGGTGAAAAATGCATATATGAAGAGATTGTACCTGAATTTGGCAAGACTTTGGGGAATCACAGTAGAATTGGTCAATAGTGATAGGTTCGCAACATTCTTGATTCTCATATTCTGAAAGTACACTCCACAGACATATCCAGACCCATCCTATTTCAAAAAAGAAGAGTGTTCATCTCAGTTTTTTAGTGCATGTATATTCCTCAAATGCAGTTTACTATGCACCATCAATATTTGAGGATTCGACAGGATAGTTGTCAGGTCTTGATTCTGAGGTAGTTAGAAGAAGCTTTTAGGAACACAGTATCTAAGACAATATGTGTGGCTATACCAGTAGTATTGTTATTGTTCTGGACGATATTATCTATACCGAAATGAATAACAAAATTTTTTAGAAATGCAATATTCTGGCATGATATTTGTGCTTGAATCTATTCCTATTTAGCTTTAATGGAAAACAAAGTTTGTTGATTTAGTGATGTGGATCCCAACAGTGTTTGGGGTGGTCACTGGAGTCTAAGATTTTAACATTAGCCAAGCACATAGAATCATTGATAGGATCTTAAATGTACATCAGCAATTCTGAATTATAATAGATTAAGCGGGAAAAAAAGGTAAAAAGAAAGAAAAATAATGTTTGTTAATACTCTAACCTTGAATGGCTTCGGTAATGCTTAAATTGCACCTTCTCCAAATGCGCAAAGTGGGCATGAACAAAATCAAACATACATTTAAGCACAACATAGTTGAATTTTCTTTGAGATTAAGATCGAAATGTAGTGTTAAAGGATGATTGATTGAATCTTTTTGAGATACCTTTTTGATGTTTCAATATGAAGATGTGACTAACTTGATCAAGTCGAAGTAAGAGGGACGTACTTGAGTTGGGTAACCTCTGGACAGGCAATTTGATAGTGATAACCTATTTTGACCCAATGCAAAAAAAAAAAGAAAAAAAAAAAGATATATTGAAAAGGTTATAGTTATTGAATTAGTAGAAAAACTTACCCTTCGCTTTTGCCTATATCCTTATTAGTCTTCCTTGATTGTAGTTATAACTTCATCTTTTCCCTGGGAAAAATAAAGTAACCGTCATGAACATAAATAGTCGACTAAGGACTAATGTAAGTGTGTGGCAATACACTAAACCAATGGGAACATAGTAAAATACACAAAAATTGTAGTCAAAGAGTACAAATGGATCATACACCAAAACAATCCAGAAAACTAATCGACATAATGAAATGCGCCCATAACATATCCTAATCCTGAATACCTATGAAACCAAACCAACTAACAATCAAAATAAATAGATGGGTGTATGCAATATGGAGAGAGAGATGTAAATTTTTTACCCCCAAGATGTGTACTGAATGGCATCAGATTAGCGTCGGGATTTGAAAGGGCGGTGAAGACATTGAATTCCTAGAGAGAGAGGCGCAATCAGCGTGAGGAAAGATATTGGGGAGAAGTACAAGTAAAGGGTGGTTGCGAGAGGAAGGGAGAGAGAAAGGAGTGGGTGGGTGGTTTGAGGGAGAGAAAGTTTAAACTTTTAAATTAGTAAAGCATGTATTTTTTGGTTGCAGGGAGACACGTGGCAGAAATAATGACAGCCGTTTGTTAGTTTCAGAAGTTTTCAAAAGCTTTACTCTTGTGAGAACGAATCTCAACCTTTCTTTCAAGTTTTTGCATCGAAAGACGCACTAACTTAAGTTTGTCTTGATACAAGTACTCTTGAATGTATTAATATTTTATAAATATCGACACTACATAGTTCTTTCAAAAGCAAAAGCAAGATGAACATGCTATCCTACGATTATGAGTACTTTTAGTGTGATTTTAAGCATAACTTCTCTCACATAGTTACCTTATGAGTAGAGCTGGCAAACGGGTAACACTGGCTGAACTTGATCCAAACATGTTGGCTCAGTTTGGTTCGAGGCAAATGTTAAGGTATGAACTCGAAGCTATGTTTTGTCAAGACTGGAAACTGGTTAGATTCATTCGAACGATATTGTTGTCCGTTCGAACGAAGAGTCAAGCTTGTTGGAATTTGGCCCAGAAGGACAAAGTCGTTCGAACGACTTTGTGACTCGTTCGAACGAGATTAGCGTTTAACGTTTTTAGAAGTTTCCTCCGGTTTAGAAGTTTGATTGTGAGACGTAAGAGTTTGCCTCGAGATTTGTACTCACGTAAATTAGAAGTTTCTAATCTTGGTGTGAGCCCACTATTATATAAAGGGGTGAGAGGTTATTATATTAATCGTCTTGTGAGAGTTTAATCTTAGAGAAGTTTTAAGCTTTGAGAAAGCTTTGAGAGATCATTGTAACTTGTTTGATTTACATAGTAAATGTCTTGGGAGTGGTTTTGTATTCGAAAGGATTTTCCACTTCCATCCTCTAGAACTTTTGTGTATCTTATTGTTCTTGCTTGATTCTTGTTTATTATCTTATATTGGTGTTTCCACGTAATCGTTCTTGACGAGAAGAAGAGAGTAGCTAACTCGGATTCTCAACAGCAAACTGGATGCAAATGCAACACTTTGCATTTTCAACCGATTGTAGGTGTTTGGTTCAACTTAAATTCAAGGGGAATAAGTTATATGTGTTTGGTTCGTTGCAAATGCAAGTCAACTGCAAGCTTGACCACTTACATATGTTTGGTTCATTTTCGTAAAATAAATACAAGCAGTTTGCAACTGTTTGTTTTAATGTTAATTATCTAATGCAAAAGCAAGGAATTTCTATTTTGTGTAAAATTGACTCATTTTCTTTGCATTCTGTTGCAGTCAAAAATCTCTGCAACAAGACTTGCATCGAGGACTCTCTCTTCCCACCAAAAAAATCTCTTTTCCCGCCAAAAAAGTACCATGATCAAAAACAAAATAAAGCCATTTTAAAACCAAACTCTTGGTTCTCCTAAACCCTCCTACTTCAACAATCTCGTACATCTCTCTCTCTCTTTCTCCTTGTTATTGTTTTTGCATCATGAAAATAGATTTCAAGTCAGACTTGATTGAATCTGACCGGAAAAGTATATTCTTCCCAAGAAGTTAACTTGATGAATAAATGTTGTGGCCTAGGCTTTGGATGAATTTAGAAGGCGAGAATAGATGCTACAGTGCAGCATTTGAGGTTGAGGTGGGAACCAAATGTCCAATATTAAACACGCACAACCTACATATGACATGGACTGCTTAAAGGGTTTTGAACAGTGGTTTGAAATTACTAAGAAATGATAACTTGGTGAAAGACAAATAAATTGGAGCTTTTCCTCGAGACTGCATTCCAGGAGGGAGCATAATAATATCGAAATTACCATTGCAACTTTGAACTATCTCAACAATGCTAAGATATTATGCTTGCAAACCCTAATTATGAATTGGGAAGATCAGACCTTAATGAAGGGAACAAAAGAACTTATAAGAAACATGAGCAAGTGTGATTCATAACATGTTGAAACAAATAACACTACATAAAGAACTTAACCTTGACAACAAATATCCCAAAACTTTCACTCTCTAAGGAAGATATCTACTGTGTTTATCTATAGTGTTAGTTATCATAAAAAGGGAGTTCAATCCCAGAACCATAACTGCTGAAGCTCACAGGGCATCCTTCACTCTATTAAACTATGTTACTGGAAACATCTTCCCATATCAAATATTGAGCGCAACATTGGAAAGGCCATAATAACCTTATTGGCAAGAGATGGTTCTTCAATTAAGCACCAATGCTCTCAATCTCAGCACTTCTGTCCATCCTTTTCACAATGCCAGCAATGGCCTGATACATGATCTAACATAAACTAAGCTTAGATGTAAAGAAGAGACTATTGTTTCCAACTGAAGCTAAATCCAAGGAAGCAATTTTGACGTTGAGAATGAGAAGGGAGAAGGAAAAAAAAAACAATAACTGAAGTAATGGAGTTCGGATCAAAATCTTTATATCCATTTTCATTTTAAATTTCACCATTGAATCAGATAAAGTTGGTAGGTTCTCCATTCTCAAAACCTAATCAAATTTTATTATCTTGACAATCCAAAACCCCAGATTTACTTCTAACACACGATTTGAGGTGAGGAGAGAAAACATACTGAGGTTTTATTTCAACTACTGCAAGACTAGTTAGATTGGGATGTGAGGTTCTTTTAAGTACTACATCCATGAGATCTGTTTATTTCTGGAGCAGATTATGTGCTATGTTTAGAAGGAGATTATGTGCTCTATTCAATTGGTGGAGTAGACACTGAGGACATAGATGATGTTTATCGTTCTGATATGAGCAGGTTAGTGGATGAAGATGAGCACCTTGAAGATTAAAAGAAAACCCAAGCGTCCCCCTAACCGATTCTACTAGGAAAAAATCGGCTTCTGCTCCTCCATTGGAAAAATGACAACATGGAACTAAGGTAAAGAAGACAGATAAGTTGGAGGAACTACTTGAAGGTCTTTTGGGTACTCTCAGCGGGTTTCATGCCTCAATTGATCATGAAAAAACATTCACAACCCTACGTGAAGAAATTATGAAGACGGAAGGATATAATAACACCTATTTACGAGGTGTGTGGTACAAGATAATGAACTCTCCCAATGAGACACACTTTTTCCTTATTGGTTATAGATCGGAAAACATGCCTAGATAAATAGAGGGAGAGTATTAGAGATGTTTAGATAGAGGCTTAGGGTGGTTTAGTCACATATTAGTGAAAATAATTGGTCAAGTTGATTATTTAGATTTTTTATTTTATTTATTTTTCAGTTGGACATTGTTGGCAATAATAATGTAGTTGATTATGTTAATCAATGAAGAATAAAAGTTTAATTTAAAATAATTAACTTGCATTTGCGTACAATGCCCCTAACCAAACACGACCATTTGTTTCCACTTCACTTGTGTTACAGTAAACCAAGCACATGTTAACAAGTAGCATTACATTACTTGTAACACATTGTAAATGTAATTCATTTGTCTTGTATTGCAACCAATGTTTTGTAATGCAAGTGGTGTGTAAATGCAAGGGAATTATATTCTAGGTAAATGGTTGAAATACAATTGCAAAGTGTTACTTTTCCACCTCATGATTTACATTGCAATACATTAGCAAATGCATTGAACTTGCATTTGTATCCAGTTTGCCTCGAACCAAACTGAGTCGTTATGTCATTCTCATCTTAGCTACCTACCAAAACTTGAGTCATAAGATTGAAAGGTATAAGAGCATCCATAACAGCAAGGTGCGCCATGACTTGGCATGGTAGATTTGAGAATCCACCCTCTTCTATACAAATTAACCTCCGAGCAACTAGGTCAAAAATCCAGGTCGTAATGAATTTTCTATCCTGAGGGTATCCACCCCCAGGGTAGATTTTTGGTGGATTAATGCCGTGTAGTTCTGAACTGCGCGTAGCCTTCGAGCCAATAAGGTGATGACACTTGTCAAACTTCTAGTGGCTCCCATGCCACGCAGTTCAGAACTCCGCGTATATACAACGGCTAAGATTTAAATACGTAGACGGCTTTGATTTAAACAAAACCAAACGGTTAGTTCTTGCCGCTGAACCGAACTGAGCGGCAAGAGCCTGCATGAAATATATGTTGGTTCCCCCCTTATTACTGAGCAGCAAGAGCCTCCATGAAATATATGCTCAACGGCTATAAACGGCTAGTTTTTTATCTATAAATAAAACCCATTCATCTTCTACTCTCTTTATCTTCTACAATCAACTCATTCGTCTTATATCGTAAAACTCAACTTTCTTCCTTTGTTATCACTTTTGCAGAATCATGTCTGACAAAATCCTGGTTGGCCTACTTATGTCTGACCCATCACTCTCATCTTTGGAGTCATCATCTTCATCATCATCCGGAAGTAAAGAGCTCTTTCGATGTTAAATGGAGTTGATGCACGAGTATAACAAGATTATGATTGAGATGGGAGAAACAGAAGAAAGAAAGTAAGAGGCGACATCATCACAGAGGCGGGGAGGTAGTAAAATGGGAAGGATTGACAAGCAGAAAGGCCATGATCATAAATTGGGGGAGTTTAGCTTTAATCGGGATTACTTCGGTGGCAACCCAAGACTCAAAGGTATCCCATTTCGTCGTCGATTTTGTATGAGCGAAAGTGCGTATCAACGTATTTATGATCAAATAATTTCTTTGAACCCCTATTTTATTCAAGGAGAAAATGCCGCTAAGATGATGGGATTATCCTCGTACCAAAAGATAACGTGCAAACTTTGCATGTTATGTTATGGTACGAGCGCAGACGCCCAAGAAGAATACCTTCGGATTGGGGAGTCTATGGGTATTTTGTGCTTGAAAGAATTTTGTAAAACTATTATAACACAATTCAGAGCTCAATACCTTAGATCTCCCAATGAAAACGATACATTACACTTGTTAGAAGTGAATGAATCGCGAGGCTTCCCGAGGATGTTAGGCAGTTTAGATTGTATGTATTGGAAATTGAAGAATTGTCCTACCGGGTGGGCAGGACAATATACCGGGTATAAGAAAATCCCAATGGTAATTTTAGAAGTGGTTGCATCACAAGATCTTTGGATATGGCACACACTCTTTGGGGTGCCCAGCTCTAACAACAACGTGAACGTCTTGCATCAAGGGTGGCTTTTTTCAGCTTGTTTAATGGAGTTGCGCCACCATGCAATTATAATATAGGTACAATACCGTACACTATGGGGTATTACTTAGCAGATGGAGTCTATCCAAAATAGCAAACACTTGTTCAAACCATAAGAAATCTGTCCAACGATGCCGAAAGACATTTTTTGAAGATGCAAGAAGCACGCCGGAAAGACGTAGAGCGTGCTTTGGGGTTATTACAAGCTAAGTTTCAAATATTGGCACAGGGTGCGCAATTTTGGAAGCCTAGTGATCTAAGAAATGTTATGTACGCATGTATACTCCTGCACAATATGATTGTCGAAGATGAACGTCATACTTACATTCGGCAAATGGACATTGATCTCGAGTTTAGAAAATTCGTGAAGAGTTGGAATGAGGACTTAAATCTAAGACACGCGATCAACACTATGGCAGAGTACATCCAGAAGGTTCATGAAATTAGAAATGAAGGTGCTTATTTCCAATTACGAGATGAACTTGTCGCGCATTTGTGGAATTGAAAAGGGGCGGAGTAATGTAGTTTTCATCATTATTTTTTTATTTTTCTAAAGTAATGTATTTTGTTTCCAAGCTTTATATTGAAGTTATAATGTATTTACTCTACTTGATTGAACTATATTTTAAATAAAAGGAGCCGTGGGATATTTGCCAGTTTCTAAACTCTTATGGTAAGAAATGGGTTTGTTGAAGTTTACCAGTTTCTTAAAAAAATCATCAAGTAGCACTTTAAAGAAACTTGGTTTATTGCTTCTACCTTTTAATTTTGTACCAATTTCTTATGTTTTATTGTTTTAGTAGAGATAAAGAGAAGGAGAAAATCTCAGGTTCTATAAGAAAGAAATAAGAAGTAGAATACATTATGACATAGTATATCCATAAGGTTCATGAAATTAGATCAATAACAATTTTAGCCATAACGTACGATTAATAATAATTTTATTGAAATAATGAAATTACATAGAACTTAAGAAGTACTATTAATGGTAAGGATTACATCAATCTTCATCACTAGAAACGTCGTCATCACTTGGACGCTGCTCCTTCAACTTCTTCAAATATTTTTTAATTTGCTTCTTCATCCAACGCCTTTGTACCAGAAGTAGGTTACTTGGGTCCGTTGTCATCACCTTAATCATACGTGCATCTTCAATGGCTTTTTTTTGAGTTAGCTCTGCTTCACGCCTCATTTGAATCTCAGCCTCTCTAGCCAACTTTTGTTCCTCTCATGTTCTAGCTCTAGCTCTAGCTTCTTTTTCCTCTTTCTTCTGCTCGTCTCCCTCATTCCATGCTTTCATCATGTTGGTCATTGTCTCAAGCATCTTCTTCCCCCAATAACCTATATTTGACTTTACCGCTTCTTTTGCCTTGTATTTTTTTTTTTGTCGTCCGGTCGTACATCCCCACAAGAATATAGTGGTGCATCCACGTCGATAGAATCATCCGTACTTACGATATTTGGAGTATCAGATGTAGATGTTTTAGGATCGGTATTGGTGGAGTTACCCGGGCTATTGTTAAAATTTAATTTCCTAGCGACATTGCGGTCAGGTTGCCCGATATGATGAATTTATGATCATTTTGAGCAAGCTTCTAAAACTATGTACGCTTCCCCAAGTGTAAATGGTTTGCCTTGTGGTTGTGCGAATGTATCGCATGCCATACATTCCTAGAAATCAAATTAGAAAATTCTTTAGAGTATGATTCACCTTTAAACATTAATGAAATGAGAAAAAAAATACTTATGAAGTCAGCCGTTCCAATACCGGTAAAATGTCGGCTCTCAAGGTCTTGAATGATACCACTAAAAATCGAATATTCCTTATTGAGCTGCCCCTTATACGCACAATTGACATCGTTGTACGATCGCCACATCGATTGGTCAACACAGAAGGAGTTGAATTGATCACGCACCTTGAACCAAAATATAGCGGCTTTTTGGTTGTTTGTGGTAGTGAGGTTTTGAGACACTTGTGACCAAGCGCGTGCAAGATTCACGAAGTCATCGGATCACCAATTTTTGGAGTTCTTATATATTTCTTTGTCATCATGAACTTCATCCTCAACTATAATAAGTGTCGATGCCGTCTTTCTTTTAGACTTTGCCTTCCCACGCATATTACTTCTCGTGAGAACCGGATTGAATTCCTTAGAGATAATCGGAGAGACAACCAGAAAGCAACCGGCGATGTATTAAGATTTAAATAATTTAAACCCCATGTATCTTGCATCGGTATGGTACTTCAACTTCCACTGGTGAAAGCGGTTTGAGATAAATAATATGAATTCCCCGGTTGAGGGTACGAGCCCGTATACCCATCAAATTGAGGGTAATATCCTTGATTTGGGTAATGAGGATAATATCCATGGGTTTGAGATTTAAATTGATTGTCGGGTGCCGGGAATAGTTGGTGGACATATCTTAGATCTTGAGAAGTGTTAGGCATTTACGATAGATCAAATACGCTGAATTGAGGAGGAAAGACGTTTCTTTGTTGGTTTGTATTGGAGGATTGAGAGTGGTTTTGAGAATTAGATTGGGAGCTCGAGGAAGACATAGTGGTTTTGTTTGTATGGTAAGGAGGGAGGAGAGTGTAGAAGATTAAAAGGGAGGAGAGTGTAGGAGATAAATGAGATTTATAGTTAAAAAAAACTAGCCGTTAATATGGCCGTTGAGTAATTTGGACAAGTTTCCACAAAAAAAAACTAGCCGTTAATATGGCCGTTGAGTACCTTGCACAACAAGTTCACATTAAAAAACTAGTCGTTAATATGGCCATTGAGTAACTTGCACAACAAGTTTGCCCAAACAATAATAAATTTTCTGTGACCCGATGAATAAAACATAGTTTAAACAAGATTAATACTCAACATATTTTAAACAAAACATAGTTTAAACAATATTAATACTCAACATAGTTTAAAAAATATATAAATCAAAGTTCTAAATAAAATATAGCCTAACTGAGACGTCCTCTCTTCGTTTGGCGGATGTGTCTGCTACGTGCAAGACTCTTGTCATAGGTACATTGCACAACCGGCTCAGTCTGGTAGGAAATAGACATCTCAGCTAGTCTCTCAGACGTATCTTGGATGACCTTGTATGCCTGCCTCAGCTCCCCCTCTAACTCAGAATTGTGGTCAACTAGTTGCCTCGAGTCTTCATATGTCGCATATCGCATTCCTTGAGATTGATGCCACAACTCATCGATACTATAGGTAGGTGAACATGGGTATGATACCTGCATCACCGGGATCGGTATCCGTCTACGCTTATCGCTCGTTCCCGCTATATCCATGAACCATCCTATATTACGTGGATCGTCGATCACCTAAACACCATAGTCTTGTACCTGTGAAGATGTAGCTAAACTCGACGTAGGTGGCAAATGTACATCGGGCCTCGCTAGATCACGCCCGACGATCCAAATATTTTCGGCCTTCTTTACTAAATTACAACCGATCTAAGGATTTGGATGAACGGCATGCCAATATGTCATGTAATCTACGTCTAAAACTAGATAATTGTGATAATCGTAGAAGTCCACATCTTCCAGACCTTGATATAACTCTCGATCGTACCTTGGGAATTCTATAATCTCTTGAGGGGGTTCATAGGATACACTATCATACTTGGTCATCTGATGCATACACCGGTCTCCTAAATACTAAAGTGTATCGTGGCCATATAGGACTGACACCAATGGAACCCTTTGGAAGCTCAGCGCTGCAGCAACTCTTACCTCTGGATGGATTATTGCCTAAACCTGTGCCATGGTTGCCAATCTATGTTGGTTATGTCCTTCTATTCTATCATATCTCTTATCACAACAAAATAATAATGGATTTCAGTCCCCGTACTAGCCCTTTCATTTCTCCACATACTTATACGGGGATAAATATGGCTAAAGTTATATACCTTCACTAGATACATTCCAGCCCGACAGTACTCGAAGAACCAGAACTCCAACTTCGCATAGAATTTGGTGATCGATTTCTTTACCTTCTCGTCCTTCAAAACTGAGACTTCATTAAGTCCCCGATACAAAGCTGCCATAATCGGCGTACCCCAGTCAAAAACCGACGTACCAATAATATCGTAGTCTGTCAAGGGTGCAAGATAACCCGCCCGAAGAGATGCGCAATTATTTGAGAAGAAGAGATTACCCATCATATAGGCAATAAATGCCCTCGTATACACGATATCCATTTGTGGGTCGTAATTGTTGAGACGTGGATTCAAAGGCTTTTTCTACTTTTTAAAAATAGGCGAGAGTGATATTACCGTACCTGATGTCAGAGCTTGTGATTCCCAGGAACATCTTTTCTTCTTCATCTAACTTGGAGTAATTCTCGTCGTACGGGAGTTCGCGACCCCTCCCAAAATATATGCCTGTTAGCATGACAAACTCTAACGGTGTGAAACCCAGTTCTATGCAAGGGAAGTGAAAGGTTTGGGTGGAAGGCCACCACCATTCCATGAGAGCATGAATGAGACGGTTATCAGAGCTTCTCGCCTTAATCGAGTAAAACTCCTCAAAACCTAAATCATCGACCAACTTCTTCAACGTCGGATGCACGACAATTCATTAGTACCACTTCAGTACCTTATCCAATGATCCCCTACACTGTATTTCATCTCGGTTCTGACAAAAAAACCACATTAACTGTAAGGACTTATCCCTCGAGCTATGGACACTAGATCTCATCTATACCTCGAGCTCTAGAAGACTCAATCTTATCCAGTACCAGACTCGCGCATAAACAAACACGTTAACAGTTACGCATCGACCACGAACTCAAGCAGAACGTCGATCGTCCACAACAGATGTAAACAGAATAAGTTAACATACATCTGTCTCCCACGAGCTAGCAGTTACAAACTCAACTGCCCATGACTCTCACTTTCAAGAGAACGTGCTCGAGCACGATGTCAAGCTGAGAACAGGGTCTATAAAAGGGCAGAGCTCCTAAGGAAATAAGGGGAGGTCGATCAGACAATTCTAGACATACAATTATCTGATCTGTAGCTATTTTTTCTGAGATTAACTTTTGTAATCAGATTCTCTCACTCTCTCAAGCAATAATACTACTTTCACAAAGTCCTCCATACGAGGTCATGGTTTTTACCTATTCACATGTTTTCCACGCTAAATCCCCTGTGTCAAGTGTTATCTCTTATTTAATTCTTGGCATAGTAGTTCTTGGTGTAAGGATCGATTTCAAGCTAGTTCGAACTTTTCGAAATTTAGTCCCTACATTTGGCGCCGTCTGTGGGAACCGAACCCACGACCACGTGGTTAAAAGCCACGATTGATACTCATCAGTCGAGTAACATTCGATTATGGTTCAAACACGTCAATCTTCGGGAGCTCAGCCTAAAAGTTCGAGGGAACCTGATCGGGTTACCGAGCTTCGAGCGAGCTTAATTGCCGAAGTCGAAAAATAGAACCAGCTCGAGCGCCAGCTATTGGAAGATCAAGAACTCTGCGAGAAGGAATCAGAACGAGAGCGTCAAACTCGAGTTCTGGAGACAAAAAAATAAGAAGCTCGGATGTTAGCTTTTCAAACAGCTCTGAAAGCATTACAGAGCAGCCAACCACCACCAGCCCTAAGAAAGCGTGAAACAGTACCAACAATCTCAAGGGTTTCCGTTCACGAGAGGTCAGGGGCACATGAGGTACATAGTACAGACATTTCCAGGATTCATTGTGAGGATCCACAAGCACCGATAGTCTCAATTCATTTAGGACAGGAGGTGCAGACAGATATCAGCAGAGATCGCAGGCCTTCCAAGCAGCACGAGGAAGTCTTGCGACCTCCTTACCGAGCCCAGCTTCCTGAACATGTGAGCGAGGAAACAGGTGACCACGTTCCCAGACTCATACGTCAAACGGTTCCGGCAGTTCTGATAGTTCCAGCAGTTCCAGCAGCTCTTATCCCTCAGTATTATATTTCTCAGGAACTCATAGACCAGCGTATCAGGGAGATCATCGAAGCAACGGCTTTAGACGTGAAGGATGACCCGCACAAATTACAAGGTAGTCCAATTGCTAAAGAATTATTTGATATGAATGTCCCAACATGTTTTCATATATCCAAGATCATCAAATACAAAGGAACCGATCATGGCCAGCACGTTCAACAATTCCGCGACTCATTAGGTTTATATTCTAATCTTAATCACATCCTTTGCTGGCTATTCGCTACCAGCCTCCAGAACGAACCTCTCCGTTGGTTCTACTCTTTACCAGAAAATTCGATTCATACCTTTGAGCAGTTACAGAAAATCTTCATCAAAGCTTATGCCCACAACAAAGACAAAGAAGATAACTTATATTCTCTTATAAGTCTCAAACAAGCACAAGGGGAGAAGCTCGAGGAGTTCTCCAAGAAGTTTCTCGAACTGGCTCAGAAGGTCGACAATCTAGATCAGAAGACAGCCGTGTCCGCATTCACAAATGCTCTGCAGTTCAATTACAAAGCTAAAGAGTATCTCTTCCTGAAGAAGCCCAAGACTCTCGAAGATATGATCGAGATAGTTAACAATTGCATCGATCTGGAGTGGATGATGCCCGAACCGAATAAACCTGTAAAGGCAGTCCACAACACCAAGGTTCCTTCTACAGATTTCAACAACAACCGCAGCTCGAGCGATCCAGGCGATCCTAAACGAGCAAAGATAGAACCAGAAAGAGACAACAATAGAGGCCGCAGAAACCATCCAGAACAGTCATACCAAAGTTGAATGCCAAGCTTTCCGTGATCTATCCTATTCTCCAGAAAGATAAATGTTTCTATCCAGCTCCACATCTTGATCCAATAGCAGGTCGACCTTATTGCGAATATCACAAGATTAAGCACCACAACACCGAAATTGCTATGGTTTGAAAAAGCTCCTGGATATCATTTTTAAGGAAGGGAGAATGCTCGAATACATCATCGATCTTCCCAGCTATAAAGATGGAAGCCATCTGAAACAAGATGATGTGGCTCAAGCTACATAACAAACAGAAGAGAAACATCTATATCATCTCTACTGCAGTAATATGATCGAGATCAATCAGGTTTTAAATTCCAACATAGTCAAGCGGAGGAAGTTGGGCGAGTGCTGTGACCTTGCCATCCAAAACAAGGAAGCCAAGCTCCTCCCAGAGTCAAGCAGTCGTCAAAATGGAATCTCCTTCGAAGACTGCAACATAGGACATGTGAAGTATCTTCATCATGACGCACTAGTAATTATGCTCAAAATGAGGAACTTTGTAATACATACCATGATGGTAGACACAGGAAGTGGGGTTAAAATCCTTTTCCTGTGCACGATTGACCAGATGGGACTCTCAGATCAGGTCGTTCAAAGTGAGACAGACATCAGTGGATTTAATGGGTCCAAAGAAGAACGAGTTGGGAAGTTCACTCTCTCGATCACAGCAAGGCCTACCACTATCGACGTTATTTTTTTCTTTATCAACGTCAAATCAAGGTATTTGGGGATACTAGGACACTGCTGGCTACACAATATGGAGGCTATCCCGTCCACTTTCCACTAAATACTCCGGTTCAAGCATAACAACGGTATTTATGAAATCAAAGAAAGTCAGAAACTCTCTCGAGCTTGCGAGAATACAGTCTCACCAGTTCTCGACCATTAAAATAGGATTGCTGCATAGCAATCACAGAAGACTGATCACCTCGATGGTCACTCTTCTCCAGCCAATCCTATATAATACGTCCAGGTCGATGGAGTTAATCGAGGTACTTATATTGGTACAAAATTAATTCAAACAGAGAAAAAAGCTCTTATTTCTTTCTTCCAATCCAACAAAGACATTTTCGCATGGAACTTCTAAGAAATGCCAGGCGTAGACCCCTCAAAGTCTTGCCACATCTTAAACATCCGCGAAGGCGCCGCAGCAGTTAAGCAGAAGCAACGCAGGTTATCTCCAAGACTTAGAGACGAGGTGAACAAGGAGATCGACAAACTTATCGAGGTCAGTTTCATTCGAGAAACCAAGTACCCAGACTGGATTTCTAATATTGTTGTTATTCCAAAGAAGAATGGGAAGGTTCGGGTCTGCATGGATTTTACAGATCTCAACAAACACATGCCAAAGGATAGCTTCCCTCTTCCGATCATTCATTAGATCCTCGATTCTACAGTATGTCATGAACTCTTGTCCATGATGGACGCCGCTTCGGGGTACAATCAGATTCCACTCTTAGAATCAGATCAAGAAAAGAATACGTTTATAACATAAAGAGGTCTCTACTGTTACAAGGTCATGTCATTCGGCCTTAAGAACGCTGGAGCCACTTACCAAAAGCTGGTCACAAGTATGTTCAAAGAACACTTGGGAAAAACAGTCAAAGTCTATATTGACGACATGCTTTACAAGAGCCTAAAGAAAGAAGATCACCTCTCTCACCTCTTTACAGTATTCAGTATATTACGATCCAACAGAATGAAGCTTAATCCTGAAAAATGCCAGTTCGGTGTTCACTCAGGCAAGTTCTTGGGTAATCTTATCAGCAAGAAAGGGATAGAAGTAGATCCAGATCAAATTCGAGCTCTTCTGGACATGCCTTCACCATCAACAAAGAAGGATGTACAAAAGCTCGCAGGAAAGATTACAGTAATCAAGAGATTCGTATCCAAATCCTTGGACCGATGCAAATGGTTATTTATGCTACTCAGAGGTTCTACTTAACGAGGCAAAGGTTCAAATAACGAAGATATCAACTGGATACCAGGATGCGAAGCAGCTTTTCAGGAGCTCAAAAGTTACCTAGGGAGGCCTCCAATCATGAGCACTTCCATAGGCAATGAGGAACAAATTATCTACCTCGCAGTTACAGATACATCTCTCAGCACAGTTCTCATTCGGCTCAAAGGAAAAATTAAGAAACCAATCTTCTTCATCAGCAAGACACTTACTCCAGCGGAAACGAGGTACTCTAAAATTGAAAGATTACTTTTAACTCTCGTTTACACCGCACAAAAACTCAAACACTATTTTCAAGCACATTCTGTTAAAGTCATGACGAACTACCCACTTCAGGAAGTATTGTCTAAGAAAGAAAAATCCATAAGAGTATAGTAGTGGTCCGTCAGTTTAGGGGAGCACGAAATCAAATTCGAGCAGTGAATTTCCGAAAAGGGTCAAGCAGTCGCTAATTTTCTGGCAGACTTTTCAGTTTCAGATCCTGACTGGGAAGAACATGATCCAGATCTTACCGAAAATGCAGTAGATGAGATTCTACCCTCTAAATCTTTTGATGATCGAGCATCATGGATATCTCAAAAGGGTAGAGGCTCCTCACCGATGGTTCAGCAGGACCCGTAGGGTCGGGAATTAGGATCGTTCTCATTACACCTTCCAACGACAGAATCGAGAAATCCATCCGTCTCGACTTCGATGCCTCGAACAATGTTACAGAATATGAGGCACTCATTCACAGCTAGACATGGCTCTCGAACTCGGAATCACTGAAATCTCAGCCTACAGAGACTCTCTTCTAATCATTCATCACTACTCAGAACATTACAAGAAGAACGACATCATGGTCGATTATACAGCTCTGGTTGTAGAAAAACTAAAAAAATTTCTCAAAGCTATGCTCGAATACCTCCCTCGAGGAGAGAATCGCCACGCTGACTCCATGGCTTACTTAGCTGGAATATTGGGTACAGAATCACGACACCTTCAAATCGAGGTTATTTCTAGTCCCAGTATTAATCATACTACAATATACGCGATTAACACTGGGGGCGATGAGATGGCGGAAGATGATTGGAGGAAACCTTTTGTTATTTATCTTGGCCAGGATAACTCATGCAACGGGCCACTACCAGATGATCCACAGCAGTGCACACACATCATCGAGAATTTAAAGCACTACACAGTCCGACAAAATGGCGATCTCTACAAACTCTCGATCACTGGCCCATACCTCAAGTGCCTCTCTAAGGAACTTGCCGATTACATGCTTCGAGATCTACATGAAGGAATCTACGAATCCCATACCGCAGGATGAGCTCTTGCTAACAGAGCTATTACCCAAGGAGTGTTCTGGCCAGGGATGCGGAAGCAAGCTGAGGAATACTCAAGGAAATACGATGCATGTCAGCATCATGGAAATCAAATTTGGGCCTCTGCCCTCGATCTCTATGCCAGTAAGGTGTACTGGCCGTTCAAGCGATGGGCACTCGATCTAGTTGGTGAATTCCCCAATACTCTGAGTAATAGGAAATTTCTCCTTGTTACCACGGGTTACTTCACTAAATGGGTCGAAGCAGTTCCTCTATGCAGAACTCGAGAAGAAGAGGTCATTTCTTTCATTTGGCAGCATATCATCACAAGATTTGGTTGTCCACATTTGATCCGTATCGATAACGGTCCCCAATTCGTTGGAGCAAAGGTCGTAGCATTTCTCAACAAACACAACATAATCCATTCTCCATCAAACCCATACTACCCCCAGGGAAACGGACAGGCGGAGATCACAAACAAGATCATCGTAGATGGTCTCAAAAAGTGCCTTATGTTAGAGAAGAAGGGCAACTGGATACGTAAATTATCTCACGTCTTATGGGCATATTGAACTACGCCCTGGAAGTCAACGTAGTGCTCTCCTTTTCTGCTTGCCTATGGAACTGAAGCAGTCATCCTAGCAAAGTACCACCATCCTGTGAGAGACCACGAGCTCACAGACGAAGAAAATGAGTTCGAATTGGCTTGCAACCTCAATTGGATCGATGAGACACGAGATCGAGCTATCACAAATCTTGGTCGATATCATCAAACACTGGCAAATTCATACAACAAACGAGTTCGCACTTGGGAGTTCACTATCAACGACTGGGTCCTTCGAGAAATCCCAGATAACATAAAAGTTCCACATGCTGGGAAACTAGTAGAAAACTGGGATGGTCCTTTCATGGTCATAGATCAAACTAGTCTGGGTTCATACTATCTCATGACGGAAGCTGGTGATAAAATTCCAAATCCATGGAATACAAGAAGATTGAAGTTATATCGACGCTGAACAGCTCCTCCGTCACTCAGCAACGTTCAATCCACCTCGAGATTTCACCTCCAATGTATGTACAAACTTTTTTCAATCAATGAAATCTCTTTTTTATCACAAGAATCCCTACTATACAGTTCCACTTCATCTCTATCCAAGGGTAAAAGCGCAGTTTATCCTAGCTCGATCCCTAAAGGTAAACACCATCCAACATTGGTAATGGCATAGATAATACTAGCCTAACTCCTGAGGATACTCATACATCCAAAGACGGAGGCCATAACGACCCTCTTAGCCTGAAGATAACAAGCCTAAAGCATGAGTGAGGAAAAAACTTGCTCGCTGCCGCTAAGCTCCAATATCTAATATGGTATCAAGGCATAGATAATACTAGCCGAACCCCTGAGGACTTAGAAACCTCCAAGGCTGGGGCCATAAAGGGCCTCAGCCTGCGGGATCAGGCCTAAAGCACGAGTGAGACATTGCTCACAGCGGATAATCCCAGCTCTCCAATATGGTATCAAGGAATAGATAATACTAGTCGAACCCCTGAGGACTTAAAAACCTCTGGGGCTGGGGCCATAAAGAGCCTCAACCTGCAGGATCACGTTGCTCGCTGTCGATAAGCCCAGCTCTCCAATATGGTATCAAGACATAGATAATACTAGCCGAACACCTGAGGAAGCACAGATCCGAGGCAGAGGCCATAAAGAACCTCTTAGCCTTCGATGACCGCCTAAAGTACGAGCAAAGATAATACTAGCTCGCTACCGCTAAGCCTCCTTGAAGTCCAAGGGTTGAAGCACATATAATAATTACTTCTACACCCACAGACTTCTTCTAATTTAATGGGTCAAACCAGAGAATAACATCTACTGCAGGAGTGGAAATATTATTTTTTCATGTCAACATTTCAAATTACAACGCTACTCTCAAAGTCCTACATCAAGCAATGAAGCATCAACAGCTGCTACATACAAAAGGTACTCGTTATCAGAGTTCAAGTCTATTTCTTTTTAACTCTGCTGGATTTTATTGATGGGAAAGCAGTCGACCTTCCTCCCATAATAGGATTAGGTGAGACTACACTCGAGCTTCCCCTATTTCAGTCCTGGATGCCATATATTAGGGAGCTCGTTCAGCAACAATTTCTCTCCCTCGAGCTATCTGTTCGGCCGTCGTGGTCCCAATACCACGATCCATAAACCCAATTGGACCTATGCTCGAGATATCGAGTTTACATACACAAGTCCTTCCAGAGAAGCAATCTTGCATTAAATTTCTCTCAACCTGCAGGAATTTTATTTCCTCGACAAAAAATGCAACCAATGCGCTTAATTGCCGTTGATGCAAAGCTTCACCATCACATTTTCTTGTTCGTGAACTACTAGTTCCTTAAAGGTTTGGTGAGTAACAAAAACGCGTTTGTTATCCTTCAAACGATGAGCTTTCGATTCAGCAAGTTTAGCTGTTAATTGATCAATACGTTCACTCATCTGCCTTGTAAGATCTATCGACTTCTGCCGAGACTTTATGAGATAAATACGCATATTCTCCACTAACTCTTCTTTTCGTCGAAGAAATTCATTCATCTCTCGGCTCCCCTCACCAGAAGCAATTACACCATCCATTTTATCCAATTCAAATTTAAGATCTTTCTGATACTTCATTTCACGTACACATAATTCCCGCTCCGATTCGGAAATTCGCGCACAGAGTTGATTAATTCTTTCATTCGTCTCTTTCTCACGTTGCACAACCCTCCTCACGTTTCGGCATGCGTGGGCCAAATCGTCCACCAAACTTTTGTTCTTGGCTTGAATCTCTACTAAATCAGCCCTGCTCTAAGCCTCTCTCCCTTTTAAATGACGTAAATCAGCCTTCAAACGATCTAACCTGGCAATCAAACTATCACGTATTTTTGCAGAGTTACAAAATTCTCAATCTTTTCCCACAATGCTACTGCTCAATTTTTCAAAATTGGCCTCAGACACAGCCAAATTAGTTCGCGCAGTATCCAGGTCGATCTCTCTCTTCAGCAACTGCTCGTTCAGAGCACGAATATTACATTTTATATCAGATATCTCTTCATTTAACGCTCTAATACGGTATTCGGCTAACTCAACCTCGTGTTGAGAACCTGACGCAGCCTTTTCCTTCAACTCAACAAGTTCACTGGTAAGTTGGTTCAAAGCCAAATCCTTGCTCAAAATTGCTGTAGTCTTATCCTCGACTTGTCTCTTAGCTTCTTCGAGATTTAAAGAAAGCTTCACATTATCATCCAATCGATCTTCATACTGGGAGATCAAAGCCTCATATTCTTCTACATACTCAGCATTATACAAAAGAGTTTGTTCTTCTCTCTCTCTAGCAACGTCTAGCTCCTTCTGCATAACAGTTAGCAGGGACTCACAACATCAGTACCTAATTGGGAAACATATCGACAGAAGCATACTGACAAACTTGCAGTACAGATACCTGCAAGCTCGAGACAGCCAATTCCTCCTTGGCCTACCGACCATAACAAGTTTTGGTCGTAAGATAGAGTGTACATACACAAATATCCTGAACTAGAATAAACATACAAGGTACATATCCTTTCTTCTATTAAATTCTTGTTTATCTAGTTATTAATTTATCTGAATTATCTAACTTGTAATTCAGCAGAAGATTTTTTCTCCACTTCAAGCAGGCTCTCTAAGTCCTCAACTCTGAGGCACGAGCTTTCTATCTCCTACAATATGGAGTTTCATAGGCAAAAAATGTTGTTGGCATCAAATAGCAATAAAATATTACAAAGCTCGAGCTCATGTTTCACAACCAATGTTACATTACACGATCATCCTACCTGATTAATAGTTTCCTGATTATCGGCAGCGGTCTTTTCAGCAACATTCAGACCATCCTCCATTTCCTCAACCTCCTCTCCATCCATAATTTCCTTCTCCTCATAATTCCCTTCGCTGAATGCCATAATCTCCGCCTTTGTATACCTCAGCTGGTAGAGCTTCCCTGCAAGGTTGTTCCGAGAAGTAGCGGACGCGGTAACCAATCGCTCCGCTTCAGCTACACTTTCAGCCCTAACTTCCTTCAGCTTTAGGGCAGCAGCTTCCCTTTCTTTCTCCAGCTCCAACTGGAAAGCTTCCCTCTCCCGAGTCAGGTTATCTTCCAACTGATTTTTCTCCCCCTCGAGCTGGGAGATCCTCTTTTCTAGCTCAATCGACCTATCCTAGAAACTAAGCTGAACCCCCCTCAGAGCACGAATAAACTGCAAAAAGAAATAAGTCAGCTCGAGCAACAAAATAGCTCGACAAAATCAACTATTTACTAATCTTCTTAAACTCATCATCCATAACAGCAACCATCTTCTCTCGAGCTTTAGCTCGACATTGTTCCTCCAAGAGATCGGCTTCAAACTCAAAACGTGGCCTCAAGTCTGCCCCCTCAGCGATCTTATCGTTTTCCTCTAGCACCACCTGCGACTTTGTGGGAGAAGTTACCTTCCTCCACTTACTGCTATCGTCCACACTGTCCGACGTAACAGAACGGGAAGCAGCCCCCCTTTTTATAGCCTTCTTCTTCGCCAGGTTCCGTATAACAATGCTAGAGACAGTGGCCATGTCCACTGGCCCATCTGGCATTTCATTGAGCCTCGCGAGCTTCAAAGGTGTATTAAGTACAGGAGTTGAAAATTTCTCTTCCATTGAATCTGAAGTTTTCCCAGCCATTCTCATCTTCGCTTGAGATCTCCGGACCTTGTCGTCCTTACTAGCTACCCTTTTGAACCTACTTATCTTTAACTCTTTGAGAACAGCTTTGAGCTCAGTGCCTTCCCTGGCAACGGCGCCTATAAAAGATTCCTTCCTCGAAACTTTGCAATTAATTCCTGCATAAAAAATCGGCAACGTAAGATACAAATCAACTATAAAAATATAGTTCAACATACAAATGAAAGTTCAATTTTCAATGGTATACTTACCCTTTGTTATAGTTCTATTATTAAGTTTTAGGGGTTCCTCATCAGACCGCTGAAGACATACACCAGACACCCATAAAAGGTTGTCGTTCCACACTCGCCCTGCTGAAGACAGGTCGTAGAAGCATGGTCTTGAAGAACTAGAACAAAGATATGCATCATCAGTTGCTGTGACATATTTTACAATATAATACTCCAGAAAATCCTTGGCAGTAATCCTCCTCTCACTACCAGATGCAGCCCATCTCTCATTAAGGGTTTCGCATACAATGATAACTTCCCAAAAATTACAATTCAATTGCATCGGACAAGCCCCAATCATATTCATAACACTCTTAGGCAAATTGCTCAAAGGCAGCGTCAACCCATAGTCGAACTGGGCTAAATAACAACAAAACCCATCAATTCGACTATCATGTACTTCTTTTCTTTAGCCAAATCAGGCAGTAAATACAGGTAATCCCCTCCTTGACTGACACTGCAAGTCCTAAAGAAATTACCCCTATATCCGAAAGCGTACCCCCAAATCCCATCTATACTACTTTTGGCCTTACAGAACTCCCTAAACCGACTAGAACCTGTTGGGTACTCAACTCGAGAACCCTTCAGACGAGGCCATTCTACCAATTCGACTACAGCATCATCCTCATCCCCTACTCCAATGACGGGAGATAAATGCCCTACAAGGTCTATTTCATCAGCCTTTGCACAACCAGAAGTCGAAGCCATACTTATCTACAGTAAATGGTCTACTTTACAAGACGTTTGTCCAACAAAACCTATAGATAGGTCGAGGCATATATATCAATTTTTATCTCGCACTACTAGATCACTTATACAATCACAAACTGTCTCAAAACGATTTGTATCGCCCCACAGTCGTTATTCCCATTGTTATTTTTATTTTATTTTTGTGTTTGGTAGGGATTACATCCTTATCCCGACACAATAAAGATTTTTATACAAAAACTCTTGTAAACCCAAAGACAAACTTACCTTCAGCACCCGAGTGAGAGTCTACAGCGTTGGTCCGCACCAGTTTGCTCAATTTTTGTAACTTCTTCAAAACCTCCATGATCTCAGCCTCCTCTCGTAGTTTGCAATTGAGACTCCTAGTCACTATTTTCCTCTTATCCTTTCCTCCTTCGGCTGTAATGGAATCGTCAGTTGAGATCTCTTTCTCTCTAACCCTTCTCTTCTTTTTTTGGTTTTCTGCATTTTTAGAGGGAGGAGAGGGGGTACTTATGCACCTTTCCCCGAACTGCTGGCGGTTTGGAGTTTTCCAGTAAGCAGTCCTCGATTCCTGAATCGAGCCGTCTGTTCGTCTAAACCTGTCAGACGTATCGTACCGTTTCGGTAAAAACACCTTCTCATCATTATACTAAATATTATACTTTAACGTATCTCTCAGCCTCTTGGTCCCACTCTTTTCACAATACCCCAAACTCATGATTCTGAATTTTATAGTTTAAAATTTCACGTACATTTGTTTGCCCTACTTATACACCTTGACTTTAACGTCAATATCAGTTAGCAACACAAATTCAAAAATTTAGTTTCAATGGCAATCCTAGTCATAGTCTATTTTCGTGAACATATTTTTCTCCAAGTAAATTCGGGCAATTACATTTCAAAAATTCAAAAATAGAACAGTCAATCACTCCAATCCCTAAGATACTTGCATTTGAAGCAACCGGTGTGCCTAACAACACCACAAGCCTTCAGCAGCCCTGAGGCGATATCCCTATCCTCATTGATGATCTTCTCCCTGGCCATCATCAGGACAAACTTTGTACGATCTTCAACAGACCGCCAGCAGGTACGCACGGACTCAAACCAGTACACGCAGTTCATTTCCTCACCCCTTTCTACACCAGTCTTACCCTCGTAGTTCGTTCGGGTTTCGAACAGAACTACATCATAGCCTTGCTGCCCAAAAATAGCTTCCCTTATTTCATTAATCTTGAATGCTAAACGCAAGTCGTTCAATACACGCTCTTCAACAACCCTCTGAGAACGAGTCTTCACCATTTTTTATAAATAACCTTCTTAAAGAACAAGTCACACTTTTATACTATTCAGTTAACAGGACTAATTTTTCGATTGACTATACGCAACGTATTTCAGTTTCTATAACCCACTCTTCCCGGGTTTGAGCTACTTACTATTATTTTTTCATGCTTAATCGGGCTCTCTAAAGTTTATATTTTGAGTTTTATGTTTACATCTGTTAAGCTCGATTCATTTACGAGGTAGGATAAGGTATGTTATCCCATCAACTATTCACTCCCATATTATGTACAGCTCGATAACATGTCGCCTATTTTTGCCTTTCGCTAGTAAGAAAAAACAAAATATTCTTTTATTACGCTCGATTTTTATCTAACAAGTTGGTTACAGGACTACTCCTACAGCGTTGCTTTACAATTATAGAATCAAGTTTTTTGAAGCTCGATATTACAAATACTTTCTTAAACACGAGGACAAGTCTCTAGTTCTTTTCTCGTTGCCAAGTTAACGTTGATCTTCCAGAGAAACCTCAGCAAGAACTCAAAAATTCCAAGACTGCAGCAGGTCAAAAACCTATTTCCCCTTCATTTCCCTGTAGGAAAAATTAAAAGAAAAACGATGGCACCGAAAGAAGCGACCCATCTTCCACCTCCACCACCGCCGCCTCTTCCTCCTTATCTCCACTAACCCGGAGTTCGTGGAAATTGAAGATGACTCCTACCTTAGAAATCAGAACATTAATAGAGACCAGGGATTTTGCATCGCATACACCCCGGCCGCTAAATCGGACGCTACATAATACCCAGAAATATTTCAAACAACACTCCTTCAACAAAATAGCAAAGAAAGTCTCCCTACTCTGATAACCACAAAACCATATCCGAAATCCCTCCATGATGAAAGAAAATTGGGTATGATACACTTGATTCCTCATCTTAACCATGATTTTGCAAATGTACGCTTCCAAAAAACTCATTTTTTTACCCTACAAAACAGACATGTTTGTTTTTCTCTGTAGCGAAGATGTGTTGCAGGTTATTTGGCGATCAACTCTGACCACTATTTATAGCGATACCGCATTTAATGCAAGTTATTTCCCCAAACAGTCATCCGCTCGGGAAAACTAACAGTCTACCCATAACACTCAAGCGCCATAATGGCAATACACTCATCAATACAACATTCCATTTTTCAAGCGTCGCTTACGTCATCACAAGGTCTGAGTTTTAGGGTTTTTCTCAACTGAAGCCACATGTGACTTCAGTTGTGAGGGGGCAATTGTAGGGACATATCCCACGAGCTATGGACACTCGATCTCATTTATACCTCGAGCTCTAAAAGACTTAATCTTATCCAGTACCAGACTCACGCATAAACAAACATGTTAACAGTTACACATTGACCACGAACTCAAGCAGAACGTGGATCGTCCACAACATATGTAAACAGAACAAGTCAACATACACCTGTCTCCCACGAGCTAGCAGTTACACACTCAACTGCCCATGACTCACACTTTCAGGAGAACATGTTCGAGCACGATGTCAAGGTGAGAACAGGGTCTATAAAAGAGCAGAGCTCCTAAGTAAACAAGGGGAGGTCGATCAGACAATTCTAGACATACAATTATCTGATCTCTAACTATTTTTTTTGAGATTATCTTTTGTAATCAGATTCTCTCACTCTCTCAAGCAATAATACTACTTTCACAAAATCCTCCACACGAGGTTGTGGTTTTTACCTATTCACAGATTTTCCACGCTAAATCCCCTGTGTCAAGTGTTATCTCTTATTTAATTCTTGTCATAGTAGTTCTTGGTGTAAGGATCGATTTCAAGCTAGTTCGAGCTTTACGAAATCTGGTCCCTACATTAATACGTTAGACTTTTATTCTGGCATTTCATCGAACACATTGCAATATACGTTAATAATACTTAAAATTTACACAAAACTTACCGGGATTTCCTCCGATCTAATAGAAATATGGACCCAGCCGTCCGGGAGGATATCTACTCGGTTTAACTTTTCGAGCGTTGGGAAGGGATCGTTGTCCGACGTCAATTGTAACGGCCAATTACTTGTTACTTCGGTGTTCCCCCTTTGTGTTTACTTTGGCGTTTACGTTGCGTTTAGTTTTGGCAAAATTATACCTCGGTCGCGAACTAGACTCTCCCGACATTTTTAAGTAATTAACGACGTCGATGACGGAGGAAATGGGTTGGGTTGGGAAACTTGTGGAGTAAGGGTTGGGTATGCTTTGGGTATGTTATGCCTAAAACTTGAAATAACACTTGAGAAAGTTAACCAAAGTTTATGCCTAAAACTTGCAGGGAGTTGCCGCGTGGTTCTGAACTGCGCGGCTAATTAACAAAAAAAAAAAAAAACGTGGCAATTCCTTATTGGGTGTTACTACGTGCGGTTTAGAACTGCGCTGCAGAGATAAACGTTTGAGATTAAAACATGTGATTGGATCGTGAGTATGTTCACGCGCGGTTCTGAACTGCACGAAGTGAATTCACCTGATTTGTTGATCGAACTGTTGTGGGGTGGATTGGGGTGGATTGGCTTCACCCTAATTTTGGGCAAATCTACCCACCCTACTGCTGTGGATGCTCTAACAAACATTTTATTTTTCCTCCACTAAAATTTTACGACGGACGTGGCCGGGACATCAATTAAATCTCAGGATTGTTAAGAGGCCATGGATCTTTTTGTGTTTTTAGTAAGTGTATTTGTTTTGTGATTTTAAGGCAGAGTTGGAGATGCCTCAAGTAAGTCAAAGTAGAGAGCTTTAAAAATGTAAATTGTTAGGATATGATCAATCTAGAACAGAATAATAGTAAAGCATGAACAAGAGAGAAAGAGATTTATTGATTATCATAACCGTGTCCTCTGTATATAGTACAATTCTATTTATAAACAACCCAGAAGGATTCCCTATTCTACTCTAACTCTCCCCATAACCCTATTGGGCCTATGGGTTTGCTAGGATTCTGTATAGGGCACCCCAACCCTGTTGGGTTCCTAGCTTGGGCTTGGACCCAACTCCTAACACTCCCCCATCTGGTGTTCCATACTAGGTTGACTTGCCACATTAAAACCTTTGCCTAGAAAAACCCATTGGGCAAAAAGTTGTGCAGAGAAAGAGTACAATTATATGCCATGTATAGGCTGTGGACGCGTATACGTTGCCTCATCAAAACCTCCAGCCAGTAAAACCTCCCAGGATAAAAATTATGCTATCAAGAAAAAAAGTACAACACGCATGTGTCCACGTCAGGCTGGGACTACTCCCTTTGACGTTTATCTCCCTGAGATAATAAATCTTGTAAACTGCGCATGCCAATTCCATGAACTAATCTCTTGAATGTAGGATATGCAAGAGCCTTCGTGAATAGATCGGCCAGGTTATCTTCTGAATGAACTTGAACAACATCAATCTTATTTGTCTTCTGCAACTCGTGTATGTGGAAGAACTTTGGTGAAATATGCTTCGTTTTGTCACCTTTAATAAATCTACCTTTGACTTAATTGATACAAACTGCATTGTCTTCATAAAGTATCGTCAGTTTATCTTGGATAGAATTCAGACCGCAACTTTCGTTGATATAGTTGATCATAGAACGCAACCAAAAACATTCTTTGCCGCCTTCATGTAATGCAAGAATCTCTGCATGGTTCGAGGATGTAGCAACCATCGTCTGCTTCACTGATCTTCATGAAATCACAGTATCTCCATACAAGAATACATAACCCGATTGTGATCGGCCTTTATGTGGATCTGACAAATATCATGCATCGGCATATCCTATAATATCTCATTTGCCAAGTTATGGAAAGAACAGACCCCAGTCTTTTCTACCGATGAGATATCTCAGAATATGCTTGATCTCAATCTAGTGTCTTTAGGTAGAAACAGAACAATGGCAAGCCAAACAGTTCACTGCGAGTGAGTCAATAGGTCTAGTATACCCAGCTAACTATAGCAAAGCACCTCCTAGCTATGGTACCACGGTCCTAGGAGTTTCTCCCCCCATTAAGATGGTGAAAGATGTCGTTGTCCATACCCAAGTGTTGGACGCGCAATAAACGACTTAGCACCGTGTGCACATACATATCGAAGTGTTAGATAACTCTTCTGATATATATTGCTCGGTGTATGAGTATCACTATCAAGATGTTCGATCTACAACTCGAGACACTCTTGATTTCCCACGGTCTTATATGTCGAATTCCTTCCCAAGGTATTCGGCGGCTCTCACGATCTCCCCCGGAGGTCTAATGATATCCAAATCATTTAGTACACTATTATGATGATATTGAAGCTAATTTTTGTATAAGAATGCATGGACAAATAAGGATATTTGCAAAGTCCTTGACCTTCAAATACTCAGTCAACTACGTTACATGAGCCCATTGCTTCAAGTTAACAATAACTTTTCCAATTTTATTACGTACACACCTCGTGTGTTGGGCTTAGTTGCTTCCAGAAGCTTATACCTTCCCAAGTAGCTTCATGTATATATCCATATCTAGTTTCCCATATAGATACGCGGTATTTACATCAGACGCATGTCTAGCTTGTCCCCGACAACTTAACAGACTGATAAGTACTGAAACATTATAACGTCCATAACCGGGTTATAAGTCACATTGCAGTCTATGCCAGATCTCTTAAAGAGTTCCTGGGCAACTAGTCTTGCTTTGACCATATTATCTCTCCGAATTAATCATGTTTTCGTACCATTCTCATTTATAATTGATAGGCTCAATGGTATTATTTCGCATTATACGCAAGCTGAGCTTCGCTTGGATTCCTGACACCTACTTTTGTTAATGTACAACAACACACAGTCATTTACAATTAGTGGTTTTGAATCCACATCCTAAATGATGAGTATAACAACAAATATGAATACATTGTCAATGGGTGGTTCCATCCTTGATGAACCGACTACACCATTAGTCATATATTTGTCCCTTATTTTTTAGCTCCCCGGCTCAGAATGCTTTCTTCCAACGGTGCTTCTCACTAAGTGCGAGCCAGTGATTCATTTGCGGTACTAATTCCCCTGGAACGTTCTACTGCGGTATTAATTCCCCCGGAACGTTCTGCTGCGGTATTAATTCCCCCGGAACGTTCTGCTGTATAGGTGTATTACTTGTAGGTACATACACTTACGGTACTTCAATAATGTCTATGAATGTATCTAGCAATTCATTTACGACCTATTGGAGGTTTGTAATCCGTTGAACATTATTGTCACCTAACTTATGTATAGGGATCTAGATGAGATAACGATGGTGTTTTCCAAGACCTCTTGGAAACATCCTCAGCAATGACTATCATTTATTTCCCCAATACTGGGAATATCGTCTCATCAAAGTGACAATTATCTGCCCTGCAGGATATACGTCGCTAGTGGGTCCAAATATCAAGTGATAAATGCGAATCATAGCCCACATAATACCAGGCTAACGTTGAGGGTCCCATCTTTATATATTATGGTGTGATTGGTACCTATACAAAACATCCAAATGTTCGTCAATGGGCGATACCGGGCTCCGACCCAGTTACAAATCATTTTTTGGGAAAAAAATAATTTGATGATTTACTAAGGGACGAACCTTAATCAGTGGTGCGGGAGCAAAAATAGATTTCTCACACATTAGCTGGAAGCTGCAATCGTAATAATAGTGGCCTAGCAATTATCCAAAATTGCTGGATTAGGTTATCCGCCAATCCCGAGTAGGTATGGTATAGGGTGCTCACGATGCTCAATCATCCATCCCATTTAGCGGTAAAATAATCATCAAAAGCCTGTGAGTCCAACTCTCAAGCCCCCGTCAAGTCATATCGATCGACTTGGATCGGTTAATCCAGGAACTGAGCTTGCGATAGAATGATCTAAATGAGAAGTCGTGCGAACATTGCATTCTTAGAACTATCTCCTAGATGCATCATTAATGACCATAAATATTCAAGTGTGCCACTATGTGGATGGAAAGGTCCACAAGGGTCTCCATGGATACGGCTGGAGCAAAGGCTGGAGATCCCACTCCACCATGGTCATAATAGACTTTCCTTGAAAGGAATCGTTACACGTACACTCTCTGGATCTTCTCTTCTTTTAAGAAAAGTTGAAATGTAATCCCAATAATCATCCTCGTTATCCCAGCCGGAGGAGTGTATTGGAAACCGTTCTAATAACGTGTTCTAACCTTTAGACATGGAGTAAATGCACAGAACCTTGTCTGTCATTTTCTCTGATAGTCATGACGTGATAAATATTATCATGTATCTCCCTAAACTCAGTAAAATCTGGCTGGATGTACTAGTTTATAAAATGGTTTAGATACCCTGTATCGTACCGTGAGAGAGTAATAACGTAACGCACTCGGTGTGTTCTATCATGTTGGTCGTGCCAATGATATTCATGTCATCCCTGATGCACAAGGTTAGACAAGAATCAAATGTATAGCTCAAAAGGATCGAGTGTGAGGTACTAAATGTCTCTGAGACATATGCCGCCACTCATCCGATTATCGGTCATGCTCAATGAGCAGAGAAAACCATAGGCAGGTTGTATGTAGTAGATTAACTATCATACATAGAATTTAACTACTTCCGAAACAATAAATTCGAGTAATCATAATTTAAAACAAATGGAGAATCTCATGTATGTCACGAGCACTTTATTGAAATATAAATGATATGTTCCCACAAAATCAAAAATACTGATAATAAAGAGAATAGTAAATCAAGTCTATCTAGAAAAGAAACTACTAGTGCTCTCTCTAAGGTGACATCACATGTTGACTGAGATATCATTACGGATTTCTCCGTATGTTGATTCAATACGATATTCATGTCATCAAAGAAGTCTGACGCTGCAAACTCTACAGGGGCGAAGTTAGTGTCAACAACTGCCTGGTGGGTTCGGACTCTGTCACATGTAGCCACCGCAGTTAAAGCAAATAGATCCCTAATCTGGCTTCTTTTCCTTCTTCGCATTGCCTAGTGTCCAGGATTTCTCAAATCCTTGACCTCTCCTAGGGCCAAAAGGCTTCGGGTTCCCACCCTTCCTGTATCCCTGGTAGCCTCTTCAGCCCCCTCCATATCTTCGTCCCCGACGTGCAGAGTTGTTTCCCCAAAACTAAACATTGTTTGACGCAGGTAACGGCGAACTCTCAGAGGGCCGCATAGAATGATTCTTCATCAAAAGTTCATCGTTCTGCTTAGTGAGGAGCAGTGTCTGAATCAAAACTTCATGAGTCTTTATATTCTTTCGCCGATATTGCCTCTAAATCACAATATTGCTAGAATGGAAGGTTGATAGAGTTTTCTATATCATGTCAGCATCAATGACTTTCTTCTCACACGGCTCAAGTGGAGAAGTGATTTTATGGACTGCTGAGTTGTAATCAGCGACCGTCCTAAAATCTTAGAACCTAAGGGTATTCCATTGGTGCATCACTTTTGGGAGCATAATGGTCTTATGATGACCTTAACCCCCAGACAAGCTTGCCCATAAGTCAGCTGGCTTAACCTTGTTGAGGTATTCAGTCTTCAGGTAATCCTGAATATGATGACAGAGGATAAACAAATCCCTTGCTTTGTTCATGGGATCTTCCTTGTTGCCAATGATGGTGGTCTTCTGCAGACCAAATGACTTCAAGAATAAGTCAGCGTCAATGCACTAAGTGAGGTAATTGGCTCTAGTGAGCAGCAATGGTGGAAATTCAACATTGATGAGTGTCGCAGACATCGGTAATGCAAGATATAGATTGGAATAAGAGATAATTCTTGATAAATATATCAATTGCATTAAAGACAGATCATAGTACTTAGAATAAAGATAAATAAATGATTCCAAATCATCTTATAGTTGAACCCAGTTCATATTCTAAAACTCATAAATTTCTTTTCTAATAATTAAATCCCAAATTTTACCCTGTAAAAATGACGATCTAAATCTTAGGTGTGCGTTTTAATATAATCTTAGCCATGATTGCTATTCAAAACCACTAGATGTGTGCTGCCCTTATGAAATCCTTTGGAAGTACATGAAGCCCAATCATTACTAAAGGCAATTCATAGAATAGAAGTCAATGATTCTCAATCATTACCTATAGAAGAACCTTGTTCATATCCTATTAAGCGCTAAATCACAAATTTATCCCGTAAAATGGTGATCTTAACCTTAAAGTGCATTTTAATAGAGTCTTAGCCAAGACGGCTATTCAAAACCTCTAAATGTGTGTTTTCTTTATTCTGAGAACTAGGGTGTTCTAAGCCCTCAAGTTCTAGAACGGTAGGTATATTCTAGCCAAATGAACTATTTGCTACGAATATGAGGGGTTTTAGATGTTTAGCTGACAAGTGGTTCCATCCCGAAGTCAGCTGGGTTCACAAGATAGGTTGATTAAGCCTGTCTTTGAACTAACATTCTAGGGTATTATAGGTTGCTATTAATGCCTATATATATCTAAATGTTATGCATGTAACATCTAATTGCACCTAGATACAAAAAATTAGTTTTTCAGACACCAAGTTTTTAGAAATAAGACTAAGTCAATTCCCAATTTAGCACTTGTTATTTGTCCGTGACAATTAATTGTGATTTAGATATGACTCACACTCGTATACTAAATTAGTCATGGTTTCGTATTATCTATAATCCCTGATCATGATAATTAGTATCCTAGGGGCATATCAGTAATATCCTATTAGCTATCGTAAATATACTTAAATAAGTATTACACCATGTACTTATATCACATATAAGTGAGCCAATGTTCCTATACGAGGCACCTCTTCCTAAAAAAATTAAAAAATATTTTCATAAAAAAAAATCAAAAATGGGTCCCCCACGAGGTAGGTCCAGTCAATAGGAATTTTTTTAAAAAAATGGGCTCAATTTGGCCAAAAATTAGGCTATTTAAAGCCGTTTTAGTGTCTAGACCGGTCTGACTCGGTCTGGGTCAAGGCCTGGACCGGGTTGACATGGTCTGACTCGGTCACACGTGCCCCACACGCACACCACACGTGTCATACACGCACACGTGTCACACACGTACACTGATCCGTCGACGACAAAGAATATTCCAACAACCGTCCGACCAAAATTCTGGTGATTCCGGCGTCCGGCCGGTCTCCAGTGACTATCCGGCAACTGTCACGTATCACCTCCGAAGACTGTCACGTGTCACACGTGTCAGGGCATGCCACACGTTCCACGCACGTGCCAATGTATGCTATATGTGCCACGCACGTACCAGGCATGCCACATGTGTCACTCATGTGTCATGCCACGTCAGTGTACCACGTGTCCTCGACACGTGTCACTGCTGACGTCACTATGGATAAGGATAACGTCATAATAAAAATAAAAAAAATTGAAAAAAAAATAATATTAAAAATTGATGACGTCAGCGACCAAAAACTCTGTTTTTGGCCGTGAAACTGCCTAGTTTCAACGAGTTATTCTCGGTGATTGGGGCATCTCCTAGAGACGTGCCATATATTATTGGAAAGCTCTCGCAGTAGGTTATCCAACCGAAGTAGTATTGCACCCATCCGATTTCCACAGAGAAAATTAAACACGTTTGAAAACAGCCCTTTAACAAGGGTAAAAAACACTAAAAATCATAGTTTTTAATCCGAAAAAAATAGGAAAAAATAGGTTTTCGAAACATGTTGATCTATGATATATTATAGATCTGAATATAGGTATAAAAAAATGTAAAATATATCTTCTCCTGATCGCTTGGTTTCCGTGAAATCTTTAATTAGACGGAAATATCTGCTCTTCTCGCTCTTAGAGTTTGCGTGCTGATAACGTGTTGGGATATGATCAATCTAGAACATAATAATAGTAAAACATAAACAATAGAAAAAGAGATTTATTGATTATCATAATCGTGTTCTCTGTACATAGTACAATTCTATTTATAGACAACCCAGAAGGATTCCCTATTATACTCTAACTCTCCCCTTAACCCTATTGGGCCTATGGGTTTGCTAGGAGTCTGTATAGGACACCCCAATCCTGTTGGTTCCTAGCTTGGGCTTGGACCCAACTCCTAACATCAATGAATATAACATAACAATAACAAGTCTCATCCTGCAACAAACTTTTTGGAACAATTGAAGAAAAGGTAAGATTGGGAAACCCATCTCTTTAGATTTATACTTGTATGCTTTTGTGGATCAATCATATACTGTAGTTGATTTATTATTACTACTTGATCTCATGATCAATGTAAGCATGGTGGTTCTGGGGTCTCTCCCGATCTTACGTTGTCAATCCCGCTATCGAAAATACTATATTTCGGATCAATATATACAACCCCAAAGTTACAAAATGACTCATATGAAGAGGAGGTGTACTACTCAAGTAATATCATTGCCATATGATGTTGATATTGATGGAGAGATGTCCCAAGGTTTGCGAGTCTTTGTACTATCGGACCTACACACAGATTACTCCGAAAACATGGACTGGGTTAAATCCTTATCGACTATACGATACAAGAATGATGTTCTTATTGTGGCTGGTGATGTTGCCGAGACATACAACGACTTTGTTTTTACAATGTCCCTTCTAAAGGATAGATTTGAACATGTCTTTTATGTGCCTGGAAATCATGATCTTTGGTGCCGATGGGAAGGAGATAATTACGTATGTAAGGACCTTTATCCATCTCTTTAGCATGAGATTGTCTTCTACATTGTTAATGGTATATTATATGCATGTTAATGTCTTCAGCTGGATTCAATTGAAAAGTTGAATGCGTTGCTTACTGCATGTAGTGGAATTGGAGTAAAAACTAGTCCGGCAATTATTGATGGATTGGGAATCATACCTTTGTTCTCTTGGTATCATGAGGTAATTGCTTAATTCCTGTACTAGTAGGATCAGAGGTTTGTTAAACTATGTGTTTGTTATTTTTTCTCAATAGTTTATGTTTTGTTTGTGCAGAGTTTTGATAAAGAGGAAAACATAACTAGTGTACGCTTTCCCTCTTTGGAGATGGTGATTCACTTTCTTTTTTACTGCCAAATGTTTTTATACTCACATTATCATTTGTATCTATGCACACACTCACACACACAGACACAATGGTAGATTCCTAACTTGACTAAGATACACGTATCTATGATACATCATTAAGAAATTCTTCCCTGCTATTTCTCTATTTGATTATCTATAATGGATTACATTATAGGTTAAGAGTCCTTTTTGTGAATGCACATTTCCATCTCTAAGTTGCCGTTAATGGTATATGCAGGTATGTAAGGACTTCCATGCATGTAAATGGCATGGGGAACTATCAAGCAAAGATTTATCTCTTGCTCTGTACTTTGATGCAATGAACAAGAAAAATCACGATCAAATAGAGGAAATCCAACAAATTTGTAGCCAAATAATATCGTTCTCTCACTTTCTTCCAAGGTTAGCATGTCAATTCTTTACAGTTTTTTTTTTTGAGCAAATAGGAATTTTATTAATAAATTAGAAAAATGTGTACATGAGTAGGACTAAAGCCTATCCCCGAAAGAAGTATGTTGTGCACTTCCCAATTAGGAGAGCCTGTCAGCTGATCCATTGATTTTCCTGCAAGTGTGATCCATGAGTATATTTATCTCATCGCCAATCTGCAAATACGTCCCCAGATAGAGCCATATTTTCTTGGACATAATCCTTTAGGTTTGTGCCAGTTCACAATTATCTTAGCATCTGATTCAACCATAAAAGGAAACCAGTGGTGCTCTTTACACAATTACTCAGTAAGAGACCATGCAATAAACCATAGAGCTCTCCATTGGAGAAATTCTGCCTAGTGCCAACTACTTTTTCTATTGAGAAGGAATTTCTTGCTGTAATTTGTGCCAGCGCCAAGTACCATTATTAACAACAATCTCTTTAACTGCAATGCTTTGAGTGCAATCAACCTCAAACAGATTTTCTAGACATCATTCACCACTTCAATCTTCTTTCCAGAAATCCAGCTCTCCTTTTCCAATTCTTCATGAAGTGTTTGCTTTAACTGTTGGAATTAGCCTCTTAAAAATCTCCAGTCCAGCCTATCATAGGCCTTGTCCATGTCAACCTTAAGCATAACATTTTTTCCTCGAATCTTTATACGTAAGTTTCCCACTGTCTCCTGTGCAAGTGTAATAGTATCACTGATGTCTTTTCCCTAAAATATGTTTATAAAGAAGAGTGAGGAAGACCACTGAACATAGAGTAGACCACTGAACATAGGCTTATTGGTCTGTAGTCTCCCATAGTAGTTGGTGACTCCACTTTGGGGATGAGAGTGAGGAAGGAAGATGTGTAACTATGTATTAGAGTTACCAGCTTCAATCCACTAAATCCTTGATTGTTCTCTCCAAACTATTTCTTTTTTGTGTAGCATATCTGCAAGCTCTGTGTTAGTTATGTTGAGCTTAGCCCCAATTTGCTCATCCCATCCAACTTGAAGGGAAAAATTAAGTTAATTGATTTTATCTTTGAGAGCATTTATAGCAACTATATTCAGTTTATAGGAAAATTATCTCTCACCAAGTTAATTGATTTTATCTTTCACATGTGAATACTCTCTCAAGATGATTGACCTTATGCCCACTGTCTTATTCTTTCTTGATGGTAATTACACCAAGTATAGGATGATCTTGTGAACATTGCTTCAAACAAACTATTAGCTTGAATCATATACTCAAAATCATGAATATGAACATTTGACACCCTTCTGCCCCCAATTTTTCTGCTTGCTGCCTTAAAATGTCAAAAATAACACGCTAAGGGGAGCTAATGGCATTTGAAAGCATAATTGAATCATCCCATAAAGGTCTTCTTTCACTAATTTCACATTTTGCATAAATACAAGTCACCAATGCACTCCAACTATCATTATAGCTAATCTTGCAATGGATAAACTGATTTGAGGCACATACCAATTTAACATCATACTCTTGTTTCCCAAAAAAACAAAATTTTCCATTCTTATCTTGATTAGAAAGAAAAGAAAATAATAATTTATTCTTCTACAAGTACTACCAATTTGGGAGAATCTAAAAAAAGTTTTAACACAACAATGGAAATATATGAAGTTTGATGACCTTTTTAAGACGGTTTATTGTACTAGCATTGCCTATATCCTTACAAATTTTCAAATTTCTTTAGTGGTGGGGGTGAGGGTGTTGAAACCATTCCTTTGCCAAATCTCTACCATAATTCTTAATGTCGAAATAAAACGATTGGCTGAAAGCAACTTTTAGTCCCCCATGAGATACATTATTTTCAGTTCCAACACCATTAATCTTTGACATAGTTTCATTCACATCATTCCCACTGCCCTGCCCTGCTGTTTGTTGACATCTTCTTCATTCACAGGATCCACAACCTCAGTTGTCCCAGCTTTCCTGGACTTGTTATTCACATTATAAGTTAACACAACATCATTTCATCAGCTTCACTGTTCACAGCATCTTTATCCTGCAGCAAAGCTTGATTTATCACAACATTGGGTTGTGATTCATCAGCCATTAGTTTCTCAAGGCCGACATCCTCAAACAGCCTGTGATTCACAGTTTATTCTTAGGATATTATAGTTACTCCGATATATGTATTTGTAAATAAATAAAATAGAAATTTAATTAAGTTTGTAAGTCGTATAGTCCTATTTGATATTTGATGTTAGGTAATGAATGAAACTTCATCAGTTAGGCACTTCTTTTTGTTGCATGCTAGAAGATTTTTTTTCTTGGACTTTGGTTTCTTTACAGATGTTAGGATTGTTTATTGTTACCACTCTAACTGACCTATATTTTTATGTTTCAGGCAAGAGTTATGTCCTGAGAAAAGAATGCTATTCTATCCGAACCTCCCAAAGATTATTGGCTCAGATAGTCTTGAGGCACGCATACGATCTATTCATGGGACGGATGGGAATTCCACTTCTTGCCATGTATTCGGGCATACCCATTTCTGCTGGGATACTGTGTTTGATGGTATCAGGTACATTTTATCAATCCCGTGTGCTGCTTTTGCTCTAAAATCATGCATACACACACACACACACACACACACACACATATATATATGCTGAAAAATTAAATAAGACAGACATATGCTAGAGGATTTGTAACCCGGCAAGATAATCTTAACTTAGTTATGAGTCATAGACCATATGGTCTTTTAGACAAAATATTGGAAATAATTTTTACATTGTTAAAAATCTTACTGTTAGATAGAAAATAAAAGTTAGGCTTTGATCTATGGCTTACTTTTCACAACCATGGCGATTGCTAGCCACTGAATCCACCAGAATATTTTGATTGTTAGCAGTTCTGACACGCAGCAATAAAACATTTCTCCCATGGGTTAGATGGCTGTACTGAGGGAATCCGTTTTTATCCCCCACTTTTTCACTTTTTTAGAAACAAGTTTCGATGAGGTGCATTGAGTGTTCTGATAATTGCTACCTCAAGTTCAAAATGATTTTTAGTTAACTTCAAGTTTCCTATTGGAATGCAGATATATACAAGCCCCCTTAGCTTATCCAAAAGAAAGAAAGAGAAGAATTAATGATGGTGAAATTTGGTTGCCGTTCTGCGTCTATGGCAATGGGAAACTGACTGGTAAAATATCACCTTGTTTCTGGTGTGATTACTACTCTAATAACTCTAGACAACCAGGAAACCATGAACTTGCACCTTGGGTTGCTAAGTTGTATAATAGATTCTAAAGTCCACTAAGAATTGAAGATTTTGTCTTCTTCTATACTTGAATATTATGTACTATAGCGACAAGCAAAAGAAAGGGAGGGAAAGTTTCCACTAGTGAAGAAAAGTAATCCTTTGGTTGGTATGTGATACTCTGTTTAATTATCTTCCTTATTCTTTTGATAAATACTGTTTGACTGTTACTTTATCTACACCAAACATAAATTTTCATTGTCATTTACAAAACGAGGCAGAGCTCTGTTTAACGTGTCATAAACGAAGGAAAACATGAAAACTGATCCATTGTATCTAGCCAGTCACATATAGAAAAAGGTTTAGTCGTTGCAGTCACTATTATATTAACACCTTCTGTCACTATTATATTAACACCTTCATTTGCTATTAGATCAGCTGTGCAATTACCTTCATGATATATAGGATCATTTATTGAAGTCATGTGTTTGGAAGGATTTTAGATTAAATAGTAAGTATATGAGGTGGGATTTCCTTCTAAGGTACCTTAGATTGCTAGATCTCAGAATTTTCCACAGGGTGGAAAGGGCACCTCCAATTTGAGAATGTGATAATGCTTTTGAGAAGGCCGAGGCCATTCAAAGAGAGTATTTTCAAGAAAATGAGGCTATTTGATATGCTCGTCTGGTTTGATGAATTGTTTCAGTACAGATTAGATAATTGACTTATCTTAAAGAATCCTGTTGTTTGAAGAAAGTATATCCTGAACTACATGTTTACGTGCACATAGTATTGTGTATTCTGCAGCCAAATGACTGCCAGAATGAGGAAGATGTCTAAGTGGTAAAGCAAGAATTTTAATTGTCATTTGAGGTGACTATACAACCCAGATCTCATTTTCTTGCCACCTTCTAGTGACTGAGTTGTGAATTATAAATGAGTCACTGAATTGTGTGAGTATTTTAGCATTGGTACCTAGGGACTAAGTCAATAAATAGTAACTAGGATCACACAGAAGGGACACTGACATCAATGGGAATTGTACCTTCACTATCTTTTTGTAGGATCCGTCAGTTGAATGTTGTATGTGAGGGTGTTTCACCACCTAGAATAATACCTACTCTAAGAAATTTGAACTAGTCTGTAAGATTTTCTTCAGTCTTCATTTGATCTCTTGAAAAGAACACCTTGAAAATATTTAGATTGCATTTCACTTCCCGTGACTTCCCGGGGTTGAGTTGTAGCTCACAGGAGGCAGGAACGGCCCTGATGTATTCGGGGATAAGGCGATCTTCCCGGGGTCAAGGATACTCTATGTCACCCAAACTTATTTTGCAGATTGGCGATGAGATGAATATACTCATGGATCACACTTGCAGGAAAAGCAATGGATCAGCTGACGGGCTCTCCTAATTGGGAAGTGCACAACATACTTCTTTCTTCTAGGGCTTACCATCACTAATAAGACAGGTCAGAGCTACTCATTTTCTTGAAAAATGAGGAGTTACTGCAATGAGAAATTATTATACTTTCTTTTGCAAGGGATAGGCTTTAGTCATTCTAATGTACGCACTTTTCTCATTTATTTAATAAAATCCCTATTTGCTCAGCGTCAAGCTTCAGAGTCTCCTGTGATTGCTACCACACACACTTCATTCAAAGGTAATTGCTACCAAGTCTTGCGATTGCTACCACACACACACTTCATTCAAAGGTAGAGAAAACTTCAACATTTTCAGTCTCTATTAATCTTCAGCCTCATTACTGCATAGTTATTGAATTGTGAGCATAGCCAAGCAATGGGATCATTTCCCTTAAGCAGCAACATGTTCTCCCTCTACTCTTATCTCCTTATATTGGCACTTAACACTTCACAAAATTTTTAGAAAATGGAAACCGAAGCACTGCTTAAATGGAAAGCCAGCCTCCTCAACGATTCTCCTTCGTTCCTTTCTACATGAACAATTTCCAACACTTCTTCCTACTTCAATAAAACAACTAGTCCCTGCAGTTGGTCTGGAATTTCTTGCAACAATGCGGGAAATGTTGTCAAACTAAACGTGTCGAGTTTGGGTTTACAAGGTACTCTCCTTAACTTCAAGTTTTCATCCTTTCCGAACCTTACCAGTTTTGATCTTAGTTCCAATGCGATCTTTGGGGCTATCCCGGCACATATCGCAAACCTTTCCCAAATTACATCCCTCACATTCTCTAATAATACACTCTCCGGGGAAATTCCAAGGGAAATTGGTCTACTGACTAATCTCGTCTTTCTAGTTATAGATCAGAATAGGCTATATGGCTCCATACCCTCAACTGTAGGCAATCTAACCAAGTTGCATGACTTGGTCTTAAGGGACAATCAACTCAATGGTTTCATACCTCGAGAAATATGAAATTTGGCATCTCTTAGTAGATTATCATTTGGGAGAAATAATCTCAACGGTACAATCCCAGCTTCTTTAGGTAACTTGAGTGACCTAACCACTTTGTACCTCTGGGGAATCAACTCTTTGGTTCCATCCCTTTAGAAATAGGAACTTGAAGTCTCTTGACAACTTACAGATTAGCAGTAACAATCTGAGCGGTATAATCCCTGCTTCTTTAGGTAACTTGAGTGAGCTAACCACTTTGTACCTCTTTAGAATCAGCTCTCTTGTTCCATCCCTTCAGAAATAGGAAATTTGGCATCTCTTAGTACATTATCACTTCAGAGAAATAATCTCAACGGTACAATCTCTGCTTTTTTAGGTAACTTGAGTGACCTAACTACTTTGCACCTCTTTGAGAATCAACTCTCTGGTTCCATCCATCCAGAAATAGGAAACTTGAAATCTCTTGTTGATTTAGAATTAGCCAATAACATTCTCACTGGTTTTATCCTGTTTCTTTAGGTAATTTGAGCAAACTAACTTTATTAATACTCACTGAGAATCATCTCTCTGGTTCCATTCCTCCACATATAGGAAACTTAGACAAATTTGAAAATCCTACTGCTGTACTTTCTCGGGCAATTTGCTACAAAATCTTTGCCGTGGTGGATCACTTGAAAAATTCGCAGCATTCTTCAACAACTTCACAGGTCCAATCCCAAAAGACTTAAAAAACTGCTCAAGCTTAGTTAGAGTCCGGCTAGAGATAAACCAACTTGCTGACAACATATCAGAGGCCTTTGGTGTGTATCCAAAGTTGGAGTACATGGATTTGAGCCAGAACAATTTGCATGGGGAACTATCACGTACTTGGGGAGTCTCATAACCTAACATACCTCAGTTTATCAACAATAAAATTTCTGGCTCAATACCACCGGAAATTCGAGAGTCGGCCCAATTGAGAAAACTGGAATCTTTCAGATAATCATCTGGTTGGAAAGATTCCAAAGGAATTGATGAAGTTGAACTTCTTGATATATCTAAACCTGAGCCACAATGAACTTTCAGGCCAATTGCCTAGAGAAATTGAAAGCTTATCTGAATTAGATCGTCTTGACATATCATCCAATAATCTGAGTGGACCATTACCAAAGGAAGTGGGGATATGTTCCAAGTTATTATATCTAATCTGAGTAATAATGGATTCAACGGCTCCATTCCCACTCAAATTGGTGATCTCATTTCCCTCAATATATTGCTTGATCTTAGTCATAACGAGCTCACAGAAGGTATACCATCAGAAATAGGAAGGTTCCGAAATCTGGAAAACCTCAATCTATCTCACAATATGCTTTCTGGTCACATTCCGTCCTCATTCGAAGAAATGAAAAGTTTGTTATCCATTGATGTTTCTTACAACCATTTGGAAGGCCACATTCCTACCAACAAAGCCTTTCAAAATTTATCATTCGATGCTTTTAAGAACAACAAAGACTTATGTGATAACGTTAGTGGTCTGCAAGCTTGCGATTCTTCTGGCATAAGTAAATCCAATGCAATGGATAAACACAAAGTTGTGATTATCATCATACTTTCTCTTTTAGGAGTACTCTTTCTTATATTGGCGTCTGCTGGAGTTTTCTTCATATTTTATCGGAAAAAGATAGATGTGAAGGAAGACCAAGAAGAAATACAAAAGGATTTGTTTTGTTTATGGAATTATGATGGGAATATAGTGTATGAAGATATCATTGAAGCAACAGAAAATTTCAGCCCCGTACACTGCATTGGGAGGGAAGGATATGGAAGTGTTTATAAAGTGGAGCTGTCAATGGGTCAGGTTGTTGCTGTCAAGAAGCTTCACCCATTAGAAGATAGTGCTGGGCCGGGATCAAAAGCATTTCTTGACGAAATTAGTGCATTATCAGAAGTTCGTCACCGAAATATTGTAAGACTATGGTTTCTGTTCACATGCACGACACTCATTTATAATATCCGAGTATTTGGAAAGGGGAAATTTGTCCAAGGTCCTAAGTGCTAGTGAAAAAGCTGTGAAGTTGGATTGGGTCAAGAGAGTTAACATTATGAAAGGTCTAGCTAATGCATTTTCATATTTGCATCATGATTGCTCATCTCCAATAGTTCATCGAGATATATCCAGCAGTAATATTTTGCTTGATTTAGAGTATGAGGCTCGTGTCTCTGACTTTGGCACTGCAAGACTTCTAAAGCCAGATTCATCAAATTGGACTGAACTCGCAGGAACATATGGATATGTCGCTCCAGGTATAGTCTTTAGCTTTCTCTTTTTGTTTCCTTTTTCTCTTCGGAACAAATATACCTTAAATGTTTGTTGAACAAACTAGAATTGAGCTTGAAATTACTGATAGTACGTTTCGATTTTACAGAGCTAGCTTACACGATGAGGGTGTCTGAAAAGTGTGATATGTATAACTTTGGTGTATTAACGCTTGAAGTGTTAATAGGAAAACATTCCGGCGAACTTATCTCCTCTCTAACATCATCATCATTGCCAGCACGCCAAAATGTTCTCTAGAAAGATATAATGGACGGACGCCTCTCACCCCCTACTCTCCATGCCAGCCATGAACTTTTCACTATAGCTAAGCTGGCATTTTCATGTCTTGATGCCAATCCTGAATCGCGACCAACCCTGAAACATGTCTCCCAGGAATTATCGAAGCCAAGGCACTTGATTTGGAGTTGTTTTACACTATGACTCTAGGCCAGTTGATGCACCGAGAAATCTAGTTGCTACAAAAATCTTGGTTCTATTTTTAGTATGTAAGTTGATTTACATAAATTTCTTGATGCTAAATAACTTAATAGAAAACATACACTTCAAATCACCCAATCGTCAAGTCTTGTAATTTGTAAATGTTGAGAAAACAGACACTTCAAGGCCCCTCGAACGAAATTATCTTTTGGACTAATGCAGAATGAAGGATTGTCAAGTCTTCAAACTATGTTGGAACCTGGAAGCAATGAATTCCATACACTTTAGGATGATAATGATAGTAAAACCATAAGCAACTACTTACATTCACGTAAAATTAATATGTTGTTGCGCCGTTTAACATGATCAGGACCTTTATACTATAATAGCAAGTTAAACCACCGAAAAGAGAGCAGACACTTCAAGCCACCCAGTCTTCAAGTCATTATACAATTCGAAAATGTTAAAAAAACAGACATTTCAAAACTCCACAACAACGAAACTCTGAATAAATAAGTGGCAAGTACCCCAAGGATAAACTAGGGTGGCTACTCCTAGTCGCCCACAAGCAAACGCGGGAAGAAGAAGATAATACAAAACCCACAAAGCACAAGCACAAACTTAACAAAGACACGAGATTTCTAGAAGTTTGATAAAACCGTATCAAATCGGGTGTTTAGAATAGGGGTTTGTGTTCACTTTCCGAAAGTACTAAAAACCAATTCCATCTGTGTTTATAATAGTGCTAAGACAATAATGCAAGATTTTTAACTAGCTTAAATTTATAGATAAGAATTAAGATACTAGGGAAGGGGAATCCATAATTAATTTAACATATATCTAATATAGTTTTATTCAAGATCCAAAGTTACAATCTCACAAACAATTCGAGGTTTCTCTCAAGATTTTCTCTCCAAAAGATCGAAACAAGGATGGCTTCTACAAAACCTAACTCTATCTTGGAGAGCCAAATTCAATCACTCGGATCAAAAGATCTCACTAAGGATAGCTTCTAAAAAACCTAACTCTCTCTTATATAATTGGGAGAGCCAAATACAATCACTCGGATCTCGAGGTAAACAAGAGGCTTCAAACAAAACTCAAAAATGACATTTATCGTGTTCGAAGAGTGTATTCGAAGAAAATGGGTTCTGAGTAAATTGTTCTAACAGATATTGAGTATGCTCGAAAATACTCAAAGTCTATTCGAACAGAAAACATGGCAGCCTCACAATTCTCTACCTTGGCGAAGATTTTCACCAACCAAACGAACTAAAATCTTAGCCGAACATATCCACCAACCAAACGACCCAAAGAAAACCTCTCACCAAAAAAAAATTCAAAATGCCAGGAATATTAGTAAGATTGACTATTTTTATTTTGTTCTTCCTATTAGTTTAAATTTTAGGAACACGTGCAATTAGTTTTAAACACTTTGTCATTTTTCATCCGAGCAATGTAATTCTTCACTGGAGACAATCCAAGCTCGTAATTCTTCACTATTTTACATCGTAATTCATTTTTCTAACTCGGACTAACGTCCTGATCATTTCCTCATCAGAAGACATGTCTCCCTTTAATTTAGACTTTACCTTTCTTGTAACACTGTAAACCCTTCCATAATCACACCCAGATTACTTGGACTTCCTATCAAATTATGTACATTATGTAAAATTCTAATGCTGTCATTTTACCTTAACCACGTCGTACATTTTGAACCACGTCATGTTAAGCTGCAGAATAAAACGGCATTACATCAGTGTCTGTCTACCATGTAAAACATACATATATCAACTAAAACAACCATTTGATTTGGTATCTTTTCACTAAAACGACAGACCCCATTACTGAATCGTCGTAGATTTTGATATTCGTTGAGAAACGACATGCCTTTACCTTTAATTTTAACTGCATACAAAAGTTTATTTGGAGAAATTTTAGATTACAAATGTTCCCTTCAAAATTTATACTCCAATGACTTTACGCAAGAACCAATATTGGTAAAATTCAGAAAAATCAAAATCGAAATGCTGATGATGTTTTATCTGACTGACCGGTAGGGAGGTCACTCTACACATAACTACACAAAAATGCTCTTGGTGGTTACAAAGAGGTTAGATGGTAGTTCGTCTAACGCTTTTTGGGATCTCTAAAATACCCTTTAGCTTTTACTTTATTTTTGGTTTGTGTTAGTTGTACGCATAGTAATAAGTTGAAAAAGCAATGGGTATTTTAGGTCAGATGAAAACATATCTCTCCACTCCCACATTTCTCTCCATTATTTTTCTTCTCTCGATCTCCTTTTTTTCTTTCTTTCATGGGAAGTAATTTTGTTTCTATCCATTCTCTTTCTAAACTCTATACATTTTGTGCATGTTACCTAAAAAATGATATTTCTTCTAATTTATAAATAAAAAAAAAAAAAAAAAAAAACTTTTATTCGGGGATGAGACTTTCAAGTGGTCAAATTCTACGATGTTGTTCGAATCAAGGTGATCCAATCTACTAGCACTTACAATCGGAAAAAGTCTACCAGAAACACAAATATAAAACCAAAAAGGCAATAAGAAATTTACGTTGTCAGTCCACCGTTATACGGTAAACTAGTTAATAATTTAAAATTATATCACCATAAACGAAAAATCAAAAGGGCGATAGAGCTGTCCTCCTTCAAAACCATAATCTTACTGAGAAGTTGCACCATTCCGCCTTTTCTGTTCTTCTGCAGGTACCCTCAAACCATCGTTATATATGTATTATCATCCGGATTAAGACCCTTCTCCACCATTTCTGTAACCAACTCATCACATTCCTTGAACAGTTTCAACTATTTAGAAGGAAGACTTTGAAAGAGATTCTTTGGCACATCTAAGTTGATTGATTTGCACATGTCATTGAAAACTGCGACGTGTTTGCGAATATTGGCTTTTAATCCTCCATTTGCCTCATCCATTTGGCCTTGTAAATCAAATTCATTCAGGAGAGCGTAGACGAATACATTTGGTTTCAAGCCGATTTCAGTCATCAAATTCACTAACTTTTGTGCATTTTCGACCACCATGCATATCTTGCATAAAGTATTGATTAAAATGGTAAATGTAAGTGGATTTGGTGAAATTCCACGACTCAACATTTGATTGAATAATTTCAGTGCTTGTTCCCAGTCGCCTGATGTACATAAGCCATCACTTTGCCATTGATCAAAGTGTTGTAAGTGTAAAACATGTATTCAAAATTGAGTCGAAGATGAACGAAAAGGAAATAGAAAAACTGAAGATCGAGGCTTGTAGTCACTGCAATTTCCTTAAGACAGATTTTACCTTGCGTATGGTGCTTCACAGTTGACGGTGCCTGTCTCCCAAGATACAACGATCGAATCGTATAGACTTGAAGCACTTAAGTTGATACGCCTGTCGAACTATCTGTAACTTCACTCTCAAGAAGGAATCAAATTGAAAAGATGAGGAATGAAATTCTAAGAAATTTTTTGTGTGTCAAACACATCAAGAATAATCATTTAAATAAAAGGAAAGGTGTCCTTTAGAAGCACATGTAGACAGGGTTGCGTCCCAAGATACACCTCTGAGAAGACTTGTGTCTTTTGAAGAAAAACTGTATGTTTTTTTCGAATAGAATCTATTTCTGTTTGAATACATTTCTTACTATCAGATTTATTCTAATAGAATCATAATCTATTCAAATACAATCTTATTCGAATAGACTTATAAAAAATAGTCCAAAATGGGTCATGGGTTGGTTCGTACACGCAAGCCCATGGGCGTCCCCATATAGCAAACCTTCACCTATTTACACATGCTATACATCTATAACCTAATATAAAATGAAAATACTCTTTTTACTTATCCAATGTGGGACTAACAGTAATCACCAAGTTTATATTCAAACCATAAAGTAAAGACATGCATTTTTTCCAACAGTAAGTAACTAGATCGGGCTGAACACGTGTTCTAAGCATGTCTTGGAATAGATATTGTATTTCTTGTATCCTCCCATCTTTGCAACGAGCATCCACCAGGATGTTGAGCGTTATTATGTCTATGTCTAGCGAAATTCTATCATTTACCATTGTTTAGAAATAACGTTCAACTTGTTTCCACATGCCTAAACTATAGAAACCGTGAATAAAGGTCTTGAAAGTGATGAGAGTTGTCATGATACCTTTGAAATTCTATGTGCTCGTAATTAATGTGTTTCGAGAAACTAGGTCAGAACAATTCCTATCAATCAATAGTCTAAGGTTAAACAAAAATAATCAAAAGCAAAGACAAGAATTAAATGATACAAGCAAATGTTTACCCTGTGGAAACTCCTTACTCAGGAGAAAAACTACAGGTCATTGTCGAGGATCACGACAACCAAAGGTTTCACTAGTCAAAAAGAGTTATACTGAATTACACTTACAGATTTAATAACCTAGTCACAAGATTACTACTCTTCTAACTAAAGCTTCACGCTCCACCTTATTCTTGTTCTCACAACAACTCTTCTTGATCTCTCACCAAGAAACTTCTTCTATTCTCGCAATAGCCCGTCTTGATCTCTCACCAAGAAATTTCTTATCGAATCGCTCTTGAACAAAATAATTGGGAAGTCTTTGAAACCCTAACTCAACATCATTCTCGTGATCAAAGGATGATTCATTGATCTTAAGTTCTTCACCCTCTCTGATAAAGTCTTTTGGAGCCCTTAAAAAGAAAATCATTTTTCCCCTAGAAAAGAAGAGCCACTGAAAAAGAAACTAGGGTTTCTTTAAATAGTAGTTCTATTTCACTCGATATTCGTTCGAACAAGACCAAAAGACGTTCGAACGAATTACGACTAATTTGGTCAAAAAACCCTAGAAAGTTTACATATCGTTCGAACGAAAAGAAGTCTCGTTCGAACGACAATTGCATATGGGCCAAATCCAGGGGACTTGACACTTCGTTCGAACGACAAGAAAACTTGTTCGAACGACAAAATTGTCTATGGACCAAATTTCCAGGGGACTTGACACTTCGTTCAAACGACAAGAAAATTCGTTTGAACGACAAAATAGAGAAATGCTCCTTCCTTTTATTAGAGAGTAATACTTACCTTCTGTCCTGTGATCTGTGTCTTCGACTGAGACAACCAGAAACTCTACAAGCATGAAATGAGACAAATAAAACCTTTCAACCTTTCACCCAAATATGTTTGCGGAGGTAATGAGCCATGAGTATCTGCTTGTTCTTACAAAGACTGTTTATGATTGCAGAGTAAATTAATGAGTTTTACAAAGCGTATCAACTATAGTCTCATAAGTAACATCATCACATGCGTATTCATTTTGTTTAATCTTGTTAAACAGATGGGACGCTTGCTCGTATCTCTTATTAATGTAAGATGTTTGAGCCTTTGTTGCTTTCACCCATTTCTCAAAACGTTCCCAAAAAAGCAAATCCAAAATCCAGTTTACCCAGATGAGGTAAAGATCTGACCATTGTGCCAAGGGGAAATATAACTTAAGTTGAATTGTAGTAGAATATTGTTTCAACTTGCTGATGTTTTGTAACAAATGAGCAAAAGGGGAAGATGGAAGATAAGCTCACAGATTCTTCCATCCCAAGCTTCCCTGAATTGCATCTATCATTAATAAATTCCGTAAATTCAAATTTCGATATAAAAGCTTCGCCTAGAAAATGAGGCATAGGGAATGGTTTTGAATTTTCGAAACGAGGAGTAATTCCTGAATGAAAACATGATGATGATGATGAACAACTGACCTTAGGACGATGACGAGCAGAAGAAAATAGTAATGGAGGCATCCTCTCGATAGTTGGTTGAGATCAGAAACAAGTACTCATAATACCAACTAGGGTTAGGGTTAAGCAGCCCAACCCATTACTAGGGTTTGGGTACCCGGAGTTAATTAATCAGATCGGAAATCGAAAAAATCAGAGCGATCAGAAAAACTTGCAGCCCTAGTTAGGGACTGTCCGCAAAAATATTTAATCTGCGAGGTGTAATTTAGTCTGCACAGTGTTCAATTGAACATACTGAACTTCTCTCCTACAGGCTACAAGAGCCAGGCTGTTACATTTTACAACCTGTACTGTAGCAGAATTCCCAGTAGAGTTTTTTCAAATAATTACAACTTGATTTGCAAATGACTGAGTTTTAATTTTGTCGAGGGAAAAGGATTTCCATGGCTATATATTGGAGAACAGAAATTATTTCCGTTCATATAATCTCTACGACCCTCTCTACAGAAAAAATTATTTGGTCGAAGGAGAAAGATTTCCACTTGTCACAGCCTAGCCCGGGTCTGCCTCTACAGTGCCCGGAGCACAGCGGAATAAGGGATTGTGCGGCGTACACGCACGTGCCGTCGGCGTGTACCAGCCATCTTCACGGGCGCGGCGCACCAGTGGAATATAACCTACGGATGCTAAAGCAACATTCGGATAATCCTAGATACTCGTGAGGGGTCATCGAATATGTATTCGGCATAGGCAACAATGCTGAAGGTCCCTCAATAATTCCTACAGCGTAATCTCTCGTAACGCGCACGAGGTACGGAAAACATACATGTCCTGTAGCGGATCAGGGTAGCTCGATATGCCGGTTTCCATATAAGGGACTCATATATGAAGGGCGACGAGCCTGGACTATTTATATTGTCTATCTGTAAGGGGCGGTGCGTCTCGGGTAGCCCGTGGGGCATAGCGGCGCCATATAAAACCCTCTTTCGAAAACCGGCCCCCATTGCGAGGCAATGTCCCCTAGCCTTCTCTAGGCCTAGGAGAACTCATGACTATCCCTTGTAGATATCCCATGAGCCGGGGTCCTTGATGACCAAGCATTAAAGCTCTTTGAGTCATGGGGAGAATTGGACCAAGGTTCCTCCTTAATATAACTACTAAGTAAATAGTTAAATTCCAAAAAGAAACGCTAAAACTGGAGACGAAGCGTACTGACCCTTTTCGCCCCCTTAACCGAATCCGTTTTCAACAAAACTTGGCGTGTAGCTATATTAGGATATAAAAAACATATATCCAAAGTCAGAACTCAAAACGCTCAGGTAGATTTGTCCGGCGTTCGGTAGGCCGTCACACCACTAGTACGTACATTCTGTTCCAAGAGTTGATTACTGCTACTGGGCTTAGAACTTAACTCTTCCTATATAATCCCTGTACTTTTGAGAAGATCGAATTTCCTGCTATTCAAAGAGTGTACAATTTCTTTGATGCCAACTTCCTTCGAATGCTCCGTTAGATCTGATGATTACCTTATCTGTGTTGTGGAGTATTAATATCTCCGCGAAGACCTCACCTGGAGACCACCTAGTATATTAAGGCAGTTTAATTTACTGTATGTGCAGAGCTGAAAGTGTAGTAGTTTTTAATATTGCTCAAAACACTTTGAGCTTAATTGCAACAGTTCCACCAATTTCCGCATGCAACCAGCCCTGTAGATGCCGGAGACAACATTTTGTTTGTTGAAAAAGAATACAGCAAGAAGCATGATTCTAATGTCTATCGTTACAGGATTTATCCATCTCAAAATAAAATAGTGGAGGTAAAGAGCTTAGGAGGTCGAGTATTATTTTTGTCGAACAACAATATACATGTTTTAGTTCCACAATCAACATCACCCCAAGGAATGGGAAATTGTGTATGCGATAGCCTCGGTATCTTGTAACAATACTATTTCACCATGTTTTAGCTCTAGAGAATACCATTTCGCCATTTCTTTGCGAATTTCTTGAGGGGGTTGGAGATGGAGAATGGAAAAATTGTGTTAAAGAAATATGATATGAGTTGAAAAAAAAATAAAAAAAATTCTAAGTGCTTATTGAAAAGTGTTGAAAAAATGAGACTGAAATGTTTTTCAGCAACAAGAAAACACAAAACTGTTGGATAATAAACTATTCTACTAAGCAATCACACACACATGGATATGAGAGAAGAACAGAGAGCTATTATTGATAGGTTGTTCTGTATTACAATACTGAACCCTTTTGGGCGTTAAATTGACGTGGATCGTTTACCACAACCAACTCTTGTTCTATTTTAACTTGTGTTTCTATTTACTCTGTTGGAGTTGTTCTAGAGTTTAGTTTTAGTCAATTTCTATCACGTCTCAAATTCCAATAATAATTAATAAACCAAACCAATTATTGAAATTCCACAAATATCCTAGCCAAAATAAAGTTAGGCTAATAATCTATTGGTGCACAATACAGAGTAATGAGAAATAAAACAACAACGGAAGAAAAATATAACGATAACTATACTCAAAATTACTATAAACCTTAACATGTTATAGATAACAATCTCAAGACTAAACTCTCTCAAGTACAACCAATCCGTGATTCAAAATAATAACAAATAATCAAGCCTTCAGTTTTAGCTCTTCAACGGGATCGTCTTAACTACAACCGCTACATCTCTAGATCTGAAATGTTTATATTGCGAGTATGAGCAGGTTAGGGGTGTTATAGTAGAAGTGATCCTAGGGAAACCTAGATTATAAAGGAAGAGGGTGGTGTAAACTTTTTAGTAGTTGTTAATGAAGTTTAAATTATTTTAGTAGAAACTATAATTTTCTCTAAACTTAACAAACAACATGACGCATTCGTAAATTTAGGTCAAAAATACTCTCTCTAAAACTCTCCTCATAAACCTAATTTATATGGGCTTGTTAGGAGTCCAGTAGGACACCCCAACCCAATTGGATTCCCACCTTGGGCCGACCCAACTCGTAACAATAATCGAAAAAGATCCATGGCCTCTCAAAAATCCAAGGATTCAATTGTTTGGGTTGAGGCATGCTGACGTGTCAGTCGTAAAATTTTAATGGAGGAAAAATAAAATGTTAGTTATACCTTTCAATCTTAGGACTCAAGTTTTGGTAGGTAGCTAAGATGAGAATAAAATAACATGTTTGAAGATTACTAATAAGGCAAGAATGTGAGAGGTTGTAGTGTTTAAAATCACACTAAAAGTACTCATAGTCATAGAATAGCATGTTCATCTTATTTTTGAAAAAATTATATAGAGTCTATATTTATAAAACAACCTACGTTGATATGTATGCATAATATATTATATAAGAAATATTAAGGATAAGTAGCGTTTAGGTTTTATACATGAGATGCTGGAGGAATCTAAACAAAATTAGGTTGTGCTTGGTTCGCCGCAAAAGCGTGCAAGTGCACCACCTTGCAATTGTTTTCCGATTTTGGTTGATTGGTTGCAGGCTGCACCGGGGTGCAATGCAAGGGGTTACATCAGATTCAAATTTTCTTCTTGGAGGATACAAGAAAATATATTTGTGATGTTTTACTATTTTATAGAGATTCCCTTACCTGTAAAATACTTGGGATTACCATTGTTAGCTGCCAAACTATCAGATAATTATGATTGTGTTCCTCTTATAAAAAGCATCAAAAGAAATCTCTAATTTAAAGAATAAGTTCATGTTTTAAAGGGGAAGACTGAAACTTATAAAAAGTGTCCTCACAACTTTTCACAGTTTACTGGGCAGGGTTGAAATTTTATATGCTCGTAATTAATGTATTTCGAGAAAATAGGTCAGAACAATTCTTATCAATCAATAGTCTAAGGTTAAACAGAAACAATCAAAAGTAAAAACAAGGAATTAAATGACACAAGCAAATGTTCACCCTGTGGAAACTCCTTACTCAGGAGAAATATCACAGGTCGTTGTCGAGGATCACGACAACCAAAAGTTTTACTAGTCAAAAAGAGTTATACTGAATTACACTTACAGATTTAATAACCTAGTCACAAGATTATCACAAGATTCAAATTTTATTAGCATCGTTGTAGATTCGCTGCTCTAACCCTCTAACCCTTGCGATCACTCTTCCTCAAATTGCTCTAACAAACAAAAATCCCAAAATTTCTCCAAATCACTTTTTCTCAAATTGCTCGACGGGTCTCTCTCACCCCCCCGTCCCTTTCACCCAAAATTGCCAATTTAGGAGTGCATGGCAAGTGACTGCAGCGCAACTCACTCGGTGCAATCGCACCCGGTTGCAAAATGCAAGATGTTGGGACGAACCAAGCACGGCGAAAAAAGATTTGATGGTGAAAAAAGAACGTAAACGTAAACGTAAAATGCGACCGTTCCCGAATCTAAACACAGCTCAAATGCCTGCAAGTCTAGTTCTTTCACGGAAACTTCCATCTACGTTGACGGTGAGCGTATTTCTAGACCGAGAACTGCGGCACGCTCGTGGAATAGTGAGGTTAATTCTAACGGCGTTTATCCGCCGTTTTTTGATAAGTTTATTCGCCGTAGCCTTGAGTTTCCAACCTCATGAGGTTTCGAACCCATGACCTCTCTCGTTAGTTTAAAATGTTGATCAAGAATCAAAGTGTTTATACTTCTGAATCATTGTTCATTGTTCCTATTTGTGGTGGACGATAAGGGATATAATCCGAGGTTGGCAGGAACTTCGAAACTTCGTAATGATATCTTGATGCACTAAGTTTAAAAACTGAGAAATTTGAAGATGTTCTTATCGTTGGTCTCCGTTTTCACCGTAAAATTAGAAGGGTTGAGGCACATAAGATCAAGGTTGATCATAACTAAAACATTTTCCTTCCACGCCACGACGTTCCGTTTAAACAACTTGATGTCGATATTGAATCTCCTCTATTAAACAAAACAAACTTCGTGCATCGAACATTTAGGCAGGCAGTTGGCACCATATAATGTGGCATTCAGGCTCGACAAAACTCCATAATTTCATTTTGTGATGGCCGGTTTGAGCCCAATTTTAAGCTCAAAAAAGCACAACCCCAAAATTATTTTGTCCGACCGAGCCAAAACGGCAACCAAGGGGTGCGAGTACAAGACCTATTCTACTTCGACGCTACTCAAATTTTCGCCTCCCGTTGGCATAAAACATTGGTAGGGTTTACAAATACACGGGATGACACAGATCAATCGAGTAACGAGTTACGGGTCATGACGAATAGTACACGGCCAGCAAGTACATCGGTAGGGTCCACAAGTAGACGGGCTGGCAATGCTTAGGTGAAGAAGTAAATAACTCACATAGCCAAGCAATGGGGTCATTATGTGTTATTTGTCAGAATTGATTGACCTAAACACACTTCATTCAAGTGTAGAGAAAACTTCAACTTTTTCAGTCTTCTTCTGTCTCTATAAATCTTCAGCCTCATTACTTCACAAAATTATCTGTAAATAACTCACATAGCCAAGCAATGGGATCATTTCCCTTAAGCAGCAACATGTTCTCCCTCTACTCTTATCTCCTTATATTGGCACTTAACACTTCACAAAATTTTGAGAAAATGGAAACAGAAGCACTGCTTAAATGGAAAGCCAGCCTCCTCAACGATTCTCCTTCGCTCCTTCCCACATGGACTATTTCCAACTCTTCTTCCTACTTCAATAAAACAACTAGTCCCTGCAGTTAGTCTGGAGTTTATTGCAACAATGCAGGTAATGTTGTCAAAACTAAACGTGTCGAGTTTGGGTTTACAAGGCACTCTCCTTAACTTCAACTTTTCATCCTTTCCGAACCTTATCAGTCTTGATCTTACTTCCAATGTGCTCTTTGGGACTATCCCAACTCATATCGCAAACCTTTCCCAAATTACATCCCTCATATTATCTAATAATACACTGTCCGGAGAAATTTCAAGGGAAATTGGTCTACAGACTAATCTCTTCTTTCTAGCTATAGATCAGAATAGACTATATGGCTCCATACCTTCAACTGTAGGCAATCTAACCAAGTTGCATGACTTGGTCTTAAGGGACAATCAACTCAATGGTTTCATACCGAAATAGGAAATTTGGCATCTCTTAGTGGATTATCATTTGGGAGAAATAATCTCAACGGTACAATCCCAGCTTCTTTAGGTAACTTGAGTAACCTAACCCCTTTGTACCTATGAGAATCAACTTTTTGGTCTCATCCCTCTAGAAATAGGAAACTTGAAATCTCTTGTTGACTTAGAATTAGGCAGTAACATTCTCACTTGATCTATCCCTGCTTCTTTAGGTAATTTGAGTGACCTAACCACTTTGAACCTCGCGGAGAATAAACTCTCTGGTTCCATCCTCCAGAAATAGGAAACTTGAAATCTCTTGTTGGCTTAGGATTAGCCAGTAACATTCTCACTGGTTCCATTTCTCCACTTATAGGAAACTTAGACAAATTTGAAAAACCTACAGCTGTCTAACAACACTTTCTAGGGCAATTTGCCACAAAATCTTTGTCGTGGTGGATTACTTGAACAATTCACAGCAGCCTTCAACAGCTTCACAAGTCCAATACCAAAAGGCTTAAAAATTTGCTCAAGCTTAGTTACAGTCCGGCTAGATGGAAACCAACTTGTTGACAACATATCAGAGGCCTTTGGTGTGTATCCAAAGTTGAAGTACATGGATTTGAGCCATAACAATTTGTATGGGGAACTATCATGTACTTGGGGAGAGTCCCATAACCTACATGCCTCAGTTTATCGAGCAATAAATTTTCTGGCTCAATACCACCGGAATTTCGAGAGTCGACCCAATTGAGAAAACTGGATCTTTCTGATAATCATTTGGTTGGAGAGATTCCAAAGGAATTGATGAAGTTGAACTTCTTGATATACCTAAACCTGAGCCACAATGAACTTTCAGGCCAGTTGCCTAGAGAAATTTGAAGCTTATCCGAATTAGATCATCTTGACATATCATCTAATAATCTGAGTGGACCATTACCAAAGGAAGTGGGAATATGTTCCAAGCTATTATATCTAAATCTGAGTAATAATGGATTCAATGGCTCCATTCCCACTCAAATTGGTGACCTCATTTCCCTCAATATATTGCTTGATCTTAGTCATAAGGAGCTCACAGGAGGTATACCATCAGAAATAGGAAGTTTACGAAATCTGGAAAACCTCAATCTATCTCACAATATGCTTTCTGGTCACATTCCGTCCATTCGAAGAAATGAAAAAGTTTGTTATCCATTGATGTTTCTTACAACCAGTTGGAAGGCCGCATTCCTACCAACAAAGCCTTTCAAAATTTATCATTTGATGCTTTTAAGAACAACAAAGACTTATGTGGTAACGTTAGTGGTCTGCAAGCTTGCAATTCTTCCGGCACAAGTAAATCCAATGCAATGGATAAGCACACAGTTGTAATTATCATTATACTTCCTCTTTTAGGAGTGCTCTTTCTTATATTGGCATCTGCTAGAGTTTTCTTCATATTTTATCGGAAAAAGATAGATGTGAAGGAAGACCAAGAAGAAATATAAAAGGATTTGTTTTGTGTATGGAATTATGATGGGAACATAGTGTATGAAGATATCATTGAAGCAACAGAAAATTTCAGCCCCGGACATTACATTGGGACGGGAGGATATGGAAGTGTTTATAAAGCGGAGCTGTTAACGGGTCATGTTGTTGCTGTCAAGAAACTTCACCCGTTAGAAGATGGTGTCGGGCCGGGTTAAAAAGCATTTCTTGACGAAATCAGTACATTATCAGAAGTTTGTCACCGAAATATTGTAAGACTCTATGGTTTCTGTTCACATACACGACACTCATTTATAATATCCAAGTATTTGGAAAGAGGAAATTTGTCCAAGGTCCTAAGTGATAGTGAAGAAGCTGTAAAGTTGGATTGGGTCAGGAGAGTAACATTATCAAAGGTCATGATTGCTCACCTCCAATAGTTCATCGAGATATATCCAGCAATAATATTTTGCTTGATTTAGAGTATGGGGCTCGTGTCTCTGAGTTTGGCACTGCAAGACTTCTAAAGCCAGATTCGTCAAATTGGACTGAACTTGCAGGAACATATGGATATGTTGCTCCAGGTATAGTTCTTAGCTTTCTCATTTTGTTTCCTTTTTCTCTTCGGAAGAAATATACCCTAAATGTTTGTGGAACAAACTAGAATTGGGCTTGAAATTACTGATAGTACGTTTCCGATTTTACAGAGCTAGCTTACTCGATGAGTGTGACTGAAAAGTGTGATATGTATAGCTTTGGCGTATTAATGCTTGAAGTGTTAATAGGAAAACATCCCGGCGAAGTTATCTTCTCTCTAACATCATCATCATCGCCAACAGGCCAAAATGTTCTCTTGAAAAATAGATTGGACGGATGCCTCTCACCCCCTACTCTCCATGCCAGCCATAAACTTTTCACTATAGCTAAGCTGGCATTTTCATGTCTTGATGCCAATCCTGAATCGCGGCCAACCATGAAACGTGTATCCCAAGAATTATCAAAAGCCAAGGCACTTAATTTGGAGTTGTTTCACACTATGACTCTAGGCCAGTTGATGCACCGAGAAATCTAGTTGCTACAAAAATCTTGGTTCTGTTTTTAATTAGTATGTAAGTTGATTTATTTACATAAGTTTCATGCTTTATGAAATCATATGTATGGTTTTGGTGTTATCTTAAATACAACCTTTTCGTTCTATCTCTTTACTGTCTTTTGCACCGAGCAATGGCATGTTTTGTGAAAAAACAAATCAGGGATGAGATTAGAGTTAAGAGACAAAGGACTAAGGTCAATCCTAACATTCAGGTTGCTCCAAGGCAAGCGAAAAAGAAGGTAGAAAAAGCTCAAAGGAGTAAACTGTTTTCAGTGAAAGAACACATAATCTGAAATTGTAGATTCAACAAATCAAAAACAATAAAAATAAATAATAATATAATATATATATATATATATATATATATATATATATATATATATATATATTCTCAACAAGGTGCAAACACTCGGTCCTACCGCCAACAAAACCATCGAGGTGGGCGCGGGACACCGATTGACCCTACCGCCAGCAAAACCATCGAGGTCCGCCATAAAGGCATTATGTGTGAACCTAGAAAAACCCATGAGACATCTATCTGTGCGGCAACGTTATGCTCTACCCAACTTCATGGTACCCCATCATCTAACCTATTGAGCGATAGATGACATTTGCACCTAACTCGGCTGTCGGAAAGAAGATCGCTACTCCGGCATCACCAAGGTCTCTCAACTTTAGAACTTCTCAATGCCTCTCTCCTGACGAGGACTTAACACTGGTACCTTATGTACCTTGCCAACTTCAGTGGTAATGACCCATGCTGGAACCTGCGTACAACTGCGTCACAACTAACAGCTCTTCCCACACTCAATCAGCTCGACGTCCTCGTCGAGAACAAAGCTGTGACATATAACCGATTGACTGCTGAAGCGTTTTTCCATTTCTTCATCCTTACTCGAACCTGAGTAACTTGGAGAATTTGGGAATAAGATATTGCCACTGCACCTGTCGCCATAAGCTTGTTGGCTTGTCACTTCCAACTGTTATCAAACTTGTGGAGATCAACCTTCATACTATCGCAATCATCTTTAAACTGAAACGTAACCATTTTCTCTGTCTGCACTACCTTCTATAAACGCAGCCAACTCTTACTGATCATTCGGATGTGGTCTAAAGACACTCCATCAAAACAAACAGAAGCGCAGGAACTCGACCATACCGCCAACTACCATGTGATAAGGAATTGGGAACAAACATCCAATTCCGCTCAGAATCTTTCTTCCTAGAGCATTGATCCATTTGAGATCATGTCTGAGGTAACCCGCACAACTGACTGCAGGTCAACTCTGTTCTGCGACAACCACATAACATACCAATGGTTTAGTCCTACATCGCTTAAGATCCTGCCAGGTGTATGGTCCTTAAGTTAATATTTTACTCTACATGTTACCGAGGCCTTTTCTTAGGAAGAAAAATCCCACACTGCAGAAAATCTGTAGTGGTTAAGTGGGGACAATATCAGTGCTCGTAGAGGGGGGTTGTGACAAAATGGTATCAGAGCCAGGAATGGCTCGATCTTAAAGGTGGGGGGACTGTAACACCCCAGCTGAACGGGTATTTGAAAGGCGCCTAGCCCATTAGCGGTAATGGTAGCACCAATGGTTTAGTTCCACATCGCTTAACATCTTGTTAGGTCTATTATCCTTAAGTTAAGATTTCACTCTACATTTCACCGAGGCCCTTTTTGAGGAAGAAAAATCCCACACTACAGGAGATCCATAATGGTTAAGTGGGGACAATATCGGTGCTCGTAGAGTGGGATTGTTGATCGATTATAAACCAACGTCTTAAAAGACCCGCAAGTGCGCGGTGTACCGTTAAGTACAAGGGTAAGCGGAGTCGTATCCCAAGAGACTTGTGGTGCAAATTATGTTTCGAGCTACTAATTTTATCCAATAAGAATGAGTTTTGGGTTTTTATAAGTAAAGAAATTAAAATAAAATACAAACTAGAAAAGGTGTTGATACGATTGGAGAGGAAACCAAGGCGTGATTTCACTCCATCCGTTGTAATCTTGAGATAGTGTACCTAGTTAGAGTATTCACGAATTCCCGTATCACATATTCTTGGTCGAGAATATGCAATACATCATGAGATAAAATAATTATTGATTGGGAACTACCCATAAACCAACTTATTCAACCATAGTCCGGTTGATAAGCATAGATTATGTTCTCTTCTCCATGTTCCTAACCTATCTTGTTATGGTCAAACAAGATGGTTACTTATATTCATTATTCCTCCTAATCCTAGCTATGACCAAGCCTAGGATGAAGGAATACGAATATGCAATATTTCGGGATAAAGATAACGTAATTACTCTAACTAAGCTACACAATTTACACTAAGGCTACATTGGGTGGAGCTTCCTCTAGCCTTGGCTAAGAAGATTAACTACTCATCCCTTTGATCATTGCCATACTTCTATTACTACGATAAAAGTAAAAAAACAAGAAAAAGATAAGAACAAGAACTTTATTACTTATTGAACATTGATATTTACACTCTCCAAGATGATCTCTCATGGGTGGGATTCCCCTCCTATTTATAGAGTATAGGAAGGGTTACAAAATATTACTATTAATATAAAATCCCCTAAACAATGCCTAAAATCATGCATATATATTACAACTCATGAGAATAATATTTATATCTAATTCTCTTCAATGGGCTTCAATGCATGGGCCTTTGGTTGACAACTTCAAATAAGAATCATTGTTGGAGTGCATCACCTTTGTTCTTCATTAAAAATCAGAAAAATGTACGACTTGTTTATCATGTGACCGATTTCTGTAAATACAAACAAAAGCACTATTAGTGTCACATTTATTTAATAAATGACTAGGTAGATATAAATTTAGGAGTTGTACACGTAAATATTACGTGTCTATCAAATACCCCTGAACTTATATTTTGCTAGTCCTCGAGCAAAAGTAAACAAAAACCATTTTCGCATATCACGCGATTGCATTTAGCGTATGCAACAAGCTGTTAAACCCTCTGGTTTAGCCTAGTAGACGAGTGTTGTCTCGTGAGGGTTTGCAGTGACTATACCCACAAAAGTCAATAATGATATTTTAAACAATTCTAGAATACATATGACTCATTTCCTGTGAACTTATCCTTACTTAGTTTTGACAAAAATATACCAATGGAAAAAAATCCTTAAACGTTATTTTCCTAAGTATACCAAAGAATATTTTAAGTTTATCCGAAACTAGGGGTACTACCTCAAGATTAGAAAGAGATTCAAGTATTTTGATTTAGCTATATTTGAGTGTACAATAAAAATAGTTTTATCGCATAATACGTTGTTTATAATAATTTACTCAGTTTTTGGTAGTCTAGTTCTTACTGGAATAAATTCAACGGTTAGTTTGACAAGTGCCTTAGTCAATTCGTATTTCTAGAATTTTACTTTTTTTCTTCTTTTGCAAGCATTTTCTTTTGAGTACTTTATTTCTTAGTGAAGCCTCCATAACAAGGAGTTTTTTATCGATAATCACAGCCAGTTGGCGAAGGTTGCCAGGGTGTGGTGCCCCATAATGACCTAGACTTAGGATTCTCACAAGTAACATATTCTTATGCTTCTTTCACATACTTAATGGTCAAAATCGAGATTGGTGATAATTTTTCTTCTTTCAGTTTTTAATCATGCGAGTAGCCTTGCAGCGTGAAAGTTTTTAGAGCACATTTGGCTTTTTATTATTTTTTTAATTTTTTTTCTTAGGAATGAACTTATTCTTAGGCAATTGTCTCCCTTGTAGCAAACTATTCCTAACATAAATGCTAAATTTCCCTTATACTGAGCAAAAATTTATTGAAGGTATTAATTGCAAAACTACAGTGAAGTGCACATTTCCAAAATATGTCAAGTTAACTTGAATTAGTCGATAATAATAAAATAGTACATCTAGCTTAAGATATTCCAAAATATTCTAGTGTATACTTGGTACAATTTCAAATTTTAGGTTTTTTCATAATATTTATGTCAAGGTAAAATCAGTTTAAGTATTTGGAAATTCGTCAAAAATATATCATAAATTGTCAAAGTGTCATTATTCCACTTTTCTTCAAAAAACTTATCAAGAAATGGCTTCCTACCCCCAAACTTAAATCAAATATTGCCCTCAATATTAGAGAACAAGAAAATAAATGGAAGAGAAAAACTAAAATGTCTCACCTGAATGTGTCAAGGGTTGCCTCCCAAGAAGCGCTAAGTTTACCGTCTTCAGCCAGACAAATGTACCCCCTAAAATGTACCCCCTATACTTAAATGATTTATAATGGTACTATAGGGGTACATAATATCAGTTTTGATATACTGGATCATTTAAAAATGTTATCTCTTCATCAAAAGTGCAGGACTCTAAGTACGGTTTTAATCGTTGGCCATTGACCTTAAAAATATTTTTGTTCTTAGGGTCCTCCACCTCTATGGCTCCATAAGGATAAACAATTTTAACTACAAAAGGGTCGTACCAACGAGAACGCAATTTCCCAGAAAATAAACGTAGCCGTAAATTGTAGAGTAACACTTCTAATTAGGCTCAAAAGTTTTGCGAACAATCGACTTATCAAGAAAAGCTTTAGTTCGTTCCTTGTAAATTTTTGTATTTTCATAAGCCTCGCGACGAAGTTCGTCAAATTCAGAAAGTTGGAGTTTTTTATGTGATCTGGCTTTATCCATTTCAAAGTTGAAGGCCTTTGTAGCCCAGAGGGCCTTGCGTTCAATTTCTACAGGTAAGTGGCAAGCCTTCCCAAAGACAAGTTTATAGGGTGACATACCAATCGAGGTTTTATAAGCTGTTCGATATGCCCAAAGGGCATCATCAAGACGATCAGACCAATCTTTACGATCGGTTCGAACAGTTTTTTCTAAAATTCTTTTGATCTCCCGATTGGATACTTCGACTTGACCACTTGTTTGTGGATGATAAGGTGTGGCAACTTTATGAGTGATGGAGTAAGTTTTTAAAAAATTTTGAAAGACACGGTTACAAAAATGTTTACCACCATCACTAATAATTGCCCGAGGCATGCCAAAACGATTAAAAATGGTTTTCAAAATTTTTACCACGGGCTTATGGCCATTCGTTTGACATTGCACCGCCTCAACCCATTTAGAAACATAATCGACTGCAACTAGAATATAAAGGTAACCGCGAGAAGAAGGAAATGGGCCCATAAAGTCAATACCCCAAACATCAAATAGTTCAACAATAAAGATGTTGTTCAAGGGCATCATGTTTCGATGAGAAATAATCCCGGTCCTCTGGCACCTATCATATTTATAACAAAATGTCTGTGCGTCACGAAAAAGGGTAGGCCAATAAAGACCAGATTGAAAGACTTTTGCAGTAGTTTTCTTGGTCCCAAAATGTCCTACGCAAGCTGAGGTATGGCAAAATGTGAGAACACTATGAAACTCATCATTTGAGGTGCATCCCCTAATCACTTGATCGGAACAAAACTTATAAAGATAAGGATCATCCCAACTAAAACATCTAACCTCATACAAGAATTTGGTTTTATCTTGCTTTGACCAATGGGCAGGTAATCGCTGTGTAGCAAGATAATTGACAACATCGGCGTACCAAGGTAGTTGTGAGACCATGAGCTGTTCTTCAAGAAATGTCTCTAAGATAGGGAGAAAATCTTCAGTACCCTCAGTGAGAATTCGAGATAGATGATCTGCAACCACATTCTCAATACATTTCTTATCTCGAATTTTGATATCAAATTCTTGTAACAAAAGAATCCATATGATTAACCGAGGCTTAACGTCTTTTTTAGATAGTAAATACTTTAAGGCCGCATGGTCGGTGTAAATAATAATTTTGGATCCAACAAGGTATGATCAAAATTTCACCAAGGCAAACACAATGGCTAATAACTCCTTCTCCGTGGTGGAGTAATTAAAATGTGTGTCATTAGGCGTGCGAGTAGCATAGTAAATAACATGAGGCTTATTATCTACTATTTGCCCTAAAACTGCTCCAACAGCGTAATCTGAAGCGTAACACATGAGCTCGAAGGGAAGTTCCCAATTGAGAGGTTGGATGATAGGGGCTGAAGTTAATAAAAGTTTGAGCTTCTCAAAAGCTCCTAAACATGCGTCATCAAAGTTGAAATCAATGTCCATAGCAAGTAAATTGCACAAGGGCTGGGAAATTTTACTAAAATCTTTGATGAACCGGCGATAAAACCCAGCATGCCCCAAAAATGATCGAATGGCCTTAACCATTTGAGGTAGAGGTAAAGAAGAAATAATGTCGATCTTGGCCTTATCGACTTCAATCCCTTTGTTGGAGATAATATGTTCAAGAACTATCCCTTGTGTCACCATGAAGTGACACTTTTCCCAGTTTAACACCAAATTGGTTTGTGTACATCATTCTAGCACGAGCTCTAAATGGTGTAAACATTCATCAAAGACAATCCATACACAGAGAAGTCATTCATAAAGATTTTAAGAAACTTATCAACCATATCATAAAATATGCTCATCATACAACGCTGGAATGTAGTGGGGACATTGCACAACCCAAATGGCATACGTCGATAAGCATATGTCCCGTAGGGACATGCGAAAGTTGTCTTCTCCTGATCTTCTGGGGCAATGGAGTTCTGATAGTATCCAGAATAACCGTCAAGAAAACAGTAATGACTTTTTCCGGCTAAGCGTTTAAGCATTTGATCAATGAAAGAAAGAAAAAAATGATATTTCCTTGTGACATTGTTCAATTTCCTGTAGTCGATACATACATGCTAACCGGTGGTCATACGGGTGGGGATTAGATCATTATTCTCATTCTTAACGACAGTAATCCCTGATTTCTTAGGTACAACCTGAACGGGACTGACTCACTTACTATCCAAAATAGGGTATATGATACTTGGGTTCAAAAGTTTGAGAACTTCCTTCTTCTCCACCTCCATCATGGTGGGATTCAACCTTCGTTGCATCTCACGAGAATTTTTAGCACCTTCCTCGAGATTGATGTGATGCATGCAAACGGCCAGGCTAATCCCCTTCAAGTCTGTTATAGACCACCCTAGGGCTGATTTGTATCTTTCAAGGACACCCAACAATCTACTTTCTTGGTCAATATTGAGGTTGGAAGCTATGATTACAGGCAGAGTTTTAGAATCACCTAAGAAAGCATACTTCAAAGTCTTAGGTAATGGCTTGAGGTCTAACTTGGGTGCATTAACAATGGATGGAATAGGCAAACTAGTGGACGGTTCCAGAGGTTCATCATGAGGTATTCATTTGGACTTGTTAAAAATAGGTGTTGAGTCAAGTAGAACATTAAGCTCTTCAACAATCAGATTGTCATCAAAGTCTTCACCAAAGTTTGCAAGACATGATTCTAAGGGGTCCTCAGGGAATGATTTAGGGAATGAGTTGTAAACTAGGGAGTCAATCATATTCAGCTCAGCCATGTCATCAGAATGAGGAACTTGAGTATTATTATTAAAAATATTGAGCTTGATCTTCATGTCTCCCATTGATAGTTGTAAGACCCCATTAAAACAATTAATAATGGCATGAGCAGTCGCAAGGAAAGGGCGGCCCAATATGACTGGAATCTCACAGCTAGGATTCTTTACATCTTCAGTGTCCAAAACAACAAAGTCCACAGGAAAAATGAGGGTATCAACCTTGATAAAAATATTCTCAAGGATACCACGTGGGTATCGTATTGACCTGTCAGCCAATTAAAGTCTTTTTCGGGTAGGTTCGAGTTCTCCAAGTTCTAATTCTTGATAGACCGAGTAGGGTAAGACATTCACACTAGCCCCTAAGTCGAGTAACGCCCTATCCACTTTGTGATCTCCAATTTTACAAGGGATGGTTGGGCTTCCAGGATCTCGAAGCTTATGAGGGGTTAATGTCTTAGTCAAGAAGACTTTCTTGTGCACATTATACAGGGATAAACATGATGGCATCGAGTACTGGAATATTTATATGAAATTGCTTAAATATATCCAATATCTTGTCAAATTGAATCCCTTTATTAGCCGGAAGACGGCATTGTGGATAAGGCACCTTTGGCTCAAAATGTATCTTTGGTAGGGAAATAGATGAGGTAGGCAACTCCTTAGATTTATTAGAAGGTTTACTCGTACCGACCTCATCCTCAATAGCAATGGGTGTTGGCTCAACCCTAGGCATTTCAACTCGGTTATCAATTTGTCTACCACTTCGAAGAGTTGTAATGGCATTAACCTATTTTGAGATTGAGCTAAAATCAAACCCCCGGTGGTCTTTTCGGATTAGATACAAGTTGGCTAGGTAGCATACCTGGTGGTCTCTTATGCAATGCATTTGCCAATTATCCTATCTGAGTCTCAAGATTAGAGATAGATTGGGATATAGAATTCTAATTCACCAAAGTCTGTTGTTAAAATTGCATCATTTGTTGCTGAAATTGCAACGCTTGTTTTTGGCTTTCCATTGATTGTTGCATGAAGAGAACAAGGGTATATTTCCAAAGATGGTTTGGGTGGAGCGGGTGGGAACTATTTGGATGACTTAAAGGAATGCTGAGATACCTGAGGATAAGATTGAGAGAGGGAATTCCTAGGCAAATTATGACCTGAGGTTTGTGGTTCTCCAAAACCTGAACTGGGTTGGTTCTTCTTCTACGAAATATTTGGGTGGTTCTGCCAAGTTGGCTCGTATGGGTCAAATGGCCTCATGTAGGTATTATTCAAAGCATTTACTTGCTCTTGATTATCATTCATTTCATTGAGCATGGGGCACATTTGAGTCACATGGGTTACATCATAACAAGCGGTGCAATCCTGCTGCTGAACCTGTTCACACTACCCTTAGATTGATTCTTAGTCATAGCCTTGATTTTTTGGGTAAAAGTATCTAATTCGGCTTTGATGGTCGTTCCCTCACTCACTTCGTATAAGCCACCTTTCTTGGCTGTACGAATATTTCTATGTGGATCAAAATCCCACTGCTGAGAGTTCTCAGCCAATGTCTCAAACTCCTCATAAGCTCTATCAGGTTCAAGGTCCTGGAATTTGCCACTATGTATGGATTCTATCCTATAACAATTCTCAGAAGTTATTCCACGATAGAAGATCTGGGCTAGATGTTGTTTCTCAAAACCATGACCGGGACATTGTGAAAGAAGATCTTTATATCTCTCTCATGCCTTATCAACGTTTCACTCTCATTTTGAACAAATTTAAGAACTGCATTTCTAAGAGCGAGGGTTTTCCCATAGAAAACCATTTGGTTTTGAACTTGGTCTCTATTTGATCCCATGAATTGATAGATGTTGGTGCCAATGAATCAAGCCAATGACTCGCCTTGTCTTTTAGCGAGAATGGGAATAAACGAAGGTGGATAGAATCCTCAGTAAAATGTTGTTATTTGGAGAGCGCACAAATTTTCTTAAACTCGTAGGCGTGCTTATAAGGGCTCTCAAAATCAAGCCCATAAAAAGTAGGTAACATTTGGATCACACTAGGCTTAATTTCATAATGGTTTATCGTGACAACTGGTAACATAATACATGAAGGCATATCACTCACCACTGGGGTCCAATAGTCCCTAAAAGATTTGGCGGCAGCCATGATTAGGGGTTCGACTTCTAGCTCGACAATAAGTTCAATTGGGTCAACTCTAGATGAATTACCCTCCTCCAAAATTGGAAAAATTTGAGATGGATCACTTTCCTCCCAAACTGGGTCTCTTAAGTCCTCTATTCTATTAACTGGGCGAGGTGGTCGCCCTCTCCGCTTAGGCTGAGGTGGTGGCCCTTAAATGGGCAAAGGTTTCGGTAAGCTTCTTAAAGGTTTTCCTCCACATGTCCAATTGATCATACACAACTAATAATCAATAAAATTCGGCACCTGGTGCAGTAAAATATCAATCAAACAATTCTAGCACATCAACGTTTTTTAGAAGTAATAATTAAGTCTCCCATATATTCTTCTATCTTCAAAATGGGTATGATGGCAAAAGGCTTTGGTTCCTATACTCCCTGCGTCACTATGCTAGAACCAGCTTAAAGTAGATGCTCAGTCCTCACGCCCGAGCGAGTCGCCTTATCGTACGTCAGCACTCAGAACGGTGACGTCGCAAACCAACAACTAGTAATTCGCGGCGCTAGGCTGGGGCCGTATCCTATGATCCCGTGTTTGTACCCCAGTCCGGTACACCTATTCGTTGGGTGATGAAATCCTGCGGGAATCTTGCTACTTTTTTAATTAACAATTATTTTGAGGTCTGGGATGTTCAATTTTCGTGTGATACAAATTTCTTCGTATCCCTAATGGGTAGTCCCACTTGTTGGAGAGCTTTTTGGGTGATGAAATCCCGCAAGTCTCTAACAGTTTTTACCTTTACTAATATTGGAATGAAAAAGAATATTAAACATAGCAATAGGTCAATCCAACAACATCAATTTTTTTATTAGAGCAGCGTGTATTTGCACAGTCCACACGACTTTATATGTCCTAGTGCCAGGGCGGAGCGGATAAGTACCCCTTCTGGATGTCAAGTTTTAAGAAGTGCCAACCTACGGGAAGTGTTTCCCGGTGTAGTTGTGGCCGCCCCTTCACTTAGGGGGCGAAAGAAGGAAGTGCCTATTCACTCAGGGGGCACAAGAAGAATGGATTTGATGATGCTTTAACTTTGCGTATTGGCCGTCTCGCTTCCAACTTTATGACTATCCTGCAAAACAAGAAAAAAATGATTAGTGAACTTGCGACAACAATATTAATTCACTTTCCAAGTTTATTATAGTCTATGATGTCCTGATTTTTAAATGCGCATATTTTCAGCTCGATTGAGAGAGAACATCAAATAATATCAATTTGGAAAGATAATTCAGAAAGGAAATATATTAAAGAAGGAAGTTTTCTAGAATTTAACATTTTTAATGCTCAAAACAAGTGATTAATGAACAGCGGCGTCCTTTACTGAGACTGTTTTTACTGTTGTTTCAAAAGGTTTTAACTCTCAAACGACTAAGCAAAAAAATATGATCTATAACAATTCGGAAAGGGTTTTAAATTATCTGAAACTTTTGTAGTAAACATATTTCCTTATTGTCAAGTATAGATAATCAAAAATCGTAAAACATTCAGGGACAGACTTAACACAAACAGTAACGTCAAGAGAGTTTGAGCCAATCACTCCGGATCCAAAAAAAGAAAAGAAAAAGAAAGAGAAAAGAAAAACAATAAAGAAAAATTGGCTTAAAATAAAACAACTGAAAAATAAAATGTAACTTTGCAAGTCCCCGGCAACGGGGCCAAAAACTTGATCGATTATAAACCGACTTGTGGTGCACGGTGTACCGTTAAGTACAATGGTAAGCGGGGTCGTATCCCAAGAGACTTGTGGTACAAATTATGTTTCGAGCTACTAATTTTATCCAATAAGAATGAGTTTTGGGTTTTTATAAGTAAAGAAATTAAAATGAAACACAAACTAGAAAAGGTGTTGATGCTATTAGAGAGGAAACCAAGGAGTGATTCTACTCCATCCGTTGTAACCTTGAGATAGTGTACCTAGTTAGAGTATTCACAAATTCCCGTATCGCATATCCTTGGTCGGGTATATGCAATACATCATGAGATAAAATAATTATTGATTGGGAACTACCCATAAACCAACTTATTCAACCATAGTCCGGTTGATAAGTATAGATTATGTTCTCTTCTCCATGTTCCTAACCTATCTTGTTATGGTCAAACAAGATGGTTACTTATATTCATTATTCCTCCTAATCCTAGCTATGGTCAAGCCTAGGATGAAGAAATACGAATATGCAATATTTTGGGATAAATATATAGTAATTACTCTAACTAAGCTACACAATCTACACTAAGGTTACATTGGGTGGAGTTTCTCTCTAGCCTTGGCTAAGAAGATTAGCTACTCATCCCTTTGATCATTGCCATACTATTATTACTACGATAAAAGTAAAAAAGAAAGAAAAAGAGAAAAACAAGAACTTTATTGTTTATTGAACCTTAATATTTACACTCGCCAAAATGATCTCTCATGGGTGGGATTCCCCTCCTATTTATAGAGTATAGAAAGGGTTACAAAATATTACCATTAATATAAAATCCCCTAAACAATGCCTAAAATCATGCATATATATTACAACTTATGAGAATAATATATATATCTAATTCTCTTCAATGGGCTTCCATGCATGGGCCTTTGGTTGGCAACTTCAAATAATAATCATTGTTGGAGTGCATCACCCTTGTTCTTTGTTAAAAACCTGAAAAATGTACGACTTGTTTATCATGTGTCCGATTTCTGTAAATACAAACAAAATCACTATTAGTGTCACATTTATTTAATAAATGACTAGGTAGATATAAATTTAGGAGTTGTACATGTAAATATTACGTGTCTATCAGTCGTGACACAAATACAATGTAGTAAAATGATAAAACAGTCCCAACAAATGACAAATTAGAATCCTACCATGATGTCTTTTTATTTTTACATGTTTTAAAGTCGCCTCAATTTCCTTGAACCCATATGTATTCTTCTTCCTGGGGAATCGCCTATTCCTGAAATCTGTTACATGCTCAGGATCAACAAATGCAAAATCATTATGAATAAGAGAAATACGTAGCCCCAAAATCAGGCAAACATGAACGGGTTTCATCTGAATTACCGTCCCTCCAAATTGGAACTTTATATCACCGATATGACAATAGAATATTTTCACAATTAACATCGACATTGTCGCCATTGGATCAATCAACAATAATGGTGTAAAACAGGTGGTACGTAGAGCACCCATCTCTACCTCAGGCAGAGCTCTAAACATTTTGTTAAATTCCAAACTTGTACACCGAGGTATAATTTTTAGCATTGGTGGTGACCTTCTTCTCTTAACCCTCCTGCGTTTGGTTCTCCTCATCAAATTTCTCATTACTCACTTCTTTATCAAACTTCATCATTGTGAAATAAAAACTAGACTTTAATCAAACACTTGGTAAGCATTAATAAGACAATAACACGATTTGCCCAAAGTACAACCACTCTCACTGAAATCATACACACAAGACTCGACGATTGTAAGATAACAGTTGTGGAGTTATCAAAAGATAAATAATACCATAATTGATCGGAACAATTGTTGTATTCGTGATTAGAAGAAACTGTTTGACAAATAGGGACCATTTTAGGCACCAAAAACTAGACGAACTCGTGTGAATCACACATGATACCCTAACCCTAAACAAATGACAAATAATAGCAGAACTGGTGACATAGTCTACCTTATTATATATAGCTAATTTGGTTAAAGGCGTGACAAATTCTCTTGAAACAAATGACAAATAATACCTGAAATGGCGACAGAGTCTGTTTTTCACGTCTCGAAATGTTAATGACATATGTACATCGACGAATTAAATTTGGACACGTGGCGTGATATATTATTTTTAAATGATTCGAACTTTTTATTATTATTTCGGAAGTGAAATTCGTACTTGTGGAGCCCACGGCCTGCAAACCTATTGTAATATTCAAACTTCAGTTGGGGAAAAATTAAAATTTCTTATTGCCGGTATCGCACGTAATACCCTAACCAACCCTTCCCCTGAAATAAATGACAAATAATAGCAGAAATGGTGATAAAGTCTACCTTATTAGATGGCTAATTTGTTTAAAGGGGTGACAAATTCCTTGAAACAAATGACAAATAATTTTAGAAATGGTAAAAACATATATTCAAACTGCAGTAGGGGCAAAACTGAAATTTCCTCTTGCCAGTATCCCACGTGATACCCTAACCAACCCTTCCCCTGAAACAGATGACAAATAATAAGTAAAATGGTGACAGAGTCTGCCTTATCAGATGGCTAATTTGTTTAGAGTTGTAACAAATTCCCCTGAAACAAATGACAAATAATATTAGAATTGGTAATGACGTATATGCAAACTTCATTAGGGGAAAATTTAGAATTTCTTCTTGCCAGTATCACACGTGATACCCTAACCAACTATTTTCCTGAAATTAATGACAAATAATAGCAGAAATTGTGGCAGAGTCTGCCTTATTAGATGGTTAATTTGTTTAAAGGTGTGACAGATTTTTCTAAAACAAATAACAAATAATATCAAAAATGGTAATGACGTATATTCAAACTTCAGTAGGGGCAAAATTGGAATTTCCTCTTGCCAGTATCGTACGTGATACCCTAACTAACCCTTCCCCTTAAACAAATGACAAATAATATCAGAAATGGTAATGACATGTGGAGTGATATATTATTTTTAAATGATTCGAACATTTTTTTTTATTTCAAATGTAAAATTTATACTTGCGGAGCCCACATGCCTGCAAAAGCCAGGTGGTTAACTGCTGTAATATTCAAACTTCAGTAGGGGCAAAATTGGAATTTCATGTTGCCAGTATCGATTTTGTAATTTATTGTTTCCTGGGTCCGATTTTGGATTGTTTGCATCTTCTAGTATTTAAAATCATAATTTCCGATAAAGAAATAACACAAGCATTTTGAAAAACATGAAAACTCAGAGAAAAAAAAGGAATTTAACTGTAAATCTGATATGTTTGTGAGGGGAACGCATGACAATGAATTGATATAGTTTTTTGATTTCATAACATACAATTTATAATCTCAGTCTGCCTGTAGAAAATATGTCAGTTCATATCTGAAGTTTAATGTTTGCACTTTGCAGAAATACAACTTGATGAGTATCTTGAATTCACTATTTTACAATATTTTGTGTAATACCCTCAAAGTTTGAGACATACCCTACAAATTTTGCACAAATTTTGCCCAAGATATATGCAATAGTGAACCCATGTTTAAGAAATCGAATAAGAAAACAATTTGTAAGACTTGACTAAGGGGGTGTTTGTTTTTTAAGTACTGAATGCTAACTGCTAATTGATTTGAAGTGCTGAATTCTGACTACTAATTTATTTGAAGTGCTGAATGTTGAATGTTTTGAAGTGTTGAATACTATGACGTTTTATTTTCAAAAAGTGTGAAAAACTAATATATGTCTTAAATACTCTTGTTATAAAAATAACACAAGTTGCAACATTACCCTTTAAACGAAATGACTAGAACTACTACTATATTACCACACTTTTACCGTCACATATGCATATTTCTCAATCTAAATAAATTTCTCAATAGTTGAATGCTTGTTTGCGAGGTTAAGGGAGAGTGTTTGCAATCTTGCGAATCAGGGAGAGAGAGAGAGATCTTTGTTGAGATTTTTCGCAGTTCTTTTGTTAAAGGTTTTTTTTTTTCGCGGGTAACGAGTGCTTAAAGTCTAGTAAGCTAGTCAAAACAATTTACTAGCTTTGGCTTACTAGCAACTGGTGATGAGGGGCAATATGAAAAGAAAAATAAAAGAGGAGTGCTTGAAGGCTAATAAACTACTCAAAACAACTTACTAGTTTTGGCTTACTAACAACTGCCAAAAAAAAAGAAAACTACTTCGAGTGCTAAATAAGCTAGTTATCTAAATTTTCAGCATTGAGTTACCTCTTTTTCTCTGTCTGCTCTAAGGGTTTCTTCAAGAAGGTATATCTCTCTTCTCTTTTTTCGATTTTGGGGTCTATCAAAGGTTTCAACCTGAATTTGTTTGTTGCCAAGTTTTTGATTTTGGGGTGTTACTTACTTGTTGCTGCAAGAAGACTTCAAATTTTACAGCAGTTTATTAGGGTAACTAATTCTTTATCAATTCTTGCAATAGTATTTCAAGTCTTTAAATCAGCTTGCTAGACAAAGTCTAGGAGGATCACATTTCTTCAGAATAACTTGGACAATATATGAAATTACACAAATACTTTTAAATCCAATTTTTGCTTTGCTAAACAAACACCTCCTGAAGTATCACCCCAAAATCTTACCTCCTGAAGCATCAATAGTGGCCTTCCTTAATAACTAGTCAGTGATCTACTTTGAGTATCCCAGTTTATCCAGAACTTTTCCTCATAATTGTTAAGTGAATGGGGCATTTAAAATACAAATGGTCCCTTTTCTCTTCAGAAGCGGTACAAAAGGAGCAATATAAATGAGTTTTTGGAATGGCGTCTTTGTCTCAAATAAATCTATGCCATTATATTTTTGGTTTCCTCTTTCTTATAGTTGACTAGGCACAATTTGTTGTCATCAGTATTCAAGGTTCAAACTATTCTATTTTCAACAGATATACTTATAGACGTAGGAATCACTAACTTTGGCCATCTTTGGGATTCCTGGAAGGATTATATTGACAGAGCCATATCTAAGTGAAAGTATACCACCATCCTACCATGGTTCCTTCCAAAACAATGTTGATCCACCATGAACAAGCTATATAGCCTATAGGCCTCTATTTCAGCATTGTTGTCCACCCCCATGAACAATCTCCAGGAATAGCAACTTTCTGTAATGAGTTTTCTTTCGAATACTTACTTTTTATCCATCTTGTCTACATATTATCTTTTCCATAAACTAGGTGCATCTTTTGGTAAGTAGATATCTTCCCAGGAAACGCTAGCCTTGGTCTTCGTTTGATAAGAATTCTGTAAACTTTCTTTTTATTTTGTTGAGGGAGCTTTTAGAAAATCCAAAACACCCTTGAAAGATTTTATCATGGTTTGCATATGCTTCTTTGGATGTCTCCGTTTTTGCTTTATTCCTTTATTTCTATGAGAATATTTTCTAAGTTTTATTTTTGCCACATATATTATAAAACGAGTTTGTTAAGTGTGCAGATATTTCGTAAACATTTTATCTGTTGAGTACAGGGTTGTAAGAAGATATTATCCAAAAACGAGGTTCAGAGATTAAACCTATTCAAGCAAGGGGTGGTGGTTGTCTTAGGTTTCATTTGTCACGAAATGAACCAAAGGGGGAGATTGAAATATTTTATTTGTCTCATGTCGTGGTTATGGAGTTTCTGGTTGTCTCAGTCGAAGACACAGATCACTGGACAAAAGGTAAGTATTACTCTCTGATAAAAGGAATGAGCCTTTCTCAATTTTGACGTTCGAACGAATTTTCTTGTCGTTTGAACGAAGTGTCAAGTCCCCTGGAAATTTGGTCCATAGACAATTTTGACGTTCGAACGAGTTTTATTGTCGTTCGAACGAAGTGTCAAGTCCCCTGGAATTTGGCCCATATGCAATTGTCGTTCGAACGAGTTTTCTTGTCGTTTGAACGAAGTGTCAAGTCCCCTGGAATTTGGCCCATATACAATTGTCGTTCGAACGATACTTCTTTTCGTTCGAACGAGTTGTAAACTTTCTAGGGTTTTAGACTAAATTAGACGCGATTCGTTCGAACGACTTTCGGTCTTGTTCGAACGAATATCGAGAGAAATAGAACTACTATTTAAAGAAACCCTAGTTGCTTTTTCTCGATCCTTTTTTTTTTCTTGGTCAAAACGTTTTTCTTTCTAAAGGCTCCAAAAGACTTTATCAGAGAGCATTAAGAACTTAAGATCAATCAATCATCTTTTGATCACAAGATTGATGTTGAGTTAGGGTTTCAAAGATTTCCCAATTATTTTGTTCAAGAACGATTCTAGAAGAAGTTTCTTGGTGAGACATCAAGAAGGGTGATTGCGAGAATATAAGAAGTTTCTTGGTGAGAGATCAAGGAGAGTTGTTGTGAGAACAAGAAGAAGGTGGAGCGTGAAGCGTTAGTTAGAAGAGTGATAATCTTGTGACTAGGTTATTAAATCTGTAAGTGTAATTTAGTATAACTCTTTTTGACTAGTAAAACTTTTGGTTGTCGTGATCCTCGACAACGACCTGTGGTTTTTCTCCTGAGTAAGGAGTTTCCACAGGGTGAACATTTGCTTGTGTCATTTAATTCTTTGTCTTTACTTTTGATTGTTTCTGTTTAACCTTAGACTATTGATTGATAAGAATTGTTCTGACCTATTTTCTCGAAATACATTAATTACGAGGATATAAAATTTCAACCCTGCCCTAGTAAACTGTGAAAAACTGTGAAGCTGCGAGGGACACTTTTTATAAGTTTCAGTCTTCCCCTTTAAAACATGAACTTATTCTTTAAATTAGAGATTTCTTTTAATGTTTTTTATAAGAGGATCACAATCATAATTATCTGATAGTTTGGCAGCTAACAATGGTAATCCCAAGTATTTTACAGGTAAGGGAATCTCTATAAAATAGTAAAACATCACAAATATATTTCTTGTATCCTCCAGAGAAGAAAATAGTGCGCTTTGCGGCATTGATATGTAGACCAGATAGTCTAGCAAAGGTTTGGAGGATGTCTTTTATAGCACCTGCAGAAGCAACTGTAGTTTTTAGGCATAGCAACACATCAATCAGCAGGTGTGAAATGTTGGAAGTCTTACAGCTGGGTAGGATGTGAATTCTTCCATCTCGGGCAGCTTTATTCAGCAACTATGATAATGATTGAAGTGCAAGCGTTTAGATGATATATGAAATTTTGAATGCTTCTTGCTAGACCTGTGTAGTGCGAAGGTTTACCTCTATAGAGATATAATTAATATATGGGTTGTGTTACTTCTTTACTATATTTTGTTGCAGCAATTTCCATGGATCCAAAGAAACCTGAAGAACTCATGGATGAGAAGTTAATAACATTTCTTAGTCTATCTAAGCAGGAGATCGATCAAGTTGGATGGTCATGGTCAGAGTCCGGTCTTTCAAAACCATCCTGGAAGATGGTTGAGGATGGGTTCAATGAGAAGTATGGAACAACTCATGTGTATTAATATTTCCAAAAGCAATGGGAGTATCAAATATTGAAGTATATAGCTTGGGCTTCGATTAAGAGAAGGACTGAGAATGGTTACAATGCAGAGACGGGGTTATTTAACATGCCAGCTGACCAGTGGGATGATCTGATCAAGGTATTGATTTAATTATAACCATATTGTAATCGTTATATTCTTATGTTGTTTTTTCTTATTCATTTCTAATTTGTTATTTCCTTGATAAACCACAGATAAATAGTGTTGTGGAACAATTCAGAGGCCAGACACTACCGAATGCAGACCTGTTAGAAGCTATATTTAGAGGTAGATTGGCTACTGGTCAATATGCAACTGGTCCAGCAAGGGATGATTTCATTGAGACTGCTACTGCTACTGAGTCCGATATCGAGTATGATGCAGGTGTTTGGGATGATGACCCCATAGATGACGATGAAGAACCGATGGATGATGGATATCCATACTTTAATAATTTTAAGTCTCTTTTTAATATTCGATTATTTTAGGATTTTTGGTTTCTGCTGTTTCGCTATAAATTGTATATATCTTTTTTAAGATCTAAATTTCTCTTTCTAATGTTTTTCTCTTGCTCTCTTCAAATTTTCTCTTTTACGACTTTCCCCTACTACATCATTGCTTCAATATTCAAACTCACTGAGATTCTCTTTAGATTGACTCTAACTAGATTCTCTTGATATTAACTTGCATTCTCTCTAAATTTACTTTCTTCTTATCCTTTTAAAGACTGAAAATAATTAATTTACTGTAAGGGGGTGTACTCAAAGCTCTTAAAAAACATGGTTTGATTTATCAACAACTGTTAAGCCAAACAACAAAAAAAGACCTGAGATAATAAAATGGGGAAACAGGTTCGCTTAATCCGAGCACCATAAATTCCAACTGCTCTCATGTATCATTCTAAAGCTTTACACTCCATTAAAAGCTGAAATGAACTTATCCAAATGTCCTCAGGTTGGCATTAGGAGAGAATAGACTAGAACATCAGCTATGAAAACTTCACAAGTAGATTACTTCTAGCTAGTGAAGAGATCTGAGTAGTGCCAGTGGCTCCACTTCTTGTGTCTTTCCCACAAATAATCTCACCATTAGATGCACCATCTAGTCTATTTTTTTTAACAAGGAAGCTGGGGTAAAGGAGACCTTGTATATTAACGAAAGAAAAAAGTATTTACATCCTATCGTATATTTTCCCATTGTCATCCCCCTCAACAAGTCTGAGAAGGGTGTTAGGGAAACAGCTAGAGAAACAAAACGGAAAACTGTGTACAAATAAAATGAGAAATGACTAATCTGCAACTCGTTTTTGTTTTTAAAGCAGTGCCTCAAGGTATAAGGTTCAGACTACTAAGTAGCTTGTTAATTCTTCTGACCAGTTGGATAGGTTTCTATGGAAGGTCACATTTATTTTCCAAGATCAGAATTGCATAACTAGAGTCTAGAGTCTAGAGTCTAGAGTCCAGAGTCGGAGCATATCTAAAAATCAAGGTAGTAGTTCAGCTGGATGGCAGCTTTGAGTCCATTGTAAAGTGCTTCAAGTTTAACGATCTCTATATTTTCTGTAGAGCATGTTGCAGGTCCATTGAAAGCTAGGATTGGATTACCTTCAGGAGTTCTGATTATTCTCCCACAGAGGCTTGAATTTCCTCTAAGTGATACATCACAGTAAATGAGATATTTTTGAGATGTGGGATGCTTCCAGCATAGCATTTTGTGTATTCTGGGAGATGTTGAGTAAGTAGGTGTACACCAGTTTGAGAGAAAACTTGATTGAAGATGAAGAGAACTTCCTTTTATCGATACTTCCCCGGAAACAATTTTAAGAACTGCTTCAGCTGTTCTAACTTTGTTCTGAAATTTGTTGAGATTCTTTTCCTCCCAGATGTGATATACAACAGAATTGAAAGCCATTCTCAGGAGAGGTTTTTATGCTGCCGGCTGCGATGTTGACCAACTAACTGAAGATAGAGTACCATCTTAAGTCTACAAGAATAACACTCCCTTTTACTGAGAATATTTTTCCCTATGCGCTGTCAAAGAAAAAATGATTACTGAGCATTTACAATAATACATGGTATGTAGGAGGAGAAACTATATGCTCTCATCATCAAGCATGTTCATTGGAGAGTTTGGGATTCCAGAGAACAGAGCATTTCTCACCATGAGGAAGTAGTCCCATTGTGATGCGCCATCTCTTTAGAGGGAGAGAAAGATATCAATATCAGCAACATTTTGTTTGCCCAAACCAATGTCATCCATACCCTCCATAACTCACTATCAAAATCAGGAAATTTCTCTTGCAGCTTAGCAGCAGGCAGAATTGAAATATCTAAGCTGCACCACTTTTTTGATCAGGAAAAACTACATTATGAACATTGCTCGTAGCAGATTTCTCTATCACGGCATTAATTGGACTTCCAAACAATTCTACATGCCGCTCTCATTACTAGAACCGGCCTTCTCCTTATGCTCCGCAAAAGAACCTTGTTTTTCAAAGATGCTATGCCGGTACTCACTTCCTTGATTCCTCTTTGAGTCTCACCGATATCCTTGGTTTGTTCTAAAATCTTTGACTTTCTTCACGACCTTTAAGTTTCACAATAGGATCTTCATCGTGCAACTTCTTGTTTTAATAGCATTGTAAAGGGGGTTATCAATTAACTGTTTTTCCCAATCTCGTTTTAGTTACTTTCTTCAATCCCTCCTGGACTGCGAGCATGATGGAGATGCGCGACTTATAAGCAAAAATGAATCAATATTTGCTCTTTCTTTAGTGATTTTCCCTGTCACCAGAAATCTCCACAATTGCAAGTTCCATCACTGAAATGATGAAACCTACTTGCATCTCTGACAGTTATTGCTCTGTTTGTGATTGTGGTGATGAACTTTATGGCAGAGTGGCAGTCCCCACAAATCCGCAAATTTTTAGTAACAAAAATAGGCTTATTGGAGCTCTTATTCAGTATGCCAAACACAATTGCGAGCTTCTCGCTATGATAAAGTAAACTCCGCTCCTTCTCTTCCTGTTCAACATCTTGGAGAGCAAAACCAACATCTGCTTGGTAACCCAATTTTTTCATCTCCACTAGATATCCCTCGAGCTTCTCATATATAAGCTGTGATTGTGGATGTGACTGATCACCACCAATAAATGCATGAATGCTTCCACATATCTCAATCCAACTACATCCAGGACTTTTCTTAAACCCCTTTTCCATTTGCACAACTCTTACATTTGCCGCTTCGTTCCATCTCCCAGCAGCACTATACATGTTAGATAGTAAAACAAAGTTCCCCGAGCCCTCTGGTCCAAGCATCTGAATCTTCTTTGATACCTCTTCTCCCAGTTTTAGATTCTTATGGATCCTACATGCACCAAGTAAGGCTCCCCAGACACGAAGATCTGGCTTCAAAGGCATTTTTCCGATAAAGTTACAAGCCTCATTGAGAAACCCACCCCTGCCTAAAAGATCAACCATGCAGATATAGTGTTCCATTCTAGGAACAATGTTGTACTCTTGAGTCATCTCAGCGAACCAATGCTTACCTTCGCAAACAAGTCCTGAATGACTGCAAGCAAATAGAAGAGAAATAAAAGTCACGCAATCTATTCCCAAACCCTCATTACGTAAATCATTGAATAATAGCAGTGCTTCTCTACCACGACCGTGTAGCCCATATCCAGCTATCATCGTATTCCATGTGATTATATCTCTCCGTGGCATCCTATCGAAAATTTTCCTTGAAGAGTCAACCTGACCACATTTTGAGTACATGTCGATGAGTGCATTGCCAACTGATGTATCCAATGCATACCCACGAATAGTGAGGTAGCAGTGGTTGCTCCGTCCATGTTCCAGAGCAGCCAAATGAGCACAAGCTGGAAGAATTCCAACCATGGTCGCCATATCCGGGACTACCCTTGATACTAGCATCTCACGATAGATAACCAAAGCTTCCTCCGCATTACCGTTTTGTACACATCCAGAGATAATAGCACTATAAGAGACGCTATCCTTCAACTTCATTTCATCAAAAAGTCTAATTGCATCTTCTAGAATGCCACACTTTGAATACATTGCAAGAAGTGAGTTCTCTATCATTATATCTAACATGAACCCTGATTTAATTAAGTAGCCATGGAGTCGTCTCCCTCTACTCACGTCCGTCAACTTTGCACATGCTCGAAGCACACTCCCTAAAGTAGGTGGAGTCATATTCACATTATCTCCAGCACACATTCGGTCGAAAACCATCAATGCTTCTCCCATATGACCACATTGAACATATGCTCCAATCATCGCACTCCAAGTTATTTCATTCCTGACCCCCATATTACCAAAAATTATGCAAGAATATCTTAAACATTCACATTTCCCATACATATCCAAAAGAGAAGTTGCCACCAAGCCATCATTATCAAAACCTCTTCTCACACAATAACCATGAATTATCCTACCTTGGTTCAACTTTATTGCTTGTCCCACTGCAGGCAAAACCGCAACAAAGGTCGATGAATTTGGACTAATTCCCATACCCTGCATTTCCAAAACTAATTCAATCGTATCTACATAAACCCCATGAAGAGACGACCCTGCAATCATCGCATTCCACGCTACAACATCTCTCTTCGTCATTTTATCAAACAACTCTCGCGCTTCAGTTAAACACCCACACTTTGCATACAAATCAATCAAAGCGGTGCAAACATAAACATCCGAATCCAACCCAACCTCTTTCACATGACCATGAATCTCTCTACCCTCTTCCAAAGCTTTCAAACCAGAACACGCTTTAAGAACAAAAGGGAATGTAAATTTGTTCGGTCTAATACCCAAATCAATCATTTTATAATACATATCGATACCCTCATCAAAGGGTCCATTCCAAGAATAATATCTAATCATCGAGTTCCATAAAAACACACTCTTTACATGATTTTGATCGAAAATAAGACGAGCAAGCTCAACTTCACCACATGTAACATACATGTTAACTAGCTTTTCTAGTAAAATGGGGTCACTAATATGGGTTGTGCTATTAAGGATATGATTGTGGAGTCTCTTGCCTTCAGTAAGCGACTTTAAGCGAATGCAATCTTCGAGACGATGAATATATGTGTCAATTTCTTTGTTTCGCGAAATTGGGTTTGGGGAAAGAGGGGTTTTTTTGGGCTTGTGTTGGTCGGTGAAGCCGATTAAGCCTCGGCGATCCGAGAAAGAGAGATGTTTGGTGAGTTTGAGACGTTTTGAGATTTGCATCTCTGTAATTGTTGTTGTTGTTGTTGTGTGTTTGGTTGATATGAGGAGCGCCAAATTTTTGTATTTATATAAAAAAAAAGCGCCAAATTTGACCGTTGCCAAAGTTGGGCTAAGCCCATTTTGACATGTGGGCTGGCATGGTTCTCACATGCCCTATATGCATTAGTCGTGATAAATTATGAACCCGAATCACCCTGGTTTGCACGAAAAAAAGAGCTAATTGTGTAATTGCTCCCAAGATGATCGTCTTCGAAAGTTGTAACAGGGTCAAAATTTTCGAGTGTACGGAAATAAAGGGTCCATGGAGAAAGTTTTACTTGAATTTTAGTAATTTTTCTTTAACGAATGAGTTTTTGAATGGACAGAGTGATTTTCATGTGCCTCTAGAAATTAGTCAAGCAAATGGTGGTAAATTATGAACCCATACCTAAAGAAAAGGTGCAACACCCCTGGGATTCCGGGTTTACGAGGAATCCTAACTCCTGGAGATGGTTTCTTACCATTACCATTCCTTAAAAAATTCAAGCCTTCAAGCGTGTGAAAAACGGTTGTCATCATCATCACCAAAAAAGTGAAAGAAAAAAAATCCCCAAAAAGCTCCATGAGTGTAAAAGCAAAACAAATAACCCTAATTTCCCAATAAATCAAAATCCCCAATTTTATTTTAGATCTCTCTCTCTCTCTCTCTATATATATATATCTCTGAGAGATGAATTCAACCCCAAAGGCAAAAGATGGACCCAATGATTCCATTGCTACAAAGCGCAACTCCAAGAAACCTAAATGTACGTGTTTTTTTTTAGATTTAGTGAATTAATTGTTTTCTTATTGCTGAAATAAGAGATTTGTGATTCAATGTGCGTAATCCGGGGTGTTCGTAGCATAAATGTAGCTAATTTTGTGATTTTTTTCATTAATTTTTATGCTCAAACTCATCAGAATTGTAATTATAGCCCTCAATGCTCAAATGCACGTAATTTACATGTTATTTAATCTGGGTTTGGTTTAGTTAGAGAAGGAAATCTCAAGTTTTGATTTTTATGAAAATTATTATTTGTTATGAAATTTTGATAAATTCGCCTGAAATTTGCGGAATATCATTTATACATGATTAGATGGCACTGGGATGAAACCCAAAATTGTAATTTTTGATTAGGAAGCCTTGTGAGAGGTACATTGTAGCTAAAGTTTGAATTTTTTGGTGTTGTTGTTGTAGATTCTAGGTTTACACAACAAGAGCTTCCGGCTTGCAAGCCGATTTTGACACCAGGATGGGTAAGTTTTGGATTGCACTATATTGTTGGAGATTGAGTTTTGCGTATATTATATTAATGTACTGTACTCTGAAAATTCTTTTCATGATGATGTTCCAGGTGATTACTACGTTCATATTTGTGGCCATTATATTCATCCCAATTGGACTAGCTTCACTGTTTGCGTCACAACGTGTAATACTCATACTCTTACTTTATCTCTCTCTCTCTCTTTATAATTATATAAATCTTATGGTAGAATGAAAAAAGAAAAAGCCCCGCCGAGAAAGCAAAAATTGGAAATAGTAAACAAAATCTAAAAGAGAAGAACCTAAAGAAATCCAGTAAGGAAAAGTCACGACTCGTTTACATCCCAAAATATAAGGCTTTGATAACAGTTACAATGTGCCCTTTGAGTTTTTCTATGCTTTCAATTTTTTTAAAGCCTGATATCCCACAAAGGAAGACATATCCATTTTATCTGACCTCTCTCTGGCACAAATCTTAGTAGTCCATGTAGTAAAATGCTCTTTAGTAGATATAGTATTGGAAAAAGATGGTTGGTTGTGTAGATCTATCAATCCACATATTCGTCACAATGATGGGATACTTGAGAAAAAGATGGTCATTGGATTCTTGCTTGGAGTTAGCCATAGAACAACCAGGAATGACAATTGCATTTCACTTTGTCAGGTTATCAATTTCACGGAATTTGTTGAGAAAAGTACTCTATCCAATCAAGGCTATAGCGGTTGCCTTTTTTTGATTAAAGAAAAGATTACTTGAAATCAAGTAAAACACAATCTTGCTTTTAAAAAAAAAAGAAAAAAGTAAAACACAATCAAGCCACAAGGGCAAGAAGCTGGTGATAAAAACTATCAGGAAAAGCGTGGCAATTCAGACTTTACGTAGGTCAAGGTTCACAAGTTCCTATTTGACTCTTAGTCCAAATGGTTCAAATGATGGTATACGAGATCAACCTATAAAACCTTTTGCCTCTTGTTGCTAAACTCATCTTGGGCGGTTTGGCCAACACTGAAGAACTCTAAGTAGGTTTTTTCGACATCACCCATGCAAAATATGACATTATGAGAAGAAAGTACTTCCCCGTGAACAATGAATAGTGAATTAATCCATACACTCTAATAGCCTTACACATCTTGCAGTAGTCCACTACAATCATTACTTTAAGATTTAAATTTTCCACAGTATGTATGATAGAACTAACTTGGCGAGCAACAAACTATAAGAATTCAACCAAATTGATAATCTAGTAAACTAGGGTGAAACTTAACAAAAGAAACCTTTCTCCAAAAAAACAACTAACTCAAAATAAACCGACGGAGCCTATTTATAAAATTAGAATACCAATGAACATACAAGCTAGAAATAAAAACTAGAGCTTAAATTGGAATAGGGCCGACAACAGGTGTGGAACGTCCTCCCAACCGAAGCCGTGAAAAATCAAAGTATCTTGTCAAGAGATGCCGTCCAAGTAAAGAGGAAATTTTAGTTTTACGATGGAAAATCAGGTTCCTAAACCACGTTAGCATGGATCTGGAACTAGTAAAAAACATCAAGAGACAAGCATTCATCATTAAGTCATTGCCATACTCTTACACCCTTTCTAATTGGATCTACAAAATTGTCACCTAGATGAGCTAGGAACTCGAGAATAACCATCCACCAAATGTTGTAGTGGAACTACAACTCTCCCACCCTGATGGCTTCACTTAATATTTTTTCAGCCACCTCCGACCTCCAAAAACTATCCCTTTCCTCTTGAAACCTCAAAAAAGCTTATTTTATGAGGCTGTATTCATAATTCTAGGTCTATAGTCAACTCCCCCCTCCCACATTTCTGGGGAAAAAAACCTTCTCTCATTTGGCCGGATGAAAGCTAAACTCATTTTCTTTACGGTGCGAAAGGAAGCCCCTCATAAGTTCTCTAACCTTTTCAACACACTAGCCGACATAGTTAAAATTGGCATGAACACTTACATGCTAGCTAACCTTCAAGAGAACTTCCCTATCCACTTTAAACAACCGTTTTCATTTTTGGGATCCCAATATATTGGACAATGTCCCTAGGGTCAGGTCCTAAATGCTTGTAAATTTTTACAGGGCTCATATATGTAACATCTGATACATACTAGCTAAACCTTCGATATTCAGAATTTACCCCATGCTAAATACTTTCGACTTCTGTAAGTTAACTCTCAAGCCTAAGCAAGCCTGAAAGAAACAAATGCTCCGAGTAAGCCTGACAACAACATAGAATGATAGAAAGCTCCTAAGAGAGGACAATTAATGAACCTTTGGCTCAATTCTACCTCACATTAGCAAAGGGCACTCAAAGACCGACCTACCTCCCCGTCACTACTATAAACAAGAAAATAATAGTCAGTCAGCGATGTTCTACTATCAAAGCTAAAGTAGACCAGCAGAGAAGACTGTCGTTAGGCGAAAAAGCTAACTAAGCGTAAGCAGGTTCTTATTTCATCTCTTCCTTAGTAGTGACGAGTAAGTGAGCTGAAAGAAAAGTCCTAAAGATCAGAAACCTTGCTTTTTCGACTCCAGATAGTTGTCCTAGCTTTCTGAGCGGCGTTGCTTCCCTCATGACTTGACTATTTTAGTTATGTTTATGCTTGCTTATTTAAATAAAAATGTCAGTTGCGCTATGGGATACAAAATCTTCATGACCCCCTCCCCTCTTGAAAACCCCTTAGCTCCCCCTTTAAATACCCTCTCTTATCATTCTACTAAAGCTTCTACAAGCAGAAGATAAAGAAAGGCGATATATCACTTCTTAATCCACGTTCTTCACTTACAGCCAAACCCCGTTCTACCCATGAAGTAATCCAAAAAGCTCCTACTCGCGTAGTCACGTGATCGTAAGCCTTCTCCATGTCTACCTTGAACACTATCTCGAGCAACTAGGACCTAATCTAGAGTTAGTACATTCCTTTGCAATCAGGAATTTGCCCCAAATTTGCCTCCCATAAACAGATGCCCCTTGATATATGGAAATCAGGCCAAGTAAAACTTGTCTCATTCCAAAAAATTTTATTAATAAATAAATATATAAACCAAATTTACCTTCTAACTTGTTTCGTAATGCGCAGGTTGTGGAAATCGTTGACCGCTATGATGCAGATTGTGTCCCCCAAAGCTTTAGCAAAAATAAGCTCGCTTTCATACAAAGCAATGAAACTGACAAGACTTGTACCAGGAGATTAATTGTGAGTCTAATTCCTCTTCAGTTCTTTCTTGACCAAAAAAGCATTCTCCTAATAAAACTGCATCACCTGCATGTTTCAGATTCCAAAGCACATGAAAAGTCCCGTATATGTATATTATGAGCTTGATAACTTCTACCAGAATCATCGTAGGTATGCCAACTTTTCTTTAGACGTGTATTTTGTTCACGAAGTTTTTAACTATTTGTGATTTAGGTTACTTTTCTTATTTATAAAATACCACTAAATTTCAGAAAGCAACTTAAGTTCTTGTGAATATGTTGTAATCTTTAAGTGACATATGATTCGGCATACACACACTCTCACGCTACACATATATATGTCTATCAAGTTTAAGCTCCCAACCCTCGGCTAGTCTTGGGTAGGACTGTACAGGAAAACCGAGAAACTGAACCGGGCCGAACCGAAACCGACGGTTTTTACCGGTTTTTGAGAGAGCCGGTTCGGTTCTCGGTTTTAAATTTACTGAAACTGATGTTGTCGATTCGGTTTCTTAAGTGAAGAATCGGTTAAAACCCGAACCGAACCAACATAGGTTAATATAGTAATTTTAAAGATTTCAACTTATCTCTCCCATAATATTCTCCTACAGATCTGAGAAAAAACTCCAATACCTTCTCCTACTGATCTGAGATTACCCAAAAAACCAAGTTTCTCTTTCTAGGTTTGATACTTAAACAAGAGCAACAATTATTAAATCCTTCCTTTGGAGTTCTATCTCACAAAAGCTAGCCCAGATGTTTTAGCAAATTGAAGAAGTTTGGGATTTACAACAACTTTTGTGAAGAATTACAAGAAATCCCATAGTAAAGTTGCTCCTCCATGACAATAGTAGCCATGAATGATGATGAAGAAAAAACCCTCTATTCTCTTTTTTTATTTTCTTGGTTTTGACAAGGGGATGAAAAAATTGATATATAACACATTCAATCTTCCGAATTCCATCTTTTTCTTACAATTCTATGTATCTGGGTTTAGCTAATTGAAGCCCTTAAATTTCAACATTTAGAGTGTTCTTCGTTTTGGATTTCAAAATCATTTGCAGGAGAATCGTTGGGAAGAAAACGAAAACCGAATAACATAACCGAAACCGAAACCGGTTTTAAGGGTTTGCGGTTCGGTTTCGGTTCTGCTTATCTTAAGAACATCGGTGATGTTCTGGTTCGGTTTTCGGTTTGGGCTTAGAACCGGCCTGAATCGAACCATGTATAACCCTAGTCTTGGGTCAACCAGCAACTCGTATTGGGTCTCAAGCGTAAACCAATTTTAGTAGTAAGCCATTGAGTGAGTTTTGTGCATGTACAAACTTCCATCCATAAAGAGGTGTTGGGTTTGTCATAATTGCATAACGGTCCACGCTTGTCTTTTAAAGCACCGATTCAAATGAGTGAGTTAACATGTGTTTTGTTTATCTTCCATTCGGTGTTTTAGAAGAAAAATGTGGACCGTTTTGCGATTATGACAGACCCAACACCCCCTATGGATGAAAATTTGTACATGTAGAAAACTCACTCAATGGAATGCCTTACTACCTATGTAACATGGACCCTCCATATTCCAATAAAAAAAATCCATGTCCAAACGTGTCGGGCGCACCGACACTCGTGCGGACACTTCATACTTAGTCATCAACTTTTAGAAAGTTTCTAATTTTTATACATGTTATTCAACACTACTATCAATGTTTTATGTTTGTTATTAGTTGTGGATTAGCCCATAAGTTGCTATAATAATTATATATTCATAATACATTCACATATAATAAGACATAATACATGAATAATACTATTTTTATAGGTATAAGGCCGTGTCCGCGTTTTCACTTATTTTGAAATCGTCGTGTCCGACACCTCGTACCGTGTCGGATACGAATCCGCGTACCCGTGTCAATGTTGCATAGCTTACTACTATAATTGGTTTACGCTTGAGAGCCAATATGAGTTGCCGGTTGACCCAAGACTCCGTGAGGGTTGGGTGTTTAAACTTGATAGAAATACAGAAGAAGAATTCTTTCAGCTCACGCTGCACACACAGATCATCTTATTTCACTCTTACCATCCCAGATCCCCGTTAAAGTGCATGGTCATTATGATTTTCTACCAAAACTGTGTAGCACATTACATCCAGACCTCCAATCTGATGTAAAACCACTTTATGAGGATACTCTCTTTGTTATGTGATCGGTATTTGATTTATCAGAAGGAACTTAATGGGAAATGGATTATGTTTCCAATCTAAACAACAATCTTAAATGTTCAGAGCTCAAAGATAAACTGGTTTTGAAAAGGAACAATTCAAACTTTTTTGGAGTCAAGTCTTTGTTGATAGCTTCAGACATCTTTTTGAGGCTGTTTGGGCACACCCTTAGAAGTTACTATTTAATTAAATTAAATTAGTATCCTTGGAAGGTAGTATGTATATAAAAGAAAACATATTTACGATCAGTCTAACAAATTGGGTTAGACTGCTGATTATTCTACTATGTGGGTTTGATTGTATTCGTGGCCTCTTAAGCTTGCTGTTTAACCCTTATTGATATACCTTGAACATTCATATTTTGTTCTTCTTTGAAGAAAACAGTTTCTGTTTGGAAAATGATAGTGTACCCGTTTTTGTCTCCAGATGTGTTAAAAGTAAGCCAAACACAGATAATGAAATTTAATTTTTGCTGTGTGGTTTTTTTTTAAGCTTGCTGCTTATACTTGAGGTCCTTTGACGAACGTAAATGCTTTGAATATTCTTATGTTCTTCTTATTCTTTGGTAAAACAGTCTCTGTTTGAAAAATAATAATGTAATGGTATTTCTTTCCAGATATGTTAAAAGCAGGAGTGACAAGCAATTGCGTAGCAAAGATGCCGAAAGGGAAACTAAAACATGTGACCCTGAAGGAAAAACGGGCAAAGGTCCAATTGTTCCTTGTGGTCTCATTGCCTGGAGCTTGTTCAATGATACATACAGGTTTTCAGTAAATAAGAAGGTTGTAGAAGTCAATAAGAAGAATATAGCCTGGAAAAGTGACCAGGAGAGTAAGTTTGGGTCAGATGTCTATCCTAAAAATTTCCAAAGTGGAGGTTTGATTGGGGGTGGCAAACTTAATGCAAGCAAACCTGTAAGTACCATCTTTACTTTCATTCTATGTATCTTATTTATCCCATCTTCTTTGTCCATATTGCTTCTCATTCTACGTTTCCAGAGATAATTGCATTTTTGTGGAGGCATGAAATGGGAATGTCTCGTGGGCGATGGTTGTTTTTTGGCTTCCAGATACATAAATGAAACTCAAGTTTTCTATCTTGTGGCCTGTGGATGATTAAAAAACACAAGAATTCTATGTTTTTGTTTTCCTTTCTGTCTAACGTTTGTATTGGTTCATAATTCTTTATTTGACAGTTAAGTGAGCAAGAAGATCTTATTGTTTGGATGCGAACAGCGGCTTTGCCAACTTTTAGAAAGCTATATGGGAAGATAGAGGTGGATCTTGAAGCCAATGAGAGTATATCAGTGGTAATAGAAAACAACTACAACACCTACAGTTTTGGTGGGAAAAAGAAACTGGTGCTTTCAACCACTAGTTGGATAGGCGGGAAAAACGACTTTCTTGGCATAGCGTATCTTACAGTTGGTGGACTATGCCTCTTCTTGGCAATAAGCTTCATTGTGGTTTACGTGGTGAAGCCAAGGTAATGACTGGCTAAGTTCATGTTTGCGTCATAATTTTAATATGAAATAATTATAAAGAAAACTAAAGTTTGATTTAAACTAATTGAGCTTAACATGGATTCTGCAGGCCTTTAGGTGATCCGTCTTTCTTGTCGTGGAACAGAAATCCTTCGGGGATGTAAAGTAGGAGTCTGAGCTTCATGTGCAAGTTAAATTCCTTCGACATCATTATGGAGATATTACTACTACGCATCACTCTTTGACGAGGTACTTTTTCCATGTATTCCATATAGTTGTATATAGAGCTTTCCAGTTCATGGATTGATGCGTTAAGTTATATGTAGTAATATCCCGTGTCAGAAAATTTTAACAGCGCCATCTGTAATGCTGAATATGCTATAAAATATCCTTGGATGAGGTACTCTGCAATGCTTTTATTAGGTCTCTTTTACTGATTTTTCAAAATGTTTGCCCCATATGTTTGCCAACAGTATTGAAATTGCACACCATCATACCATAAACACAACTCATATGTTCGAAAAAGCAGAAGTTACTAATAACACACAATTCATTTGGTACACTAGAAAACACTTCTTCACTGAGATATCATTCCTAGACTAGATTTTGGTGTGCAAAAAGCGCGTTTAAACACCAAGCTGAATCAGAGATTGTAGAGGTATGAAGACTTGAGCTGTTTTGTAACATTGAAGAAGTTTAATACATTTATCCATTGATCCCATCTCTTAAGCCTGTGAACGGCAACAGTTTTTGGTATAAGATCGTGAGAGCACTTCCCGTTTGTCCCTGGATAATCATACATTGCTGGTTTATCCGTGAACCGGTTCTTTGCCTTGTTCCCCATCTTCAACCATCTTCCGACTAACTTATCCTCTGGTCCGTACGTGTCATTAGCAGGAATCTGCGAGTCACCAATCCATACCACGAGATCCCAAGATAACAAGAACCCCATTCCTGACATATAATTCACATATGGGTTTTGGCTAGCACAAGGGATGACGAAACCATAGTATAGATCTGTCCTCGGTAGAGGTCTTAGCGAAATTGCCAATGGTGCTAGCCTAAGAAAGACATCATCATCCGCTTTCATGACGTAGTCGTAAGTACGAGGTAAGATCCTAGGGAGGGACGAGAAGTAGGTGTAGGTCTTCCCGGAGTTCATGTTCTCAGTACAGTTAAGTATGAAGATATCGTTAAACCGCATGATCTCTAGAGCTATAAATACCCGTTGCTCATCCTTGGTTAGGTTACAGAAGACAAACTTCACATCAATATCAGCAATTGGAGATGACTGAATTCCATATATGAGTCGCAGAAAATGGCGCCGGTCATAGCTGTTTGGACGTGTTAGGATCCCGATCAAAACACTGAACTTGGCAGGCACAGTGATGAGTGGGGGATTAATAGGAGGCACGATATTGGAGAATACCACAAAGGAGAACTTCACATGGAGGATGAAGAAGAATAAGAGGAAGAAGAGAGCCAAAGAGGGTAACGAGGCTGAAACTACTAACTTCCATTTGAGCATTGTTTGAAAACCTGACTCTCTCACTCTCACTGTCTCTCTAGATTTACTCAGGAAATAAGTGCAGTTAGTCTTGCTAGTAGTAACGTTAGTTTCATGCTTTTCCATGTGAGTGAGAAGAAGCGCTAAGGTAATGGATGATGCACGTTTTAGAACCTATAACGAGGAGGAAAAACTGCAACAAAGTACTCAAAAATGGCATAAGTTTATCCTTGTTTTGAAGTCTTGGTTGAACTTTTGCCGATATATATTAAAATTTTGTAGCTTTATGTTGGGAACATCGTACTGTTCAGAAGTTTTCGCTGATATTTGTGGAATTTTTTTAATTCATTAAGAAAAGTGTAACAAAATTTATTGATAAATGAAGTTCATTGTACTACAAGCAGAAGTAAAACCCCCATCAACAACAAGGTTATGTGCCGTTATGAACCCAGCATCATCGCTTGCGAGGAACAAAGCTGCTTGTGCAATATCCTCCATTCTCCCACTCCTCCCTCGCAGTAAACTCCCAGACTCTCCAACGATCCTCCCTACATCTTCCGCCCCCATATCCATTTTCCCGAGGAACTTCCGATAGGCGCTTACTAACATTTCCGAAGGCACTCCATGGGGTGAAATGCAGTTCACTCGAATACCGTGAACTCCTAACTCACACGCTGTACTCCTTGCTAGTCCAAGTACGGCTTCCTTCGACAAACTATATGAGTGTGATCCCAAACCACCCATAATTGCAGCTGAGCTAGACGTGCAAATGATGCACCCTCCTTTTCCTTTGATCATTGCACGTGCCGCGTGCTTGATCCCGTGAACAATTCCACTTACGTTAACAGCTAATAAGTCCTTCATCTTGTCCATGTTGAGGTTAACGATGCTTCCGCTGGGGCCCATAACACCGGCATTGTTAAACATGATATCTAGTCGGCCTTTCCACGTGAGTGCTAGCTGTACAGCTGATTCTACGTCGGATTCCTGTGATACATCACAATGTATGTAACGTCCGCCTATTGAGTCAGCCATAGGAGGTCCAAGTTCGTCGAGGATATCAGCTATTATCACATGAGCACCGTTGAGGGCGAATAATTCTGCTGTGGCTGCTCCGATCCCTCTAGCTCCTCCAGTTATAATAGCAACTTTCCCCTTCAACCTACAATGTAATCAGTCATTATCTCCTAAAATTTTATACAAAATATCAACATTTTCACCCGGAGAGCATGATTTCTCCTCTCTGACTCATTATTATAACTAGCGGTTGCCATGGCAGTATCGCGGTAATGCTTAGAACCCGTTGTGTTATATTGATATCTACGAGTTTGAAATAGTGGAGGACAAATAATACCCTAATGAATACGTCTAAGGCAAGGAACATCCCCAAGCAGAGGGATCAAGATAGAAACGGTAAAAGGTTGTAGTTTTTCTCTGGCATTCCTGTATCCCTTCTCATGTAAGAGGGTGTACTAAGGGGTCGATTTTGGAACGCCTTTTCGAAGCTTCGATACTCAACGAGAATCTGATAGATAACATGAAAAAGAAGAAAGTATGTGTTGAAGTGATGAGAGTGGGAACTTACCTTTGCCCAGGGCCAACATGACCATTAACCTCCATTTTCATCCAGAGATTTGGAGAAAGGTAGAAGCTAATGTTATTTTATAGATCAAGAAATCTAAAACACCATTTTCATGCCCTGTAACTACTTTGAAGCTGCAAAACATATAAAAATTTATTTTATAAATTAGGTGAATTGCGCTTAAACCTATATAGCAACCACCACGATTTAGTGACAACTACATTTGTATACATCGTCTTGGGTTTGTTTACTCTCCAAGTCTCCAATCCTCCATTTTCTCCTCTTCCAATAACTACAGGCCGATCTTCTGCCCTGTATGTCTTCTCGAGAAATTTTTTAACTCAGTCCTCCTATCTTCACCCTCCGTCCCTTCTATGATCATCTCATGCCGAGAACATAATACTCTACATTGCGGGTACTATGTAATACAGTAAAGAAACTCACATAACGCATTCAATATGACAATAATGTGGAAGTACAAGGAATCAACATGAATGAGGCTCTTGAGTCAAGTCTATAATAACGTACAATTATCACAAGTACATCATATAAATAAAATTTCAAAGTGGAATGCTAGAAATCCTTCTTGGCAGTACTAAGTAAATAAAATTTCGTAGATGTAGCGATTCCATGGTAGCTTGGGCTTGCTTCACCTCAATGCCTCATTGGCAAGCAACTAAGACGGGTTCCATTGCTGCAGAACTATCTCTGTTACACATTTGAGCATCAATGCATATAACCCCTTCTCCCTAAACAGACACCAAAAAAACATAATATATTACTATTGAGTATGTGCTTAGTTTCGGCAAGGTTTGCTAAGGGCAGAGGACTCACCTTGGCGAGGTTTCTCATATAAGTCGTATTGTAGTTTCCTGTAGGAAAGAAGGCTTCAAGTAGATCTGCTAGCACAAGCTGAGGTTGAGAGACTGCCCCATCTAACCAGTCTTTGAAATCCAATGTTCAAACAATTCCAAAACATAAGAAATATAGTAAGACGATAATAAGACGACAGTATTAACAAATACAGAAACAGAGGATCAAGAAAAAATAAATACCCTTAGTCCAATCTCACAAAAGAAACAAGATCAACAAAGAATAAGGGTAAACAATCTTACCGAGTGTTGTAAAATTCCGAACTCTTTTATCGTATCTCCAAACACTTTTGCTTGTAAGAAAATCAAAACAAGATTGGTCTTCGACATTAATGTTTTGAAGAAACGTTGAGAGAGTGTAGTCATTCAAGTTAGAAGTGTAGGTTTCATCAATCACAATATCCACGGTCTGCAATTCAAAAGTCGTCTAAGATTATTAGCAATGCTCATTCATCAATTATAGGCTTTCCTAGTTTCATATATAGCAATTAACTTACACATAAGATTGCATGGAAGTCATCTGTATCTTCGGGAATAGAACTGTTATAAGTATTTTTGCTGATGGAGTCGTCCACATTCTCCCCACCTGCATCTACCACATACTGTTCCAATCTTTTAGTTTATGTAAAGAGTACTAAAATTTTCGAGGATCATCTCCATAAAACTTGTGGATGTGAATATATCTATGTATACCTTCTTCTTGTAAGCTTCTTTCGTAAAAGACCAAGAGCCCTGGGGGAAATATGTTTGAAAACAATCAGTAAAGTATATATAACAGGAGCAATCACATAAAAATGACGATCGAATTCTTTAATTGAGACAAATATGATTATTGTGTATAGGGACGCAATTACCTCATTGTACTCCAACCAAGCAACAACTGGTTTGAATGATGTTCTCTTGCTCTCTGCACTCTTGCTCAAACACATATAATTTTCTTTCACCTACAATCAAATTAGCACATAATTTACAGAAACCGTTCTTCAGCAGGTTTACGACTACAGGATTGAAAACAAAATTTATTCTTTTTTGGCTCGAAGGAAAGTACTGAAATACTGATCCACACAATGCATGCGAATGTGTAAAGAAGATAAAACTTATGATAAAGAGCAACGGACTTTACTGCATCATATACGTGATTTGCTCTAGCTTCCAAGTTGGAAAATACTCCCAAGTACTTGATCCACTCAGCACGCTGTAATGAGATTAAAAAAAAAATGCTTCACATAATTGCATCACTGACAAGTATACTTAGAAGGGGAAGTGGGGAATTTAGTACCAAGAGTTCTGGATATCCGCTGGAATCCAGAATTATTTTAGGGGGAGTTCAGTAACTTTTTGGAAGTGTGTATGTATTGTCCACGGATACTTCTTCGAATATCCGTATGTTTAAATGGGATTATTACACTAATGGAACCATAAATACATATCGAGGTTAGGGTGTATACTTGGAGAGGCATATCTTCCTCGTAGGGTAGAAAAGTAACGAAATTGCAAGTCCATTGTTCAACCGTGTTGCCACTAAAATGCGCTGCAAAGTTCGTAAGTTGTTGTGCATCTGTCATGTTTACGATCTGTATCTCACCTTCGTTGTATGATTTCAGTACACATTCTGAGGCAACCATATCTGACGTTATTCCTTTTAAGCCTCCTAATAAACCTAGAAGCTACATATTCACGAGAATATAAAAATACAACAACATCATCATCATCCGTCTCAACCGGAAATTATCATAAAACATCTCTACAAGTTAAATGTTGCAAACATTTTCTAATTCATGTCACAATGACATGAGTATGGTAATTTATCTCCAACTATTTCCTTCTTTTACCCAAGTCAATGTCACATGGGCTTAGGCCTGTCAGTAAATCTCGACGAAAGCAATAAACCTTTGATATTATAACTTACAACACTATGGCGATCCTCACCTCAAAGAAAGACACTGTAAATCCACAAAATAGAAACAAAGAACACAAAAAAACTTAGGACAAGTTGATAGGTTAATTAAACCAAAGCAAAAGAAGAAAATAAAGCCTCATGCTCTACACTTCTACTAGTATAAAATTGCCTGTTCGATGCTTTTAATAACCCTTGGACCAGTAGATAGAAATGCCATCCTTTGTGACCAAGGCAAGTATAGTATCACCATGTCAAGCTTAAATAGTATACCTGGAATATAACCGAGGTCGATGGAGTAATTTAATAGAGGGATCACGAACGACTTGATTCTTCTCGTGCAGTATTTCGTTCTCGTCGCCATCCTCGAATTATTCTTCAGTTCAAGCCCACAGTATGTTAGGAATTATTTTCAGGAAAAAAAATCAACAATCTATTGTCACTGGGGTTTGTTTGCTATAGGAATATCGGTATCAAGGATATTTTAATTACATTTCATGAAGCAATGAAATTTAGGGAATTCTTTTTCCTAATTGTCTGGTGCCTGAAACTTTAAGTTTACGGAACATCGCTGAAATTTCACAAGAAAATACTGGTTCTTACTTTTTTCAAGTAGTCTTTATGTTCCAACGGAAACATTTTGATAATTTGTTTTGGAAACTGAGAAAACCAAATCTTGCTGAAGGAAATGCCATGATCTGTAATTGACTAGCCAAAACAAACTAACCTTCCGGGGAAATTAAGCATCTTACATAGGAAATATTTATGATTGTATTTGCAGCGATTTGGCAATTGCTGACTATTGGATTAATAAACTTCATCCAAACATGACACATGAATCTAATGGTTGGCAATGCCAAATCACTAGAAATATTAATGATTACCAATATTTCTTGCCAGTACCAAGTAAAGCCTGATTGCAAACAAGCTCTTGTAAGTACACAATAAGCGCGTTAATAGTGGTTTCCTTGGCAATTTATGGCGAAAACACGAGTTAAATCCAAGGAGTAAAACAGATATATATATATATATATATATACCTGAATGAGAAGATAGCTTTTCCCATCTATCCCATTTTTGATAACTTTGAAGGTCTGCCCATAGTATATATGGAAGTACTCTGCATCCCCCACCTTGGAAATGTTGCCTAAACTCACACCACCACCACTACTACTTGCACCATTTACAACTCCAAAGTACCACAAGAAGGTGAGAAAAAATAGCAACAAGTGTTGCAGAAATGAAGAAGAGGAAGAAGAAGGCATTATGGCTTTGTGGAGATGGAGTTTTGGCTTGTTGGGTTTTACTCTCTAGTGCCTTTAAAACAATTCAGAGTGAGAGGGATAAAGTTGCTAGCTAGACATTAAATAGCTCATCCCCCACTACTATTACACTTGAGATTGTTGGATTTGCAGCTTTTTTGAGGTTCATTTGATGGGGTGATGAATTTTTTGTAGTTTTTTGTTTGTATCTTTGTATTTTATTTTTATCATGTACTAGGCCATATTGTTTTCATGATGATCCTTGTATAATTACCTAAATTCGTTAACCACTTTGATAGAGTTTTCTTAGATCAGTGTCGACTCCCTGATGAGGACGGTGGGAGTCCGGTGACAGTGTTCTAGTGTGTGTGTGTGTAAGTTATGTCTAGTTTGTGTATGAATTGCAGGAGTAAAAACTATGACTACGGGGAGGATGTAGTGTGCAAAGGAGGATCTTTGTGTTAAGACCATTACATACTGTATCATTACATGCTTATACGATTTTTACATACTCTTCCACGTCATCAGGAGCTGAACGGTTTAGCGCGCACTACTTTTTTTTTTATATCCCACGTGCTTATCTGTTATGCGCCTAGCCTTATATAAACAAATTATTTGGTTTTTCCTGTTTTACTTGTATAGCTGAATGTTTCAACGCGTAAGTGAAAAATCGTTAAAACAGTATGCAATTTTTTAAATACCGGTATGGTAAATCGGAATAGCATACAATTCTGTTGGAGATGCTCTTAGGGCCTTAAATTGTTCGGTTGCGATAAGGAGGGGTATGCAAATGAATAAAAATTTGAGATATTTGACAATAGTAGTTATAACACATCCCAACCCGTGACTATAATTGAGCCTTTCGTTTTCTTTCTCACAATATATGGAGGGGCATCACCCATGTGCTACATCACGGATGCACAACTATAAGTCCATTGTAGAGGATATAATGCATTAACATCAACAGCCGATGATGTTCGACAATATTTTCACGTTACTATATCGGAGATAAACCTGTTGGGACTTCTACCAAACAGAGATAGTAAAACCGTCTACACAAAGGGAACATTATTATAGTTCTTTGTCGTTGATAAAACAAAGAGCTTCCTGCGATACGCTTTGCCATCTCAGAATGGAAACCTCAGTTACTCTATCACGGAGGACCTGCTTTGATAAAAAGCCTAGAGGCACCAAAAAGACCAAGTTGAGGGGAACATACTGCGTGGTTTCGTTGTGGCATGCACATGCCTCATGCCTGCCAGTTTCAGCATTTAGAGCCAACCCTCTATAATTTGCCTTTACCGCATGCATGCACACCATAATTTTGAAACGAACCCTTCATTGCTTGCTTGCCTGCCATGATTTCGGTTGAAAACTTTTTTCAGGCCTAGTTGGACTCGAGTCCCCCAAGTGAAATTTACTAGCCTAGGCTAGGCTCTGCTTGCTATCCCGTTTATACTTCCACAAGTCAAAGAATTTCGTTTATTTCTTTTGATCCAATGGTTAACAATGACTGGATCAAGAGAAATAAACGGAATTCCTTCATTTTTGGAGGTATTCCCAACATACCAAGCACCTCACTTGGGCCCAATCCAAACTCCCAAACTATATTATCTTGGGCTTCAAAGTTGGGAGTCCCTATCCTCGAGTATCAAAGCCAAATCACAGCAAGCCCAAAGGCTAAATTACAAGAATACTACGTTATGTATGTATGAGTGCACAATCTTAGAAGTAAGGAGTGTTTAGGCAAGTTAGAAGAGGAAGAGTAGAGTAGATGTAGATGATGAATGAAGTAGTGAGTGAGACAATATTGCATTTGTTGATGTGCTTGAAAGAAACGTCTGTCTGAGAATCTTCAAAAGAGAAAGTGAAAGATGACTCAAAGACAAGGGTCTTTGAATCCTTTTATTTCAGAGACAATGCTGGTAGTGGTGGTGCCACAGTAACTCATTAAAGCCTCCTCTCCTCTTCTTCTCCTCATCTCATCAGCAACAAAAGAGGAGAGAGATGTCGCCGGTCGGATTGCCTCCAGGTTTTCGGTTCCATCCGACCGACGAAGAGCTTGTCAACTATTATCTAAAGAGGAAAATAAACGGTCTGCGTATTGAGCTCGATATAATTCCTGAAGTTGATCTTTACAAATGCGAGCCTTGGGATCTTGCAGGTTAGTGCTCTCTCTCTCTCTCTTATGAGGCATAATTAGGCCATCATGAAAATCCCAATCAAAATGTTCTTAACAAAAGACTTTTTTAAAGTTCTTTGAGTTACAGTTAAGTTAGGGTTTAATCTGTTTTTCTTTTCTTTTGATTGTTTTGTAGAGAAATCGTTCTTGCCAAGTAGAGACCCCGAGTGGTACTTTTTTGGACCCCGGGATCGAAAATATCCCAACGGGTTCAGGACAAACAGGGCTACTCGCGCTGGATATTGGAAATCAACTGGAAAAGACCGTCGTGTTAGTTGTCAAACTCGAGGCATTGGGATGAAGAAGACATTGGTTTATTATAGAGGAAGAGCACCTCAAGGCATTAGGACAGATTGGGTTATGCACGAATATCGGCTTGACGATAAGGAATTTGAAGACCCCTCGGGAATTCAGGTTTATTTCTCATTTCTCATCATAAATATTTATCATTGCTCTTAGCTTCTTAATTTTTTCAGAAAATAAACTATGAATTTAAACCTTATAATCTTTGGAGTTAAACTTGCAATGGATAACGATTCTATTGAAAGAAAATTACTCAAATGTGAGAGGTCATCTAGTTTCATAAAATTTTGTTATTTGATTCTGGATTGCAAGACATCTCACATACCTTTTTTACTTCTTAGTTTTAGTATTATACACTTGCAATGAAGAATATTTGGAGCGAGATATTTTCCGTTAACCTTTCTTAACAAAAACTTTAAGATTGAAAAACAAGGGGGATAAAAAAATAAAATTTTAGACCGTTTACAACTAGAGACACCCTTTTATGGTTCTGAAAATTAAAGATATGCCAAATGTGAGACATTATGAATTTCTTAATTCTGCTAGTTTACATTTTCAATGACGTAATTTGAAGCGAGATATTTTCCGTTAAGCTTTCTTAACACACATTTCAAAAGCGAAAAAATGTAGCTATCGAATCTGAGTACATCTTTAAACATAACTCACCCGATTTCAGTAGAACTTGTCGTAGAAGGAACAAAATACCCAATGGCTAATACACAACCAATCATATCAAATTTTTTGCCACGTTTACCTATCATCAATCAATGGGTCGACTTTCCGTTTTACTTTGGATCTTGTAAAATTATAAAAGCAGTCTTTGAAGGTTGAAACATAGCTAAAATGGGTAAAAAAGACCCTTTAAACAACAAAGACCATCAACCAAAGAGCAAACATTAGTAATACTAGTAGATGTTTATAATCAAGTAGGCTTTATTATCTAGGAACGTGGGTTATGCATGGAGTGCATGAAAAGTTAGGGTTTTGATTGATCCTCACTTTATTTTTTGCTTTAACTTGTTATTTGTTAAATAAGTTGAAGATCAGATATTCTTAACTTGTGGCAGTCTTTGATCTTGATGACAAAGTGTTGCTTTTGCTTTAGATGTCTTCTTCATTCTAATAAGACAAAAGTACAATTCAATCTGACTTACAGATCTACATATAGATATTTTAACTTTGATCAAACCATTAGATCCCTTTGATTTATATAAAACCATGTTACACTTTTTATGATTTTATAGATGGTGTCGGCAGCTTTCACTTTATTCTCAAATTATCCTCTAAATTTTGATGGTATATAAATAGGAAATATGATATTTCTAGTACAAGGAACACGGCAAATGTAAAGTATCACCAATATATTTGAAATATGCTACTTTGAGGATATCTTATGATGTATATCTAGGTTAATCAAGATTTCTATTAGCATTCTTATATTCAGTTTAAGAGGTAAATGGAAGGAGAATAATATTATCTCACTAACGTTAGGGGAAATTTTTGTAAACACACTTACATGGAGTATGGTCGTTCCATATATCACCATTGGGAGAAACAGATTCAATTCATGTTGGCAATCCTGAGAACATTGTAAAGCCGTAATGAGTTCCGAAGGAATTTAAATGGCAGAGTACCAAGTACCAACAATCTTACAATCCTCCTTGTTGTGGGGTCTTGACATCCATTTATTTTTACAAAACCTCTTAAAATGCCGCATTTCCTTCTACTTGGTTGTAAATTTATTTTTAACTTAGTCAACATCTAAATATTTACTAATTCATAACACTGTTTGATTAACTCTATACTTCAACTTACAGGACACGTATGCATTATGCCGCGTATTTAAAAAGAATGGAATTTGCTCTGAGTTTGAAGACCGAGGGCGATACAATTTTTCATTGGCGCAGAGCTCTCAAGGGATTTTAAATGACTACGAGACCATGTCACCTGATGTTCAAATCGGGTCATCATCATCCTGCATGGACGAAGACGATAAAGATGATAAAGATGATGCATGGATGCAGTTTATCACCGAGGATGCATGGGGTTCCTCTAGTACTACAACTATAGGTGGTGAAGAGTCGCCGTGTGTTGTGTTTACAAACTAATTAATAATCGAGCCTGTTTATCGGCTAATAAACCCTTACCCCGGGAAAAATAACATGATTTGGATATAAGTTTTGTGTGGTAAGGGATACTGTTATGTGGGTTTGGAAAGATCCACAAAGGTTCTAACATATCACTTCAAATTGTATCTAGTGTCAAAGAATGTGATGCTTATATGTAAAAGTGGGTTTTCCGGCTTGTATTTTTGTGTGCCATTCTTATAAATGGTCAAAGTTTTCTCCTCAGTGAACTCTTTTGGTGTATTTTTGTTTAAACTTGGTGTAAGTGCTAAGAAAAATATCGACTTCACTTGATTGACACTCTACATTTAAGGTTATAATTCAGTCTCTTGTACTGTGTTGTCCTTCATGCAAGAGAGAGTTTCTGGATGTTTGTGGTCTGACTAAGCTCGACTTATTTCTTGCTATGTTCCTACACATTGATAAATGAGGTCCTTTATAAAGAGGCATAGCATCTACCTCTTTGGTATATATAATAGAAGTGGCACAAGAAATATCTTGAATTCTCTATCAAATTGCTTAACTATGATGAGCTACAAGCCTGAATAACCTATGGATGAAAATCAAACACCACGAATTCCTCAATATATTACCAACAACAACTTGTTTAATCGAAGTTTAACAGTTTAACTTGGCAGGTTATTTTTTTTTGAAATATATAAATTAGTGGGAAGAAGGGCAAATGGTGAAGATTAGATGGCTTTGAACAAAGTATGAAGATACAGTTTGGAATCTTTTGGTGAATTTAAGCTTTAAATTTTTGTAGGGAGGCTGATATTAGTGAGTTGTTGCTTTACAAGTGTCGAGCAATAAGAGGGGTTTCCCCTATAGATAGGTGCGTACGTACCTCACGCAAGCGGGGAGATACCATACAAAATTACTAATAGGGGGGAAATGATATTTCTAGTACAAGGAACACACCATATGTTAAATATCACCAATATATCGGCGATATAAATGAAATATGGGGAAGAAGTATGGCACTTTGAGGATATTTTATGATGTATATCTAGGTTTATCAAGATTTTTATTAGCATTCTTATATTTGGTTTAAGAGTCAATGAAAGGAGAGCAATACCATCTCAATAACGTGAGGGAAAATTTTATAAGCACACTTACATGGGGTATGGTCTTTCGTATATCACCATTGGGAGTCTTAACATCCAATTATTGTTAGGAAACCTCGTAAAACCCGCATTTCCTTCAACTTAGTTGTAAAATATTTTAACTTAAGCAGCATCTAAATATTTACTAATTCGTAGGACTGTTTTGATTAACTCTATACTTCAACTTCCAGGACACGTATGCATTATGTCGCGTTTTCAAAAAGAATGGAATTTGCTCCGAGTTTGAAGACCCAGTGCGATACAATTTTTCATTGGCACAGAGTTCTCAAGGGATCTTAAATGACTACGAGACCATGTCACCTGATGTCCAAATCGGGTCATCATCATCCTGCATGAACGATAAAGATGATAAGGATGATGCATGGATGCAGTTTATCACTGAGGATGCATGGGGTTGCTGTAGTACAACTATAGGTCGTGATGAAGAGTCGCCCTGTGTGGTGCTTACAAGCTAATAAATAATCGAGCTTTTTTATCGGCTAATAAACCCTTAGATGTAAGTTTTGTGTGGTAAGGGATACTGTTATGTGGGTTTAGAAAGATCCCCAAAAGTTTTAACAGATCACTTCAAATAGTATCTAGTGTTGAAGAAATGTGATGTTTATATGTAAAAGTGGATTTTCTGGCTTTTATTTTTGTTTGGCATACTTACAAGATATAAATTGTCGAAGTTGTCTCCTCAAAGAGCTCTTTTGGTGTATTTTTGTTTAATACTTGATTGAAACTATATTTACGGTTATAATTTAGTTTCTTGAATCGTGCTGTCCTTCACACAAGAGAGAGTTTCTGGATCTTTGTGGTCTGACTAAGTTCGACTTATTTTTTGTTATAGCGAAAGCTGTGAAACTATGTTCCTACACATTGATATTTGCTGTTATTTATAGAGGCCTAGCATCTACCTCTTCGCCTTCGGTATATAAAATAAAAGTGGGTCAAGAAATATCTAGAATTCTCAATCAAATTACTTATAACTATATATACTGAACTAAATGCCCGAAGAAGAACCTACGGATGTAAAAAAAAGACCAGGAGTTCCTCAATATATTGCCAATAAGGCAACAACAAGTGTGTTTAATCGAAGTTTAACAGTTAACTTGACTGGACACATTTTTTTTTTTAAAACAAAGATGAATACATAGTACAATGGTACTAAAATTACATAAATCCCATTTTGAGATTTGCTTGATTTGTATACCCTTTCCCATATATGTTCCTATGTGTTAGAACTTCAAAAGAAAAGAAAAGAAAAGAAAAAGTATGAAAAATAATTCACAATGTCAAACTAATTGTTAAGAGAGGGCTCCACTTCTTGTTCAAAAACATACTTGAAATGGGTCATCCCCTAATGTTAGAAAACCAATTAATCAAGCAGCGTTCTTCTTAGCACCCCACATTAACTCCTCTGATCCTCAGTCCACCATGGAGAAATCACCTTCGAATTTGAAACTTTCCGGGTATTCGCCAAGGTAGATACACATTGTCAGCATAAGTGCAACTATGCAGATAATTTCGTTAGAAGTTTGGTTCATTAGGCTTGAACCCCTCCACGGGTTCATCCAGTTCACAAACTTTTCTCTTGCAAACTTTTTGAACTTGCCAAAGAATGAATCTCTAGTTTGAACTCTTGTTATGGGAAAGTTCAAATTGACCTTGATAGTCTTGGAAGGTTGGATTCGGTGGAAAAACGTCTTGGCTACTTGACGGTTCGAAATAAACATCCCATGACTTACTTCAATTTTCTCGTACAGATCAAACGAGGAGTCACCTGCTACTATGTCACCTTCTTGGGAGATAATTCTATTTGGATCGTCATCGTTGATGAATTCAAGCGAGAAATCGTTCTCTTCGTCGTCGTTGAAGTTTTCTATGTTGGTGAGTTGATTGCTTTCTCCTCCAAGGTATTGTCCCTTAGTTCGTTGGAAATTCGAAATACTTTCTATGGGGACAATCTTGTGCTCATTCAACATATTCTGATCAAAAACACAAAATCACATTTAGAATCACGGTTTAAAATAGTTGGCAAAACATAGACTGATATAATGAAAACTTGGAACCTCAGTGATATTTTAAGGATATGTCGTCAAGCAGGTTAATATTTGGCAAAGGTAGACCCGATTTTAAGGATGCGTGCAATATTAAGGATTTCTCCATTATTTAGATAATGGCAAAATATCATAAATGTGTAGCAAATATTTTGGATATATCAGTAAATATGGTTGATATTTAAAATATTCATTATTTCCCATATTTTGGATATATTGGATTTTCGAAGTGTTAATATGTTAATCATTTTAGATAGTTTGAACTTAAAAAAGAAAAATAATTTTGGGTTCATTGGGCTTACCTTCTCAAGATCTTTTCTCGACATGCCCACCCCTCGCAGATTTTCTACGATTCTCTCAGTCTTGAAGTCTTCTTCGAAATCATTTATCTCAACAAACTGGTTATGTTCTATCGGTATAGATGAGCAAATGTCATTAATTCCGTGATTTTGAGTATTTACTGAAACAAACTCATCCATAAAAGCATAACTCCCATCCCATGTATTATGGAAGAATGATTGGTTTGTTAGTTCCTGCGTGGCGCAAGCAGCTGAAACTATTTCATGCAAAACATTTCCCTCATTTGGATTTTCACGAAGAGATCCGTATTGTGGTAAATTTGAGTTCAAGAAGTCCATGTGAGGGAAGTCATCTATCTCTAATGGTGGTAGCGAGAGCCGATGTTGCAACCTTGCACATTCTATTGCGATATCAACCTGCAAACATGTAGAGGACTACTTAAGTGATGACATTTGGAGACAAAAAAAAATCTAATGAATAACGCATTATATTTACCTTGGATGAAACATAGCCCATGTTACCATGATTTTGATATGAAGAATTAGACGGGCCAAATGCGTCTTCTGCTAAGTACTGCATCCACTTATCATCTCTTGCACTGTTAATATCAAATGATGCACCTTGGTTGATGTCTGATGAGCATATTTCAGACTGGAAAGGATACCCGGAGCTCTCAAAATCATCCCCTCTTTCATCGGGAGATAAATCCATGGTGGATGAGCGATCGTTTGGTGCACATTGATATTGGTTAACACGTGGAGTACTAAATTGAGTTCCAGTCTTAGCTCCAATAGTGGTGCTCTTCTTAAAAATACGACACAATGCATACGCATCCTGAAAAACATTAGCTAACGATGATTAGGTACGATAAAAAAAGATGATTAATATCTTCATTATTTATCAGATATAAACACAATATATGTATGGGTTCTTATTTTAGTATGAGAGACATGTTTGCACCTGTAGACCCGAGGGAGTATCACATTCTTTTTCATCAAGCCGATATTCATGCATAACCCAGCCAGTTCTAGTACCGTGAGGTGCTCGTCCTCTGTAGTAGACTAAAGTCTTCTTCATCCCCACTGAACGCATTTGGGAATTCACCTTTCGATCTTTACCCGTGGCTTTCCAATATCCGGCTTGAGTTGCCCGATTAGTCCTTGACCCATTAGGGTATTTTCGGTCTCTGGGGCTAAAGAAGTACCATTCAAGATCCTTGCTGGGTAGAAACGATTTCTCTACAAGCAAAACAACAACATTTCGTTAAGCAAAAGATTGCAAAGATGAAATATTCTCAAGATGATTTATTTTTGATATATTAAGAGAAATAATTAGATAGACACTTTTCAAACCCTAGAAACAAATAAATAGCAAAAAAGCTAGAACTAAGTGGCGTGAAAACAACATGATTCTCTTGAAGACTATGCAGTCTTCAACTCCTTTACTTGCTTTTTGACTTCTTTGCCTTCTACCTCTGATGTCTAATGTTTTGGCCCTAGATATTGTACTACAGGAAGCAGCTTATAATCATGTACTAGGTATCGCGAATGTGCATGATAGACTGACATGAAATTCTTCGGCCTGCTCAATCATGGGCCGGATGTTCGCTGGAGATGATGAGTTAATCTTGTTGTTAGAAGGTCGTGTCCAGTAGTTTGAAGAAAAAATATTATGGTAGTTTTCGTCAAAAGGATTTGCTTGAGGAAGGATGTTGAAATATAACTAAGCATGACTTGTTGGAGTTGGTTGTGGATTGTTCTAGAGGAACGGTTACAGTAGTCGAAGAGTTGTTTGTGGTTACGTAGTCCAAGAGTTGTGATTTATTGTCTAAGTCATTATTTTGCATGAAGTGTGGTTTATGTTGCAGTATTGTTTGAAGGCTATAAATAAAGCCTAGTGTGTTTTGTTTAAAAAGAAGAGAAGAGTGATGTGTGTTGTGTTGTAGAGAACAATCTTCTTCTCTAGTTGATCAATAAAATTTGTGTTTGTTATGTGAAAGTTATCATCTAGTTCCTTCAAGTGGCATCAGAGCCCGTGTTGTCAAAGCAATGGCCAGTGATGTAGGAGATCAATCAAAGACACTTGAAGTGGTCAAACCGACGGCAAGAGGAGCCTTAATCCCGATCCATTATCCAACGTTAAGCGAAACGAACTACGGCATATGGGCTGTCAAGATGAAGATAATCTTGCGTTCGCTAGGAGTATGGTCAGTGATCGAAGGTGGAGACACAGACGATGACAAAGATCAAGGCGCCATGGTAGCCATTTCTCAAGCCGTGCCAGATGACGTGATAATGGCAATCGCGGATAAGCAGACGGCAAAGGAGGCTTGGGACGCACTCAGGGAGATGCGGGTTGGTGAAGATCGCGTCAAGAAGGCACGCGTACAGGTGCTGAAACGGCAACTGAACAAGTTACACATGGAGGATTCAGAGACAATAAACGGCTTTGCAATGAAGCTTACCACGCTGGTGGGTGAGATCCGCTCACTGGGCACGAAGCTCGACGACAGCGAAGTTGTTGAAAAACTGTTCAGTGCAGTTCCAGATAAATTTCTCCAAATTATCGGAACGATTGAGCAGTTTGGTGATAGTGAGAACATGTCGGTCTCAGAAGCAATCGGCCGCCTCAGAACCTTTGAAGAAGGGCTTAAAGGGCGACTGCACTCAAAGGGCAGTGGAGAACAGTTACTCTCTACCCAGGCCGAGTGGGAGGCAAGAATCCCAAAGGCAAAGAGAGATGAAGGTTCCAGCAGCAACAACAGAGGAGGACGTCACGGGAGAGGACGTGGTCGTGGGCGTGGTTATGGTGGAGGTCGGGGAAATGGTGAACGCAATAACGAAGACCGAAAGCCACGTAACTTCGACAAATCCAGGGTTAAGTGTTTCAATTGTAATGAATATGGTCACTTTGCAAAAGAGTGTCCCAAACCAAACCGAAGAGAAAGAGCAAACCTTGTTACAACGCAAACCGAAGATGAACCGGCACTGTTGATGGCCGAAACTTGTGTTCTCAGCCACGCAATACAGAACGAGCAAGTGTTACTGCACGAAGACAAGGTAGTGCCAAAGATTAAAAGCACCCGAGAGAAGGCTTGGTATTTAGATACCGGCGCAAGTAACCACATGACCGGTTGTATCGAAAAATTTGCTGAAATTGACACGACCATTAAAGGGTCAGTCAAATTTGGGGATGGCTCGGCTGTAGAAATCCAAGGAAGAGGTTCAGTTTTGTTTGAAGGCTTCACAGGTGAACATCGAATACTTACTAATGTCTACTACATCCCGATGTTGAAGAGCAACATAATAAGCCTTGGCCAGTTAGATGAGAACGGATGCAAGGTTGTGGTTGAAGGAGGTGTTATGACTATTTTGGACAGATCACAAAGACTACTAGCAAAAGTGAACAGGTCAAGCAACCGGTTATATGTGTTTAACATAGCACCAGCCCTACCCGAATGTTTTCTGGTAAGGAGCAAAGAAGAAGCGTGGCGATGGCATGCAAGATACGGGCATGTGAACTTTCATGCCTTGAAGCTTCTAAGTCAGAAACAGATGGTGCACGGCTTGCCTATAATCGAGCATGAGGACCGCATCTGTGATGGTTGTTTGATTGGAAAACAACACCGAAATCCATTTCCAGCAGTGGCAAAATTCCGAGCAAAATCACCTTTTGAACTGTGGCATGGAGACTTGTGCGGGCCAATAACTCCTGCCACACACGGAGGCAAGCGCTATTTCCTACTGTTGGTTGACGATTGTACAAGATTCATGTGGCAGGTGCTGATCCGAAACAAAGACGAAGCATTTGAGGCATTTAAGAAGGTGAAAGCTGCAGCCGAAATGGAGAAAAACAGTAAGCTGAAAGCTTTGCGCACGGATCGTGGCGGCGAATTCACCTCAAATGAGTTCAAGACTTACTGTGAGCTGTTGGGAATTAAGCGTTATCTCACGGCGCCTTACTCTCCTCAGCAGAACGGAGTTGTCGAACGAAGAAATCAGACGGTGGTCGGCACGGCAAGGAGCTTGTTGAAAAGCATGTGAGTCCCAGGCGAATTTTGGGGAGAAGCGGTATCAACTGCCGTATATCTCTTAAATAGAGCACCAACAAAGAGCGTCGTCGGTAAAACTCCCTATGAAGCATACTATGACCGCAAGCCAAGTGTCGATCATCTTCGTATTTTCGGATGCCTTGCACATGTAAAAGTGGTGAAACCGCACCTTTCTAAGTTGGCTGATCGTAGCAAGCAAATGGTGTTCATTGGTTATGATATGAATACGAAAGGCTATCGGATGTTCGATCCAGCGTCAAGACGAGTTGTGGTGACACGAGATGCAGTGTTCGAGGAGGAGAAGAAGTGGGAATGGAGCAGAAACCCAGTGGCAGAGACACAACCAGTTGGAGACTCGTTTGCAGTTCATTATTTTTCTGTTCCGAGTTCATCCGACACGACAAGGCAAGGAGACGAGTTAGGGGAACGCGACTCTGATGCAGCAGATTTCTCAGACCCATTTCATTCCCTACCTAATGAGCAAGACCAGCACCTAACACCTGTGACAAGCACGAGATCCAGAGCCCCTGATTCAAGTACACCACACACTCCAGATGAAACTTTTGATGTTTCAGCCTCAACCGAAGTACAGCAGCCTACAACACCTGATGAGAGTTCATTAGAAGGACCACGGGGTACGCGTGATATCAAAAGCCTTTACTATAGAACCATCCCAATAGAACTGGAGTATTCGGGCTTATGCTTACTAGGAGAAGAGGAGCCTTCGAATTTCGAAGAAGCAAAGGCAGATCCGATGTGGAGAAGAGCAATGGAGGAAGAGATTTCCTCTATTCGAAAGAATGAAACATGGAAGCTCGTTCCAGTACCCAACAGTCACAAACCTATAGGTCTAAAGTGGGTTTACAAACTAAAGAAGGACACTCAAGGCAGAATCGTGAAGCACAAGGCGAGACTAGTGGCAAAGGGGTACGTTCAGCGACAAGGCATAGACTTTGATGAAGTTTTCGCCCCTGTTGCTCTGCTAGAGACGGTACGTTTGCTGATTTCTATTGCAGCACATGAAGGATGGGAGGTGCATCATATGGATGTAAAGTCAGCCTTCCTCAACGGGGATTTGGAAGAAGAAGTGTACGTTATTCAACCGCCGGGTTTTGAAGTAAGAGGAGAAGAGCACAAGGTATTAAAACTGCACAAGGCACTGTACGGATTGCGACAAGCACCTAGAGCTTGGAATTCAAAACTGGACAAATCATTGAAAACACTCGGTTTTGAGAGGTGTTCATTAGAGCATGCCATGTACAAGAGAAGCCAAGGAAAAGGGAATCTGATAGTTGGAGTTTACGTGGATGATCTAATCATCACTGGAGAGTGTATCCAAGATATAAACATGTTCAAATCTCAGATGAAGAAGATGTTTAGTATGAGCGACCTTGGGTTACTCAACTACTATTTGGGAATTGAAGTTTGTCAGAGTTCTAAGAAGATCACACTCAACCAGTCCGCATATGCAACAAAGGTGTTAGACAAATGCGGCATGAAAGATTGCAACCCTTCACAAATCCCGATGGAACCTCGTCTGAAACTGAGCAAGGAAAGCACAAGTCCACCTGTAGACATAACTCTGTACCGAAGCATTGTTGGCAGTTTAAGATATCTACTGCACACGCGCCCAGATTTGGCATTCTCTGTCGGCATGGTGAGTAGATACATGGAGAAGCCCACAACGGAGCACATGGCCGCAGTGAAGCACATATTGCGGTACGTGAAAGGAACCTTAAATCTTGGTTGCGTTTATGAGAAAAAGGAAGGAAGCTTGGAGCTGTTGGGTTACTCTGATAGTGATCTGGCCGGTGATACTGATGACCGGAAGAGCACTACAGGGGTAATATTCTTCCTTGGGTCAAACCCGGTTAGTTGGTGTTCACAAAAACAAAAGGTGGTTGCGTTATCTTCCTGTGAAGCAGAGTATATCGCTGCCTGTGCAGCAGCGTGTCAAGGAGTGTGGCTGGGACGATTGTTGGCAGATTTGTTAAAGACCGAGGTTAAGAAAGTGGTTCTGAAGATTGATAATCAGTCCGCAATTGCATTGAGCAAGAATTCAGTTCATCATGAGAGGAGCAAACACATCGATACCCGATTCCACTACATTAGAGATTGTGTTGAATCAGGAATGATTGAAACCCAACATGTTTGCACACAAGATCAGCGTGCTGATATTCTGACAAAGTCACTAGCAAGGATGAAGTTCATGGAGATGAGAGAAAGGATTTGTGTGCGGATCATCAGTTAAAAAAAAAAAAAAAAAAAAAAAAAAAAAAACAAAGCTTAAGGAGGAGATTGATGAGTTAATCTTGTTGTTAGAAGGTCGTGTCCAGTAGTTTGAAGAAAAAATATTATGGTAGTTTTCGTCAAAAGGATTTGCTTGAGGAAGGATGTTGAAATATAACTAAGCATGACTTGTTGGAGTTGGTTGTAGATTGTTCTAGAGGAACGGTTACAGTAGTCGAAGAGTTGTTTGTGGTTACGTAGTCCAAGAGTTGTGATTTATTGTCTAAGTCATTATTTTGCATGAAGTGTGGTTTATGTTGCAGTATTGTTTGAAGGCTATAAATAAAGCCTAGTGTGTTTTGTTTAAAAAGAAGAGAAGAGTGATGTGTGTTGTGTTGTAGAGAACAATCTTCTTCTCTAGTTGATCAATAAAATTTGTGTTTGTTATGTGAAAGTTATCATCTAGTTCCTTCAGGAGAATTCAGCTTCTAAGATACTCTAGCACAGGGAACCTCACAAAGAAAAGAATAACTTCAACTAAAATAAAAGTATCCCTACACAAAGAGTGTTCTAGTAATAAAACTAGGGATTTATACTCATTTAATAAGGCCTAATCTCAGTAATCTGAATTAATTAGTAACTTAAGCTCATCATATAATGCTCATGATGATATCATTAGTATGATGAGGTTTTTGTTAATAATGAAAGTTGTACGCTGATACCTGGTAAATCCCATGGCTCGCATTTATAGAGATCAACCTCGGGGATGACTTCAAGCTCAATTTTCCGACCGTTGATCTTTCTCTTGAGGTAGTAAGCAACTAGTTCCTCGTCTGTAGGATGGAAACGGAAACCGGGAGGTAAGGTTACCGGTGCCATTATGTATCGTCTTCGAACCTTCTTCTTCTTCTTCTAATATACTTAAGAATATGCACAATATCCTGAAACAATCAAACATGAACTCATAATAAGCAAACATGAGAGAGAGAGAGAGAGAGAGAGAGAGAGAGAGAGAGAGAGAGAGAGAAACCTTGTGAGAAGAAGGTCCAGAAAATGATGAGAAGGAGGAGAGAAGAATGTTTGGTTTGGTGGTTTTTTAAGAGGATTTGTTAAGAGACAAAAAGAGGAAGTGAGAGAAGAAAAACAAAGGAAAGAGAGAGAGCTTGCCAACCCAACTCTCTTTAACTCTTTATATTTGTTTTCCCATCCCTTTGATTCTCTTCTTCATCTTATCCTTGAAGTTTCTTCACCACCCCCCACCATCTTTTCCCACCCCTAAATATCCCATACTTCATCCCTTCTGCTTTCTAAAGAACCCGATGCCACGTAGGAAACCTAAACGCGCGTCCAATAAGACGTAAAGGATCCTATTGATATCGCTGCGCTTTTGGCGTCTTCTTTCACGGTCATTATCATGTATTAAGAACTCATTGCTTATGAATTTAGGCCTAATGTCATGACCTCTTTTTACTAGGGTGGGCATATTGATCAGATTTTATTGAACTGCCCCGAGGATCAGTTACGTAAAATGGTAATAAACTATGGCAGTAAGCAGCTTTCATATTGAGAATATTTGTATTATCTTGCCAAGAAAGTTCGGATATAAACTCCATGGAAAAAACTCTAAAAGCGCCCTTAAACTAATTGGTTACATCCAAAAAATAATAATGCAAATTTAAAATTTTATTGTTATCAGGTTGTTATAATAGCTAGATACCTATTTCTCAATCCGTGCACGCCGCGTTGTAGTGATGCTTTATAAGGCGATTAGAAAAAGGTTGGAGGGAGTAATGAGAAAGCATTCGATGATGAACTGCAAAAACAAATAAAAAGATAAAGAGATGATGATGTGACTTCTCTTTGCTTTCCCTTCTTTGTGTGTACCTGTAAATAAGGGGACTTAAGTCACTTTCACATGCTAATCATGTTCAGACTACTTCTTCAAGGATAAGCTCATCTTTGAGAAGGATCTGAAGAGGGGCATCAATGATATAAAACTAAGTGGCTGAACAAAATAATAGATACAAGTATCCAAGTGGTATTGCTGACCAAGGTGATCCGGGTTCGTTATTTATCACCATTTGCGTGCTTAATCCATAGGAATGTGAGATCCCACAATCACACATAAATATGGATAAATCCTCGCAAGTGGCTCTTGTTGGTGGCCGAGATCACAGGCCAATACTTCCAGAGGCATGGTCCTTGACGGGCTTTTCTTGTTTGTTGCTCCCTAAATTTTTATGAGAATTAACACCATGTCCAGTTCCTTTTTCTTTGTCCCGCTAGTTACAGGCTGACGGAAAATATCAAAACCTTAAAAGGGATATCTCCTTAAATCTGATTGTTGTCCAATGCGATCAATGCCTACCTATCATTGTTTCAGGTTTTCAACTGCAATATCTACTTCATTAGGGTTTGCCCAGATATTCTAAATTTCCTAGCAAAACACAGCCAGGATTTTGTGGTTTGCCCAGATATTTAAGATATTCAGCTAATTCTCTCTGAGGCAAGCTTTGGACACATGATAATAAAGCTCTTAGTAGAGGAAAGAATAACTTACATTGGACCTTCACGCTTTGGAGAATTAGATAATGAATATTTTCCTTTTTCACCAATCAATCTTATGTTCTTTTCCCTCTTTTCCAGTTTATTCTATGATTCTATACTCACTTCTTTGAGTTGAGTATATTATGTAGCTTCATATGATACTATTATTATTACGACGACAAACATTCCGAAAGAAAGAAAAAAACTTGATTCTATTAAAATTTGGGGGGCAAGGGAAAAGTGAGCCGACCCACAATTATCGAAAGTGTAAATGAAAGCTTGTCTGAACGCCGCTTACGAAAGAGAAAAAGGAAAGGAAATGGGAAATGGGAAATTTTTATGAACAGAATAACATCATGGAAAACGTTCAAAGTCTTCCAATATTTTCAGAGTGATACATATATAAATAAATACATCATACATTTCTCTAACTGTTTCTCATTACAGTTCAGTTTTGGATACCATTTGGGGCTTGGTTACTCTGTGGTTACGGATCCCTAAAACCGGCTTACCTTCCCAAAAAATAAAAATAAAATCCTATTATGACCTGTATTTATTTCTACATCGCATAACTTTTTAAATAAAAAATCTTTGATTGATACATATGTAATGCAAGCAGATATGTATTGTGATTTGCCTCAACGAGTTCCTATTGCAGATATCTTGTTATCCAGGGAAACAGACATCTGCCTTTTCTTGCACAAATATTCTGATATCAAAAATATTGCCTGTAAATTAATAATCCTTAATCGAAAATATTTAATGTATCATCAAAACTTTTGGCAAGAATATCAGATATATTGCTAACTACTGATTAATCCGTTGATATTCCTCACTATTTAAGGATAATTGGAACAATATCAACCCGCGCCCTAAAATATATCAAACATAGTTCTGGATTTATGAAATTGGCGTGAATCTGCGTATACTGGGAACTAGAAGTAAACCAACTAAGGTTTCGACGTATTACCTAACCTCAAGTTATTAGAGCCACACATAAATTCATCCCGAGAATTTTCTGCTCCTCAAATTGTAGTTGCAAATTTTTCAAACAGAACGACTCCAAAATATCAAGTCATCGAGAAAGTCCATAACATCAAGCTTTAAGTTACCATTGAAGTTGAAGTAAATGCAGTATTCTCGTACCAATAAGAGATTTGTGTAGTCCTTTACCATCTACATATATAATCTACCTTTGCCCATCTGATCAATAAAGCTTGTTGTTGAGGACTCCTCAATGTCCTCCTTAACATGTAAGTAGCACAATTTTGGTACATAATCTCTCGCTACAAAACATATCAAAGAATCAAACCATTACAAGGAAGCGCAGAGGAGTGATACCATTGTAGACTCGTGTATTTGGCATCATAAGAATAGATGGGGGTGCCTTCGGGGCAAAGAAAGGAACGGGAGATCTATATGATGCATCACCAGAAAGGATAACCAAGGCTATGGGTCTCAGACTCTCGTACGTTTATGATACAAGCCAATAAAGCAAGGATGATGATGATGATGATGATGATTTATCTCTTTGGAGTTGGGCTAGCGGTTTGGGACAATCTCTTGGAGAGAGTGGTTACGAGTGAAACATCCATATTTTGTATTGGTTACATTTCGTGTCTAGAGTAAGTGTCAACACTATCTCGTGGTTATTCATCGACAAAGAGTGCACGCGGAGGAACGACTACAGCTGGACCGACACGGAACAGGAACATTGGTTTTGTACCTCTTTGCTTAAATACTCTAGCTCATTAGTGTTTTACAAAATTACAAAAGAGTAATGTTTTTTGAAGAAAAATATTTTCTATTCGAATAAACTTTGCTCTTGTTCGAATAGATTTTGGTTATGTTCGAATAGACTTGGTCCGGTTCGAATAAACTTAGGTTCTATTCGAACAGAGTACGAGATTTTCAATTTTACTATAAAAGGTTCATTTTCTATTTTTCAAAATCAACTCTTTCATAACTTTTTCTAGAGCTTGAGATATTTTGAGAGAAGAGAGAATTCAACTAGAATTAACCCACAAGTTGAAACGATCTTAAAATTGTAAAAACCCTAATTTGATTTGTAAGTTTGTGAGTTTCAAGCTTCGAAGCTCTGGTGGGAGATTGAAGTGAGGCTTTGCGAGAATGAGAAATCGATTGTAAGAAGCTCAATTAGAAGAGATGTAACCACGGAATGTGTTTATCGAGTTTGTACGTAGGTGATTGATTTTTTGTAATTCTTTTTCAATAGTGAATTTTTAGCTGTCGGGCGATTCGATAGCGACCTGTGAGTTTTTTACTTGAGAAAGGTTTTCTACAGAGTTAAAATTATTTGTTCTTATGCATAATTGATTACTTATTGCTAACACTATTGATGAGCGCATAATTATGATATTTTTAATATACCCGAATATGTATTTTAGTCGTCCATTATGTTTAATTTTGGGTATTTATGCTTATTTGTTTGATTGTAGCTACTGGAGATGGATATTTGAAACCAAGCTCTTAAAGTTAAGTAAAAGTGTCTTCAGCAGTTCATAGCACAAAAAGTCAAAGACACAATATATTTGGTCTCAAAATTGAAGAAATATATACACAAATATTCTTGGAGAATAAGATCAAAGAATATATTGCATCCAAGATCCTTAAAGATATTTTATATTAAAGATATATGCAAGAGTTTTCATGAAGAAAGATTTTTACATCACTTAAAGAAATTATATGCAAGAATATTAGGTGATTGGTTGTAATATTAGAAGATATTATTATGAAAATATTCTTTAGAATTTAATGTATAGCTTCTAAATTTGGGTTCCTTCTCATATAAAAGGAACCATCCCCCCATTGTAATTGGGCATCTCATATTGAAGCGAGTTTAAAAGAAATAAAGTCATAGCTTTATTTAATTGTCTCTTCTTCTCTTTAGTTTAATTTTAGTTAATGTATTTTTTAGTTGTTAATGCGATGAAGTTCGAGATGAGAGGCTAATCTCCTAGCTAAGGCTAGGATGAGGCATCTTCTTGGATGAGTAATAGTTGGTATTAATTAGGTTTTAATTAGTTTTCTCTTAGTACTTCATGATTGATAGGTTAGTGCATCATATCAAAGGCTTGACCATAGCTTTGATTTGGTGTACGATAACTTTGATACAAACAAGTACTACTAACCGTAGACTTAATTTGGAGATCTAAACAAGAGAAAACACTAGAGAACTCACTCAAGCCTAGCTATGGTTGAGTTGATAATTTTATAAGACACTCTTCACCATCACTTAAAAGTATAACTACTAAATGCTTAACCATATATTTAGTGGTTTATTTTACAACATCGAATGTGTCTTAACACGAATATATGATGGGTAGAGATATTATGATCTAGTTAAATATTTATTAGTGCTTTGAAAGAAAGAGACCAAGTCTGAACCTTAGCTCTCTCTCATTAAGTTTTATAATTAGTTTTTACTTCTTCTTAGATTTATCTTTTATAAAATCGTAATTCGGCCTAGAAAGTATTTATTTTCCCAAACCTCCCTGTGGATTTGATCCCACTCATCCGTGCTACAATTCGACAACCGTACTTTGAGCGGGTATTTTGCTAGAGGCCCTAAAAGCCTCTTATCAAATGGCGCCATTGCCAGGGAGGCAATGGTGAAAACGATTCTTTATAATACCAAATTTTTTCTTTAAATTATTTTCTTCTATTTTAGCTTGTTGGTGTGCTATCAAGGTTAGTTGTTAAAATTTCCAATTGTTTTATGATTAGATCTATGAGATTTCTTTCCGAATAAATTAGCTTTAACAATTTCTGATAAGCGGTTTCGGAGATATTAATTTTGGAAAAAACATACTCAGTTTTCAATGAAAAGTGTGTTCCTGAATGTTTCACATTTTTTGACCATCTATACTTTACAATTGGGAAATATATTTCCTATGAAAGTTTTAGATAATTCAAAACACTTTCCGAATTGCTATAGATCATATTTTTCTGTTTAGTCGTCTGAGAGTTAGCCTTTTAAAATAATAGTAAAAATAGTCTATGTAAAAAGACGACGTTGTTCATTAATCACTTGTTTTGAGCGGCATGGAGTCTAAATTTTAGAAAACTTCCTTCTTGAATATTTTTCCTTTCTGAATTATCTTTCCAAATTGATATTATTTAATGCTCTCTCTTAAACGATCTGAATGATATACACATTTGAAAATCAGAACATCATAGACTACAATAAACTTGGAAATTAGATTAATATTTTAAATTTATTTTATGTTGTAAGTTCAGTAATCCTTTCTCTTTTGTTTTGCAGCTTTTGAGTATGGATTTGGAAATGAGAAATTGGGAGAAACTTGCGCAAAGCTCAAAGCATCATCACCTTCATCCTTCTTGTTCCCCCTAAGTGAAGGGGCACTTCCTTCTTTCGCTCCCTAAGTGAAAGAGCGGCCACAGCTTCATCGGGAAACACTTCTCGTAGGTTAGTACCTCTATAAACTTGACATCTAGAAGGAGTTCATATCCGCTCCGCCCCAGTACTAGGAACATAAAGTTGTGTGGACTGTGCAAATACACGCTGCTCTAATAAAATATTTGCTGTGTTTAATTTTTTATTTACCATTCCAACATTAGTAAAGGTAAAAACTGTAAGAGACTTGTGGGATTTCATCACCCAAAAAGCCCTCTAACAAGTGGGACTACCCATTAGGGATACAAAGAAATTCGTATCACACGAAAATTGAATGTCCCGAACCTAAAAATAACTGATAATAAAAAAGAGTAGCAAGATTCCCGCGGGATTTCATTACCCAATGGATAGGTGTACCAGACCAAGGTACAAACACGGGTTTCTGGGATACGGCCCCAGCCTAGCGCCGTGAAATACTGGTTGTAGGTTTGCGACGTCACCGTTCCGAGTGCTGACGTACGATAAGGCGACTCGCTCGGGCGTGTGGACTGAACATCTACTATAAGCTAGTACTAGTACAGTAACGCAACGGAGTGTAGGAACCAAAGCCTTCAGCCATCCTATCCATTTTGAACATAGAAAAATATAGGGAGACCCAATTATTTCTTCTAAAAAAATATTGAAGTGCTAAAGCTTTAGGCTTGATTGATTTGTTTTTGCATTGGGTGTTAATTTAATTGTAAAATGTCATACATGCAAGAACATTGGAATTCATACGGCTCACATTTTGACATCCCACAATATCCTCAAAATCATTTTCAATCATGGGATCACCAAAATTCTTAATACGTAGAACTTTTTCAACCTTATTTCTATATACAGTCTCAGCAATCCCTTTAGTCATCTAAACAGTTCTCACCCACTCCACTCAAACCATCTTTAGAAGACACATTCTCTCTCTTCATGCAATAATCAATAGAAAACCAACAACAAAAGTTGCAATTTTAGTAGCAAATGATGTAATTCCAACAACAGACTTTGGTGAATCAAACTTCTACGACCCAATCTATCTCTAGGTTAAAGACTCAGATAACTCAGTTGTCAATCATGTAGAGTGAAATAGAGCACGAAAAACTTTCAAGAAATGAAGAAGAAGAACTTGAAGTTAAATCCCCTTGTGATTTAGAAAATAATGAATTCAAGCGTAATCAAAGAATGTTTTCCCCGAAGGGTGAATGGATACCATATTATAAAATAGATTTAGAAGATGAACATTTTAAGGTCGACGATCTTATTCCACAAGAAGCTCTAAAAGAAGTGGCTAACATGTTCAATAAAATTCTTTCTCAATCATCTCCTAATTCCGCCCTCAACATTCAACCACCGATGTCATTATCCATCCCTTCACTGATAGATCCCCACCAATTCACAAATGGTATCATGACATAAAGTGAGTATTTTTCCAAATTCTTAGACGATTTCTCAGATGATGAGGATGATGACAAATTTCCTGGAAGTGTGAATTCAACATCGATTCTTGAGAAAATACGGGGTTCATCTTTATTCCAACCAGTGTCACCTTCTTCATCTCTCTTTCTTGCATTCATACCTTTATCGTCTGAGCCTAATGGGGGTACCATGACCATAAATGATTTTGAGGACTTGTACGGAGATAACTCTTGTTGCATTTCTGTTGATGAATGTTTAAATTATTTTGACGACTCGAATGATCATGAGATTCGATAAATGGTACAATCATTAGCATCTGAAAATAAGTTTCAACTTGGCCATGTCCCTAAGCCAATGAATATCCACGTCAATGATCAGGATGAGTCCCTTGATATAAGTTATGATTTTAGGCACGCAAATTTTAAAAGTTTGTTAGAGTCAATTGTTCCCCGATCCCCACATCCACAAATATGTTATATAGTTTTTCTTCTACTAAAAGAAAATATCTTTTTGAAAAATTATAATTTTGAGGATGCCTCAAGGATTTACTTTGACATAACCACCTATCACATTTTTTAGAATATCAACGATAATATGGGGGTTTTAAAAATTTTCAAAGAAAATATCTTTTCTGGAAAATCGAGTTTTGAATCTAGTACATTTTCGGGGACAAATACTTGTATACCAATTTTATTATTTACTACAACACGTAGTAATCATATAATTGTATTAAAAATTCTAAAGGAAAATATGTTCCTTGGGTATTTGTTTGATTTATCTTTGAGAAAATGATTTTTCTTAATTTGTCTAAAATTTTTAATTTGGAATCATCAAATGATAGGCAAAATTTTTAGAAAAAATCTTTTTCATAGAGAGATAGTTTTAAACTTTCTCTGGTTTTTACATAATATATCTGCCCAATTAGGAGCTAATATTAAGGATCGTCATTCATGTGTGATCTGGTTTTTGAAAGAGAATTTGCAACCAGGATAGTACATCACCTTTTCAACTTTGTACCCTTCCAGTCATATTGAAAATTTTAAGTTTAGGGGTACATTCGTCTAGCTGAAGATGGTAAACTTAGCGCTTCTTGGGAGGCAACCCATGACACATTCAAGTGAGAAATTTTAGTTTTTATCATCCATTTTTTTTATGCTCTCAAGCATTGAGGGCAATGTTTCATTTATGTTTGGGGGTAGGAAACCACTTTTTTAAATACTTTTTGAAGAAAAGTGAAATAATGACACTTTGATAATTTATGATATATTTTTGACAAATTTTCAAACACTTAAATTGATTTTACCTTGACATAAATATTATGGAAAATCCTAAATTTTGAAATTGTACCAAGTATACACTATAATATTTTGGACTATTTTAAGCTAGATGTAATATCTTTTTATTAGCGACTAATTCAAGCTCGTTTGGCATATTTTTGAAAACATGCACTTCACTGTAGTTTTGCAATTAATACCTTCAATAGATTTTTGTTCAGTGTAAAGAAATTTTAACATTTATGTTATAAATAGTTTGCTACAAGGGAGACAACTGCCTAAGAATAAGTTTATTCCTAAGAATAAATAATAAGCCAAATGTGCTCTAAAAACTTTCACGCTGCAAGGCTACTCGCATGATTAAGAACTGAAAGAGGAAAATTTATCACCAATCTCGAGTTTAACCATGAACTATGTGAAAGGAGCACAATAAAATATTACTTGTAAGAATCCTGAGTCTAGGTCATGATGAGGCACCACACCCCGATAACTTTAGCTAACTGGCAGAGATTGTCGACCAAAAACTCCTTGTGATGGAGGCTTCACTAAAAAACAATGTATTCAATAAGAAAATACTTGTAAAAGAAAAGAAAAGAAAATAGTAAAATTCTAGGAAGACGAATTGACTAAGGCACTTGTCGAACTGACCGTTAAATTTTTTCCAGTAAAAACTTGGCTACCAAAAACTGAGTAAATTATTCTAGATAACATATTAGGCGATAAAATTATTTTAACTGTACATTTAAATATAGCTAAAGCAAAATACTTGAATCTCTTTCTGATCTTGAGGTAATACCTCTAGTTTTGGATAAGTTTAAAATATTATTTTAATCTATTTTATAGGTCGATGCCGCCAAAACGATGTATGAAGCACGTGGCAAAGGTAAATGGTAGTATAAAGAAGCTTATGAAGTTTTTAAGTGTTCATCAATGTTAGAAAATATTGCAAGACCAACACCCGGACACGTTAGCTCGCAATGTGCGAATGAAGCAAACATTAAATTCTAGCCCTGGAACATCAACTCCGGCAACACCCGATACACCCGTTAGCTCCAATAATGACTCTCAAATACTTATTACGGATGAGGAGACGGAACGTCCCGGCGGTATCAAAAGTGCTAAACAAAAGGAAAGGAATGAAAAAAGACAAAATCTTTTTATTGAACGCCAAAATGTAATTATTAGTCGTCTTGACCGAATGGAGAAAAAGAAAGAAGAGTATATTGCTGAGAGAGATAAGAAGAAAAAAGAGAGAGATGCCCATATAATAGAGTTAAGAGAAAGGAAGATAATGGTAAATTTAGAAGCTCAATTTCAAGCCCAAAACGATCAAAAGGTGATGGCGATGGACATGTTTATTTTGGACGACACTCAAAGGATTTATTGGGAGGCACAACGTAATGGGGTTATGGCGAGAATGTTTCAAACTAATTATAATATCTAAAATGCTTTAGCTGAAGAATCTTATTTTGGAAGTTTGGTAGTATTTTAGTGATTCTTATTTAAGAAGTTTGGTTGTACTTTGTTTAAGTTTGGTTGTATTTTGTTTAAAAACCTTGTTTAAGAAGTTTATCTGGATTTAAGAAGTTTGGTAATTTTAAATAATAGAATCTGTTTGAGAAATTTTAATTTTTAAATTATTTGCTATTTGAATTTATATTGAAATTGAAATAAAAATTTTTAAATAAATTTCATAAAATGCTTAGTTGAAATTATATAGAATTGAAATGAAGTTGCGTTTACATAAAAATTACAAATAATTGAAAATGCTAGTTGTTTCCCTGATGCTTCCACAAATGCTTAATGAGATCATTTCGAATACAAGAGTAGATGCCATAGGATGAAAAAGTGATTTCTAGCATGGATGTTTAGTGATTGAGTCAGTCCATCGAGTTGTAATTTTTTTTTCTTATAGTAGTAGTTTTGTCTCGAAATGAACCAAATGGGAAAATTGGAGCATCAATATTTGGTATTGGTTTTATTTCGTGTCTAGAGTAAGTATCAGCACTATCTCATGGTTATTCACGGATAGAGAGTACATGTGGAATGATTACAGCTGGATTGACACTGAACAGGTACATTAGTTTTGTACCTCTTTCCTAAAACACTCTAGCCCATTAGTATTTTACAAAATTACAAAAGAGTTATGTTTTTGAAGAAAATTGTTTTCTGTTCGAATAAACTTTGTTCCTGTTCGAATACACAAGGGCAGGAGCCTCTTTGATTGAATAAACTTTAGTTCTATTTGAATAGAGACTTTGGTTCTATTCGAATACACAGGACAGAAGCCTCTCTGTTCGAATAGACTTTGGTTCCATTCGAACAGAGTATAAGATTTTTAGTTTTACTATAAAAAGTTCATTTTTTTTTCAAAATCAACTGTTCCATAACTTTTTATAGGGCATACAATATTTTGAGAGAAGAATCAGAGGATATAATTCAACGAGAACTAACCCTCAAGTTAAAACGATCTTAAAATTTTAAAAACCCTAATTTGATTTGTAAGCTTGTGAGTTTCAAGCATAGAAGCTTTGGTGGGAGATTGAAGCGAGGTGTTGCAAGAACAGGGAATTGATTGCAAGAAGCTCAATTAGAATAAAGGTAACCATGGGATGTGCTTATCGAGTCTATAGGATAAAAGAGTGATTTCTAGTATGGATGTTTAGTGATTGAGTCGGTACATCGAGTTGTAATTTTTTTCTTTCTTATAGTTGTAGTTTTGTCTCGAAATAAACCAAATGGGAAAATTGAAGCATCAATATTTGGTATTGGTTTCATTTCGTGTCTAGAGTAAGTATCAGCACTATCTCATGGTTATTCATGGATTGAGAGTACACGTGGAATGACTACAGCTGGATTGACACTGAACAGGTACATTGGTTTTGTACCTCTTTGCTAAAATACTTTAGCCCATTAGTATTTTACAAAATTACAAAAGAGTTATGTTTTTGAAGAAAATTGTTTTCTGTTCGAATAAACTTTGCTCTTGTTCGAATACACAAGGGCAGGAGCCTCTTTGATTGAATAAACTTTGGTTCTATTTGAATAGAGACTTTGGTTCTATTTGAATACACAGGGCAGAAGCCTCTCTGTTCGAATAGACTTTGGTTCCATTCGAGCAGAGTATAAGATTTTTAGTTTTACTATAAAAAGTTCATTTTTTTTTCAAAATCAACTCTTCCATAACTTTTTATAGAGCATACAATATTTTGAGAGAAGAATTAGAAGATAGAATTCAACGAGAACTAACCCTCAAGTTAAAACGATCTTAAAATTTTAAAAACCCTAATTTGATTTGTAAGCTTGTGAGTTTCAAGCATGGAAGCTTTGGTGGAAGATTGAAGCGAGGTGTTGCGAGAACAGGGAATCGATTGCAAGAAGCTCAATTAGAATAGAGGTAACCATGGGATGTGCTTATCGAGTCTATAAGTGATTAAATTCTTATAATTCATTTTCAAGTAGATTTTTAGTTGTTGGGCGATTCGATAGCGGCCTGTGGGTTTTTCTCTCGAGAAAGGTTTCATACAGGGTTAAAATTATATGTTTTTATGCATAGTTAATTCCTTGTTGTTAACACTAGATTATCATATCAACTTGAGTTAGGTTTGATTTAAAGCATTAATTTTAAGGATAATCTGTAGCGACCCGTATTTTTATCCCGTGATGCCCTTAATGTATATAGTCTTTGTTTCTTATGTTGTACCATGTCTTATGGAATCCCTCCCTGTTAAGTTTTTGTTTTCACTGTCCTCTCTCATCTCTTTCTTTTCCTCCAACTAAAACCCTCTTTTCTCCAACGATTATGGCTTTGAAAAGTTCTTTTTTTCCTCCTAGAAATCAGCTACTAACTCTCCACTTCCCTTTCTTTTTGTCGGCTCAAACCTTACTAAAACCCCTTTCCATTCCTTTGTTCTCCTTGGAAATTAGCCACTTAAATCCCTAATTGTTGCTTTAAACTTGACGTTTCCAAACTGCTTTTATTACTCATTTTTTGAAGTAACACCACATCCTTTTCTTTTCCAATAGCTAGTCGAAGAAGCATTTTCATCTTCTACAAAACTGTTGTGATGTTTTCCCTTCTTTTACAAATTAATTTGGGTTTTTATTGAAGTATCTCTCGGTAACTCTATCCATCCATCAGATTTGGCGGAGTTACAGAAACTGAGGGCATTTACGGTCTTGGAGATTAGCTTCATGGAGTATTCCCCTTCCTTCTATTCGAATTTTGAATTAAACATCAGGCAAGTGCATTTATCTGAGATCATTTGCATTGACATGATACGAGTAAATCATAGTATTCTTGTATATTCTAATCTTCACTATACAAAGCATGCTCTAGATATTAATTTGTCATTGGTTTATTATCCTCTTAGTTTTCGTTCTTATCGTTGCATCAATTTACATTACACATCTCAGTATTGTGTATGCAGTCTTGTATCCCCTAGTGGTTTATTTCATAATATTTCTTTAGGTATACAACTGTTGATCTTTATGAGTTAGGCTTTGGTTCTTAATAGGTTAATGTCCTAATATTCTTATAGTCTGATGGTAATTTTGGTTAGAGGATCACTTGGGCATTGAAAGTATAAAGAAACTACTTCAGATTGTATTCTAGGTATACAAACTAGATATTATAGGAAGTTGGTATTTGTGATAATCTTGATTAGTTCTGTTTTAGGTCCTTCTTTGGGCATCGCTTATTCTTGATTCATTTGTATTCAACCTGATTAAGCTTACCCTTAGGTTAACTCATGAAGGCGTAAATGCTTAGAAAGATGTATGTATATGGTGCTCTTGTCAGATGTTTATATCGAGGGTTGGTTATCTTATAGAAATTCATAAAGTAATCTACTCTTAGAGTGATCTGGACACATTTTGGTATGGCTGATATTATTCTTAAATTATATGGGACTGATCGTTTGAACTAAACTTTACATTAAGATTGTATAGTTCAATAAGTAGCTTATCGATACTTGTTTGGTTTGAGGAGATTTCCATATATATATTGATGGCATGTTATGGCAAATGACATGGGTTGTGAAGCATACAAGTACCTTATATGGTCTACGGGAGAAGTAGTTCTCTAGGTGTTTTCCTTGCTAGATATTACATTAGTATTAAGAATTTATGAGACTTTAATTATGTCCTTTTTAAACAAGGCGGCCTAGTGTTTGGCATTATTTCACTGTGAGATGTGAGATTAGTATTCTAAGATTTGAGTTGCCTAAGAGTTACCCTCTGCATTAATGGAACATTGTGGACGAGTCTTTTATCCTAGAGCAGATTTAGATGATTCATTTACTTGTCTTTTGTGACAGTTAATCCTACAGTTGAATTTTTCTATGATTCAGTAGTACGCGACTTAGATTACCTTTCATGTTTAGGACTTCCATTTGATATAGTCATATTAACATATAGACCATTAGATGTTGGAGCTTTACTTCATTTGATAGAGTCCCCACTTGTTATTAAAGTGAGGATAGATAGATCACCTGGTTGTAAGAACGGTAGGTCTTTTGATATAGTCTCAAATGCTGATTGGCAGGGATAGACAGATTATTTGATTCTTCTAGGATTTAAACCTCTTCATTTCCATTCCGTTGGGTGACTTTGAGTAAATGTACACAGTAGGGCTATGCTGTTACAGTCCTTGAGTTCGATTCCCTAAACAAAAAATTTGGTTACTGCTAGTCAGTGTTGCAGGGTTGCAAGCCCCTAAAATTATGCCTCAGTTACCTTTCAGCTTTGATATTCTGTGTGAATACTCCCCGTGGGCATAGATCCCTAAAAGTTGAAAATAAATCAGGCTTTAGACCTATAGGTTGAAACTCCTTGAACACCCTGATCAGGTGCGTTACCCGCTAATTCCTGGCTCAATAAAAAGGAATCCGCCAATCCCTGGCTTGACAATAAGGGATACGTTTCTGTTAATTATAGAAGGGTACGAGAGTGTGGTCCCACTGAATTAAAAGTGACCCTGTGTACTTGACTACCAAATTCTCTTTCCACATCTACCGTACATCTTAGGCCATAGTAGTTAGATCTAAATTTAGGCTATCATTGTTATCACATTGGGATTTCTAGTTTTAATTAGACCATCTCCTTATAACTCGTAGTTTGGTTGATATTCTCCTATAATTCTGTTGGATTCTTCATATCTCTTTTATGTGATTATCTTGGTCTATCATGTCTTATGACCTTGGATATTTGTACTTGTTGGGCGTTGCTTGCTGACGCCTTGCGCATATACTTTTTCAGGTGAATCGTTGCAGTAGCGATGGTAGTGAGTTGGAGCAAGCTGGACTTGCTAGTTTTGGAGTTCTAGTTACCAGTATGGTAATCATTTCTAATTATATCTCTTTTTAGATTATTCTTCCGCTGCGTAGTTTCATAGTGTTGTAGATGTATTTACGATTTATTTTAAATTGTAGTACGTCTTTTGGGGGTTCATCTTCAGGATACCCGACGTTACACCTCAGAATTCGCGTTCTTAATTGTTTATTAAGAAGCCAATTTTGGCGACGTAACATTATCAGACCTAATTTTATCGAAATCGATTAATCTCAAGTAGTAAGAAATTTCAACGAGTTCAAAACCCAATACCGGGGATATCTGCCAAGATTTATCTTGAATTAAAAATAGAGTGTACAGCTTGTGGAGGTAGCGTGGCAAACCCCGGGAGAGTAGTTGGAGAATGGTGAAAAATGATGAACCAACAAACTTTCGAATTTCAAAAAATAAAAAATAAAATAAAATGGGTTGATGATAACCAAAGTTTGGAGAATGGTGTCATAACGTATGTTTCTCTCTAATGGAGGCCAATGTCAGTACCTAAAAACCACAGCCAGGATTTTGGGGTTTGCTTAGATATTTAGGATATCTAAGATATTCATCTAATTGTTCTTGACGTGGCACGTGCCTGTGGGTCGTTTACCACCCATTTGAATTATCTTTATTTTTATGTTTTAGATTATGCTATGTTTGAGAGGTTTGGTTTATTAGCAGTTCCTATTTTTTAGGTTAATTTCCAAATACGATAGGTTAGGCAAATTATAGTAGGAGCGAACTTAGGGATACCTAAGATATAAAAGGGAGAAGGTTGTGTAATTTGTTTTCCATTGATTTTGATTAATGAAAGTTGATTTGTTTAGTTGAAACCCTAATTTTTTATAACTCTCAAATACAACGTGATATTCATACAAACCTCGCTTCCGCGTTTGTAGTAATCACGTTACTTCTTCTTTAACATGGAAATCCTCAATATTTTGATCAACCACAACAAGATACTAAGATACAGGATAAGTGGAGGAAAAGATAACTTGTTCCAGGCACTCAAAGTTTACGAAATCATATAATGAATATCTATCTCCCTCTCTGTAAAGATTTTCTATCTAATGTTCTTCTCGTGTAAAAGAATATCTACAAGAGATATCTTAAGATATACGATACAAAGTTCTGGATTTTAGATACCGGAAATTGTCCATATCTGATTTAATGTAAACAATGAGGCTTCTGAGCATAATTGCATCTCAAAAAGCCGAATATTTGACCATGTATCTAACCGACAGTTTGGTTAGAAATAGAAAGAATAAGTTATCTCACTATAAAAATGCTTCATAAACTATTAAAGCGTGAAAACTATTCCGTTATTCATAAAATTTACAATGGAAGATACAGGGAAGGACCTTCATACAAGAACATAATAATTTCTCTTGCCCCTAACAATATTTCCAAGTAGTAATCTTTTGGTGTTAAACCTATAATTATAAACAGCTAGTACGCAGCTGACCTTCCCGTTTATACCTCAATTTCATACTTCTGGTATATTCTTAGTTGATTCTCTTCCCACCATCGCCTTGCCTCGTCCACACTGAATCGCTTCCGGCTACAAAATATATATATCAAATACAATGCAAACTAAAATTAAAATGGATGGAAGTCCAATTTTCCCCAAGCTTACATAATTAACAGGAAAAAGATTTTAAGTTTTCACAACAATTTTCACTTTATTTTGACTTTTGCCCTAACTGAGTAACTGTTGTATCCAAAAGAGACTTGAACCTCCTAAGTTTGCAACTTTTGGCCTACCCTTAATTTGAGGCTCTTCTAGCTACAAACTAAAGGCGGCAAGTGCAGATTACCCAATCATGAGAAGCTCAAAAATACTATATTAGGAGAAGATATACCTAAACTGAACGCGTTTGAGGCCCTTCTGTCCACTTGGCAAACTCGTGAAGGTAATATGCACACCAGGTTCATCTTTCTCTGTAGTTTCCTGTTTCAATGATTTGGGAACCTTCTCACTGAAATCGTCTTTTCCACTGCTGTCAACGTGGTCTAGATCAAGCTGATTTATTTGCTTGTCGTTCAGTACCCCACCTTCAGAAAAAAGTTGAGACCTCACATGCCAGGGTTCCATATCTCCATATTCCGAGAAAATATTTACTTCACTTCCAGTAAATTGTTTCTCCGACATCCCATAGAGCTAAGGGAAAAAAAAGGGATATGTGTTAGACAACATCTGGCATATACCTATATGAAAATTTGAGACATGATCTCGGCAAGAGTTCATTTTGGATAGAGCCAAGAAACATTGGTACCCTAAAATACACTAAAACAAATATAACTAACGTATTTCGAACTATGTAAAATTAAAAGCAATAAAAAATTTAATGGCTGATTATTAGCCAAAGTCAAATTTGTATTCTTGTGTTGGACTTACCAAAAAAACACTTTGAAAAATCCATATTAACTCGACAAAACTTCAACCTTTTCAGAAAATCACAGATGATTCGTACCATGAGCAACTATATCGTCCATGAAGTGAGGAAACCACAAATATCACTATAGATTATGAGTCTATGACAATCTTATAAAAAGTTTATCCTTCTACATGGATTTGAAAAGTTTCATTCATGAGACTAATGACACAAAAATGTTCTTCTGAAGCCATATAAATGAAAAAATCCGTAAACCCAATCAGGGGACTTTGGCAAGTAGCTTCAAAAGGCGTAGGGATACATGCAGACAGTAAATGAAATAAAAATAATAACCACCAAACACTCAATATAAAGATTCTATCTAAATGTCATTCAAAGGGTACAAAGATCATGATAAAGGAAGAGATTACCCTCTTTGACAGAACGTTGATGATTTCCTTTGCAGCTTTATACTTAGCAGCTTCCTCCTTTTCTAGTAACCACATCTCTTCAATAACTTGTTGATATTGTTGAAGCTTCTCATTTTTCATTAGATATCTTTTTTCTAGGCTTTTAGCCTAAGGAAATACAAATATGTACGATAAGAAATCAAGTTCTTGAACCAAGTAAATAAGTGAATTTACTAGAGTAATTATGGGCCAGTGCAAGAACCTCGCATACATATCACAGTTTCTTTGAACTAAAATACAGATACACAAGAAATCTGCATTATACCACAAATATCTTGTGTTATATCCAATAAGGCCCAGTTCGTAACAGAATACAAGGCCATGGGTGGAGAATCTGGAGATCAAGGGCAATGCAAATTTTGCCGTCTTGTATATGATAAATTATATGGTAGAGATTCATAATGTTCCAGTACTGAACCTTCTAACTTCTCCTGTTTCTCTCCTCTGTTTCATATTTTTCCTATCTTATCTTTTCTCTTTTGAGACTTCATCCATCTCTTCTTGATTTGATAACACCTTACTACTTAATTGTTTATAAGGTTTTCAACTACACATTTAGGTTCCTATCTTAATAAGGTAGGTTTTCCAATAATGGAGATTAACTCAATGTATCATAACATATTCATTAACACATTTCAGTGCCGTTAATAGTTAGTACTCTACCACATAACTTTAATGTTATCATCAGGTAGACTATAGGGAACATATTATGATATGGAAAAACATATGAACATGAGAATGACAGAAATAGAGCGATCAATTTACCATAAACTATTGAAAATTATTACTTAATGAAATCTGAGGAGGAGCAATTACCTCAGCTCGTAATTGCTGGATTTCTTCGGAAAGCATTTGATCTGATTCTGATAAGCCTATTTGCATATTCTTGACATAAGGAACCATAACATCCAATACAGGTGACGCAGAAGATGATTCTTTTCTCGACTGAGTCATACACATAACAGAATTTTCTCCGCTTGAAGTAGTAAAATGCGCTGGACATGCCACCTGACCCCATCTTTGTTGTGCCACCAAAATATTCCCAAGAGGTTTCTGATTTTTCCTTTGTTTTCTCAAGGATGGTGCCCCAATACAACTGTTTTTTTCAAAACTTGATATTTTTGGAGAAAAGCACGGTTGCCGACATGGGCCTTCATATTCAATTATCCTATCTGAAATTCTGAACTTGGTCAGTTTATCAAAACACATGTCACAAACGTGATACTTCTTGCTTTTATTTGATGCCAACGCCACATTCATAATCTTTTTACTACTACAAGCACGGCAGAATTCAAAACCACAATTAAAACACCTACGCTTCTTTCTCGTAAACCCAAAGACTGTTTTACAACCATTGCAAGATGATTGATCACTAGAAAAGATAGATTTACGGTAGCAAATTGCAGCTGTGAAACTAGATCCACAAGCAATAGTTTCGACTTGCCAATCTCTTAAAGCCTCAACTAAAGTTGGACAGTTTCTATCATCCGTATCTCCTAATCCTAGCTGCCCATTTGCACCTTTTCCCCACGTATAGACTCTTCCCCTTGATGTCATCACAGCTGTATGATATGTTCCTGATGAAATTTGTTTAACAAATTCACCTTTAATCTTCCCTTCAACAATTGCAATCGATTTATCTTCGGATTGTGGATTTGGATTTCCCAGCTGCCCGTGCATCGAGCTTCCCATTGTAAGAACTAGACCTGAATTTGTAAGTCCAACAGTGAACATTCGTCCACAAGAAACTTGGACAAAATCATGATCTACAAGTCGTCCAACACATGTTGGAAGAAGCTTTCTTTCTCGATCCATGTGCCCGAGCTTTCCTTTATCCCCATCCCCCCAAGTAAAAAGTTTCCCTCCGGAAGATTTTCCTTTCGAATGATTCACCAAGATATCCACAATAGCAGCCATGTGCCACGATCCACATGCTACGAACCTCACTCTTAATCCTCTGAGAGATTCAACTTCTTTTGGTTGAGAAACATTTTCAAGATTACCATGACCAAGAACCCCAAAAGTTCCATCCCCATATGTATATAGCTCTCCACAGGAAGACAAAACCGCGGTATGCCATTCCCCGCATGCAACCATTGATATGTGTATACTGTCTAACAGACCAGAAACTCTACGTGGAAGCCAATGGCATTTATCAATGTCACCCCATGTATAAAGTTCACCAGAACGTGTCAAAGCACATGTGTGATACTGACCACAAGCAACAGATTCTACATAGACTCCACTAAGAGATTCAATAACTTTTGGATATGACACATCCATATTAATTCTATGTCCAAGTCTTCCTCCATTTTCTTCTCCCCAACAAAAGATCCCTCCCTGTTTTGTAACTAAGGCAGCATGATTTCCTCCAAAGGAAATATTTTGTATATCTAAAAGCACAGTTGAATCTAGTAATACGGGTGATAAAGCATCCTTAGGAGTACCCATTATATCTACTCCACCCCATAATTTTCCTCCTTCTATTCCTTCTCCCCACAACAAAACATCCCTCGGGGCATAAGGTTTTGGTTCCGATAGATAGAAGCTATCCGTGGAATATGATAAGCAATCCGAGGAAAAACTCTCCGTAGTTGACCGAGGGGGGCTTCCATACAAACTCTGCACCTAAGATAGATTAACAAAAAAAACTTCAGATTTTTTTCCCCAATTTCTACATGTAATATACTAATAAAAAATATAAAGGATGCTCCACTCTAAGCTACACTAACGTAATTAATAGACACTCTAATTTGAAGTCAAACACCTCTAGCTTTCTTGCCTAAGTTTTTCCTTAGATACATACACGGTTTAGAGCACATTTACTCACTAAGCCATTGTATAGATTGTAACACCCCGGCTGAGCGGGTAATGGAAAGACGCCTAATCCAATAGCGGTGATGGTTGCACCAATGGTTTAGTCCCACATCGCTTAAGATCTTGTCAGGTGCGTGTATGGTCTTTAAGTTAAGATTTCACTCTACAAGTCACTGAGGCCTTTTTTCTTAGGAATAAAAATCCCACACTGCTGGAGAACCGTAGTGGTTAAGTAGGGACAATACCGATGCGCGTAGAGTGAGGTCGTAAAAAAATAGTATCAGAGCCCATAGCCAAAATCTCAGTCTAGTGGAATATAATAGTCTTGGGTGAAATACATATCAGACTATATTTTGGTTTTGGTAGATAATCGCAAAGGGCAGTTCAGTCAGATAATCAATCAATCAGTTGTTACTTATGATATATCAGTCAGATATCATTTTCGTATTATCAGCGGATATTGGTTTGAAACACTCACGACTTTTATTTTATATATTGCAAGAGAATATTATAACTTAATAATCATTAAGTTACATTTCCAATTTTACACTCTGAAAACTGAAACGCCAACATGTGACTTCAAAGCAAAGGAAGGGAACCTATCACTTGATAAAATTGGGTTCATATGACTGACTACTATTTGTATCAATGATCTAGATGGTAGGTATCAACTGGGTACTTCCTGGGAGTAATAATCAGTGAGAGAGTTTAATCAGGCCCTAGGATATATCGTACGTATAAACTGTTAATAATTATGATGAAGGAAATATGCTATGTACAAAGAATTAAGTAGTGTGAATGTGATTGGGGAGTGTGTGGCGTTGCTGAAATTTAGAACCTTATAAGATAAAAAACTAACTGGGTGAATTATAATGGAACAAATTTTTGAATCATTTAGAACCTTATAAGATAATTCTGTAGAGCCGTCGAGAAGTCCAAGATTATGTTTTCTTTGAGTATAACCAATAGGACTGTTGGCACAGCTTTGTGCACCTCTGCGAATCTTTGGACTACCCAACAGCCTATTGTGGTGAGACCTGGAAATTAAAGCTCTCAAGCCAACAAGCCAAGTTTGAGCTTGCACATTGTCCTTACATATCTGAGTAACATACCAAAAAAAGATTGTGATTACAAATAAGAAAATAAAATAAAAACAGCCATAAATATGACTTACGATGAGAGGGTGGTGATATATTACCAAATCAAGTGAATGTTCACCATTTGAATAGATGAGAGAGAATGACTGAGACTCCTTTTCTGGTTGAGGTTGTATTTGAAAATTTTCCTGGAGTTTGTTTGTGCACACCAAGCAAGTAATCCAAAAGGTTACGGTAAAACATTTATAATAGACATAACTAGAAACTTTATGAATACAATTATCTTACGCACAGTTTTCTGTCCGTGAATAATTTTGGCAAGCATGTCCAACCTCAGTTGCTTTTCCTCCTTCCCTGAATACCATATCAACTGCTTCTCATCCTGAAACCCAATAAAGTTCATGTGACATATGCGAATACATATATGTAAATATATGTATGTAATGAAGGATCTCAAGTCAAGACACCTTTTTGTTATGACAATTTGACACCCTTGATAGGGTTCACATAGAGATGATTATAGAGTTGGTTTCTTTCCCCAAATAAAAAACCATCTTGTTCCATTCCTTGGAACATAACATGTGATTGTCATTTCATACAAAATAAAAAATATATAAAAATGGCACATAACAAGTAGAATCGATGAACAATCACTATTTTGATGTTGATATATTTGTCAGAATGTCTGTTTTTTAGATGGTTTACATAATTCATTAAGCTCTGCTAGAGATAATCTAAAAGCATGTAAGTTGGCTGCCAAGCTTACATTTGATAGCTTGAAATGACAGAATTTTGGCTTTCCTCTCCATCCGTATTTCAATAGTTGTGCACCCTTCTTCAAGGACAAGATGGCCTTCACAAGTTACAAATTATTTAGAATGGCATCACGCTTTAGTAGAAACAAACAGAAGTAATCAATAAAACAGGAAAGAAAATGTATGACTTCAGCATATAAACAAAAATTCAGACGGCATTCTCACAACAGCAAAAAAAAAAAAAAAAAGGCAGAAAGATATTACAGAATATTTGCCATTAGTTGGAAAAACCATATACTTTCAATTAATGGGAATTTCAATTCAGAAAGGGGTTGATGAATGTAAGAGCTACTCGAAATGAAGAAAACAACTGCTATTACATTCTCTTGAGAAAAAATGGAAATGAAAAGGGATGATTAAGACAAATAATGCACAATAGTCCAAAGCGGTTGATGAAAAGCACAATCTAAATCAATTGTGTATTTTCATAATGGAAATTAACGTATCATACCCTAGGAAATATTTTTTAGAAGATACTGAACCAGTTTACACACAATAAAATCTCAAAGAATGTTAGTGAATGATTAAGTTAATGATGCAAAGAGAACAGATGACAAAAGGGGTCGAACACCAACAAAATTATTGAAGTATGTTATTTACAATGAATGATTCCATTCATCTTACCTTACTATATAGATTTTCAATCATTTGTAGAAATAAATCTATGAATCTCAACATATCAAGATTCATCATTTTGATAGGAACGATGGTCAATTGTGGAATGTTATCATTTTTTAGGTGTTTCCAGTGATGATATATTTCTCCCATCTTGTTCTTATGTGGACTTCATCACTTACTAATACATCCCTATCTCTCAAGAAACTAAATACAAAGACTTTACCTTAAACCATATCCTTTCACTCTAAATCCCCAGAAAACCAAAACAGACTAATGTCAAAAGCATAAATAGAAGCACATGAGCGGACTAGATCGGTTAATGCTATGATTTATGTATCTGACAAATTAGTCAAGTTATATATTATAAAGATATACTCAATTTGAACATGAAGTAATCGTAAACCATATACGACTCAACGATTTGAAATATCATCTTACTATTCATGTCTTACAGGAGAAAATACACATTTCCCAACTCATAACAATGTGAAACGGGTTCAATTTGTGGCCGAATAAGAGAACCACAATGTTCCTGAATTTAGCCCCAATCTCATATCATGCTTATAATGTCGAAAATATACTAGCACCTCTTTGTATACAAATAGGTAGAAAATAAAAATAGAAAAAAGTAGAAAAATCATAACAAGCAATTATGTTTGAGAGGCCAAATTTCATTAAAATCTACGCGGCCACCATAAATAGTATAAAACCCATAAAGTGAAACATGTATATTATGTAGGAGTAATAGATCATTCACTTGTTAAAATTAACAAATTAACTTTACTTAAAATCATGACAGAATCAACAACTAAAACAAACTACTAAATTCCCATCACCTCAATTAAAACTTCCCAACTTCTCCTACAATCCCAACTCTGTACACATCTTCCATCACTCATCAACTAAATCCACATTGTAATTAACAAAAAAAAAAAAAAAGTTCTTTTGCTCTCTCAGCCAAAACCCGCAATAAGTATTCAAAATGGGGAAATTAATAAATGTACCAATTTGAAATCCCAAATCACAAAATAATAAAATGGGGTTCAAAATTAACACAAACTAACAAATGGGTATCACTTAAAAACACAGTAAAGATCAAAATCAAACCTGCTCAACTTCTCCGTCAAAACTAGCTGCTGCTGCTGCTAAGGAATGCTCAACCACCATTTTACTTGCTCTCTTCTTTTCCTGCTTTTCTCATCACAGAGTGACAGAGAAAGAAAGAGAAAGAGAGAGCTTTGGTTTCCCAAAGAGGGAACCTTAAAGAATGAGTGTGAAGTAAGAATGCAGAGATGCCTCTGTCACTCTGCTTTTGCAGAAACAAAGAGAGAGTAAGACTGTGTTTCTCTTTTTCTTTAATTCTCTCTCTTTTGCTGAATCTGTCTTCTTTTATATTCTCACTGTACAACAACACACTCTGTTTTGCATGAGAGAGAGAGAGAGAGATTTTATTCAAGTTTTAAAATATCACTTTCACACGTGAGCTAAATCTACCATTAATTAAGCACTTTTAAGCAAGTTTAGGAGATAATTTGTTGTTTAAGGAAACATTTGTTTAAGATTATAGTAATAGAATATCACAAACTATATGACTCATATATTATGATGACTCGTATCTTATTGACACCAAATACTTGTGATCGAATGAAATATTTCTAGTGATTCTGCAATTGCTAACTATTATTATGATGACTCTGGGAATCGTTTGTGATCGGAAACATTTCTGGTGATTTAGACAACTCCTGATCAATCAATTTTGGTCAGGTAGATTTATTTTAAGTAAGGAATAGTCTAAATCACCAGAAATGTTTTCGGTCACAGAAACCTGAAGTATGCAAAAAGAGACATACGGTCCGGGAAGGGTCAAGTGTCGGGGTTTCTGAAGGTAACAAGTAACAACTTGCGTCTTATTCAACCCAAATCAATGAGTGGGCAAGTTCCGTTATTGTATTCGGAGCGCCTTGATGATTCATTGTCTCCCTTTAACAACTCAAGCCGATGTGAAAACACCTCTATGCATTATGTCAATATCATCTTTTTATCCTCGTGCTTTTTGGATGGGTCCTCACCTTTTTCGTTGACGAGTCGGACTTGTAAACCTTTGCTAGCTTAAAAACTGAAAAACACAAATACTTGTAACTTCCTGTAAAAATATAATCAACACGAAATTTACCTATAAAAATTAAAACGATTGAATTAATTCTGCAGTCACATTTACTCCTGTATGCCAAGCATGGCCACAGCTAGTGTTTCTAGTCGACAAATGTAGCTGCGAAGTGATATATTAATTCATTTTCCTAACGTCCGTGACTAGTAACTCTATCATGTATGCTCAAGAAATGTCGAAAGTCAATTTTTTTTTATATTTTTGCACTTTAACCCGCTGTCTTATGGGGCCGCCTTAGGCCACCCAAATCCTAGACCCATGGATTTTCTTAAGCAAATTAGAGCAGATAAGTTCGACTTTTTTCTTATATAAATATTTTAGTTGATGTGTTAGAGTTTTAGAGGACAATGTAGCAAATCACATGTTTGTTGTTGATGTTTCTATACTTGTTTCCAAGGGAATGACAACACAAATACTTTGTACAACTTGTTTTCTTTTGTCAAAACATCACAATTATATGTCCAACCTACTTTACATGTGCCATGCAATCTAGATAGTTTGCATGGCCCCTATCTTAGCAATCAAAATATAACCATGTGTAATTTCCTTACTTAATAATCATAATATGCAGCAATTCCCTCATCTTAGATTTAACTCAAACCGTGTTGGGAGAACCAAGCAGAATGCATCCCCCATGCGCAATTTGGTTTTATCCGTTTTGGTTTTATCGGTTTTAGGGATCCATAACCACAGATTAACCATACCTTGAAGGGCATTTTATCGGTTTTAAGGATCCATAACCACAAATTAACCATACCTTGAAGGGCATCCAAAGCCCGAAGGCAACCACAACCCCCGAAAGGTACAAAGCCCAAAGGCCCACAAGATAACCCAAATGACATGTTTGTTGTTGATGTTTCTATACTTGTTTCCAAGGGAATGACAACACAAATACTTTGTACAACTTGTTTTCTTTTGTCAAAACATCACAATTATATGTCGAGCCTACTTTACATGTGCCACGCAATCTAGATAGTTTGCATGGCCCCTATCTTAGCAATCAAAATATAACCATGTGTAATTTCCTTACTTAATAATCATAATATGCAGCAATTCCCTCATCTTAGATTTAACTCAAACCGTGTTGGGAGAACCAAGCAGAATGCATCCCCCATGCGCAATTTGGTTTTATCCGTTTTGGTTTTATCGGTTTTAAGGATCCATAACCACAGATTAACCATACCTTGAAGGGCATTTTATCGGTTTTAAGGATCCATAACCACAAATTAACCATACCTTGAAGGGCATCCAAAGCCCGAAGGCAACCACAACCCCCGAAAGGTACAAAGCCCAAAGGCCCACAAGATAACCCAAATGACATGTTTGTTGTTGATGTTTCTATACTTGTTTCCAAGGGAATGACAACACAAATACTTTGTACAACTTGTTTTCTTTTGTCAAAACATCACAATTATATGTCGAGCCTACTTTACATGTGCCACGCAATCTAGATAGTTTGCATGGCCCCTATCTTAGCAATCAAAATATAACCATGTGTAATTTCCTTACTTAATAATCATAATATGCAGCAATTCCCTCATCTTAGATTTAACTCAAACCGTGTTGGGAGAACCAAGCAGAATGCATCCCCCATGCGCAATTTGGTTTTATCCGTTTTGGTTTTATCGGTTTTAAGGATCCATAACCACAGATTAACCATACCTTGAAGGGCATTTTATCGGTTTTAAGGATCCATAACCACAAATTAACCATACCTTGAAGGGCATCCAAAGCCCGAAGGCAACCACAACCCCCGAAAGGTACAAAGCCCAAAAGGCCCACAAGATAACCCAAATGATATCCACAATTCTCACCCCATAGGGGTTCGAACTCATGACCTCTCATGGGGTGGAGGGTCACACAGCCACTGAGCCAAGAGCTCAATGGTTTTGTAAGTATATATTGTTAGGAGTTGGGTTCAGCCCAAGGTGGGAACCCAACTGGGTTGGGGTGTCCTACTGGACTCCTAATAAGCCCATAGGGCTTTAGGGTTTATGGGGAGAGTGTAGAGACTCGAATTTTTTAGGTGTTATTAGAGTGAATTATGTGCATCAAATAGTGGGGATTTTTTTTGTGTTAAGTTGCACCCTCTTGTACAATATCCATATTTGTTATATTGAGAGAGTCCTGAGGATAATGAGGTTTTGGGGGCTGAAATCGTAGAGTTTTGTGGAGAGAAAGACCTCCTTCACCATTAAACCTCCCTCCATCTACAACACCAGCTACCTTCATCTCTCAGCAATCACCGACCTGCTTGCTCAAAGTTTGAGTAAACATCAAATGCTTGTGATTTAATCCCCCATTAAAGCTTACCTCGGTGCTCGTCTTTGTTGTTGTTACATCCTGTTTATATTATGGAGTTGAATATCACCATGGGGAAAAGCTTCTTTAGATGGAACTGAAATCTGGGTGTAAATTGTTTCTCAATAGCTAGTTGCAGTACTAATACGGAGATGGATTAATTGTGTGCAGCCTTGGGCTTTTGGTGTAGTACCTGAAATTTCAGTTAATCTAGGTGTGCATCTCAGAGAATAATTGGGAAGGGTTGTTTGGTTAGAATCACTTCATTTAAGAGAAGCGTTAGCTTAACCTACTAAAGGAAGTCAGGTCTAGTATATCAGAGGGTGGAAGTTGATTTGGTTGGATATATCATGTAGATTTTTATCGTTATCGAAGCACCAATTTATATCTTACGCGGCTCGAATTAATCTTCGGACTTTAGCTAAGAAATATACCTCAGGAGATGCTTATTTGAGCCTGTGTATTCGGGTACATTTTGTATAGCGAGTGGTAGTAATATTGGCGATCAGATGTGTAAGTTCATTGGGTTGTTTATCCTTCATCTTCCTTCTTCCGATCGATATCAGGCAAGTGCATTTATCTGAGATCATTTGCATTAACATGATACGAGTAAATCATAGTATTCTTGTATGTTCTAATCTTACTATACAAAGCATACTCTAGATATTAATCTGTCATTGGTTTATTATCCTCTTAGTTGTCGTTCTTATCGTCGCATTAATTTACATTACAGATCTCAGTATTGTGTATGCAGTCATGTATCCCCTAGTGGCTTATTTCATAATGTTTCTTTAGGTATACAACTGTTGATCTTTATGATTTAGGCTTTGGTTCTTAATAGGTTAATGTCCTAATATTCTTATAGTCTGATGGTAATTTTGGTTAGGGGATCACTTGGGCATTGAAAGTATAAAGAAACTACTTTAGATTGTATTCTAGGTATACAAACTAGATATTATGGGAAGTTGGTATTTGTGATAATCTTGATTAGTTATGTTTTAGGTCTTTCTTTGGACATCGCTTATTCTTGATTCATTTGTATTCAACCTGATTAGGCTTACCCTTAGGTTAACTCATGAAGGCGTAAATGCTTAGAAAGATGTATGTATATGGTACTCTTGTCAGGTGTTTTTATCGAGGGTTGGTTATCTTATAGAAATTCATAAAGTAATCTACTCTTAGAGTGATCTGGACACATTTTGGTATGACTGATATTATTCTTAAATTATATGAGATGGAGTGTTTGGACTAAACTTTACCTTAAGATTGTATAGTTCAGTAAGTAGATTATCGATACTTGTTTGGTTTGAGGCGATTTCTATATAAATATTGATGGCATGATATGGCGAATGACATGGGTTGTGAAGCATACAAGTACCTTATATGGTCTACGGGAGAAGTAGTTCTCTAAGTGTTTTCCTTGTTAGATATTACATTAGTAATAATAAGAATTCTCGAGACATCGATTATGTCCATTTTGGACAAGGCGGCCTAGTGTTGTACATAATACTCATTATAAGATTTGTATTCTAAGACGCGAGTGGAGTAAGAGAGTTCTTTATCTCAATTGGACATTAGGAGCGAGTCTTTTATTCTAGAAAAAACTTAGATGATTCTTCAGTATGTCTTTTGTGACAGTTGATCCTAACTTGGATTTCTATGATTCAGTAGTCGCGACTTAGATTCGCTTTCATGTTTAGGACTTTCTTTCGATATAGTCATATTTGTTAGGAGACATATAGACCATTGATTGTTGGAGCTTTACTTCATTTGATAGAGTCCCTACTTGTTATTAAAGTGAGGGTAGATAGATCACCTGGTCGTAAGTGCGGTAGGTCTTTGGATATAGTCTCAGATGTTGATTAGGCAGGGGCAGACAGATCATTTGATTCTTCTAGGATTCAAACTTCTTTATTTCCATTCTGTTGGGAGACTTTGAGTTAATGTACACAGTAGGGCTATGCTGTTACGGTCCTTGGGTTCGAATCCCTAAACAAATGATTCGGTTACTGCTAGTCAGTGTTCCAGGGTTGCATGCCCCCAAAATTATTCCCTAGTTACATATTGGCTTTGTTATTCTTTGTGAATACTCCCTGTGGGCATATATCCCTAAAAGTTGAAAATAAATTAGGTTTTAGACCTGTAGGTTGAAATTTCTTAAACACCCTGATCAGGTGCATTACCCGTTAATTCTTGGCTCAATAAAAAGGAATCCGCCAATCCCTGTCTCGATAATAAGAGATACGTTTCTGTTAATTACAGAAGGGTACGAGAGTGTGGTCCCACTGAATTAAAAGTGACCCTGTGTACTTGACTTCCTAATTCTCTTTCCACATCTACCGTACTTCTTTGGTTGTAGTAGTCAAATCTAAGTTTAGGCTATCATTGATATCTTGGTAGGATATTAGTTTTACTTAGACCACCTTCTTTAGGACTCACAGCTTGGTTGACCTTCTCATATAATTCCGTTGGATTCTTCATGTATCTTTTCTGTGATTATCTTGGTCTATCATGTCTTATGACCTTGGATATTTGTACTTGCTGGGCGTTGCTTGCTGACGCCTTGTACATATACTTTTTCAGGTGAATCATTGCAGTAGCGATAGTAGTAAGTTGGAGCAAGCTGGACTTGCCAGTTTTGGAGTTTTAGTTACCTGCTGGTAATCATTTCTATATCTTTTAGATTTTCTTTCGCTGCGTTGTTTCATAGTGTTGTAGATGTATTTACGATTTGTTGTAAATTGTAGTATGTCTTTTGGGGCTCATCTTCAGGATGCCCGACGTTACACCACAAAATTCACGTTCTTAATAGTTTATTAAGAAGCCAATTTTGGGGGCGTGATAGAGAGTTTGAGATAGTATAGATAACCTAAATTGGGTTATCCTTTGTAATACATAACCTTTGAGGATACAGAGATTCATTCATCAATAAAGACTCCTAATTGTTAGGAGTTGGGTCTGTAAGTATATATTGTTAGGAGTTGGGTCCAGCCCAAGGTGGGAACCCAACTGGGTTGGGGTGTCCTACTGGGCTCCTAATAAGCCCATAGGGCTTTAGGGTTTATGGGGAGAGTTTGAGAGAGTATAAATAATCTAAATTGGGTTATCCTTTGTAATACATAACCTCTGAGGATACATAGATTCATTCATCAATAATGATATCCCTACTCTTCTCTCATATCATTGCTTTTGATTAACTAATAGAATAGTATCTAATATTATCCAACACGTTATCAGCACTGCGAGCTAGTGGATTAGAAGGGATAAAGAACTCTCAAAATCAATATTTTTTTGGATTGCTTACGTTATATAGAGGTAATCTTTACAAATTTTGAATTTATATATACTTTTTGTTTGATCTATGCTATAGGATATCTAGATATGTATAAAAGAATTATTATATATATATTTTCGGATTAAAAAGGCTATTTTTAGTAATTTTTAACCCTTGATAAATAGTTGTTTTCAAACTAAATTAGAGATCGTTGTGGGCATCAGCTTGACATACTATCAATTTTGTTGCGTAGCCTATTCACAGCGATCACATTAGTATATGGAATGCCTAAGGGAGATGTCCCAATCGCCATGAAATTGGCGTTGAAACTGGGCAATTCACGGCCAAAAAACGGCGTAGTTAGGTCATGCTGACGTAAGCGAGGTTAATTATTTTTAAAAAAAATTACTTATTTATGATGTCATCAGATCCAGATCCAATTTTAGAAATTGGACAGGATTAGACCCGATCCATTAATGACGTAGTAGTGGGACCCACTTGTGCTGACATGGCAGTGACACGTGGCATGCGACGTGGCAGTGGGACCTACCTATGCTAACGTGGCAGTAACACGTGTCAAGGACACGTTGCATACTAACGTGGCAGGTGGGGTGCACCATGCTGACGTAATAGTGATACGTGTCAAGGACACGTGGCATACTAACGTGGCAGGACGGTGGCATGCCATGTGGCACACACGTGGCTTCACTATTTGGTGACACATGGTAGTTGTTTTTACATGACACGTAGCAGTCTAGAATGGTGACACGCGGCTTCACTATTTGTGGACACGTGGCTTCATTGTTTAGTACTGACACATGGCATAGTGGTTTGACTTGGTCAAATCGGTCTTGACCGATCAATCTGGTCCAGGACTGGTTCAGACACTAAATTGGCTCTAGAGAGCTCAATTTTTTTTATAAAATTGAGTCTTTTTTTTTTGAAAAATTTCTATTGACTGGACCTACCCCATGGGGAACTCATTTTTTTTTTTTTATTAACAAATTTTTAAAAAAAAATTGGGAACGGGTGCCTTGTATAAAAAAACTGACTCATTTTTATGTGATATAAGTACATGGATTAATACCTATTTAAGTATCTTATGATAGCTAATAGGATATTAATGGTATGACCCTAAGATACTAATTGTCATAATCAGAGATCAGAGATAATACGAAACTAAGACTAATTTAGAATACGACTGAGAGTCATATCTAAATCACAGTTAATTGTCAATGACAAATAATTAGAGCTCTATTGGGAATTGACTTAGTCTTATTTCTATAAACTTGGTGTCTGAGGAACCAATTTTACGTATCTAGGTACAATTAGATGTTACATGATAACATTTAGAGGTATATAGGCATTGTTAACGACCTATAGTACCCTAAAATGTTAATTAGTTTAAAGACATGCGTAATCTACTTATCTTATGAACCCGGTAGACTTCGGGGGTAGGACCACTTATCAGCTAAACATCTAATACCCCTCATATTCGTAACAAATGGGTCATTTAGCTAGAATATACCAATCTTATAGAACTTTAGGGGTTATAACACCCTAGTTGTTAGAATAAATATTGTAACATCTAGTGGTTTTGAATAGATATCTTGGCTAAGATACTATTAAAACACTCTTTAAGGTAAAGATCACCATTTTACGGGGTAAAAATGAGATTTAAAGCTTAATAAGATCTCATGAGTATAAAGTCATGAATAGAGTTCACTTGCAAGTAATGATTGGGAATCATGTACTTCATTACACTATATACTATAAACCAACTTGAATAGGATTTTATGAGTAATAGGAATTGAACAAGGTTTACCTACAAGTAATGATTGGGAATCACTAACTTGAATACTATAAATTACTTTTATGCAAGAAATGTTTATCAAATACTACCTATTGGTATTGATCTACATGCATAATAGATGTTGGCGACACCCAGAATATTGAGTACACCTCCCATACTGCAATTTCCTTTTTAAGTATCAATAAACTTGACCTCTATGGATACTAAAATACATCTGCTATTGCAGAATCTGGAATAGACTATTGTTGAGAACAATAAGTCTCTAAATAACAAAGTAAAAGCTTTACTTGCACCCTCCCCTCCATATTCAGGAAGACCTAATAATGGATTACCCTATATTATTATAGTATTATATAACTGTGGTAGAATTTTTATTCGGCAGTGCAACTCCACTATAATCTTACATGGAGAAATAGTTAAAGTAAATATAAATATTGGGAATATTTTATTACATTTTCTACGCTTCAAATATTGCGCTTCCAAGGTAATATTTGATAGATCACTGTACACGCATTTCTAATTTCAGTTTTCCTCATTTATGAGCAAAATAATGAGCTACTAGTTAGGAACCACAAACTATGCCTACTAAGAGTAAGTATGTGTCAGGGTTGCACAATATTGGGTCTAGTGGTAGGTAAAATTATGGATAGGGTCACAATCGTAGATAAACGAGAGGTAAAAACAATTGTCAGAGTAAATTCCAGCCATCAGTAACCCGAGGCAAGGGAAACAAGAAGTTCACCAATTGACCAAAATAGAATAAGAAGAATTCTAAAATGGATACAAAATAGTTGGGGCACCGGATTGTAAGGCACCCCCGACGATCTAAAGAGATCAGCCCCAAACTTATTACGTGATCATAGCCAGCATAGACTTCGCCATGGTAGAGTCTATGACCATAGATTTCTCCCATGATACCAATACAGCATTGGATCAAGTTATAAGAATGAACAGTAGTAAATTCTCAGTAGATGAATGATGTCACCTAGAGAACATTGCCAAATAGTAACTTTACTTGTTGTATAGTAATACTTTTATTTTATTATTATTAACATTGACTTAGTTGGGAACTCTTCACTGGTTACTTTAATATAATGCTCATGACATGCACTGGTTTGGTATCCCATTTATGTGAGATTGTTCTTTAATTTTTTGTTTGTGAATTTATTGCTTGGGAAGTAGTTAAATTCAATGTATGATAGTTGATCTACTATATACAACCCGCCTATGGATCTATCTGCTCATTGAGCATTACTGATAATCGAATGAGTGGTGGCATACATCTAAGAGACATTAGTACCACACACTCGATCATTTTGAGATATGAACATATTTCTTGTCTCTAACATAGTGTATTAAAGATTTTACGAATATCATTGGTACGGCCAACCTGATAGAACACATTGAGTGTGTCACGTTATTACTCTCTAACGGTACGATACAGGGTATCTAGTATACTTTATTCACTAGTAATCCAGTTGGAGTTTACTAAGTTTAGGGAGATACATGATAATGCTTATCACGTCATGACTATCAAAGAAAATGATAGACAATGTTTTGTGCATTCCCTCCACGTTTAAAGGTTAGAATACGTTATTGGAGCGGTTTCCAATACACTCATCGGGGATTGGATAGCAAGGAGGATTATCGGGATTACATTTCAACTTTCCTTAAAATAAAAGAAGATTCAAAGAGTGCACGTGTAAAGATTGCTTTCAAGGAAAATCTATTATTTTATCCTAGTATGACCAAGGTGGAGGGGGATCTCCAGCCTTTGCTCCAAACACATCCATGGAGGCACATGTGGACCTATTTATCCACATAGTAGCCCACTTGAGTATTTATGGTCATAATAGATACATCTTGGAGATGGTCTTACGTTTTCCTATTATTAAAATCTAGAAATGCAATGTTAGCACGATTTCTCACTTAGATCATTCGATCGTACGCTCAGTTTCTGGATTAACCAATCAAAGTTGATCAATGTGACTTGACGGGAGCTTGGGAGTTAGACTCACAGGCTTTTGATGATTATTTTACCGCTAAATAGGATAGATGATTGAACATCGTGAGCACCCCATTCATACCCAACTCGGGATTGGTGGAGAACCTAATCCAGCGATTTATGATAATTGCTAGGCCATTATTATTACTATCACAGATTTCGGCTAATGCGTGGGATATGTAATTTTGCCCCCGCAGCACTGATTAAGGTTTGTCTCATAGCAAGTCATCAAATTATTTTTTCTCAAAAGCGACTAGTAACTGGGTCGAAGCCCGATATCGCCCAACGACAAACATTTGGATGTTTCGTACAGGTGCCAATTGCACCACCACAATATATGAAGATGGGACCCTCACGTCGGCTTGATATTATGTGGGTTATGATTCAAATCTATTACTAGATATTTGAAACCCACTGGCGATGTATATACTACAGGGCAGATAATTGTCACTTTGATGAGACGATATTCCCAGCATTGGGGGGAGATATGGCAGTCAATGTTGAGAATATTTCTAAGATTAGCTGGAAAATGCTATTGTTGTCTCATCTAGATCCCTTAACATAAGTTAAGTGATAATAATGTTCAACGGATTACAAACCTCCAATAGGTCACAAATGAATTGCCAGACACATTCATAGGTACTTTTGAAGTACCGTAAATGTATGTACCTGCAAGTAATATACATACACAGTTGAACATTCTGGGAGAATTAGTATCGCAAACGAATCTGAGGCTCACGCTTAGTGCAGAGCACCGTTAGAATAAAGTATTATGAGTCGGGGAGCTGCAGAATAAGTGACAAATATAAATAATGGTGTAGTTGGTTCATCGAGGATTGAACCACCCATCGACGAGGTAATAATAGCTACGCGACCAGTTAATGCATTATGAGACAGGCCCGGGGTGACACATACGTATGATAATAAGAAGATCTCGATTTATTAAAATTTTGTAATAAGTATAATATAAGATCGTTCAGTAGACATTTGTCCACAAGGTATTCATATTCGCTATTGTGCTCGCTATCAAGGATGAGGATTCAGAACCACTTATTGTAAAAGACTGTGTATTGTTGCGCATTAGACAAAGTTAGCGTCTGGAATCCAAGCAGAGTTTAGCTTACTAGCATAATGCGAAGTGATACCATAGAGCATGTTAGTTAGAAATGAGAAAGGTACAAAAATATGATTAACTCGGAGAGATAATTTGCTCAAGGCCAGACTAGTTACCCAGGAATTCTTTAAGAGATCTGGCATTGATTGCAAGCCTATTATCTTGTTATGAACGCTATAACGTTTTGGTATTGATCAGTCTGTCAAGTTATCGAGGACAAGCTAGACATGCATCGAATGGTAATACCACGTATCTATATGGAAAAGTAGATACAGATATACATAAAGCTACCTAGGGAGATATAAGCTTCTGGAAGTAATTGAGCCCAACACACGAGGTGTGTAAGTAATAAAACTAGAAAAGTTATTATTGACTTGAAGCAATCAGGGCCCATGTGACATAGTAAGTTGACTGAGTATTTGAAGGTCGGGGACTTTGCAAATATCATTATCTATCCATACATTCTTATTTAGAATACATAAATTAGTTTCAGTTATCATAACAGTGTACTAAATGATTTAGATATCATTAGAACTCCGAGGAAGATCGCGAGAGCCGCCGAATACCTTGGGAAGGAATTCAAAATAAAAGACCTTGGAAAATCGAGCAATGTCTTAATTTGCAGATCGAACATCTTGGTAGTGGCATACTCGTACACCAAGCGATATATATCGGAAGAGTTATCTAACACTTCAGTATGGATGTAGCACACAATGCAAAGTTGTTTATTGTGCGTCCATTACTTGGATGTGGACAACGAAATCTTCCACCATCCCAATGGGGGGAGAAACTCTTAGGGCCGTGGCGCCATAGCTAGAAGGTGTTATGCTATAGTTAGTTGGGTATACTAGACCCAATGACTCATTTGTAGTAAACTGTTTGGCTTGCCATAGTTCTGTTCCTCCCTAAAGGCACTGAAATAAGATCAGGCACATTCTGAGGTATCTTATCGGTATGAAAGACTTATGTTCTACTCGAAATGGTAAACAGTAAATTATAGGGTATGCCGATATAGAATACTTGTCAGACCCACATAGAGGCCATTATCAAATGGATTATGTGTTTATGTACAAGGATACATAAAGATTCTTAGAGATCGATGAAGCAGACAACGATAGCTACATCCTCGAACCACGAGGAAATTCTTGCACTTCATGAAGTTGGTAAAGAATGATAGTTGCGCTCCAAGATATATCGCATCAACTGAAGATGGTGGCATATTCTATCCAAGATAAAACATCGACTATGTATGAAGACAACTCGGCTTGCATCACTCAAATCAATGACAATTTTATCAATGGCGATAGAACGAAGCACATTTCATAGAAGTCATTCCATCCTTATGAATTACAAATAGGGAATGAGATTGGCATTATTCAAGATATTTTAGAAGACAACTTTACAAACCTATTCACGAAGACTCTTGCACTACTTACGTTCAAGCAGTTGGTACACAGAATCGACATCCAAAAGTTTTATTTATCAATATCTCGGGGAGATACATTTCATGGAGTTAGATCTCGGGGAAGATCGACGTCAGGGGGAGTAATCCCAACCTGACATGGACACATGCGTGTTGTACTCTTTTTCCTAATAGAACAGTTTTTATCTTTTGAGATTTTACTGATTGGAGGTTTTGATGAGGCAACGTATACGCATCCACAACCCATACGTGGCATATGATTGTACTATTTATTTAAACAACTTTTTGCCCAAAGAGGTTTTGTTAGGTAGAGGTTTTGATGAGGCAAGTTGTCCAGGTATGGAACACCCCAAGGAGGAGTATTAGGAGTTGGGTCTAGCCTAATATGGGAACCTAATTGGGTTGGGGTGTCCTACTAGACTCCTAATAAGCCCATAGGCCTTTAGGGTTTATGAGGAGAGTTTGAGAGAGTATAGATAACCTAAATTGGGTTATTCTTTATAATACATAACCTCTGAGAGGATACAGAGATTCATTCATCAATAAAGATATTCCTACTCTTCTCTCATATCATTCCTTTTGATTAATTAATAGAATAGTATCCAATATTATCCAACATATATCTAATACTAGTCTCTTTTTTACACACTAAAGCTTGCCACTTCTCTATTTCTCATCGAAAGGAAAGAAGTATAGGAGATGTAATGAGAAAGTGTCCGAGAATAGTACTATCTTTTCCTTTCTTGCTCAATGCCTTGAATCATAAATCCTATATACTTTACTTACTAGCAATCTTACTTAGGGAAGAATTGTCAAGCGCATTTTAGTAGAGGGATTGGAGATGGTGGGGATATCGTCTCACGAGGTAACAAAGTCTGGTAACAATTGAGAAGCAAACCTCTTCCGATTCTCCATGTTGACGTTCTCATAATTTGGCGGAGGAGTGTTAACCCTGCAAAAATCATTTGGTTTACCATCAGACATCTCGAGTCTCCTCCCCATATGGATATTCTGGTTGGAGAGGTAGGTTTGCTGGGATTCAAATAGAGGGATGTTTTTATAATGAGGGAGGCATAGTGTGAGATAAACTTTATTATTACTTGAGAACCTTGGTGCAAATTGCTTATGATCAAACCTGCCGATCCTTCCCATGGGATACCCCAAATTTGCCGCCTCCATGGTCTGCTGAGCTTTTCATTAACAAGTAACCATCACGACACTGCCTATCATTACCGAAGTTCATACAGAGTACTTCATTTGTATTTTCGAGTTTCATCTCCATGTCCATTTCAATGGATTGAATATTATTATGGGAATTCTGCAACTCGTGAGGGCATTTTTAACATTTAAAAAATGACTTGGTCTTCACCGTCAAAGAGTTGACTTTGGTATGACTTGGGCCAGAGTTTGGATTTGGAGATCAAAGTCATACTTGTTCCCAATGTGGGGGGCAAACCCTAAGCTGGTCAGTTATATAGGGTCCAAAGTCTAATTCACTCAAAAAGAAAACAAGATATCTATCAAGAACCCAAAGATTAGCTCAACAAAGACCATGTTGCATACCTTCTTCTTGAAACCCTACACTACAATCTTCTCTCTTCATTGATTTCTCATCTTAGCAACTAAGATGTAAGGTATTTTCCCTCTCACCATCAAATCCCAAGAGAATACCCTCCACCTTCTTCCTTGTAAGACCAACTATTTACAAGGTCTATCATAGATGCTACATCTCTTCTTGATTTCAATTTAGGTTTCTACAAACTTCATAGGTTCCTTTTATAACCAAAGAAAACCTAAAACTTTTTCCCACTATCTACGAGTTTTCAATACTTATCCTATTTTAAGTAAAAGTATTTCAAAACAATAGAATGTTTTCCCAAAGGACCAAAAACATCCAAAAGACAGTCATACTTTAAGTGCAACTCCAACTCAAATTCGGTGCTCGAATCAGCTTCGAGTTCTGCACAAGCAGACTTACCGACGAGACCTACAGCTTTTGTTCTTAGACATTTTCCATCAAACCTACGCCTTTATCACCATAATCAGATATTTCCACTTTTACTTTGATTTCTTTCGTTTTGAGCCGCAAAGACTAATAAATAAGAAGTTGATTTCAAAATGCATTTATAATACTATCTGTACTATAACCGCAATCAATTTTAGATCCATTAAGTAGGCACAAGAATGTCATAGAGACATGAAATTACATATTTATAAATTATAATCAACAAGTTTTCCCAAGAATCAAGCCACCGATTTCATTGAAAAACACATAATTTGATTCATAAAATCCACAATGTAGCTAAAAATTACGAGTCACATTAGAAGTTTTTATTTTGTGACTACAAATACTCTCTCAATCATTTAACGAAAAATTAAAATTAAAATTACCATAAAACTCCCAATTATTAAGATGATGGATAGAACTCATGTACGTTCCGTATTTTCTAGCATACTCCACTGGTCCTTTTCTTATCCATGACGAACTTTCTCCATGCGGTAGTGATCTCCTTCTGCGTCTCCAACGCCGTCTTCTTAATAACAATGTTTCCATTCTTCTCCTTCGTTTCCACACAAGTAACACATACATTTGTGGAGAATTTAGAGGGAAGGGTATCAAGTTCCTGGAGCACTTTTTTGATATCATTAACAAGACGTTCAGCCAAGGTACGGGAGAAATCTTCACGGATAACAACACGCAAGACTGTAACATGTTGAGCGTCTGCGGGCATTGTGTAAGCAGGAACAATCCATCCAAATCGACGTAAGTAGTCCGATACCTCGAATTCAGTGTGAAGGGAATTGTCTTTTAGAGAAAAGGCTACCAATGGAACTCCTTCGTCTTTGGACACAATATTGAAGCGCCCCGTCTTTTCTAGTCCTTCCTTTAGTACATCCGCATTATCTCGGCAATTCTCCATAATATTTCGATATCCCTAAAAATATCATATCGATTTAATGTATGAGAGTTAGACATAAAATTTGAAGGGAAACAAAACTCGAAGATCAGTGTACTGTACTAATATTTTTTCCTAGAAAAAAAATTACGGAGTTAAATTTTCTAACGAACCTCGTAACCCAGACGAATAAGTTGATAGTATTGAGCAATTACTTGACTTGAACCTGCATTTGCAAAATAATTTCTTGTGAGTAAACCGTATTAAGATACCGAGCCGGTAAATCTCAAATGACCTGCACCGGGAAATATAAAAGCCCGTAAAAGTTTAGCGGTACGAAAATATATATTCTTGGGCCTTATACCTTTTGAGAAGTTGAGGGTGAAGGTTGGTTGATCAGAGCCCAAGTAGTTGATGTGAAAAATAAGCTCTTCGGGCAGGTCGTCTTTGGTCCTCCAGATGACCCAACCGATACCAGCGTACACAAGTCCGTATTTGTGTCCGCTAACGTTGATGCTTTTTACCAGCGGCAAACGGAAATCCCATTCTAATTCAGGGTAAATGAAGGGTGCGATGAACCCACCGCTAGCCGCATCTACATGTATCGGAGTCTCCCATCTGCAAATATCGGAATAAATGGGCTTAAGTTTTGAAATAGCCCAATTGAAAGCCCAAGTATTTTTCAAAAATTATTGGACAATATGGGAGTATCGGGTTAATGTTGCGTACCCTGTTTCTTTGTTTTTCTCGACCAAGAGGTCGTTTAAGAGCTTAACGTCCTCGAATTCTCCGTTAAGAGTTGAACCCAGGATTGCTGCGACGCAAATGGTGTTCTCGTCGACCATATCCACGGCTTTCACCGGGTCCATAACATAGTACCCTTCACTTAGTTTAACCTCCTTCAATTCTACCTCAAAGTACCTCGCGAACTTCTCCCAGCAAACCTACACAAGTTACAAAAAAATTCGCCGTGTCAATGAAATGGGCTGGAACTAATTAAACAAAAGGTCCAGATATTAAATGATGTTATTGGATTTTACCTGGACATTAGCTCCAGTGACGATGTTGGGCTTGTCCCATGGTTTTCCTTCGGCCCTCCTCTTGTTTTGCCACTTTCTCTTAAATGCGAGTCCAGCCAACATTATAGCCTCCGATGATCCGACTGTGCCTACTCCCACAGCAGTCTCGGACTCTCCGAGCGGGGCATTGAAGAGATGTGCGATCATGTTCACGCACCGGTTCTGCAAACAATTAAAATACATACTTATTACGAACACACTCCTACGGTCGAATAGAATTCTATAAAAAAAAAACCCGAGCGAGGCCCATTGGGCTTTCATTTTTGAAAGAAGTGAGAGCCCAGTCAAAATTTTAATTGGTCTTGGTTATGGTCTAAGATCAATTAGTCTTTCTTTAATTCAACCCCAAAGTAAGCCAAAGTAGTTGATTTTGGGGTCCCAACATAGTGCCCATGACGAGGCCTACAATAATGCGGTATAATGTGTCCAAACATCGTGCCTAGGACGACGCCTTTAAATAATGTCGTGTTTGGTATGCCGATTAAATATTTATATTCGTGATCATGAAAGTGAAACAATTATACACATGTAGGCCAATAATGCAACTTTAGATTATATTAAGGGACATTTGTTTTGAGCTAATCAGAATAATTAAAGCCAGTATGGAGGTTCTTTTCAGATAAGACCCCCCAAAATGTGTGGTTGAAGAAAGGATATATTTCCACTTTGTTGAAGATTTGTGTTGTTGGCACATACTTAGTTTTTACCTCGGAACCGTCAATTCCCGACTATTTCCTCTAAGATCGTGCAGCGGCCCGCAAGCTGTCACATTGGCACAAGGCCAATGAGGCCCTCAAGACCTACCAGTGGTGAGAATTGAACCCTGGACCTTTTCAAGTAGGTGTTACCCTACCTTTACCACTTGAGCTAGAGGTAGCTGGCGTGGTTGACCCACACTTGATATCACCACAAAAAATTTAAAAAAAATAAAAATGCACGAGAAAAATGTGTTTTATGAAATGTTTTGATAATGTATTTTTATGAAAGCGAAAATTGTATTTTTTATTCGTGTGGTGTCTCCGGTAGTACTAAGAGAAACTCAAATTCTGGCGGCAGGTCTATGCTGCCACTCTTTTGTTTTTTCGATAAGTAAATAGCCTAACCGTATCCCGGAAATAGCGCCTCGGGTAATTTCATTACAATTTGTTTATAGACATTTAGAGGAAATTAATTGTCAAAAAAATTTAACTGAATAATAAGCAAATGCGGAAAAGTCGTGATGGTAGGGTACATGATATAACCCATATTAACTAGTATTGTACACACTATATATGATGTGCAATTTTATGCATAAACCAACCGACAATTGTTGCGTCAAATGTCATTATCATTTTAAATATATCTCGCATAATACAATTTTTTTAGAATCTAATATGCCAAATTTGAAATTAGTACTAATTGTCAAAATGCAAGTCATTGATATTTGGTAGTTGAGATAATAACTTGCCTGAAGCTCGGTGGTGACGGGGTATTCATCCATGTCGACATAGTTCTTGTTGATCGAATCCATCATCAGTTTATCGCACTCTGGTTCCATCCAGGTCGTCACAAACGATGCCAGGTTAAGCCTGGGGTTACCATCCAACATCAGCTCATCGTTGATGATTTGGTATGCAGCCTCCTTTGGGATTGAGTTATCGGGCATCTTAAACCTGTAACATATCAAATCAATATCCACAAACTCCAAAATTAAATGCCTATACTTCATAAGAGAAAAAGCTTTCTCCCGAGTCATAATTCATCACTATTTTCCTTATTAATCCCCTGAGGGCCATGCAGTAGTACCCAGAATATATATTTATTTATTTTTTTGCTAGGCAAGCTGGGGTTAAACACAAGAACCCCAAACCAAAAATGAAAAGGTTTTGGTGTTTCCACTGGAGATCAATATCTCGATGTTTACACGAAAAAACAAATATTGTAACTTGAAACATAACTACATAATAACAAAATGAGAAGAAGATGACCTTGGAAGGGAAGTTTTAACATAACGAGAAGCGAAAGTAGAGTGAATTGAGACATCAGACTCAGATGCAGTCTTTGTGAGAACCATTGTTGTTGTTGAAAGGTTTGTGTTGTTTGAAAGAAAGGTAAATAAGTGTTGCGTTGTGTTGTTTGAAAGAAAAGAATGGCATGTGGGGTTTAAATACTAGCTGAGAAAAGTTCAAGAGGGGTGAGAGAGACTTCAAATTGTAAACATGGTGGGGTTTCAAAAACAATGGCTGAGGATGAAACTTCCTTCTTTTGAAAAAGTTTTTACATGAAGAGTTTCAACAAAAGAGAACAAAGTCTGGTTCCATTATTGACCAAATACATACATGAGAGAATACTATTGGGTTCAACGAGTTTAGAAACACAAACAAAAAGAAAACAGATACAACCTGTCAAGAAAACAAACATACTATTTTCAACCACTCCAATATGCATTATAACCTCTTTTAGTTTAACCGAAAATTTCTCAAGTTTTGCTTAATTAACTTATCTATAAACAACTATAACTCTACAACATTTTAGATATGGTTTAGTAGTTAGGACCATTAGCTTTAGGTACACGTAACCGCATGCTTAGTTGCATGACCATACATTCCGCCAATAATCGTCGAAATATCAACATAAACAATATGTTATTTTTCTTACAATGAGTTGATGAAGAAATTTGCAATGACGAATCGTCTTACGTCCGAAATGCTAGTTTTTAATGTAATATAGGGATTAGTCATGTTCAAGTATCAACCTTCTTGTATTGAGTCTTATATCACAAGTATAATAATTAAGGGACATCTTAGTATTAAACAATATTTTTAGACAACACATGATAGATCGTGGGCACAAATTCATAGACATAACCTTTGGCCGAAAACGCGTTCTTAGGTATTATATTCAAGATTTGATAAAGTTTAGTCATGGGTCCAGAAGAAGGTCTGGAGGGAGATTCTTTAGAAGAAAAAATATGATCAGATGGTCTTGGTCTTTTAGGCTGTTTTCATAACTGGCCAAAGCCAAGTTTGACTCCACACATAGCAACCCACATGTCTGAATGTATGTAACATTTTAAAACCGAAACCGTGTCCAACATTGATATCATGAGCCCTTGACCTCCCCTAGCCTTGCTAGACACAATAGGAGTCTCATTTTTTTTTCTCGAGATTTTTAGAGCATTCCATAAAAATGAGCCAAATCCCACTATGGGTTCAAGGTGCCACCATTTTTGTGAGAATCAGACCGGTCAACTGATGTTCTAATCAGGGTTTTGTCGCATGCAATTTCATTTGTGTGTGGGTGGGGGGGGGGTGGGGAGACTGTTTCTACTTCTTCCGAGAAGTCCAACTTGGGAGAGAGGGAGATAGACAACATTTGTTGAAAGGAAATGATGCAAGTGTGTAAGTTTAGGCCATTAGGTGTCATGCGAAACGTGCCGTGGATATTGGTTAAATAAATCCAATAGGATTAGATTGAGATTGAGATTGTGTTTCCCTAGATTAGATTACCCAGATTTGCGATGATCAAACCAATAAAATTGACATAATTTGTTAAAATTAGGGTACTTACAGTAAAATTGACAATTAATAATAATTAAACTTAAATCGTTACAGAAGTTCGGCACTCCGACAAATGAATGATATATTGAAGTTAAAAGCCGACAAGGCAATATATTGGATTTGTTTGGGCAAACCGACATATAGTGTTAGATATACAATTACATCTTATTGAAAAGATTCAAAAGAGGGAAAACAGCTGGACTGGACTTGAAGCATAATTTCTTTTCAGGGAAGAGTTACTCTAGCAAAGTCTGTCCTTAACAGTATTCCCATTCATAATATGACAATTACAAGTGGCATTGGTCACTTATCAAAGAGGGGGACAACATCATTATGAACTATATCTGGACGGGAGACTCTACAAAGCGGAAAGGAATGACACTGAAGTGGGAGAAAGTCTGCAAACCGGTAAAGGAAGGAGGACTTGGAGTTCAAAGTCTAGGGGAAGTAAATAACGCAATTCTCTGCAAATTGCACTGGGTCTTCAAACAAGATACAAAAGAATGGGCAAAATTTCTGAAATCCAAATTCAACAGCAAGAGCGGAGACCCAATTCTTTACCATAAACCCTCTACTATATGGAAGGGCATTCAAATAGGAGCTGCACTTTCGAAACCTCACATTGCCTGGCTTATCGAAAATGGAATGTAAATTGATTTCTGAAGAGACACTTGGGCGACAGACATTCCTATCATGGAATACATCGACTTGCCTAGACACTTGTGGAAAAACTGTACGTCAAAACTCAACAATTTCATCAACCCACAAGGCTAGAACGTCCCTAATGATATCTGCCTTCTCCTCATTGCCTTGGGAATAGACATACAACAAATCCAGTATAACCCAAATGCGCAAGACGCAATGATCTGGAAGCCAGACCTGTTGGGAAACCGAGGGGGGCAAATCGCAACGCGGAAGCACAATAGGATTTAACAAAAACTTAAGATCCAACTCTAACCACAGAGAATTCAAACAAAGACAATAATCACATGCACAAGGTTTAATTTAGGTGGAAACCCTTCAAAGGATCAAAGCCACCATCAACAAGCATGACAAATATATTATCACTTAGGGTTACAAGAAGTTATAGAGATCACTCAACCTCACCTTTACCCTTATAGATAATCCCCAGCAAGAAACCCTAAAAAGAAACCCAAGAAATCTCTCCAGAGCAAAACCCTAGATTTTTCCCTTTTCTATCTCTAACTCTTTCTCTTTGTACAGAGACCTTTAACTTACACTTTATATTTATTGACTTTCCATTAGGTCATCTCCGAAGTACGCATCACGAGATAATCCACCGCTTTGGAATAAATCCCCTTCAGAACGAACTTAGAAACAAACAAACAGACCGTTTTTCGTTCGAACGACTTCAACGTAAACTCTGCCGTTCGAACGACTTCCCCTGTTTTCACTACGTGAAAAATAGTTATTAGCGACATTTGTGCGCAACCATTAATAACAGTTCTAACTGTTGTAAAACCAGCAACTTTTCGACATATATATCTGACGTAAATGAATATATGTGTCGTATTTTCTTAAAAATATCATCTCAGTTTACGACACAAATAATAGTCGAGCTTCAAATAGTTTGCGACATTTGTTTTTGTCATATTTGAAATAGCCTTTTAAAAACATAAAACACACTCCTTCCAGAGTATATATATACCTCTTTTGCTCTCATGCTCTCATTCAAAAAACCCTAAAACTAGTTATGTCTATCTCGTGGCTGCAAAAATCTCGATTCTTAGCTAGACATTTATCTTTCTGAACTCGAAGATCTTGTGATTTTTAAACCCTATTGGTTATAATTTATGAATTTATTGCTATCATACTTAACGTCAATTAAAAGGGATCCTTGAGATATTTTCAAGGTTGCTTATGGTGCAATTGGTTTGCTTGTTTGCTTTGTCTGAAGCTTAAGATGAAGAGAAATATGTCTTCGAGGCTGGAGTTTCAAGCACCACCTGAGATATTTTACAACGATTCTCGAAGCTGGCAAGTACACTTCATCTTATCGTATAATTGAGATTCAAGTAAGTTTGTTTTATCCCTCAAAATCAATCTCCCCCTTCTTTGATTAGCTTAATTAGGTTTAAAATTGTATTAATTTGGTCAAAATTGAGGTCTAATGGTTTTACATTTACATTTTGGTGCTTGAATCAAAAGTTGAAGCTCACAAAGAGAGAGAGAGAGAGAGAGGTTTGTTTTATTTAAAGGGTTTTCTGACATCTGGTGATTGGCCATGTTCATATACGAAACTACCCCTGTGTTTTTAAGTAAAGGAAGTATGGTAAAATGGGTAAAATTGTAAACTTATAGCTCCATCCTCTCTCTTTCTTTTTAAATCGCCGAACTCTTTCCGAACTTTTCATTTTCTCTCTGAAATACAGTCTCTCTCTAATGGTGCCTTCGAAGACAAACCCACCACGAACACGAAAGAGGGTCGATGTTGTCGTAACAACGACTTCAGTCTCCCTCAAACGCGCCAGAGATGGAAGCGCTTTCACCAAATGGTAATCTAACCAAACCCCACTCTCTAATCACTGATTTCTTCCCATTTTGATTTGAAATCAATCTTAATTTGGGGTTTTGTTTTGTTTGATTTTTACAGCGATGAGTGTCAGAAAGATGTTCTCGTTGTTCTCATCGATATGCATAATTGCAGCCTTGATTCTAAGATCAAGATGAACTTAGGTACCCTTTTGATTCAATTGTTGTTTGATGTGAAAAAAATTCCCAATTTGTGAAATTAGGGTTCTTATTTGAGAAACCCCAATGTATAAGTTGGGGTTGTTGTTAATTTTCAGAGGCTCAAGTTGTCGAAAGGGTGTCTAAAGCTAAGAAACCAGTTCAAAGGTAACCCATTAGATCTGAAATTTGTTTGGTGTTAATGGTTTTGATGAATTGGGTATCGTTGATTTACTTACTGTTTTATGTAAAAAAATTATAGGAAGAAGGGAACATCATCATCAGCTTCAAAGACGAAGAAAGCTAAAGATCCCAATGCTCCAAAGCGACCTCTGACTGCGTTTTGTCCTTTTCATGTATGTTCTATGTTAACACAAAATTTTTAACTTATGTGTACTGCTTTTTTTACAGATCCATCTAAAGCAAACAAGCATTCTGCCTATTCCCTTCTTCTTGCTGAAAACATTTGCAATAAATATGGAGTAAAGGTTTGTTCTTTTGCTATTACTCAAAAGTACTAGCTTATATTTTGACAGTTTCCTTATCAACCATAATAACTAATTACACTGACAGATAAAATATTTAAAAAAACAATAGTAATGCCGAGTGTTTGAATATACAGATTTTATGTGAACTACACGCAAGCCCCCAAGGATTTATTAGATTCCTTGAAGTGCATGTTATGCAAACCTACTATTACTGGTTGCAGTCTCTTGTTCTTTTTGCTATTTCAGACCAAAAGTGCCTTTGTGCTTTGTAAGTCCCTTAAATTTCTAAGTAAATATAAACCGGAATTGGTGCTTATGCAGGATTCATGTCCGACGTATGCTTGCACAAATTTACAGGGCCCTTGGTTATTAATCTTGAGAAATGATCCGGTTTAGCCCTTATTTTTATTTTTGTTGTTGTTGGAAGGTAGTATTTTATTGATGAATTTCTAAAGAAATTACAAAGGGGACCTACACCTTAGCCCCATAAATAGAACACTCATTTTCTCAAATATGCTAATCCAATTTTATCAAGGTTGTAAGCTGCCCTTACCTCTTTAGATAAACTGTTGATGTGCCAATGGAGTTCACTTACCTGCTGGCTTTCTTCTTTTGCTAGACCATCAGGGGTATGATTACCTTCTCTAAAAATATGCTGCAACTGAAGTGCTGATGTCTTCCAATCTTTATCACCCTTTGCCATATACCATCATATCTACTAGGAACTTGATAACCTTTGTTATACCAGTTGGAGACTACTTCAGAATCAACTTTAACTATGAGAGCCCCCCCCCCCCCCCCCCCCCACCCACCCCACACACTCACACACATTTTTGTTGACAGTGTTGCAGACCTAACAAAAGAGCATATATTTCTCCTTTAGTGTTAGTACCAGAGCCCAATGCAGCTGAAAATGTAAATGCTATTTTTCCTTTGTAATTTCTTACTATACCTCCTGCACCACAAGCACCATTTACACTTGATCCATCAGTATTCATTTCAAAAAATCCTGCAGGTGATTTGATCCATCTCACCACAGTCACCCTTCTATGCAATGCTTTTCTGTTTTGGAGCTGTAAGAAATGGAGATGGAATCTGAATAATTGTTTGCAGCTAGCAGGGCTGAGTTTCTCATACATTCCTGTACACAATTGGCAATACTGAGTATGATTTTCTCCAGTCTAATCTCGACTAAATCATATCTGAAACTGCATCTTGCCTTCCATATTTCCTAGCAGATTATTGTAGGAAGACGTTACTATTTGTTGTTTAGGGATGATTTTAGGAAGACGTTCAAGGAAACACATCCAGGCAACAAGAGTTCTTCAGTGGTATGATGGATCAATTCCTAACCTCTTAATTTAGATATCATCTATGAACTAATTTTGATTTTGCTAAATTTGTCAAAGGTTGGTAAGGAAGGTGGTGGGGCTTGGAGAGCAATGGGGGAGGAAGTAAGTGCCAATAACATCCATTCTTAATGTATTTACGATTCTTTGATTTATCGTTAATCTATTGAATGTTTTAGGAGAACAAACTTATCTAGATAGAGTTGCCGAGCTTAAGAGGAGTACATTGTTGCTATGGAAATAAAGGCTTATAATGAGAATGATGAAGTAGAAGTTATAGAAGTAAGTCTGGTTTAAATGGTCACTTTGTTGTTTGATTTTGGTTAGTAGTAATGGACTAATAATGGTCATCTTTTTAAAACTTGTAGGATCAAGCAGCTTCAGATAAAGACGAAGAGTATTGAAGACGTGAGAAGGTTAATCGATATAATTAGGTTCTTCCTTTACTCTTAGCGTGAAGGTATTTGTAAATGTCAAAGCTAGTGTCGGTCCCGAGCGCTTTGCGGTATACTAGTTTAGATATCATCTACAGTATGAACTATGAACTAATTTTGGCTTTGCTAAATTTCTCAAAGGTTGTAAGGAAGGTGGTAGGCATGGAGAGCAATGGGGGAGGAAGTAAGTGCCAGTAACATCTATCCTTAATGTTTTTACGTAATTCTTTGATTTATCGTTAATCTATTGAATATTTTAGGAGAAACAAACTTATCTAGATAGAGTTGTCGAGCTCAAGGAGGAGTACATTGTTGCTATGGAGAAATATAAGGCTGATAATGAGAATGATGAAGTAGAAGTTATAGAAGTAAGTCTGATTTGATTGTTGCTATGGATAGTTTATTTCCTTAACTTTTCTATGGATTCTTGAAAATGAACTTTACATTAGACTTGTTTGAAATTGTGTATTATTTGTACTTTTTATGGTGATTAGCTTTTGTATGATTTGATTTTTGTATGGACTACGAGCTCAAAATGGATAGAGCGCTCAAAAATTGAGAGGTTGATGGTTCGAATCCATCTAGTCCAAATTTTGAAGGGTATTATTTTCTTAAAAACAACATATATTTTTGTCGTGTATGGTTAATTTTAAATGATGTTTTCCCCGTGAAACGACAAAAATAACGACATATATACTTGTGGTTTATGTTAAAATTAAACGACTTTTGTCTCCTTGAAACGACAGAAAGCACAACATTTATAAGCATCGTATTTTTATAAAGAATGACATATTTATATGTTGTAAAATCACGACATTTATAGCTGTCGGTAACAATAACGACTCCATATTTGGCGACAGTTGTTAGCGACAGAATATAAGTCGTTAATCAGGCAATAACGACAATTATATTTGTCGCTAATAGCCATTTTTCACGTAGTGTTTGAGCCGTAATCTAATAAGACCTACACGGTGCATTCACAACCAAGAATGCTTTTGACGCTTTCCGTAGAAGAGAGGACACGACATGGTGGTGGAGATATGTGTGGAGTAAAGCAATCCACCCGAGACTGTGAGGTTTTGCATGACGTCTATTGAACCATCTCTTGCATATGGACGACATCATCACGAAGAAAGGCATAACCTTAGTCTCGGTCTGTCACCAATGCCACAACAACTCAGAAACGAAAACACATACACTACAACATTTTCCCCCTGCGGTCTTTCTCTGGCAAAGGGCTACAAATTGTTTCTCCTATGATCCTATTACACCTACAGATACTTGAAGAACCATTCTGGAAAGGGGAAAATCATCTAGCCCATATATTAAAGACTAATGGATTGCCATGGTCTTCTCTATATGCAACAACATTACGTAAGAAATAAGTGGCGCTCAGATGGACTCAAGATTACAATCAAGAAAATCACCCTGAACATCCTAACGGATATCGCAGATACTGCCCACCTCTCTCAACATACGATGAACAACACAGTTTATGACCTAAAGATCATAAAGGCGCTAAATGTCCAATGCAAACCACAAAAATACAGCAACATCGAGAGCTGCAGATGGTTGCTCCCTGAAGCGAACGAGGTTAAAATCTGCTGTGATGGATCGGCTATGGGCAATCCAGGACCGGCGGGGATTGGTATAATATACAGAAATAACATCGAGGAAGTCTTGGGCACTTTCAGCAAATCAATTGCCCAAGCTACAAACTATATAGTAGAGACCACTGCAATCATATCGGGCGTTCAACGTGCTGTAGCACAGGGCTGGAGACAAGTTTGGGTTGTCTCTGATTCAGCTGCAGCTATTAAAGCTTTCCTCAAAGACAATATACCATGGTCTTTCAGAACAACGTGGAATCTGATTACTCATCTCTTTCAGAACATCCGGTTCAGTCATGTATGGAGAGAATGCAACTTTTCTGCAGATCACCTCGCACGGAGAGGGTCAGACCCAGAATAGCCTATGGAAGAATGGACTAACGGAAAACCGAGTTACCTACAGGACATCGAAGAGTACACCGCAAAATACTTTAGAGTCAAAAGGAGGTGAACATCTCTAGCACTATGCTAGGTGACTCGGCCTTTAATATTTTCTCAGTTTTTTCGTAGTTACCTTGTTTGATTTTTCTAGGCTGTCGGCATATGCACTAGTGACATGTACTAGTAAATATAAAGCAACTCTCGCACTCGATTGTAAATGTTGCAACTCAGTCTTCTCAAACCACTTCAGTCACAAACCCCTACAAGAAGGCATACCAAACTCCAACCAGGAATTGGAAGCCTTAGTCTGCTTTGGAGGTCAATTAACACTATCTTATTGTATATGCTTTCAGTGATCATGTTCACTTTTTGGGTATTGTATGGTGAAACATTATTGCACTTTTTGGAGATATTTAATTAAGTTCACTTTTGGGTTTTTGTATCTTGTTGTTATTTTGTATGTAATTATGAATTGTGCAGTGTATGTTGAATGGTATTATAGTGAGTGGAATGTGTAAATTGCAGTTGTATATTTTGCACTATTATGCAGGTTTTAAATGAAGGTTGTTGTTCTTGCAGGTTTGTACTTCACATTAAATATATTGGAGGTTTCACTTTATTTTATTGTTGATAACTATTATTAATGTGTATTTCATTGTGTTATGGAGGTTTTGTGATATGTGATTTGGAATAACATTGAGTACCAATTAGGTAAACCCTTCTATCTCTTGTTTGCCATTTTTACTGCATGTTCATAGTACATTCATTCATTAAGATTCAAAAGTGAATACATTCCCTGCATTCATCCTAGAGTTGTTTTCCCTTTAAATTGATTACAAAAATTATTCAAGTTCATGGTAAGAGTCATCTGGACATTCATCTTTGGGTTTTTCTCATGAGTATCTTCAGTCTTCTCTTCCCTCTTGTTCTGCTTTTCTTTTTGCATTGCATCTTTAAGCCAAGTGAAACTCTTCTTACAAATAGGGTTTGCGCATTTTAGAAACTTTTGGCCTTTAGTTGCTTAAGTTTTGGAAGTGCATAACCTTTTAGGAGCCCCACATCCATCCACTGTGCAGTTTGAAGTCCTCCAAGGGCATTCCCTCCACCAATGGTCATGTGCTCCACATCCAAAACAACCCCCTGTAAAAGATGAAGATGATCCACCAGAACCTATAGAATCATTGATTGCACAATCTAACCACTGAAATGAACCACATGTAGTGAATTGACAAGACAATAACTTTCTCTTTGGGTTAGTTAATGTATTCAAAATATTTATCTTCATGATTCCATTGCAATTTGGTTTCTTACATTTACTGTATACCCAAGGACAAGCTTCTATGCTATGGGAGCATGGTTCTACAGTTTGGTAAAATTCTGTACAAATAGGACAAGTTTCAACCTGCAAAGTATGAACAAGAATTTAGTTTTACCCCCCCAAAAAATGTCTGCAATTCATCATTACCCCCCAAAGCTTGAAACAATGATTTAATGGCAGAAACAAAAAAACAACTAAAAACCCAGAAATTTTTAGAGTATACATAACTTTGCATTATGCTGCTTACCTTAGAAGATTCACCATCACCCATTAATTAAAAGAGTAGTTTTTCTCCAAGCAAAAACCCAGAAATTTAAAGAGAAGAAATACTTTTGCATTGAGATGATGTGGCCAACAGTCATAATTTTGAGAGGTGTGGGCCGTTTGATTTAATTATAATTCCGAGACAAAAATTGTTCAAAGTAGGAGAGAGAGAGCATAACGGTATTATTTGAATAAGAATAAAGGGTAGTTTGGGTAGTTTAATAAAGTTTGACTGGTCAAGTCAAGTCCACTCGTTGAACCGGGGGAGAATAGAGGAAGTGGGGGGTAGACCACAATATTTTCCGGTTCGAGGGGGCAAAATTAAATATTGAAGTTACATTGGGGGGCAAAGTCAAATTTACTCAAAAAATAACTTAGTTCTTCTTCATACTCGATTCATTCTAAGACATTTACTCTATGCGCATAAATATAATACATTTGCTTACTTCTGTCGGTAATATACACCTGTGAAATGAATTAAACATGACCTTCCCAACCAGCATCATGTAAGAGCTATTTCCCATCCAAGCGACTCAACCAAGGATATATGCATGTGAAATCCGCAAAACAAAAACCTTTTAGTCCTGATCTGGGCCTTTTTGCTATTATATGTCTTCCTAAAATTTGCAAGGAGTGCTTTTACACCTCTTCTTATAAACTGTATAAATTTTCCTTAGAGAGCAATTTAACAAGTATAAAATACAATTGCATACTTAAGAATTCAATTAGGCGCTCTCATTATTTCATTCACGAGGATGTAATATCTTTAGAACTGCCTACATACTATCACTATAGTTTTTACAAACTACAAACTTCCACTTGTAGCTCTCATCATCTGTAATCTGCTTTGTTTGGCTGAACCATACACAATAAAGCCTATGACAAATCTGTCTAAATCATGTGTTCCTCTGTATTACTTATCCCAATGCAATGTCGAACGTCACACGGCAACAAGCTCTATTGCTGAATCCCACTCAAACCCAGCCTGATATTTCAAGCAGTTGTTGAAGATTGTACGTAATAATCTTACATGTTTTCATATGACTCCGGCTAGTACGGTCATCTAGCTCGCAACCATTGACACGGACCAACTTAAAATCAAGCTTGGCACGTGCGATACTCGAGACACCTGTCCCAAGTAAGCCTAATTACTCTTCTCTGTCAATTATTTAGCAACACAACATCGCAAAACATCACATAATCTCAACGCATCACAAACACTGAACAAAGGGTCTTTGAAGGCATCATTTCATTCAAATATCAACAACTATTACAAGCACTATTACAAGCTTAAATTCCTTCTTGGGTGTATCGATACTAGTCCTCTACATATATAGGAAATAGGAAAACAACTAAGTTCTAAAAGGAAACATCAAAAGTGGAGACGAAGCGTACTCCCCCATTTTCCTAAGCTAACCTTTACAAAATAAATGAAAATTTGTACAATGCTCTTTTACAACCTAAGGATACTATATACAAAGCCTGGGCGTCACACTCTCTCCCACTCAGCTTGGAGACGCCCTCGTCGACTTTTTCTTCTGCTTCCACATCTGTCTGTTCTCTTTCCTCTCTTGCTTGGACTCAGTCTTCCTTAGTCGAACCAAAGGGGATGAGAATCTTGGTACTCCCAGCTGGCTTCAGTATCTGGCAAATCCTTCCACTTCACAAGGTACTCATAAACATCCTCTTTGGTGTCCGGATCAACATGGGTGACTCTGTGATCAAGAACACTCTCCGGAACTTCGCCAGAGCTTACTGGCTTGAGCGGAACATGAGGCCTGACGGTAGTTCTGCTTAGATCTTCCTTATCTTGGTGGTAAGGCTTTAGAGTACTGGCATGAAACACTGGATGGATGAAGCGAAGGTGGGAAGGTAATTGAAGCTTGTAGGAAACCTTCCCAACTTTACCAATGATTGGCATCGGACCAATGTACTTGGATACTACCCTTGGTGTATTCTGCCACCTCGCTTCTTGAGATGGGATCTCTTGATCAGATCAAGGTCCCCAACTTGAAAAGAATCTGGTCGTCTCTTCTGGTCAGCCCACTTCTTCATTCTGGCTGACGCTTTCTCTAGAGAGGTCCGGGCATATATGTATTTCTCTGCCATTCTTTTGCAAACTGGTAGGCTCTCGGACACTTCCTTTGTAATCGGAGGCCACTATGTGCGGCGTGAGGGGCTGCTGTCCTAACAGTATCTCGGAAGGACTCTTGTTGGTGGAGGAACACTTCTGCAGATTAAAGTAAAACTGTGCTACATCCAAAAGTTCGGCCCAATCCTTCTTGTTCACCCTGACAAAGTGCCGGAGGTACTCTTCTAACATTGCATTAAAGCGTTCTGTCTGACCATCTGACTGTGGATGGTTACTGGTTGAGAAGTTGAGAGTGGATCCCAGTAATCTAAATACTTCCCTCCAAAACTTCCCAGTAAAACTCGGATCTCTATCGCTGACAATGTCCTTTGGCACGCCCAATACTTTACAACATGCTTCACAAAGAGACGCGCGATTTTTCTCTGCCGTACAAACAATTGGAGTCGGAATGAATGTTGCATACTTAAAACCGGTCGATGATCACGAGTATGGAACCATACCCTTTCGTCTTGGGTAACCCAGAGATAAAGTCCATAGAGACGCTTTCCCAAGGTCGAGTCGGCACGGGAAGTGGTTCCAGCAATCCAAGTGGCAAATCCCGATCAACTTTGTCTTGCTGGCAAATGTGACAAGTCCGCGTATAATCTATCACTTCATTTGATCATTTGGCCAATAGTACCCCCTGTGTAGTAAGGATAGTATTCTCCGCCAGCCCGGATGGCCTGCCCAAAGAGTATCATGACACTCCTTGATTAGCTCCCGCCTTAGTCCTGCGAACCGAGGAACATAAAGTCGTTATCCCTTCGTGTATAAAAACCATCTTCTACCCAGAACCGTCTTGTCTTCCCCTGTTTCACCAAGTTAATCATGGCCTGGGTCTGAGGATCCACCGCTAACCCCTCGCGGATCCTATCATGGAGGGCGCTGGTAACATAAGAGTGAGACTGTTCGGCAGCTGTAGAGGTGGCCGCAAGTTCAGCCTTACGGCTTAATGCATCCGGCACATTGTTCATCCTCCCTGGCTTGTGCTCGAGATCTAAATCAACTCGGCTAGAAACTCTTGCCAACGGGCCTGCATCGAGGTCAACTTCTTCTGTGTAAGGAAATGGCTTGCCGCACGGTTATCGGTCTTCACCAGAACCTTCATTCCCAACAGATAGTGTCGCCATACTCGTAGGCAATGCACAATAGCAAAGAGTTCCTTCTGCTGGGATGAATACCTCCTCTCGGTATCGTTCAGCTTCCTGCTTTCGTATGCCACTGGATGTCCCTCTTATAACAATACTCCACCGATAGCAAAATCAGACGCATCAGTATGTACCTCAATTAGCTTGGTAATATCTGGCTAGGCTAAGACCGGATTGCTAATCACCGCATGCTTCAGATCGTCAAATGCTGCTTGACACTTCTCAGACCAAGACCAAGAGAAGTCTTTCTTGAGAAGATCTGTAAGGGGTGCCACGCATTTCGAATACCCTTCAATGAACTTGCGGTAGTAGTTCACAAGGCCAAGAAAGGAACACACTTCTGTAACCTCCATAGAGCTCTCCACTCTTCAATAGCGCGGACCTTTTCCATATCCATCCGGATCTGTCCTCCGCCAATGACATGTCCAAGAAACAACTTGTTCCTGCGCGAACGAGCATTTCTCCAACTTGACATATAACTGGTTCAGTCGCAAGACTTGGAATACAAGGCGAAGATGTTCAAGGTGCTCTTCCATAGTGCGGCTGTATATGACAATATCATCCAGGTACACCACCACAAACTTGTTGATATATTTCCGGAAGAGCTCATTCATAAGAGTACAGAAAGTTGCAGGAGCATTGGTCAGGCCGAATGGCATGACAAGAAATTCATATGCCCCATACCGAGTGGAACAAGTCGTCTTTGGTTCATCTCCGGCAACGATCCTGACCTGATAGTAACCCGATCTCAAATCAAGTTTAGAGAAGTACTTCGCAGACGTAAGCTGGTCAAATAAGTCGGCAATGAGCGGTATGGGATACTTGTTCTTCACCGTTACCTTGTTCAGGGCTCGATAGTCGACACATAATCGCAAGCTTCCATCTTGTTTCTTCTGAAATAAGACCGGGGCACCGTATGGCGCCTTTGAGGGGCGAATAAAGCCCGATTCCAATAGTCCATCAAGCTATCTCCGAAGCTCTGCTAGTTCAGGCGGACTCATTCTATATGGTCCTTTTGCAGGAGGCTTGGTTCCAGGGACCAACTCAATCTGATGATCGATAGGCCTTCGTGGAGGTAACACCTTTGGTAATTCTTTCGGCATCACATCCTTGAATTCTGTAAGTACCCGGAGACTTCCATCGGTAAGGCATCATGATTCTGATCATCCGGCTTTAACCGTAAGGTTACAAGGTAAGTCTGCTCCCCTCGCCTCAGTCCCTTCTCCAACTGAAGAGCTGATAATAGTCTGCCCTCATCTTTCTGCGTGGACATCTGAATGATTGAGGGATTGTCACCAAAAATCCCTAAGGAGTTGACGAACGGCATCGGCACTGCCTTGTGGTAGCGGAGAAAGTCCATTTCCAATATAATCTTAAAATCATCCAATGTCACAGCGAGAAGGTTAACCTTTTCACTCCACTATCCCATCTTAACTAGAACCAACTTGGCAACACCATGTATCGGCATTGCGGCAGAGTTTACAGCCTTCATCCGGCTAGAATCTTTCACCAAACGCAGTCCCAGACGATTCGCCTCTTGAATGGCAATAAAGCTGTGGGTAGCACCGGTATCAACCATCGCCAAAGTACTCTGCCAATTAATACTAAGGTCTACATACATGAGTCCCTTCTTCGGCTTAACCTCTGGCAACTGAGTGGTCACGGCATTGAGCAAGTAAAGAGAACCCATATGAGTTTCACTGCTATTATTCCCCTGAGTGGTGTCATCGGCTTGGTCCCCGTGCGTTGCCATTAGCGCATTCAGGGCCGTCTTCTGAGGACACTGATATGCTTTGTGATTCCCTCCACAAAGAAAACACTTCAAGTTCCCAGGACGTCCTTGAAACCTGGACGAAGAGGAAGCGCCGCCATTGTTACGCTGCCTGTGGTACTCCCTCCCAGAATTGGAACTCGAGGCACCACCTGCACTTGCTCTCCCACTCCTGTTCTGGCCATGACCTTGGTCTCCCCCACTTCTAGCTTGGTACCCTCCATTCTTTCCCTTGTTGTAATTATTGGAGGATCCCGCTCTTTGTTGCGACTGGGAACTTGACTAAGACGGAGCCGGTCGACGCTCACCCAACATAGGGGTGTAGTCGTTGATACGCTCAGCGGAGGCCATTGCGGAAGCCAAATCTTGAATCCGTTGCCTTTGTAATTCATTTTGGATCCATGGTTTCAGACCTTCCAAGAAACAAAACAACTTATCCTTTTCAGACATGTCACGGATATCTAACATCAAGGCTGAGAACCGCTTCACATACTCCCGGATGTTGCCTGTCTGCTTCAGTTGCCTCAAACTTCTCCGAGCAATGAACTCAACATTCTCGGGTAAGAATCAGCTCTTTCTTCAAGTCATCCCACGTTCCAATAGTACAGTGACCGCTCTGGATCTCAGCATATTTGGTGCGCCACCATAGTTTAGCATCACCGGCGAGGTACATGGTTGCCATCGACACCTTTGAACCTTCGCTATCAGGCCTAACCACATTGAAGTACGTCTCCATATCAAAAAGGAAGTTATCTACCTCCTTGGCGTCCCTCGCTCCCTCGTACGCCTTGGGCTCAGGGACCTTGATCCTGGGCCGGTCTATAACGCCGCCCAAAGGTACTGGTTCTCCATTTCCAACAACCTTCACTAGAATTTACCTTCGAGGAAAGTTCAGCCACCTGATCCAGAAGAGTAGCCATATTCCCTTCAACCACTCCCTTAACGTAACGAGACGTTCGCCCACATGGGCCTGATCGTCTGAGAAACCGTCCAATCGTTCCTCCAGAGTCATCACTTGATCTATAATCCCACTTAGAGCTTGCATCTTATCCTCTAACTGGTCCAACCGCGTTCGGGTATTCAAGGGCCGGGGATTAACGGATGGTCCTCCCACCTGCGGGGCAAAGACCTGGGCGGGGTCAGTAGCATTTGGACCCTCCGTCATCGCAACTAGATCGCTTTCAACTAGATCGCTCTGATACCAACTGACACGGACCAACTTAAAATCAAGCTTGGCACGTGCGGTACTCGAGACACCTGTCCCAAGTAAGCCTAATTACTCTTCTCTATCAATTATTTAGCAACACAACATCGCAAAACATCACATAATCTCAACGCATCACAAACACTGAACAAAGGGTCTTTGAAGGCATCATTTCATTCAAATATCAACAACTATTACAAAATACTATTACAAGCTTAAATTCCTTCTTGGGTGTATCAGATACTAGTCCTCTACATATATAGGAAATAGGAAATAACTAAGTTCTAAAAGAAAACATCAAAAGTGGAGACGAAGCGTACTCCCCCATTTTCCTAAGCTAACTTTTACAAAAATAAATGAAAATTTGTACAATGCTCTTTTACAACCTAAGGATACTATATACAAAGCCTGGGCGTCATAACCATGTACCTTTTGTTATTACACCGTCAATAGTATTACTCCATTTTATTGTCCATCCAATCAAATAGTAATTCTTCGTCATCATATAATTTTTAAATATCAAGTAAGAACTATGCAAGGTATCGGCTAACTAGTACAGTTTTAACATCTTAAGATCTATGTACACAAGAAATATAAAACAGCTAGAAACGAGACTTGCGTAGTCTTTTAGCATCATCTAACCTCTTGCATTTATTTATTTTTGGAGCAAGACTACCCCGGGCTACAGTCCGGACTAGCCGGCCACTCCACAGCCCGGGCTAGCCCACTCCTAGATACGGTCGTGTGCGCCACGGGAATTAATGTCAGTATGTTCCTGCAAACCTAATGATAATTCTCAGTACACAGTTGGCCATAAATTTTGCTAGCAAAAAAACTATTCGGAAATAGTCTATCAAAGATGGTGAAGAGGTTACGTTTTTTCCTAGAGATCGATAACAATGGAAAGAAAAGTTGCTATTCGTGCTACTGGGTTAAGCATTAGTTACCTTGTTGGTTTTTACCAGGGCTGCCGACATATGCACTAGTGACATGTACTAGTAAAAATCAAGCAACCCTCGCATTCGACTGTAAATGTTCCATAATATATCCGACTAAACTTTCTAAAAAAAATAAAATTAAACATTATATGGCTTCCTTAAGTTCCGAGTTGGGTTAATCCAATGTTGAAGCAAGGCAGATATTTGCGCTTGAGATTTAATAAGAACGAACTACCACACCACAACTGCAAAAATGGAGAATAACAAACTCATTTTGAAAAATTCATATGAACAAGTTTTTTTTTTTTTGGGTACTGCACCGCTTGAGTCACTTCCAAGGCTGCCTACATACCCCACTAGGGATCAAGTACATTGTAGTTCAATTATTTACAAAGTTTTTATTTTTTGATCGAAGGCTTACATCTTGAATTCAAACCTAATAGTTCATCCTGAAGGGCCACAAATGCTGCTCTTGGTCTTGTAGTTGTTGCTGCTCTTGGTCTTCTACAAATACTCCAATCTCTAGCTATCAAATCTTCTACCTATACTGCAGTCTGTAATAAACTATAATTAGTTCAGTGTGCCCGCCCGTTTAACAAAAAGAATTCGACGGTAAATCGCATACTGATAATACAGTATTCACAAAACTAAAATTGAAGCAAAGTAGGTTACATCAGAATTCTTGTAGAAAATATTTTTGTAGGGCAGCTTGTGAAAAACATTAAAGCATGGATTTTATTTGAAAAACCGGGACGGGTCTCCTTAAGGATTTACTAGAAAATACCATACCCAGCCCGATCCCCAGAGGGGATTTTTAAGTTTTTATCATACTCGGACCTCATACCCGTTAAGTTTATAGCAAATGACCACATTAGAGATGGGGAAGTGAATTGAAAACCAGATATCCGGCATATTTTTTGCAGTGGTCTTTGATAAATACCATCAATAAAAGTATAATAGATTAGCAGACCCTATGTTTTTTGTCACCCAAAGAAAATAATTACCTAATGATTCATTGGTTACCTACAAATAGTTGAAAAATAGTTACCTTAGGGATCACCGTTGCGCCATCCAGTTGTTAATATAGTTCATCCTCAACTTCCCATAACAACAGACCATAATATCTTGGAAATACTCTTCATCACAGGTAATCGCAACCCACCTTCTTGCTCGAACCCTAAAATCAGGTAGAGCCAAAAAGTTCACTGGAATCACGAACCTCCGCATGTTTCGTCCAACGTAGACCGCTACAGATCCTTTGGGGACATCTTTCTTCTTGAACTGCTTCCCATAATAACGCACCATAATATCAAACCCTAGAATACGGCAAAGAGAAAAAGCTCACTGGAATCACAAACCTCCGCCTGCTCTCTCCAACGTAGACCGCGACAAACCCTTTGGAACATCTTTCATGCTCTTTGTTGGTAAAACTCGAAGTAATCGAAAGAAAATACTAGTAGTCATAATCAAAAGATCTGAGATCAAAACTCGGTTTTTTTAATACATGCAGCTTTGTGTTGCATGCAGGGCATTTATACTTATCTAAACTTGTAAAACAAGTTGAATAGTTTGATAAAGTCGGTGTTAGCATAAGGTGACCCACCCCCACAAATCTCTCCTATGTAAACTTCTGAAACAAGTTTAATAGATTTGATAGACTGTATTACCATTCAGGCCCATTAGTACTTGTTTTTTTGGCAGGGTTTGCCCGGGCATTAGCGGGAAAGGCGGGCTGCCTGGGGGACCTGTTTTTTATTTATCAAAGGCCGTAAAAATCACACTACTAATACAAGCGTATACTAGTGTAGCAGGTACACACATATAACCTGTTGAATTAGACTGATCGGCGCTTATAACCCATTGCTTTTTGGTACAAAATACCGGCACGCCCAACCAACTTGTTGTTGAGCCGCAAGCCTGGAAGCCACAAACTCCAATCGATTTGGGTTAGTCACAAACAAACACAAACAAAAAAACACACTACACCAAGTTTATAGTGGTTCGGCAAGTTCTCTACATCCACTTTCAAGAGAAAGAGAGAAAGTTTATTCAATATCCTAATTACAATCACTCAAGCCCAATTTTGGATTTCTCACTTAAAAATCTCCCAAAGTTACTCACCAAAAGATTGTCAAAATGGTGGCTCACAAATGACTTAGGTTTCCCTTTATATACCAGGGAAAACCTTTTACAATCGCTCAAATCTCAAGGCACACAAGAGGTTTGAAAACCATCAAAAAAACCAAGTTACGAGATTTCGTTCGAACGAAATAGTGGGTCGTTCGAACGAAACTTTGCGTCTGAGCCAAAATTTCAAGAGGGTGCAAAACAGTCGTTCGAACGAATATCAAGTCGTTCGAACGACTATGAACTCGTTCGAACGATCAAAGTCAACAAGCAACCCCACAATTCTCCACCTCGGTGAAGATTTCTCAAACCAAACGAACCGAAATCTGAGCCGAACTTCGAAACTAACCAACGGACCCAAACAAAACACTCTCCACCTTCAAATGTCTCCAAAGACCCAAACATACAAACGGCCCAAGGAAACCAACCAAAACCAAGCGTCCTGAAAAATGACCAAAACCAAAACCAAATATCTCAAAGGACCAAGAAGCAAACCAAATGTCCCAAGGAAACAAAATCGACTGCACCAAATCAATGGTTGCCTACGTACCTCCGTGGATCAAGTCGCTCGTAGTTCACCTAACATCCAATCAATCAACATGAAGAATTTGAACTAAGTCCAAACAATGATTGAACTTAATTTCCGAAACAACTTTGGTAAACATATCCGTCGGGTTATCCTTGGTGTGAATCTTCTTCAACAAAATCTCATCCTCCTCCAGAATTTATCTGACAAAGTGATACCGTACATCAATATGCTTTGTGCGCTAGTGATGAACCTGGTCTTTGGCCAAGAAGATAGCACTCTGACTATCACAGTAGACATCAAGATGATCCATCTTAATGCTCAAATTCCGCAGAAGACCTTTCATCCAAATGGATTCCTTTATCGCCTCAGTCACGGCCATATACTCTGCCTCGGTAGTAGACAGTGCCACCGTTGACTGTAACGTGGATCTCCAACTAACCAGCCCTCCACCCAATATAAATACATACCCGGCAATAGACCTCCGTCTATCAAAGTCACCCATGTAGTCAGAATCCACATAACCCATACAAAAATGATCAGTTGAATCCTATTTCTGAAACTCCAACCCGATATCCACGGTATATCAAGAATCCACTTCACAGCTCGCCAATGATCTCTACCCGGATCATGCATATATCGGCTAACCATACCAACTGCTTGTGAAATGTCTGGCCGAGTACAAACCATGACATACATCAAGCTACCAACCGCGCTAGCATAAGGAACTTGACTCATATAATCACGTTCCTCATCAGTGTTTGGGGACATAGAAGCCTTAAGCTTAAAATGAGGAGCAAAGGAAGTACTTACAGATTTTGTGTTACCATCAATGCCAAATCTTTGAAGTATCTTCCTCATATACGAAGTCTGAGAGAAGCTCACCGTTCCATTCTCTCTATCTCTATGAATCTCCATACCAAATTTTTTTTTTCGCATCACCAAGATCCTTAATCACTACAAGAAATATGACATTTGGCACGGACTTTATTTTCTTTTGCTACGGATACTGTAGTTTATTTGTGACGGAGTTTATCCGTGGCAATATGAGTTGGAGTCTGTGGTATTTTTTTCTCACTTTGATTTCCCACTAAAATTTTTGATTTCCCTCTAAAAATTTGAGTTGCAGTCTGTGGTAAGTTACTCTTTCGATGGGAAGTATTTTTAGCAAGTACCAACTCAAATCTCTCTCTCTCTTTCAGATCTTTCTTCAGCCTTGAACAATGGGTAACGCCTACTGTACAGAGTGCAAGAGAAACACAGAGGTAGTCTTCGATCACTCAGCAGGAGACACAGTCTGCTCCGAGTGCGGTCTCGTCCTCGAATCTCATTCCATCGATGAAACCTCCGAATGGCGAACATTCGCCAACGAAGCAAGCGATAACGATCCAAACCGTGTTGGTGGTCCTTCAAACCCTCTTCTCAATGAAGGCAGTCTCACCACTGTTATCTCAAAGACTAATGGTGCTTCTGGAGGTGATAATTTCCCTCGTTGGCAGAATCGAGGCTCCAATCCCGAGCGAACCCTTGTTCTCGCGTTTAAGAATATCGAGGGTTTTGTTTTGTGATTTGATTTGATTTGATTTCGGTAAGTTTCAGGTTGGGGCTTGTTCCAACGATAAAGGTATGTTCTTTACATTGATTTTCCTCATTTTAACTTGGATGTTATTATTGCCACAAATTGCGGATTATTATGACCCGTTACAAATGAAATTGAGGTTTTTTTTTTAGGCTTTATTGTGATCTGAGACGAAATTCAAAGCTTGGAGATCTAATTTGTAAGTTCTTCTGATCTTAAAAGATTTGATTTGATTTTGTTTTTCTTACTTAATTTTAAGTGATTTACCAATGTTTGATTTCATGATTTAGTGAATTTGTGCTATCACAATCCAAAACTTCAAATGGTTATGCTAAAGTTACAAGTGGGTTGGCAGATATTTTTTTTGTATCAAACTTCTTTAACTTTAATCATCTCTACTCATTTAATTTTTGAAGAATAGCTAAAAACCTAGCTACAGAGCTTTAGCAAATTATCACCTTGTTTTACAACTATTGCCTTCTCCATGAGTTTCAACACAAATACATTATTGTTCCATTTTAACTACTATAAGAAGAAGAAAATGTTCAATTCATGGATCCTTATGAGTTTGTTGCAGTTTTTCCCTGCCTAGAGAGTGTCCGTTGAAGTGGGTGATATGTATCCCCTGCCATCGCTATAGATAAACATGCCTTTCCCCGCCTAGACGGCTGGGGTATGAGTTTAAGGCTTTGCCTATTTTACTTCCTGTCTCTTGTCTCGCGTTGCATGTTACATTACCAAGCGAGAGTGCAATGACTCTATCTTTTACTCAAGCTTCCCTTTTAGAGCTAGTAGCTTTAGCAATCCTTAGCTCTAACAGAAAAGAAGCATTACTCGAGAGAGAGAGAGTTTGATGACCAGAGGTGCTAGGCTTTCGCATTACTCAATAGAGGGAGAGAGGTGCTAGGTTTCCTGAAGTTAAAATAAGCAAGCACTTACTTTTGGATATACATCTTATGACATGCTAGATATATTTTTCAAGGTCGATTTTTCATTTCTTATAATTTTTGGTAACGTAGAATTTTGTAAAGTTGTGGATACCCATAGTCTTCACTGTATAATGTCAATAAAAAATAGGGTATGTGTTACTAAGAACATTTCAAGATTACAGTCGACATGGCCTCAACTTCTCCGGCCAGATCCATAGCATCTATACCATGGAATCGATTTTTTTTTTGTTTCATGGAAAAAGATGTCATGCTTTTGCTATAATAAATTTAAGTTTAGAAATCCCTTCTTTGTAGGAATCCAGTATCAAGCTAATCAATCCAACAAGAGCTAACGAATATGGGGTTCATCGATGCTTCAGGTATGTTTATTATCTTATAAAACATAGGTTGGATAATGACATTATGGGATGATGAAGAAACATTTCTGGGTTTAGTTGCCATGATACAAGTTAGAAGTACGTTGTAGGGGTGGGGTGATGACTGTTGCATGCTGCGTTTGTTGCCGCTTTACCTTTGGTACAGTTCCGTTTGTCAAAACTGTTGTGATGTGCACCCTGATTCTCTCAGCTCAGGACCTAGTCTAATTGGTCTTTTGTTGCTATCAGTACGAGTCTTGGTGTTTCGATTAACTCAGTCAATAAAGCATAAAGTGATTATGATGGAGAAGTTAATGCCTTAATTATAGGTCTCTACTAGCCTCTTAATTAATTTAGGACTACTTACCCTACTGCACTTCTACTTATACTTACCCTACTGCACTTCTACTTATAGTACTTGCTATATAAGTAACTAAAACTAACATAAGCTCATTATCGAAAATCCTCACTTCTATGGCCAACATTGGCATTGGTTGTGTGAGGGAGGAATAAAGGGAGTTATTTTTTTTTAGAGCATATATCAATCTTATGGCCATGGTTTTATACATGCTTCCAGTGACCACAAACAGTTCTGTAAATTTCTGATATATTGTCGGACCATATCATTTGAGTATAAGATTTAAACCCTTGAAATGACTTTGTTGCTTTTCCTCATTGAGCATCTAGATACATCTTAAGTGTTAATTACTTTGTAGGTGTATGATAGATGATACTTATATTTGCCTAAACACCTCAAAATTAGGGCTCTGTTATTTACTCCTTGCCATTGATTTACTGGTGACATTTCATCAAGTAAGATTTGATTGTGTAGTTATTTATGTCTGTTTGTGTTGTTATGCAGTTCCTAGAAACTCCGCTTGCTGGAGGAGCTTGAACGTGGAGAGAAGGGTATTGGAGATGGCACGATCAGCTACGAAATGGACGACGGTGATGATATTTACATGCCTTCTTGGACTGGTACTATAATTTGTCTTCATAATGTAAGCCCTTTCCTGATTAATATTTTTTTACCATTTATATATATATATATATATATATATATTATTGATGAAGAGACTTTACTAGTAAAAGATGTCTTCTATTTGCGTCAAACAAACACACACAGATACGCACCGCTACCATTTGAAATACACAAGGTTTTCTAATACTGGCTCCTTTTTTGTGAAGTAACTAAATGGATAGCCCAATAAGATTGTTTATGTGGCTGGTTCAGTCCTGTTTGCCTAAGTACACCTTATTTGCTTCATAAGAGCAGGCTTCCTACTCAAATGATTCCTATAAAGAAAATTTATCTGCGATGTAGTTTGTGTTAGGCTGTTAGCTAATTTTGCTTACCTGATTGATGATCGTACTCACTGAAGTGGGCATTTTTCAACACCGTTTCGTAATATTTCTTTTATATTTTCAAAAATCATATCGATGGATCCCTCCCACATAAAATTGATTTACAGTCGTGCTTACTTTCCTAGGTAAACTGCTCACAGTCCAATACTGTTTTGTTATCTGTTGACTGCCCTCTTTAGCTAATCCATCAAAAGAACTATTCCCTTCCCTGAATGTGTGATCTATACTGATGTGAAGTGCTTCACCCAAAGTTGTTATTCTCTGCCAAAGACCACTGAATCTTGCTGCTACTTTACCAATCTTATTATATACCAGTTAGCCACAATTTTGGAGTCCACTTCTATTATCAGAGGTTGCCATGCAAACTGCAAACATAATTGTATCCCAATAAGAACTCCAAATAATTTTGCAACAGTGTTTGAACCAGTCCCTAAAGCAATAGAGAAAGCAAGCAACATTCTTCCCTCATGGTCTCTAACAATTCCCCCAGCACCACACTGCCTAGTGGATCTACATGCAGAGCCATCTGTGTTAAGCTTAAGAAACCCCATTCTTGGTCTTAACAACCTAACAGTAACAACAGGTTTCATTTTGACTTTCTTCTTGTGGAGTTTCAGAGCTTGCAATGAGATCAAATCAGAAAAGTTTCACTCAAAAATAACAGTTATCATACCTTGTATGTCTTGAATCTAGTTTACTATTTTGTTGATCACATCTTGTTGCACAATAGGCTTTCTATCAAATCTAAAACTGCATCTTGCCTTCCAGTTTCCCACTGTATAAAATCAGGAAGTATACCCCTTATGATGCCCAGTTGAGTTCTTGTGTTTGCCAAGTTCCACCAAGTTCCTTGTCTAGCCCATATTGTTTGGTTTTGAAAGAAAGGCACTCCACACATGTTGAAGAAATGTTTCCAGACATTCTTAGCAAGATCTTCATTACTTAGCAGCTGATCCATAGTTTCACAGTTCCCAAACTCACAGCAAGAACATTTGGATAAGAGATATACCACTTTTTGAATCAAAGAATCTGTAGGCAGAATGTGTTTACACTACACTATCGTATGCCCTCACTTCTTATCTGAAGTTTGTATATTGAAACTCTCACGATTATAGCCTACCAAACTCCTTAGTGAATGATACTCGTGTCGTGTGATTGTTTTAGTAGGGCTCCGACCTCTGAATTTCATAAGTTTTGCATTCCCTTAATTAGGTAGAGCAAATTCTGAACTAAGGCACTAACATCAACTTCTGGGGATGTAGGGTCTTTCAATGGGACATGAACAAAGGTTAGTTGTCAGAATTTGGTATAAGAGTTATCAAGCCAAAAAACCTCTAAGAAATTTTACTTAATCGGAGTAATAAGTGTGTGCCTTCTCATTGAGACGGATTAGTATTTATAGAATCTATTGTTCCAGATTGATTCCAGTAGAAAAGTAATTTAATTAGGAGTTATAACGAGATTAGTATGTTATAGAATCTATTGGCGTCTCGATCGTTGTTAGAGAACCTTCCCGTAGGTGAGCCTCAATGTGCAAGTCTCCTATATCTTCTAGAAGATTGATTCCAGTAGAAAAGTAATTAGATTAGGAGTGATAATGAGATCATTACATTTCTAATAAGAAGATTAGGATCTTATTACTACAAGTTATATAGATCAAGAAAATGAGCTTGGAACCTACATGAATAATTATTGACAATGATCTATCTGCAAAATTTTGTTTATTTTTGGGATGGCCCAGACTTCGGTGTGCTCGGTTGGGACAACAAGCTTACTGGTGCTCAAGTATGTTTATTTCTTACTTTGAAATCAATGTTTTGCCTTTAATCGATATAAAAGTGGGGGACTATTCAGAACTGTGACCTTTTAAAGTTAGTTTAATCAAATTGTGGAGTGTTCCACACTAATTTTCTTAAATTCCTTACCACACATTAGCCTATCTCATGCTGGGGGAACTTCAACAATTGGTAACTCTTTATTCTCGTTCTCTTGCCATCGTAGTTGTTTGTGGTCATTCATCAAATTATTTACAGTACCTTTATAGATACATTTGAATTTGGAATCAGAATATAGTTTAAATCAATCCCATCCTTTTATTTCTGTTGTTCTCGGCTATTGTTGCATGGTTCTTTTGGTCTCCAGCCTGCTCCGTTGGCAGAGTGAGTTCATTTAGGGTTTTCTTAAGTAAAATAACTCTTTATTGGATGGTAATAGAGTCTTGTATCCTGTAACTCCCATCCTAATCATATGATCAAGATTATACTTTTCATAATTGAAATAATAAAATGTTGTACTACTTTTAGTATTATCCCTATATTAAGTGGTACTTTTCATATGGTATTTGCTGTGTGCTCGCACAATGCTTTTTTTTCTTTTGTGATTTCAATCGTGTTTTAGTTGGTTTCTTATGTTTGTGATGCAATATAACATTGTGCTGCATTAGTATATATGCGCCTAAAGGCGGCAACATGCAGCGAAATGCGATAATACGCAATATATGCAGTGCATTTATAGCCAGTCACATTTTAGAGGCTGCAATGGAGATATGATGCGATCACATTTTTTGATGTTATTGTATATGTACATATCAAAGATTGCTTGGTTAAGGATTGCTTTGTTATCCATGTAGAGTAGAGTTTTTTGTTTCTTTTCATTTCATGGCAATGTTTAGGCATATAAGTAGAGTCGAGCAAGGCTGCTTTTTAGTAGCATTTTCCCTAATTATGGGATATCGTATCAGCTTAGTTAGAATACATATTTTTGGTATAACTCAATTGCTGCATCCTGTTAATGACCTGTGTGTGACGTATTATCTGCTTTTGTGACTTGGTTCGTTTCGCTTGAAAGTTTGTGAAGCTATGAGCACATGAACTCCTAAAAACTTATTACTACAAGTTAGCTAGATGAAGCTCTTACTTTCTTTTTCTGCTACTCATAAAATTTTGTAGATTTTGGGACTTGAAATTTGTGCGGATACCATGGTAGGAGATGAGATGGTAAGGGGCATCTCTGGTGGACAACGGAAGCGAGTTACAACAGGTAATACACGAATTCGTCATTTAACACAGAAATATTATTTTTCTTGTGAACTTTAGTAAAAGTGTAAAACTAGTACTCTTGAACAGTCTTGATAATTCCTACTAGACGTAGTAGTTCTGAATATTCATGGTTGATATATTGTAGGGGAAATGCTAGTTGGACCGGCAAAGGTACTATTCATGGATGAGATATCTACTGGCCTCGATAGTTCGACAACATTTCAGATAGTGAGTTCACTCAGGCAATTTATCCATATTCTCCAAGGGACTGTTGTCATCTCTCTTCTTCTGCCCGCACCAGAAACTTACGACCTCTTTGACGAAATTATCCTTCTCTCTGATGGGCAAATCATTTACCAGGGTCCTCGTGATCAAGTGGTAGAGTTCTTTGAATCAAAGGGGTTCAAATGTCCTGCGAGAAAAGGAGTTGCTGACTTCTTGCAAGAAGTAAGTTTTGGCTCCGTACCCATTTTCTTTCATCTTTTGATTCTTTTTGCATTTAGTCTTATGAAGCCTTGTTGCAAAATAGCCCAGAAGGGTTGATCAATTCAATCACGCTAAACAACTATTATGTGAAATGAACAGTGAAATGGCAGTAATAAAATGACAGATTAAGACCATCAAAACTTCCCCTACAAAGACGAGTTATATAAGTACCTCTAAAGCCCTAATTCGAGTTCAACTCACATGAAATGGAAGTACTAAAATGCCTTCGGTTATTAGTACGCTAGTGTCATGCAATATACAACATTTACAACTTGCATTTTGTAGTTTTCTTACAATATAATCAACTAAATGTTTTGCCGGAGCTCAGTGAAGTTCATTGCCTGTAATTGCATCTCCTTCCTTATAAGTTTTATTTGCATAATGACAGTTCTGAGTTGGCTTACCGTAATGTTAATTTGGCAGCTGATAGATGATCTAGTACGCTTGTGTGAATTATAATCTGATCACAGCAAGAGTTGAATTCGTATTAAAAATACTTTCTTATATCATTTATCTTTTTAAGTTCAATGGAACAGATAAGTGACATCTCTGTTCTGTTTCCACCATGCAGATGATAATGCCCAAGATTTCATATCAACTGGAGCTGCGAAAGAACTTAGTCGTATATCGTTGGAGTCCTCTCGTGAAGATATCCGCAACCTAGCAAAGAAGACGCTGGTGTGGAATCCAAACTTTCAAGTTCTTATGTGCGAGAAGAGGTACATGTTAGTTATCTTAACTTTTACAAGGATGTTTTAGTCTTTGGGAGGGCGTTGGTAATTCATGGTTAGCAAAATTGTACGGCGGCGGAATATGAAACTTATGTATTTTGCTTCTATTCAATTTTAATATAGAACCACTATCTTGAATACTTTATTGTTTATATTTGAATGAAATCAATTTTTATAAACTTTTATATATTGCATTCGTATACTATGAAGAATATTGTTGTAGGATTGAGTGTGCTCCACAGGTTCAGGGAGTATAATTTTGTTACAGGTGCTGCTCATTTTTTTTAAAAATAGAAAAAATGAAATACTACGGACAAAGTCTGTGGCAAATTGTATATTTACCACGGACAAATGGTGTAATGACATGCTACAATTATCACAGGCATAGTTCGTGGCAAAAAAATTGCCACACCCATTTTGTTATAGACCTCGAGCACGGTCAAAGTTCGTGGCAAAATAATTGCCACGGATAAACTCTGTAGTAAAGTATATGATAAAACCACAGATTTGATCTGTGGCAAAATAATTGCCACACCCTATTTGCTACAGACCCTACCACAGCCTTAGTCCGTGGCAAATAACGTTTTACCACAGACTAAATCCGTGACATTTTGTTAAAATTGGTGTAGTAAATTTCAAATTCTTCACTCATTTGTTTTTTCAACATATCATCCACATACAAAAATCCAATTTGCACATCTTGACACCTTTCTAAAAACCCCGGCTCGTGAGAGCTCTTAATGACTCTTCTCCCGCGTGCACCAAGCACATGTGCCATAGCCGTGTCGTATCTATGGAAGTGGTCTCATCTCTTCCCGCGATAGAAACCTCACCAAAAACAATTGTGCCATCCAAATAGTACAAGTTGTTACTTCTTCTATGACCCTTCAATACCACCATGGCTCCCTTAAGAACCCTTTTTACCATATTCTCAGATACAACCTTACAGCCTTGCGCTTCTAGTGTCCCCGTCGAGATAATGTTCTTACTTATTGTCGGAATAAACCGAACCTCATCAATCTCTTTAACCAACCCATTGTGTAACTTTAGTGGAATGGTACCTATCCCCATAATGCGGCATGAATTGTCATTTCTCATCACCACCGCTCCATCTTCTAGTAATTTTAAACTATAAAAACAAGCCCTCTCAGGACAAATATGATAAGTAGCACCCGAATCTAAAATCCATTCATTTGTATCAATAATACATGCACTAGAAATTATAGTCAAAGAGTAGTCAGAGTCATTACCTCCCGTTTCCGTGTCTTGAGCCAAATTTATAGAAGAACTCAATTTTCATGTTTTCTTCTTCTTGAGTGCGGGACAATCAACCTTCCAATGTCCCATTTCCTTGCAAAACGTGCATTGGTCCTTAATTAAGTTGTTTCGGTTTCCCTCACGACCTCTCAATTTTGATCGAGAGTTGTTACGAAACGGCTTCTTCTTATCCGAGGTTCTACCTCGAATCGTTAGTACTTCGAATGTGGACTTATCGGTCTCTCTTTTCTCTTTTCTCCGGTACTCGTGGTTAACTGTGGCTGTAGTCACATCCGTGTACTTTAAAAAACTCTTTCCATAAGTAATCGTCGTAACGAAATGTTCAAATTCTTCCAGAAGTGAGTTCAAGAATAATAGAGCTTTATCTTCATCCCCAACTATCTCTTCAAGATTCGCTAAGTCGGCCAACAACTTAGTGAAGTCATTCAAATGCTCAGACATACTAATTCCTTTCCTTATAGTAAAACTATAAAGCTTCATCTTCAAGTGGAGTCGATATTGGATGCTTTTTACCAAATACTTCTCCTCTAATATCCGCCAATTTTTTTTTTACGGATTTCTCATTCATCACAAGTTATTTAATGTATTGAGCAAGACAAGATCGAATTTGGCCACATGCTCTCTTATTCATCTTCCACCATATACTTTCCTCTATTTCATCCGGCTTATCCTCCAATACCTCGTCTAATTCTTGTTGACTTAGGACATCAATAACTTCGCATCTCCACATACTGAAGTTATTTGTGCCATTGAATTTTTCAACTTCAATTATTGCATTGTTGAACATCACCATCGTATTTCTTTTCGGGGCCAAAGAATTAACTTCAACATCAACTTCATCTCCCATGTTTCCCCCAATTTTCATAAACTAACCAAATCCCAAAACAAATTGAAATTGAGAAACCCCAAGTTACCTCAAAATCTCGTAACGAAGGAATCAACCTCGCTCTGATATCAATTGTTGAGCCGCAAGCCCAGAAGCCACAAACTCCAATCGATTTGGGTTAGTCACAAAGAAACACACTACACCAAGTTTATAGTGGTTCGGCAAGTTCTCTACATCCACTTTCAAGAGAGAGAGAGAGAGTTTATTCAATGTCCCAATTACAATCACTCAAGCCCAATTTTGGATTTCTCACTTAAAAAATCTCCCAAAGTTACTCACCAAAGGATTGTCAAAATAGTGGCTCACAAATGACTTAGGTTTCCCTTTATATTCTAGGGAAAACCTTTTACAATCGCTCATATCTCGAGGCAAACAAGAGGTTTGAAAACCATCAAAAAAACCAAGTTACGAGATTTCGTTCGAACGAAATAGTGGGTCGTTCGAACGAAACTTTGCGTCTGAGCCAAAATTCCAAGAGGGTGCAAAACAGTCGTTCAAACAAATATTAAGTCGTTCGAACGACTATGAACTCGTTCGAAGGACCAAAGTCAACATGCAATCCCACACTTGTAGTGTGAGTGCATTTGATGTTTCTATCTTAGTAGTACTATGCAAAAAATATTATATTCCTAGCTTTGTGGATGAGAAATTCAAGATTCCTCCAATACCTAAATAAAAAATGTTATGTCTACAAGTGCTTCGGCCACGGTTGCTTAACTATAGATTGTTGATAGAATGGATGATCGTAGAATAAACATGGATACTCGAGACCACGAAATCTCGAGTGAGTCAAAAAATATTGCACGACATCTATCAATGTTAAAGCATCTACTCCCTCCTCCAAAACGAGATGCTAGACTTCCCGGGGAAATCAAAATTATTGTATTGGTGGGTACAACCCTATGCATTGTATGTGTTGTGGACGCGTATACGCTGCCTCATCAAAACCTCTAGTCAGTAAAAAAAAAAAAAACCCAACGACCAAAAGCTACAATATTAGGAAAATGAGTGCAACACACATGTGTCCACATCAGGATGGGATTACTCCTCCTGACGTGGATCTCCCCGAGATGTATCTCCCTGAGATATTAACGAGCATAAACTTTCGCATGCCGATTCTGTGTACCATCTTCTTAAACGTAGATGTTGCAAGAGTCTTCGTAGTTCTTGTTAAGTTATCTTTTGAATGGCTTTAAATAATTTCAATCTCATTCGCCTTCTATAATTCATGAGTAAAAAGGTCTTCGGTGAAATGTATTTTGTTCTATCGTCTTTGATAAATCCGTCTTTGACTTGAATGATGCACAAACTGCGCTGCTATCTTTATATAAAAAGTCATTGGCTTATCTTAGATAAAACTTATGCTACAACTTCAGTTGATGTTGCAAAATCTTAGATCATCAAATATCAGTCAGCTTACTGTGTCCCATAAGCCCTGACTGCTTTAAGCCAATAGTGAATTATCCAATTTAATTACGAACGCACTGGACTTAATTGCTTCCAGAAGCTTATACTTCTCGTGTAGCTTCATGTTAATATCTGTATCAAGTTTTCTATATAGATACGTGATAACCACATAAGACGTATGTCTAGCTTATCCTTAACAATTGATAGACAAATCAAGTACCGGAACGTTATAGCATCCATAACCGGAGAGTAGGTCTCATCGTAAACGATGCCAGGTTTTTGAAAGAGATCTTGGGCAACTAGTCTTGCCTTGACCTAATGATATCTCCGAGTTCATTATGTTTCCGAACTAATTCCCATTTATAACCGACAGGCTCTATGGCAACACTTCATATTATGCTATCAAGCTAAGCTCCATCTAGATTTCAGACATCCACTTTGTCCAATGTACAACAATATACAATCATTTACAATAAATGGTTTTGAATCCTCATCCTCAATGGCGAACACGGAGCGAATGTGAATACCTTGTCAGTAAATTACTATTGAACGGTTCTATATTGTGTTATTACAGACTTTTAATAGATCGAGATCTCTTTATTATCATACATATGTGCCACCCGGGCTTATCTCATAATGCATCAACTGGTCGCATAACTACTATTGCGTTGGTTGGTTCCATCCTCTATAAATCGACTATACCATTAGCCATATTTTTCCCTTATTCTACCGCTCCCCGGCTCATAATATTTTCTTACAATGGTATTCCACACTAAGCGTGAGCTTTAGGTTCATTTGCGGGATGTATACTAATTCCCCTGGAATGTTTAGCTCTGTAAGTGCATTACTTGCAAGTACATGTATCTACAATACTTCAACAACGTCTATGAATGTGTCTGGAAATTCATTTACGACATGTTGCAAGTGTATAATCTGTTGAACCTCATTGTTACTTATCTTATGTAAAGGGAGCTAGATGAGACAACGATGGTGTATCCCAAGATTTTGGGGGACCATCTAAGGCATTATTATTCATATCTTCCCCAAATATTTAAAGTGGCAATCCGCCTCATAGCAAATACGTCTCCAGTGGGTTTAAAGTATCTATCAATAAATGATGAATCGTAACCCACATAATATATGACGACGTTAGGGACCCAACTTCGTGAGTTGCAAAGATGTCCTCGACACCTGCACGGTACATATAAATGTACACAGAAAGGCAACACTGGGATCCCTCCCAGTTACTAGTTGCTTTGGGAAAGTATTGAAGATTCACTATCGAAAAAACCCTAATCAGTGCTGCGGGGAACAAGAATACATGACCCACACACTAGCTGAAAGTTATGAATGTAATAACAGTGGCCTAGCGATAAGCTCGCTTGATTAGGTTCTCCGCCAACCCGAGTTAGGTATGGAATTGGGTACTCTCGATGCTCAATCATTTATCTCATTAGCATTATAATGATCATCAATAAAAGCCTGTGATGTGTACTCATCAGCTCTGTCAAGTCGCATTGACTTGATCGATCGATCCAAGAACTAAGCCTGCAATCAAATGATCTGAGTGAGTTAACATTGTTTTCCTAGTTGGTAACAATAGGCAAACACAAGATCATCTCCAAAATGCGTCTATTATGACAATAAAATACTCAAATGGGCCACTATATGGAAGGATAGGCCCACATAGGTCTCCATGAATGCGTTGGTGAAAAAGCTATCTAGAGATCTCATTCCACCTCAATGGTCATACTAAAAAGAATAATAGACTTTTTTTGAAAGCTATCGTTACACATACACTTTCTTGATCTTCTCCCCGGAAAGCCGAAATGTATTCCCGATAATCCTCCTCATTATTCTAGCCTGGAGGAGTATATTGGAAACTGTTCTAATAATGTGTTCTAACCTTTGGACGTGAAGGTAATGCACAAAACTTGGCTGTTTTTTTCTCCTATCATCTCTACTTGATAACTAGTATCATGTATTCCCCTACAACTCAATAAAATATGATTAGATTTACTAGTGTATAAAGCAGACTGGATACCTTGTATCGTATCGTTAGGGAGTAATAACGGGACACTCCCAGTACATTTTATTATGATGGTCATGCCAATAATATTCCTGGCATCCCCGATGCACAAGGTCAGAAACAAGAAATATGTCTATATCTTAAAATAATCGAGTGTGTACTATTATTGTCTCTTAGACATTTGTCATCACTCATCCAATTACCGGTGAGTATTGTATGAGAAAATAGATCCATAGGGTAGGTATTATATAGTAGATTAGCTATCATACATCAAATTTAACTACTTCTCAAGCAATAAATTCTCATAAAAATTAAAGAACGATCTCATAGATGTTAATACCAAACTAGTGCATGTCACGAACATCCTAACCTGTGAAGAGTTCTTAACTCAATCAAAAATAGTACTAAGAAAGCAAAACTACTACTACACAACAAGTAAAGTTACTACTTGGTAATGTTTTCTAGGTGACATCACTCATCTGCTGAGACTCTACCACTGTGATCACTCTTAAAACTTGATCCAAAGCTAAATTGGTATATTGGGGAAAATCTAAGGCCAGAGACTCTGCTGTAGTGGGGGTCTGAACCAGCTGTAATCACGTGATAAATTTAGGGCTAATCTCCTTGGATCGTCTAGGGTGTCATGCAATCCCGCGCCCAGTGCCCGACTATGTCGTATCCAGTTTCAAATTCTTCCAATTCCATTTTGGCCTATTGGTAAACTTTTTTTCCCCTTGCCTCTAGTTATTGATGGGTAAAAATTTAATTTTGTCGTTGTTATCACCTCTCGTCTATCCATGACCGCGACCTTTTCCGCAGCTTCCCCAATCACTAAACCTAATATTGTATGACTCGGGTACATACTCACTCTCATTAGACATGAGTTTGTGGTTCAACCAATAGCTCATGGTTCTCAACCAACATTTTGTTATTTTGCTCAGAGATGAGGAAAACTTGAATCAAGTCGGCGTATGTAGTAAATTTTTACTAACGAATATTGCCTCAGAAGCGTAATATTAAAAGTGTGGAAAGTTAACATAATATTTTTGATCGATTATAAACCGACGTCTTATAAGACCTGCAAGCGCACGGTGTACCGTTAAGTACAAGGGTAAGCGGGGTCATATCCCAAAAGACTTGTGGTGCGAATTATACTTCGAGCTACTAGTTTTATCCAATAACAATGAATTTGTGTAGGTTGGTTTTCAAGTAAAAAAAATAAAATGCTAGAAAATATGAGTTTTATGAGTCGGAGTGAGAACCAATGCTTAGATTCCACTCCACCCTTTGTACCCATGAGATAACATAAATAATTATAGTAAATTACGAGTTCCCGTATCGCATATCCTTGGTCAGGCATATGCAATACATCAAAAGATAAAAAAGATTTATGATTGGGAACTACACATAAACCACATTATTCAACCATGGTCCGGTTGATAAGAACGGATTATGTTCTCTTCTCCATGTTCCAAGCCATCTTGTAATGGTCATACAAGATGGTTTCCTTAGATTCTTTACTTCCTCGAATTCAAGCTATGGTCAAGCTAGGATCGTAGGAAGAAGAATATTCATTAAAACGAAAGAAGAGAAAGTAACTACTCTAGTTATACAATACTATTCTATACTAAGGCTACATTGGGTGGAGCTTCCTCTAGCCTTGGCTAAGAAGATTAGCTACTCATCCCTTTGATCATTGCCATACTACTATTACTACGATAAAAGTAAAAAAATAAGAAAAAGAGAAGAACAAGAACTTTATTGCTTATTGAACCTTGATATTTATACTTTCCAAGATTATCTCTCATGGGTGGTATAGTGGACTTATTTCCAATACTCGACCTAAACCTAGATTCCAACCTTCAACCCGATTGGATGTAAATGCCAGTTCTGAAACTCAAGCTCAGGTCTCAAGCATTCAACCATCACGCATTTACTCCACCTCGTCAAGAAACACGTGGCGCATTTATGACACATTATGGAGCAGTTACAAGGAAGAAGAGTTACTCAAGCCGTTGCTCAACTATTATGAAGACTCATCAAAACCTGATATTTTCCTCATCAATGTAACCAACAGTCATATTATAAGACCTATAAAAAGAGACCTGGAGATTAAAATCTAGGGGACGATGATGATCGACAAAACTCTTAGAGAAAGTCATCCCTACCAAAACTCAGATATTCAATCTCTTTCTCTTTGTAATAGTTAGCATCTTTATAAACACCATTCTTTCCAAAAATCTTCAGGAGAAGTCGTGGTTTTTAATCCATTCAAGAGTTTTTTACGCTAAATCTCGTGTTAGTTACTTTCATTTCTTAGCTAACATCCTATATTTTAAGGGTGGAAGGCACTATCTTCGTCCAATACAAAAATAGGCTATTACAGGTGTGATTCCCCTCCTATTTATAGAGTATATGAAGGGTTACAAAATATCACCATTAATATAAAATCCCCTAAACAATGCCTAAATTCATGCATATATATTACAACTCATAAGAATAATATTTATATCTAATTTTCTTCAATGGGCTTCCATGCATGGGCCTTTGGCTGCCAACTTCAAATGAGAATCATTGTTGGAGTACATCACCCTTGTTCTTCGTTAAAAACTAGAAAAATGTACAACTTGTTTATCATGTGACCGATTTCTGTAAATACAAACAAAAACACTATTAGTATCACATTTATTTATTAAATGACTAGGTAGATATAAATTTAGGAGTTGTACACGTAAATATTACGTGTCTATCTGTTGTCTGAAGGATGAGGTTGGTATGATGGGAAATGTGTGCCACATATTGCCTTGGGATCATCGTAATTATGTTCTTCATCAGAAAAATATTGAGGTTGATGACGTCTAGGAGACACCATTGTTGCAGGAAACAAGAATTCTAGACAGAGAGATGGAGAGAAAGACAAAGGGTTTGTGTTTGGAATAAATACATAAATAGGCTAGTGCATAATTATGATTTCAAACGGCTGAAATGACTGAAACGACGCAACCCAAGACATAACCCAACCCAATATTCCATAACTCCCAACTCCCTCCCTGATTGATTTGAGTTAAAACACTAATGCCAACTCCCAACCACCTAAACTTCAAACTATAAAACCCTAAATTTCAAACTATAAAGTATAAACCTCTGATTAGATTAAAATAACAAAATTATTATAATAAAATTAAATGGGTACCGTTAGATTATTCCTCCAGATATGAATTTTTGTTAAGATTAGATTCACTTAAAGAGGAGTGTGCAATACACGTGAGAGGCATTTTTGACATTTAAAAAATTTGACTTTGTCTTCCGGAGTCAATGAGTTGACTCTGGCCTGACTTTGGCTAGCACGGTCATCTAGCTCGCAAAGTCTAAGAAATGTGTTATGTGGGGAGCAAGCCCAAAGTTGGTCACTTATATGAGGTCCAAAGTATAAATCACCCTTATTATTTCATTCGTGGGGATGCGATATCTTTAGAACTGCCTACATACCATCACTATAGTTCTTACAAACTATACAAACTTCCACCTGTAGCTCTCATCATCTGTGATCTGCTTTGTTTGGCTAACTGTACACAATAAAGCCTATGACAATTCTGTCTAAATCATGTGTTCCTCTGTATTGCTTATCCCAATGCAATGTTGGACGTCACACGGCAACAAGCTCTATGCTGAATCCTACTCAAACCCAGCCTGATATTTCAAGCAGTTGTTGAAGATTGTACGTAATAATCTTACATGTTTTCATATGACTCCGGCTAGCACGGTCATCTAGCTCGCAACCATGTACTTTTTTGTCATTACACCGTCAATAGTATTACTCCATTTCAATTGTCCATCCAATCATATAGTGATTCTTCGTCATCATATAATTTTTCAAATATCAAGTAAAAACTATGCAAGGTATCGGCTAACTAGTACAGTTTTGACATCTTAAGATCTATGTACACAAGAAATATAAAACAGCTAGAAACGAGACTTGCGTAGTCTTTTAGCATCATCTAACCTCTTGCATTTATTTATTTTTGGAGCAAGACTACCCCGGGCTACAGTCCGGACTAGCCTACTCTACAGCCCGGGCTAGCCCACTCCTAGATACTGCCGTGTGCGCCATGGGAATTAATGTTGGTATATCCCTGCAAACCTAATATGATAATTCTCAGTACACAGTTGGCCATAAATTTTTCTGGCAAAAAAATATTTGGAAATGGTCTATCAAAGATGATGAAGAGGTTATGTTTTTTCCTAGAGATCGATAACAATGGAAAGAAAAGTTGCTATTCGTGCTACTGGGTTAAGCATTATATGGCTTCCTTAAGTTCCAAGTTTGGTTAATCCAACGTTGAAGCAAGGCAGACACTTGCGCTTGAGATTTAATAAGAACGACCTACCATACCACAAGTGCGAAAAATGGAGAATACTAACTCATTTCGAAAAATTCATATGAACATTTTTTTTTTTGTACTGCACCGCTTGAGTCACTTCCAAGGGCTGCCTACATACCCCTGTTGAGAATCTGAGTTAGCTACTCTCTTCCTCTCGTCAAGAACGATTACGCGGAAACACCAATATAAGAGAATAAATAAGAATCAAGCAAGAACAATAAGACACACAAAAGTTCCAGAGGATGGAAGTGGAAAATCCTTTCGGATAAAAAACCACTCCCGAACAATTCACTATATAAATCAAACAGGTTACAATGATCTCTCAAAGCTTTCTCAAAGCTTAATGATGGAGTCTCTCAAACCTTAAAGCTTCTCTAAGATTAAACTCTCACAAGATGATTAATACAATAACCTAACACCCCTTTATATAATAGAGGGCTCACACCAAGATTAGAAACTTCTAATTTACGTGGGTACAGATCTCGAGGCAAACTCCTACGTCTCACAATCAAACTTCTAAACCGGAGGGAACTTCTAAAAACGTTAAACGACAATCTCGTTCGAACGAGTCACAAAGTCGTTCGAACGACTTTGTCCTTCTGGGCCAAATTCCAGCAAGCTTGACTCTTCGTTCGAACGGACAACAATATCGTTCGAACGAATCTAACCAGTTTCTAGTCTTGACAAAACATAGCTTCGAGTTCATACCTTAACAATCTCCTACTTGAAATCGAACCTATTGTAGCCCATCTCCAGATCTCCAAAAATGAATTGCTCAGTACCCGGATCTTCAACCTTGAAGACTCATAGAAGTTGTACATGTTGTCAACTTCTGAAAAGTCACCACCTTCATAAACATATCGGTCGGATTCACATCAGTATGAATCTTCACGAGCTTCAACACACTGTTCTCGAGGAGCGAGCGAATATAGTGATATCGAATATCAATATGCTTGGTCCTAGAGTGAAAAACTGAGTTCTTCGCTAAGTGTATAGCGCTTTGACTATCACTATACAACATAGGAGAACGTTGTTTCTGACCGAGCTCTTTCATCAACCGTTTTAGCCAAACCATATCCTTGCACGCTTCTGTAGCCGCAACATATTCCGCCTCCGTCGTAGACAAAGCTACAATCTTCTGTAGCCTAGAAACCTATATAACCGCACCGCTTCCAATGTAAAAACGAAGCCACTAGTACTCTTCCGCCTATCAATGTCTCTCACCATATCAGAATCAACAAAACCTTGTAAGCATATCCGAGAACCCTCATAACACAATGCCATGTCTTGAGTCCCCTTTAGATACCTAAGTATCTATTTCACAGCTCTCCAATACTCTATGCTTGGATTACTCATATACCTACTCACAACTCCCACTGCTTGGGCAATGTCCGGTCTCGTACAAATCATAGCGTACATTAGGCTACCAACCGCAGACTGATAAGGAACCTTCCTCATATCATCACGATCCTTCTGCGCCTTCAGACAACAATCCTTTGATAACTTGAAGTGACCTCCCAATGGTGTACTAACGACCTTAGCACCATCCATGTTAAACCGCTTGAGTACCTTGCCGATGTACTCAGCTTGAGATAGCTTCAGCTCTCGCCGTTTTCTGTCCCTTGTAATACGCATACCAAGAACTTGCTTTGCAACACCCAAGTCCTTCATAGAAAACTCCCAGAATAATTGTTCTTTCAACTTAACAATTTCTTCCATATCAATACTTGCTACCAACATATCATCTACATACAGAAGTAGAATGACATATGAGTTCCCCGTCTTCTTGATAAAATAACAGTGATCCGCATTGCTCTTCGAATAACCATTTCTGGACATGAATTGTTCGAACTTCAAATACCACTGTCTCGACGCTTGTTTCAAACCATATAAGCTCTTCGTGAGCCTACACACGTGATATTCCTTCCCCTTGACTGAATATCCTTCCGGGTGCTTCATATATATTTCTTCATGAAGATTGCCATGAAGAAAAGCTGTCTTGACATCTAATTTCTCAAGATACAAGTCTTCAACAGCAACTATATTCATCACAACCCGAATAGTAGACATCTTCACCACAGGAGAAAAAATCTCACCGAAATCAACGCCTTCTTTCTGCTGAAAGCCCTTCACCACAAGTCTGGCCTTGAATCTTCTTGAACCATCAGATTCCTGCTTTAGTCTGTATACCCACTTGTTGTGTAATGCTCTCTTCCCCTTCGGTAACCGAACTAAATCCCAAGTTCGATTAACTAATAATGACTGCATCTTATCATCCATAGCAAGCTCCCACTTTCTCTTGGCTTCCACATCTAAAGCCTCCTTGTAACTTTCAGGTTCACCACCACCTGTAAGTAACAAGTAATTTAAAGAATTTACGTACCTTGCCGGAATTCTCGTAACTCTCGGCTCCTTTCGAAGTGTTATTGGAATGTCTAGAACATTAGGTTCCTCGTTCTGATCCGGTGCATCAGACTCAATAATGACTTCTTCATTATCCTCTCGAGAGGGTTCATCATCTTTAATGTTGACACTTTTCTCTTCTTCACCTCAAATCCTTTTCACAGGTACTTTGAAATATTTATATAAGACTTCCTCATTGAATGTAACATTACGGCTCCGGATAACTTTCCGATTCTTCGCATCCCAAAACCGGTACCCAAACTCATCACCACCGTATCCAATAAAAATGCACTTCGTCGACTTTGCATCTAACTTGGTCCTTGTATTTGAATTATCAGGCACATATGAGATACAACTGAAAATACGCAATTGATTAAGGTTTACCACTTTACTGATCCATGCTTCTTCAGGAATTCTAAAGTCTAAAGCCGTCGAATGCCCTATATTAATCAAGTACGTCGCCGTACTAACCGCATCCGCCTAAAAACACTTTGGCAATCCAGCGTTGAGTCTCATACTCCTCGCTCTTTCGTTTATTGTTCAGTTTATGCGTTCTGCAACACTATTTTGTTGCGGTGTTTTGGGAATAGTTTTCTGTGTCCTAATCCCGTTTGATGCACAAAAGTTTTCAAACTCGTCACTACAATATTCACCCCCCTTATCCGATTTGAGACACTTCAGTTTCAACCCGATTTCATTTTCAATTAGAGTCTTCCGCCTCTTGAATTTATCGAACACATTTGACATGTTCTTCACAAAGTAGACCCATAGTTTTCGAGTAGCATCATAGATAAAAGTAACATAGTAGTGAGAACCACTAAGTGAAGACACCTTGGTTGGCCCCCAAAACATCCGTATGTACAAGATCCTGCTTTTCGGGTTTCCTTGATCTTTGAGATAATTTAAAACTGATCTTCTTCTGCTTCACAAGAACACATAAAACTTGAGATCAATCTCAGCAATACCCTCTAGCTTTCCCTTTGTTACCATTATCTTCATCCCCTTCTCACTCATGTGACCGAGTCGTTTGTGCCACGTACTTGTATCAATCCCCAGGGTAGCCGCACAAATAGTGGAAATTGTGTTTTGCGTTGTATATAATGTTCCTTGTCGCAAGCCTCGAGCTACCAACATAGCTCCCTTTGTAACCTTCCAGAAGGTTACGCCAAAGGTACACTCGTATCTGGCATCATCAGCCAATTTGCTAACCAATATAAGGCTACGTCCCAGTTTAGGTATAAGTCGCACATTCTGTAAACCAATGATCCCCCTGAAGGCAACAAAAACCTAGCGTTTCCCTTTTCGGTAATATTGCGTGCACTTTTATCTGCAAGAAAGACCGTACCGAAGTCACCTTTAACAATATTGGTAAGAAAACCTACGTTCGCAGTAGCATGGAAGGAAGCGCCCGAATCAACAATCCAAGATTCGTTAACATCGTCACAAGAAAGTAGTAGAGCCTCGTCAGAACTAACCTCCTCAGTAAGGTTCATTGTATCATTCTCTTCATCATCAATCTTCTTAGAAGAAGAGTTGCAATCTCGCCTGAAGTGACCCTTCTTTCCACAAGTCTAGCACGCACTGGGCGGCTTAGACTTCCCTCTTGACTGTGATCGACCCCTTCCAAATTTTGGCCCCTTTCTGTAAGATTTCCCTCTTTCCTCGACGTTCAACATACTGCCGTTTGAACTCGAATAGGGTTCGGATGTTTTACGCCTATTCTCTTCACTTATAATCAACGAGACTATAGTGTTAAATTTGATGTCTTCCTTCCCAGATGAGTTGCTCACTACTGTAATGAATCCTTCCCAGCTTTCTGGCATCTTCCCTAGAAGAGCCCACGCTTCCACCTCCTCGGTAAATGTGATTTTCACGGATTCCAGTTGAGCATGTATGGTATTGAACTCACTTATATGAGCTTGCACACTACCATTGTCCTTTATCTTTAAAGTAAACAAGCGCCGTAAAAGATGCACCTTGTTTACCCCAGACGGTTCCGAGTACATAGCGGACAACGTCTCCATCAATCCCTTCGTCATCGTAACTTTGGAGATCATGTATAGAATTTGAGATGATAGCGCTAACCTAACGGTTCCAAGCGCTTTGCGATCCAATCGCATCCACTTAGCTTCATCGAAATCTACTGGCTTCATCTCAGCTCCACCCAGCGGTAGATCAAGATCCTTCTGATAAAGGTAATCTTCTATCTGTATCTTCCATACTCCAAAATTAGAACCATTGAACTTTGTGATCTTTAACTTCTCCTGATCAGCCATCGTTCTTCATCACAACAAGCCCTAAACGCTCGCTCTGATACCAATTGTTGAGAATCTGAGTTAACTACTCTTTTCCTCTCGTCAAGAACGATTACGCGGAAATACCAATATAAGAGAATAAACAAGAATCAAGCAAGAATAATAAGACACACAAAAGTTCTAGAGGATGGAAGTAGAAAATCCTTTCGGATAAAAAACCACTCCCGAGCAATTTACTATGTAAATCAAATAGGTTATAATGATCTCTCAAAGCTTTCTCAAAGCTTAATGATGGAGTCTCTCAAACCTTAAAGCTTTTCTAAGATTAAACTCTCACAAGATGATTAATACAATAACCTAGCACCCCTTTTATAATAGAGGGCTCACACCAAGATTATAAACTTTTAATTTTCGTGGGTACAGATCTTTAGGCAAACTCCTACGTCTCACAATCAAACTTTTAAACCGGAGGGAACTTCTAAAGATGTTAAATGGCAATCTCGTTCGAACAAGTCACAAAGTCGTTCGAACGACTTTGTCCTTCTGGGCCAAATTCCAGCAAGCTTGACTCTTCGTTCGAACAGATAACAATATCGTTTGAACGAATCTAACCAGTTTCCAGTCTTGACCAAACATAGCTTCGAGTTCATACCTTAACAACCCCACTATTCATTAATGTATTGGGGATCAAGTACTTTGTAGTTCAATTATTTACAATGTTTTTATTTTTTGCTCGAAGGCTTACATCTTGAATTCAAAACCTGATAGTTCATCCTCAAGGGCCGCAACTTCAGCATAAAATGCATCTAACTTTTCCCGTAAATGCTGCTCTTGGTCTTGTAGTTGTTACTGCTCTTGGTCTTCTACAAATACTCCAATCTCTAGCTATCAAATCTTCTGCATATACTGCAGTCTATAATAAACTATAATTAGTTCAGTGTGCCAGCTTAACAAAAAATTCGAGGGTAAATCGTATACCAATAATACAGTATTCACAAAACTAAAATTAAAGCATAAGTAGGTTACATAATCTATAATACGATTGAGAAGCTTTAGATACCAGAAAAGTACGAAGAACACCAATTGGATTGGGAAAATAGAGAATTCGATTATTTATAACGAAGTAATTACAATGAAAAACTCTCTAACCCTAGGTTTCTCTCAGAACTCTTTCCAGATCTAACATAACCCTTGAAAATAAACTAAGTTCCCTTTATATACTAGGGAACTCGAAAATCATTAAAAAATTGATCTCAAGGCAAAACACTGCCAAAGTCATTCGAACAAACTAGGGAGTCGTTCGAACGACTTTACGCTTAATTGGTTTAAAACCCTAGAAATTAGACCACTCATTCGAACGAAATCTCAACTCTTTCGAACGAAATATAGCTTTGCGCCAAATTTCCAGTGAGGTGAACTTTGGTCGTTCGAACGAAAATATAAGTCGTTTGAACGACTTTGGTTTCCTGGGCCAAATTCCAGAGGGGTGGAATTTGGTCGTTCGAACGACTCTCAACCTCGTTCGAACAACTCTGACTAAAATCCAAATTACAAATAGATCCTCCTGGATCATGACTCCCCCTTTTAGAAGCCTTGAGCTCCTGCTCAAGTTAGAACTGGAGATGTGGGAATGCGGCCATGCCCAATTCCCTACTGTACTACTTTGACTTACTAGGTAGCTGACCCTTCTTCCCAACGCGGAATGACTCAATACTACCCCGTCTTATTGTATAAACATTCCTCTCTATAATGCAATCATCCTACAATTGATCCTTTCTTTCCATCTATAAGTTATCAACTTCGGTAGACGAGTGTCGATTGTAGAGTCTTCATCTAACAAAGATGGCTCAAGCAGCTTCAAATGCTCGACATTAATCACCGAATACATCTTCATTAAAAGTGGCAAATCCAACTAGAATGCATTGTCACCAATCTTCTTGAGTATCAAAAACAGACCATAACAGATAGGTTTGAGCTTCTTACCTTCCCCCTTAAGCCGTTCCTTACCCAAATACAACCAAACGAGGTCGCTCTCTTGAAAAGTACACACAACCCGATGCTTGTCATGGTGAGCCTTATACTTTGCTTGAGTCTTATTCAACTGAGCTTCAACCGCCCTATGAACTTTGCTTATCTTCTTAATGGAATGCTGAGCTTTAACCTGCTCCTCTTCCTCCTTCCCTTGCACCGTCTTGTTGCCAAGACTAAATGCCAAATTAAAAGGGCTTTACGGCAAGTATCCCAAACAAACTTCAAAAAGAGGAGGAACCATAAATCGCCCGGTTGAACGTAAACTGAAGATACGGTAAACTCTCATCCCAAGTCTTAAGATGCTTTGAATGGAATCCCCGTAATAAATATACCAAAGTGCGATTAACTACCTATGTTTGCTCGTCAGTTTGCAGATGAAAAATGGTACTTCTCATCAACTTAGTGTCCATCATCCCCCACAACGATTTCCAGAAATTCTCCAAAAAGTGGTATCCCTATCAGAAATAATAGAAGGGAGCCCGAAATACCTCCAGACGTCTCTAAAAAATAATCATGCCGCTCCTTCCCCTGTGACAGTCTTCTGGCATGGAATAAAAGCAATCATCTTGCTAAATTGATCCACCACCACAAACAAATAATCATTCTTTCACTTGGCCATGGGCATACCCCCATAAAATCCATCGAATTGCTCTCCCATGGTCGACTAGGAACTGGCAATGGTAAGTACAGTCATATCTTCATATTGGAAGGCTTCGATGTATTGCATAGCATGAAACCACGAACTACACGAGCAACATCCACCTGCATCTTCATCCAATAGACATAACGCTGCAAATTCAAAAAAGTCTTCTCAACCACAAAATGACCTGCCACCCGAGAATAATGTGCCTTTCGAATCCACTGCAAATGGCATCCACTCTCAGGAATACATAGTAGACTGCCTTTGTATATCAAACCATCCTTCAGAACATACTCGTATGTCTTGCCTTGCAGCTGCTTCTTGTAAATTACACTGACCTCCTTGTCGTCGTCATACCCTGAAACGTACTCAGAAGGATCAATAGGCTGGATCTGTATAGCTACCAACAAAGCAAAACTAGTTAGTAATAGAGGTCGAGATAACATACCAGCCAACTTATTGCCTACTCCTTTCTTATACTTAATCAATAAGGTAAACTGTTTAAGGTAAGACCCTGCACAGTGCAAGTTTGGACTTCGTTAAAGGTACGACATCCACTTCATATGGATATCGTACCTTTGACAAAGTCCAAGATTGGACTTCACCAGTGTTAGCATTGCATAGTGCAAACGGAAGATTACAGATGCCAATAATAATAAATCCGAGATAGACTAGCTCCCGTTTCCCAAACTCGCACTTCTTCCCATTTAGAAAAAGCTGTTGTGATCGCAACACACCCAACACTTTGCGTAAATTCCCAAGGTGTTCCTCCCATGTACGACTATATATTAAGATATTATCCAAATATACAATCACAAAATCATTAATAAAAGCACGAAGTACCTCATTCATTAGCCGCATAAATGTCGCTGGAGCATTACATAACCCAAAAGGCATCACCAACCACTTAAATAAGCCCTGTTTGGTTTTGAACGCTGTCTTCCAAGTATCTTCTTCCCGAATTCTAACTTGATGGTAACCCAACTTAAGATCCTACTTAGTAAAAAATCGAGCCGCCTGTAACTTATCCCAAAGCTCGTCAATCTGTGGAAACGGATAACGATTCTTCACCGTGATCTCGTTCAACGCCCGATAATCTACACACATTCTCCAAGACCCATCCTTTTTCGGTACCAGTAACACCTGTGAACCACAAGGTAAGCAACTTGGATTAATAACTCCTTGCTCCAGGAGTTCATGTACTTGTTTCTTGATCTCATCAGACTCTGTAACAAAAGTTTTATATAACCCAATATTGGGTAGTGGCTCACCATTCACCAAGGTGATATCATGCTCCACATCCCTCTAACGCGGTATCCCTTCTATGCGCAGAAACAAGTCTTCATACTCCTCTTGCAACTCCCCATATCGGTTTGTTGTTTAGGAGACATTTCCAAAGTAGACAACAATTAGCCGACAGACTCTCTTGAATCGGTCGCACCAACAACAATACAAATTTGCTACTCACATTAATCAACCTCTTCGCCTGAGTCGCTGTTACCAAATTACTGATGGTGATATGTTCCTTGCACACATTAATATGAAACTCAGTCCCATCCTTTATCAGACGATACTTGCGAGCTCGATGGTAAAGGATGACATCTCGGTCCCAAAGATATGGGCTACCCAAGATAACTTGGACACATGTCCAATGGAACCACCTCACATGTCACTTCGTTAATAAACTTCTCAGTAATCGTAAACTTGAACGTACACTGCTTAGTGATCTTCAACTCCGCGTCTTTCTGAATCCAACCCAAACTATACGGCTTAGGATGAGCCACAGTAGCCAAACCCATCTTCTTCACCACCGCCTCAGAAATTAAATTCTTCTGACTACCCGGATCAATGATGGCCTCGACTAAGCTTTACTTCACTTGAATACTGACATAGAAAAGCTCTTCCCGACTCGCCTTGTCAATAGCTTGAGGTTGTTTGAACATTAGAGTAAGTTTAGGATTTGGCATATCTAAATCTGGAAGATCCACAATCGCTGCGGCTAGTGCATATTTTTCTTTTTTGCCCTTCTCCTCCTTCAGCCGAAGCTCCGGGTGAAGTTTCCAATATTTATCAGAATTGTACCCATTAGCCTTACAATGACTACAGATAGTCCCCTTGAAAGAAGACCCCTCTCCTTTGGACTCCCCTTTTTGATCAAACTTTCAATTAGCCTTGTACCCCGACTTGTTCTTGTCGACTTTCTTGTCGCTCTTCAAGTACGTACCTTCAATGGAAATTGCTTTAGCGGTAGCATCCTCGATATTTTCCACTTTAAAGAGCTTTAATTCTCTTTTAATAGACTTCGACAAACCCCCTGTATACTTCATGAACACGTCGTACTCATCCACGCCAATATAAAAAACCAACGCTTGGTTATGAAACTCTGTAGTAAATTATTGTACGGATTGCCCAAACCTTTGGTGTAAATTATGCCATTTGTACCATCGCTCTTGTTCATACCCAATTGGATAGAATTACTTCCTAACCAAAACCTTGAATTCCTTCCAACTCAGACTTTCGACATCGCTCTTGTCATTTCCGGTAGGATTTCCACCATGTTAGTGAGTGACTTGTGAATTTCAAAGTAGAGAAACAAATCTTCTGAGCGTTTGAAAATATTCATCTACAGAAAAATAGGACTCTAACCTATCTAACCAATTATCGAATTTCTCGGCATCGACGGAACCATCGAATACTAGAATCTTAATCTTAAAGCCAATACGAGGATTACCCATATGATTCATTGACTTACCAAAACCAAGCTAGGTCTTTGTGTGATATAAATTTCTTTGTATCCCTAATGGGTAGTTCCACTTGTTAAAGAGCTTTTTGGGTGATAAAATCCCGCAAGTCTCTAAGAGTTTTTACCTTTACTAATGTTGAAATGAAAAGAAATTTAAACACGTCAATAGGTCAATCCAACCACAACAAATATTTTATTAGAGCAGCGTGTATTTGCACAGTCCACACGACTTCATTTTCCTAGTGCCGGGGCGGAGCGGATATGAACCCCTTCTAGATGTCAAGATTTTAGAGAAATACCAACCTACGGGAAGTGTTTCCCGGTATAGCTGTGGCCGCCCCTTCACTTAGGGGGCAAAAAGAATGATGGAGGAACTGATGCTTTGAGCTTTGCGTATTTTCTGTCCCTGCACTTTTTTGCTTTGCAAGGCCAAACTCCTCCTTAAAACCAACACCACTGACTAAAAGTACTTTTGGAATTCTTTGCCTGGACTAGAGGAGATGTGGCTATGATGATACACTTCAGTGCTCCAACATGGAATTACAACTTAGATGATGTAAAGAAACTGTAAAATATTCTCAAACAAAGGGATAGAGCAATAACCCAAACCAAGAATTTGAGTTTTCTTAAGCACCAACCCAATAATGTGTACAAAAATCACTTGGTGCCGAGATAAATCTGTGCAGCAATATCATGCAACCAATGATATGCACACAATTTTGTGCAAATAGAAAATTCAAAGAGGTGCAAAGAGATGAGATTGGTGTACCATCACCTTCCTTAAGCACCAACTTAGTGATCTAGTCTTGAAGATTTTTTATTATTATTCTTGCATACCATCACTAAAATTATGAAGCAAGCACCTTGTATCCAATACTAATGTAGGTCAAAATACTTATTGTTTCAAACTAGACATGAGAAATTTAAAATAAACCCAACACTTTAAAGAACAAACGTTGGTACTGTTGGACCCGAGTTTCAAAACACAATTGTAAAGTATACGTTGGTAACAATGACCCCACGTAAATCAACTATAACACTAAACCTCCTAAATAGAATATAAAATAGACGTTGGTAACCATGACCCACCCACTCAAACAAAACAGCCACGAAGCTAAAGTAGCACCAAAAACCACAATTAATTAATTTATTTTTTTAAAGAAAATTAGAAACACTTAAAATAGCATTACCGGGCCACTATACTACAACTTACTAAACAATAAATTTAGAACTCATTAGTAAGATATGAACGGTATTATAAAAAATTAACAAAGAAAATTCGGTATTAGAAAATATAGTCTTCAATGATACCTCCCCGGCAACGACGCCATTTGATAAGATGTTTTTATGGCCTCTAGCAAAATACCCGCTCAAAGTACAATTGTCGAATTGTATCACAGATGAGTGGGATCGAATCCACAAGAAGGTTTGGGAAAAATAAATACTTTCTAGGCCGAATTACGGTTTTGTAATAGATAAATCTAAAAGGAAGAAATAACAACTAATTATAAAACTTAACGAGAAAGAGCCAAGGTTCGAACTTGGCCTCTACTTTTCAAAACACTAATCGATATACAACTAGATCCTAATATCTCCACCCATCATATGTTCGTGTAAAAACACATACGATATTGTAAAATAAACCACTAATCTATGGTCAAACAATTAGTGGTTATGCTTTTAAGTGATGGTGAAGAATGTCTTAGAAAATTATCAACTCAACAATGGCAAGGCTTGAGTTAGTTATCTAGTATTTTCTCTTTCTAGATCTCCAAATCAAGTCTACGGTTAGTAGCACTTGTTTGTATCAGAAGTTATCGTACACCAAACTGAAGCTATGGTCAAACTTTTGATATGATGCACTAACTTACCAATCATAATACTAAAATAAAACTAATTAGAACCTAATTATTATCAACTATTACTCATCTAAGAAGAGGCCTCATCCTAGCCTTAGCTAGGAGATTAATCTCTCATCTCGTACTTCATCGCATTAACAACTAAAGAAGACATTAACAAAAATTAAACTAAAACAGAAGAAGAGACAATTAAATAAAACTAAGACTTAATTTTTTCTAAACTTGCTCTAATATGAGATGCCCAATTACAATGGGGGGAGGGTTCCTTTTATAGGAGAAGGAACCCAAAATTTAGAAACTATACATTAAATTGTAAAGAATATTTTCACAATAATATCTACTAATTTTACAACCAATCACCTAAGATTCTTGCATATTAACAACTAAAGAAGACATTAACAAAAATTAAACTAAAAGAGAAGAAGAGACAATTAAATAAAACTAAGACTTAATTTTTTCTAAACTTGCTCTAATATGAGATGCCCAATTACAATGGGTTCCTTTTATAGGAGAAGAAACCCAATTTAGAAACTATACATTAAATTGTAAAGAATATTTTCACAATAATATCTACTAATTTTACAACCAATCACCTAAGATTCTTGCATATTAACAACTAAAGAAGACATTAACAAAAATTAAACTAAAAGAGAAGAAGAGACAATTAAATAAAACTAAGACTTAATTTTATAGGAAAAGAAACCCAAAATTTAGAAACTATACATTAAATTGTAAAGATTATTTTCACAATAATATCTACTAATTTTACAACCAATCACCTAAGATTCTTGCATATTAACAACTAAGGAAGACATTAACAAAAATTAAACTAAAAGAGAAGAAAAGACAATTAAATAAATCTAAGACTTTATTTTTTCTAAACTTGCTCTAATATGAGATGCCCAATTACAATGGGGGGAGGGTTCCTTTTATAAGAGAAGGAACCCAAAATTTAGAAACTATACATTAAATTGTAAAAAATATTTTCACAATAATATCTACTAATTTTACAACCAATCACCTAAGATTCTTGCATATAATTCCCTTAAGTAATGTTGAGATCTTTCTTCATGGAAACTTTTGCATATATCTTCAATATAAAATATCTTCAAGGATCTTGGATGCAATATATTCTTTGATCTTATTCTCTAAGAATATTTGTGTATATATTTCTTTAATCTTGAGTGTGTCTTGGACTTTTTGTGATATGAACTACTGGAGAAACTTTTACTTGACTTTAAGAGTTTGGTTTCAAATATCCATCTCTAATAGCTGCAATCAAACAAACGTACATAAGTACCCAAAATTAAATATAAACATACAAACGTACATGCTCGGGTATATTAAAAATGTCATAATTATGAGCTCATCAATACTATCACTATAGTTCTTACAAACTACAAACTTCCACCTATAACTCTTATCATCTGTAATCTGCTTCGTTTGACTGAACTATACACAATAAAGCCTATGAAAAATCTGTCTAAATCATGTGTTCCTCTGTATTGCTTATCCCAAAGCAATGTCAGACGCCACACAACAACAAGCTCTATTGCTGAATCCCACTCAAACCTAGCCTGATATTTTAAGCAGTTGTTGAAGATTGTACGTAATAATCTTACATGTTTTCATATGACTCCAGCTAGTACGGTCATCTAGCTCGCAACCATGTACCTTTTTGTCATTACATCGTCAATAGTATTACTCCATTTCAATTGAGCATCCAATCAAATAGTAATTCTTCGTCATCTTATAATTTTTCAAATATCAAGTAAAAACTATGCAAGGTATAGTTTTGGCATCTTAAGATCTATGAACGCAAGAAATATAAAACATATAGAAACGAGACTTGCGTAGTCTTTTAGCATCATCTAACCTCCTGCATTTATTTATTTTTGGAGCAAGACTACCCTGGGCTACAGTCCGGACTAGCCTACTCTACAGCCCGGGCTAGCCCACTCCTAGATACTGCCGTGTGCACCATTGGAATTAATGTTGGTATATCCCTGCAAACCTAATATGATAATTCTCAGTACACAGTTGGCCATAAATTTTGCTGGCAAAAAACTATTCGAAAATGGTCTATCAAAGATGATGAAGAGGTTACATTTTTTCCTAGAGATCGATAACAATGAAAAGATAAGTTGTTCTTCGTGCTACTGGATTAAGCATTATATAGTTACTGTAGTGGCTTATTTCCAATACTCGACCTAAACCCAGATTTTGACCTTCAGCCCGATTGGATGTAAAAGGCAGTTCTGAAACTCAAGCTCAGGTCTCAAGCATTCGACCATCACGCATTTACTCGACCTCGTCAACAAACAGGTGGCCATTTATGAAACATTATGGAGCGGTTTCAAGGAATAAGAATTACTCAAGCCGTTACTCGACCATTATGAAGACCATTATGAAGACTCATCAAAACCTGATATTGTAAATTCCTCATTAAAGTAAATAGCGTCATGTATAAGACCTATAAGTAGGACCAGAGATCTACAGATTGAAGAGGCTTCTCTAAAGGCTACTCTGAGACCTTCTAAGAGACTTTTTCTACATCTGTCTCTCTATGTAATAGCTAACAGTCATCAACAAAGATCTCTCTCTTTCTAAAATCTTCAGGAGAGGTCGTGGTTTTTAACCTATTCAAGGGTTTTCCACGCTAAATCTCGTGTTAGTTACTTTTAGTTCTTAGCTAGCATTTTATATTTCAAGGGTGTAAGGCACTATCTTCGTCCAATACAAAAATAGGCTATTACAGTTACCTTGTTGGGTTTTACCAGGGCTGCCGGCATATACACTAGTGACATGTACTAGAAAAAATCAAGCAACCCTCGCATTCGACTGTAAATGTTCCATAATATATCCGACTAAACTTTCTACCAAAAAAAAAAGGTTAAACATTATATGGCTTCCTTAAGTTCCCAGCTGGGTTAATCCAATGTTGAAGCAAGGCAGATAGTTGCGCTTGAGATTTAATAAGAACGAACTACCACACCACAACTGCGAAAAATGGAGAATAACAAACTCATTTTGAAAATTCATATGACACAAGTGTTTTTTTTTTTTTTTTTTGTTTTGTACTGCACCGCTTGAGTCACTTCGAAGGGCTGCCTACATACCCCGTATTGGGGATCAAGTACATTGTAGTTCAATTATTTACAATGTTTTTATTTTTTGCTCGAAGGCTTACATCTTGAATTGAAATCTGATAGTTATTGTGAAGGGCCGCAACTTCAGCATACGATGCATCTAACTCATCCTCAGTTTCCGAAAACAGCGCACCAATATAATTTGGAAATCGTCTTCTTGACATGGCAATCGCAACCCACCTTCTTGCTCGAACCCATACTCCTCCGCTGCTCTTTCCATTAAACCCTAAAATCGGTAGAGCCAAAAGCTCACTGGGATCACGAACCTCCGCATGTTTTGTCCAACGTACACCGCTACAGATCCTTTGGAGACATCTTTCTTCTTGAACTGCTTCCCATAACAACGCACCATAATATCTTGGAAATACTCTTCATCACAGGGTAATCGTAACCCCCCTTCTTGTTTGAACCCATACTCTTCCGTTGCTCTCTCCATCAAAACCCTAGAATACGGCAAAGAGAAAAAGCTCACTGGAATCACAAACCTCCGCCTGCTCTCTCCAACGTAGACCGCGACAAACCCTTTGGGAACATCTTTCATGCTCTTTGTTGGTAAAACTCGAAGTAATCGAAGGAAAATACTAGTAGTCATAATCAAAAGATCTGAGATCAAAACTAGGTTTTTAATACATACAGCTTTGTGTTGCATGCAGGGCTATTTATAGTTATCTAAACTTCTGAAACAAGTTGAATAGTGTGATAAAGTCGGTGTTAGCATAAGGTGACCCACCCTCACAAATCTCTCCTATGTTTAATAATTTACTGTGTGACCATACAGGCCCATTAGTAGTTATTTAGGCAGGGTTATTAGCCTAGCCTAGCCTAGCCTAGCTGCATAGGGGACCTATTTTTTATTTATCGAAGGCTGTAATAATCACACTAGTAATACAAGCGTATACTATGTAGCAGGTACACACATATAACCCGTTGAATTAGACCGATAAGCGCTTACAACCCTTTGCTTTTTGGTACAAAATACCGGCACGCCCGACCTACTTGTTGTGTGACTTTAATGGTGCATTTGATGTTTCTACCTCAGTACTTGCCAAAAATGTTATATTCCTACTTTTGTGGATGAAAAATTCAAGATTCTTCCAATACCTAAATCAAAAATGTTATGTACTTTAAGACGAGAAAAATATTATGGCGTATGCCTACAAGTGCTCCGCCCCGGTTGCTTAACTATAGATTGTTGATAGAATGGATGATCATAGAATAAATATGGATACTCGAGACCACAAATTCTTGAGTGAGTCAAAAAATATTGCACAACGTCTATCAATGTTAGCGCATCTACTCCCTCCTCCAAAACCAGATGCTAGACTTCCCAGGGAAATAGGAATTGTATTGGTGAGTACAACCCTATGTCTTGTATGTGTGTGGACTTGTATACGTTGCCTCATCAAAACCTCTAGTCACTAAAAAAATCCAAGACCAAAAACTGTACTATTAGGAAATTGAGTACAACACGCATGTGTCCACATCAAGATGGGATTACTCCTCCTGACGTCGATGTTCCTCGAAATATATCTCCAAGAGATGTATCTCTCTGATATATTAATGAGTATAAACTTTCGCATGCAGATTTTGTGTGCCATCTTCTTAAACATATGTATTGCAAGAGTCTTCGTAGCTCTTGTTATGTGATCTTCTGAAGAGGTTTAAATAACATCAATCTCATTTGCCTTCTATAATTCATAAGTGTAAAAGGTCTTCGGTGAAATGTGTTTTGTTCTGTCGCCTTTGATAAATCCGCATTTGACTTGAATGATCCACAAGCCGCACTATTGTCTTTATAAAAAGTCATTGGTTTATCTTAGATAGAACTTATGCCACAACTTCAGTTGATGTGATGTATCATGGAGTACTGTAACCAAAAATATTCTCTGCCAGCTTCATAAAGTGCAAAAAAAATTGCGTGGTTCGGGGATGTAGTAACTAACGTCTACTTCATTAATCTCCAAGAATTTGGAGTATTTCATACATAACACATAGTCCATCTAACAATGGCTTCTTTATAGGTCTGACAAGTATATATCCTGCATCGGCGTACCCTATAATTTTACGTTTACCATTTTTTGAGTAGAACAGACCCCAGTCTTTCATGCCAGATACCTCAGAATGTGCTTGACCTCATTTTATTGCCTTTGGGTAAGAGTAAAACTATTACAAGTCAACCAGTTCACTGCGAATGAGATATCGGTTCTAGTATACCCGGCTAAGTATAGAAAACCAATAATAGTTTCTAGATAAGGTGCCTCGACCCTGGGAGTTCCTCACCCTCATCAGGAGTCCCTGTCCTCATCCAAGTGATGGACAACCATAAGTGACTTAGCACCGTGTGCTGGATCCATACCGAAGCGTTTAGATAACTGTCTCGGTATATATCGATTGGTGTACGCGTATCCCACTACCAAGATGTTCGATCTGCAAATCGCCACAATACTTAGTTTTCCCAAGGTCTTCCATTTTAAATTCCTTCCCAAGGTATTCGGCGGCTCTCGCGTTCTCTCCTGAAGTTCCAATGATATCCAAATCATCTAGTATACTATTATGATTACTAAGCCAATATTTGTATTCTTAATGAAAATATATTAACAGATAAAACTATTTGCAAAGTCCTCGATCTTTAAATATCAGTCAGCTTAATGTGTCCTATGAGCCCTAATTACTTTAAGCCAACAATGAGTTATCCAATTTTATTATGAACCCACCTCGTACGCCAGGCTTAATTGCTTCCAGAAGCTTACACCCCTTGGGTAGCTTCATGTAGATATCCATATCTAGTTTCTCATATAGATACATGGTAGCCACATAAGACACATGTCTAACTTTCCATCGATAACTAGCAGACAGATCAAGTACCAGAACATTATATCTTCCATAATCGGAGAGTAGGTCTCATTATAAATGATATCAGATCTTTTAAAGTGATTTTGGGCAACTAGTCTTACCTTGGCCTAATGATATCTTTGAGTTCATTGTGCTTTCATATTAATTCTCATTTGTAACTGATCGATTATAAAACCGACATCTTAAAAGACCCAAAAGCGTACGGTGTACCGTTAAGTACAAGAGAAAGCGGGGTCGTATCCTATGAGACTTGTGGTGTGAATTATACTTTCAAGCTACTAGTTCTATCTAATAACAATACATTTGTTTTGTTGGTAGTCAAGTAAAGAAAGTAAAATACTAGAAAATAAGAGTTTTATGAGTCGGAGTAAGAACCAAGGCTTAGATTCCACTCTACCCTTTATAGCCGTATGATAGCATAAATAATTAAAGTAAATTACGAGTTCCCGTATCGCATATCCTTGGTCGGGCATATGCAATACATCAAAAGATAAAAGAGATTTAGTGATTGGGAACTACCTATAAACCAACTTACTCAACCATGGTCCGATTGATAAGTATAGATTATGTTCTCTTCTCCATGTTCCTAACCTATCTTGTTATGGTCAAACAAGATGGTTACTTAGATTTATTACTCATCCTAATCCTAGCTATGGTCAAGCATAGGACGAAAGAATACTAATATGCAATATTTCAGGATAAAGAGAAACTAATTACTCTAACTAAGCTATACAATCTACACTAAGGCTACATTGGGTGGAGCTTCCTTTAGCCTTGATTAAGAGGTTTAGCTACTCAACCCTTTGATCATTGCCATTATACTATTACTACAATAAGAGTAAAAGATAAGAAAAAGAGAGAATAAGAACTTTATTGCTTAATGAACCTTGATATTTACACTCTCCAAGCTTTCTTTTCATGGGTGGGATTCCCCTCCTATTTATAGAGTATATGAAGGTTTACAAAATATCACATAAATGAGAAATCCCCTAAACAATGCCTTCCCTTATGCATAAAATATAAAAGCTTTAAAACTTCATAGTCTATGCCTTGGCCCATGCATAAAATTATATGACTTGATGATCTCCATTAATGTCTCTTCAATGCTTCTCCATGGGCTTTTGGTTGACAACTTCAAATGAGAATCATTGTTGGAGTGTGTCACCCTTGTTCTTTGCTGAAAACCAGAAAAATGTACGACTTGTTTATCATGTGTCCGATTTCTATAAATACAAACAAAAACACTATTAATACCACATTTATTTAATAAATGACTAGGTAGATATAAATTTAGGAGTTGTACACGTAAATATTACATGTCTATCAGTAACCGACAGGCTCTATGACATCACTTCGCATTATGCCAGCAAGATGAGCTTCACCTGGATTCCATATATCCACTTTGTCCAATGTACAACAACATACAGTCGTTTGCAGTAAGTGGTTCTAATCCTCATCTTCAATGGCGAACACAGCAGCAAATGTGAATACCTTGTCAACAAATCACTATTGAACAGTCCTACTGATAAGAAGTTTTTTAGGGGTCCTTTAGCAAAATTTTCGTTTAAAGTACGGTTATCGAATTGTTGCACGGATGAGTGGGATCGAATCTACAGGGTGGTTTGGGAAAATAAATACTTTCTAGGCCGAATTGCAGTTTTATAAGTAGGGCTGGCAATTTAACCCACCCCGCTGGATCCCCGCCCCGCCCTTAATGAGGTGGGTTTGGTATGACTATAACGGGTATGGGGCGGGTTTGGTTTAAAAAAAAACCTCATTTATTTATTGGGGAAGGTCTGGTTTTAAGCTCAAATAAATGGGGCCCCATCACCCAACCCAGTTATAAAGGATATGACTTGAATACCCTTTAAGTTAAACCTAATTTTAAAGATATGTTAGTTAAGTCCAGCATTATGTCTCCTCTCCTGTCTTCATTTTAACCTCCAGCCTCCTGTGTTCTGTCATCAGTTTCTATTCATTTTAACCTCAAAACAACATTCTTTACCAAACTAACTTTCATTTGTAGCTCAAGTCAAGTGAGTATTATTATTTTAATAGATCTATGATAAAACTTACATTCTTCTTCTAACAAGAAGATTTTGGATTTATCTTTCTTTCTTTCTTCATAGATCAAAATAAAGAAGAGAAAAAATAAAAAAAAGATCTTTATTTGAAAGGTATCCATTCTTTCTTTATGAATCAATTGGTATTCTCATCTCTTTTGATTACTGCTACTACTTGCTTTCATTAAAAAGATTGTTAATTTGTAGCTTTTAGTTAGAATTCTTCAAACCTCGTTTCCTCTTTTTACTCAACTAGTGACTCATTTCATTTCATACCAATTCTGATCATCTATGTACCAGTATTCATCTCCATCTATGTACTCCATCATTACAATCGGTATGAAACTCAATTCAATTTTAAACCCAAAACTACATTCTTCACCAAGCTAACTTTCATTTTTAATAATTTTTTTGGAAAATGGTTTTCATCAAGCCTCACACCAATCTTATGATGTCAAATGTTTTCATTTTTCTCTTCTGAATCGCATCCTATCTTTGGTGTATTAATAATATCTGTGTTTCTTTAAAATCTTATAAAACTTAGATTCTATTGACAACATTAAATAATAATGTATCAAACATATGTATTTTTAAACGGGTGTTAAATAGGTGTTGGGGCGGGTTTGTTATTGGCAAATTTAAATGGGGCAGGTTTGGGTATTCTCTATTTAAGTTAAATGGTATTGGGGAGGGTTTAGGAATATGGTAATTTAGCAGGTATGGGGATGGTATTACTCCACCCACCCCAAACCCGACCCATTGCCAGCCCTATTTATAAGAGATGTATTGAAAATAAAAAAATAATAAGAATAATTAACAAGAGAATTACTACGACTAGAATTCGACCTAACCAAAACAATAATATTAATTATGTAGCTTTACTAGGTAGATTATTCATGTCAAAAATCTTGGGTAGGGCATTTTTGATGTAAATGTCAATCTTAAATCCATGGTTAGGCATCTAAGGTTTGGTCAAATTAGGTTTTACTTAATCCGATGTGCAGGAGAAATTCTTCCAACTATGGTTAAGCTTGGTCAAATTTCTCTTACGAGTTCTTTTCGTGTTTGCCCTAAAATTTGGTTTAATGGTTATAACACTAGATTTTGGCTAAATAGTCTAAATTCACTTACTAGTTATGGTTAAGCCTAGAAGTAGATTATAACTATATTAGAAGATTACAAAAGAGAACCAATCATAGCTAAAAGAGATTAGCATTCTATCATTCCCAAGATCATTGCATGAACTAGCTAACTATTTACAAAAGAAAATAAAAGAAAGATGAGACAATTAAATAAAACTAAAACTTTATTTCTTCTAAACTTGCTCCAATATGAGATGCCCAATTACAATAGGGGGAGGGTTCCTTTTATAGGAAGGAACCTAAATTTAGAAACTATACATTAATTCAAAATAATATTTTCACAATAATTTCTTTTAATATTACAACCAATCACCTAAGATTCTTGCATATAATTCCTTTAAGTGATGTAGAGATCTTTCTTCATGGAAACTCTTGCATATATCTTCCATTAAAATATTTTATAGGATCTTGGACGCAATATCTTCTTTGATATCATTCTCCAAAAATATTTGTATATATATTTCTTCAATCTTGAGGCCAAATATAATGTGTCTTTGACTTTTTGTGCTATGAACTGTTGAAGATACTTTTACTTAACTTTAAGAGCTTGGTTTCAAATATCCATCTCTAATGGCTACAATCAAATAAATGCGCATAACTATCCAAAATTAAATAAAATGGACGACTAAAATACATGTTCGGGTATATTAAAAATGTCATAATTATGCGCTCATCACCTATATGTGTTATTACAAACTTTAATAGATAGAAATCTCTTTATTATCATATGTATGTGCCACCCCGAGGATGTCTTATAATGCATCAACTGGTCACATAACTAGTACTGCCTTGTCAATGAGTGGTTCCATCCTCGATGAACCAACAACACCATTAGCCGTATTGGTCCCTTATTCTACTCCTCCCCGACTCATAATATTTTCTTCCAATGGTGTATGCACTAAGCTTTAGATTTGTTTGCGAGATGCATACTAAATCCCTCGGAACGTTCAACTGTGTAGGTGCATTACTTGCAGGTATATGCATTTATAGTACTTCAACAATGTCTATGAATGTGTTAATAGCATTCATTTGTGACATGTTGCAAGTGTATAATCCGTTGAACCTCATTGTTACTTATCTTATGTAAAGGGATCTAGATGAGACAGCGATGGTGTATCTCAAGATTTCTTGGGACCTTCTAAGGCATCATCTGTCATATCTTCCCCTAATATCGGGAACTATAGTCTCATCAAGGTGATAATCTGCCTCACAATAAATACTTCTCCAGTGGCTTTCAAGTATCTATCAATAGATGACAAATCATAACCTACATAATACCAGGATAACGTTGGGGACCCAACTTCATGCATTGTAGAAATTTTCTCGACACCTGTATGGTACATATAAATGTGCACGAAAGGGCGAAACTAGGATCCTACCCATTTACTAGTTGCTTTGGAAAAGTATTGATGATTCGTTATCGACAGACAAACCCTAATCATTATTGTGGGGAGAAAGAATACATGACCCACACACTAGCCAGAAGCTGTGAATGTAATAACAGTGGCTCAACGATCAACTCTACTCGCTTAATTAGGTTCTCTGCCAACCCGAGTTGGGTATGGAATAGGGTACTCTCGATGCTCAATCACCGATCCCATTAGCATTATAATAATCATCAAAAACTTGATAGATAAACTCGTCAGCTTTGTCAAGTCGTATCAACTTGATCGGTCGATCCAAGAACTAAGCCTGTAATTAAATAATCTAAGTGAAAAGTCGTGCTAACATTGTGATCCTAATTGTTAACAATAGGCAAACACAAGACCATCTCCAAGCTTATGACCATAAAAATACTCAAATGGGCTACTATGTGGAAGGATAGGTCCACATAGGTCTCCATGAATGTGTTAGAGATAAAGCTAGTGATCTCACTCCACCTTGGTCATACAAAAAAGAATAATAGACTTTTCTTGAAAATAATTGTTACCGTACACTCTCTGGATCTTCTCCCCTTTTAAGAAAAGTTGAAATATATTCTCTATAATCCCCCACATTATTCTTGCCTAGAGGAGTATATTAGATACCGTTCCAATAATGTATTCTAACCTTTGGACGTGAAGGTAATGCACAGAACCAGACTGCCATGTTCTCATACTGTCTTTACTTGATAACTAGTATCATGTATACCCCTACAACTTAGAAAAATTTGATTAGATTTATTATTATATAAAGAAGACTAGATACCCTGTAACGTATTGTAAGAGAGTAATATCGGGACACTCCCAGTACCTTTTATCATGTTGGTGATGAACAATAATATTTATGACATTCCCGATGCACATTAAGGTCAAAGACTAGAAATATGTCCATATCTCAAAATGATCAAGTGTGTGGTAGTCTCTCTGACATTTGTCGCCACTCATCCAATTACCAGTGAATGCTTTATGAGCAAATAGATCCATTAGGGCAGGTTGTGATTCTCAACCAATAGCTCATGGTTCTCAACCAACAGTTTGTTGTTTTACTCAGAGATGAGAAAACTTAAATCAGGTATGTGTGTGCAGTAAACTTTTACTAACGAATATTGCCTCGAAAGTGCAAGATTGAAAGCGTGAAAAATTAACATAATATTCTTAATATTTCTGTCTACCTCAACTATTTCTTCACATAAAATCATAATGGAGTTGCACTGCCGAATAAAAAATTTATCGCAGTCATATAATACTAGAATAGGAACATATTCTATTTGTAGGCCTTCCTGAATATCGTAGCGAAAGTACAAACAAAGTGTGAGCTTTACTTATTAGAGACTCATTGTTCTCAACAATAGTCTTATCCAAATTTTACAGTGGTAGATGGATCTCAGTATCTATACATGTTAAGTTTGTTTGCATCAAAATAGAGTTGCAGTATGGGAAGTACTCAATCTTCTGAGTTTTGCCTACATTGTTATGCATATAAATCAAATACCATAGTAATTCTTGATAAACATCTCTAACATGAAGGCACAATTCATAGTATTCATGTCAATGATTCACAATCATTACTTGTAGGTAAACCCCGTTCATGTCCTATTACTCATGCAATCCTATTAAATACATGATTCTGAATTATTACTTACGGTTCATAGACCCTCGTTCATGTCATATATCACAATAAAGTGCATGATTCTCAATCATTACTTGCAAGTAAACCTTTTTATACTCATGAGATCCTATTAAGTGTCAAATCCTAACTTTACCACATAAAATGACGATCTTAACCTTAAGATGCATTTAATAGAGTCTTAGCCAAGATAGTTATTCAAAACCACTTGATGTTGTTACGAATATAGATGGGTATTAGATGTTTAGCAAACAAATGATCCATTACCCGAAGTTTATGGAGTTACAAAGATAGGTAAATTAAGCATGTCTTGACCTAACCTTCTAGAAGTGCAAGAGAATACTATTAAGATCTTTGTACTTCTTGATGTTATCAAGTAATATCTAATTGTACCTAGATACGAAAAATTGGTTCCTAAGAATCCATGTTACTAGACATTAATGTTATATATTCAATTATGACCCTCAATCGTATTTGAATAGGTCTTTTGGTTTCGTGTTATTTTAGATCTTTGATCAGAATAACTAATATCCTAGGGGCATATATTTAATATCATATATAGTTGTCGTAAGAAACTATTAATAGGTATTAACGAGTGTTACATGTATCTCATATATGTAGGGTCATAGAAAAACTAGTAGGCACCCTTCCCAAGAATAAAAAAATATTTTCTAACAATTGAAAAAAAAAGGGTCCCCGAGAGGCTAGGTCCTAAAATAAAAAAAATATAAAAATATTATTATTTAAAATTAGACAAAAAAATGATCGGGTTTGGATCAGATATAATCTACCCAACTGGATCAGGTCTGATCTGACTCATATTCGGTGTGGTCCACACACTCCCGGTCGTGTGACATGCACGTGGATTTGCAGACCTTTGGTGGTGTGAGCTGCACACTCCAAGCGCGTGCCTAGTACGTAATGGCATGGTGACACAGTGGTACAGAGGGCACGGTGGAACACTAGCATAGTGGAATGCCCTTGCACGTATAATGTGCCCTTACAATGGGTTTGTACAATTGGCACGTGTGACTCGTGTGTGACTGACACGTGCCATTATTTTATTTGTTTTATTTTGTGGTGACATGTCCCTGCCACGTCTGCAGTGGGACCCCTGCTACATCATCGGTGGGTCTACTGTCACGTCAAATGTGAGCCTTACCATGTCATCGATGGGGTCCATTGCCACGCCATGTAGGCGTTTGACTAGCCTTTTCGTGTCAGCACTTCGGCGGGGTCTATACTGCTGAGTAAGCGTTGGTGTCCTCGATATGTCAGTTGTGGTCCTGGTGACACGTGGTACGGTCTACCCGGTGATGTCACCGGCTTGACATGCTTACGTAAGCATGTGGGAACCCTAGTGTGCCTTGCACTTTGGCTACCCCTAGTGATGTCTGATAGACACGTAATATTTGCATGCACAACTCCTAAATTTATATCTACCTAGTCATTTATTAAATAAATATGATATTAATAGTGTTTTTGTTTGTTTTTACAGAAATCGAACACATGATAAACAAGTCGTACATTTTTTTAGTTTTCAACAATGAACAAGGGTGATGCACTCCAACAATGATTCTCATTTGAAGTTGTCAACCAAAGGCCCATGGAGGAGCATTGAAGAGGCATTAATGGAGATCATCAAGTCATATAATTTTATGTATGGGCCAAGACATAGACTATGAAGTTTTAAAGCTTTTATATTTTGTGCATAAGGAAAGGCACTGTTTAAGGGATTTCTCATTTATGCGATATTTTGTAAACCCTCCTATACTCTATAAATAAGAGGGGAATCCCACCCATGAAAAGAGAGCTTGGAGAGTGTTAATATCATGGTTCATTAATTAATAAAGTTCTTGTTCTTCTAAAAAAAAGTGTTCGATTTCTATAAATACAAATAAAAGCACTATTAATATCACATTTATTTAATAAATGACTAGGTAGATATAAATTTAGGAGTTGTACACGTAAATATTACGTATCTATCAATGCCAGCATGAATGGGAAACCCTAGCATGTGACTCACACATGGCTCTCACCTCTGTAATGTCAATATTATGTTGTTAGCGTAAAAATAACGTGTTTTAGCCAGTTTTTGGTAGCAATTCCGGCCCCCTAACCCACGAAAAAATACAAATAAAAATAAAAAAAAAAAATCTCTCCCCTCGGGAGAGTACAATAAATCATAATATATACTTTAAGGAAAAAAAATACCCGGTGGCTTGAATCTCTTAAAAGTATATGACTTTCTAGGGGAGAAAAAGAAACTAAAGAGCCCGATGCTTTAGAAACGACAATAACGATTCTACCTTTCATTTGTTTACAGAGATACTGGACAAATTAAGAAGCACAAGTAAAGGAGTCCCAGGTAGGGCTGGCAATTTAACCCGCCCTGCCCTTAATATGGCGGGTTTGGTATGACTATAGCGGGTATGGGGCGGGGTTGGCTTTAAAAAAACCATTTATTTAATGGGGCGGGTCTGGTTTAAGGCTTAAATAAATGGGGCCCCGTCACCCGACCTAGTTATACATGATATGACGTGAATACCCTTACATACAAGTTAAACCTAATTATAATTTTTGAACTCTGAAGACAGAAGACATGTTACTTCCTTCTCTCCTAAAGTCCTGCCTTCATAACTTCATTTCAACCTCCATTTGTCCATCAACTTCTCTTCTTCTTATACAGACCAATCTAAACTAGCTGGCTTCATTTCACCTTATTCAGAAGACATATTTTTAGTTATGGCTCAATGCAGAAGTGAGGGTTAAATTGCCTCTGATCCTCAGTTGGCTCAAGTGAGGGTTAAATTTTTGTTAATCCTCAGCTCGTTTTTCCTCATTCTATTAAAGATTAAATGAAGAATTATCTCAAACTTATTCCTAGCAGCTCGTTTTTTTTTTTTTTTTGTGTACAGGTGATTTATGATTTTTAAACGGGTGTTAAACGGGTGTTGGGGCGGGTTTGGTATAGGCAAATTCAAACGGGGTGGGTTTGGGTATTCCCCATTTAAGTTAAATGGTATTGGGGCGTGTTTGGGAGTAGGGTAATTTGGCGGGTATGGGATGGTATTGCTCCACCCGCCCCAAACCCGACCCATTGCCACCCTAGTCCCAGGGTATGCAAATAGACCTGAATCTTATGAGTGACTAAACAAGAGTCTTGATAGTGTCTTGAAGAGGGTAAATTTTTTCCTGGAGGTTAATAACAATGGAGGGAAGCAGTTGCCGTTAGTGCTACTGGGTTAGGCATGGCTTCCCTAAGTTCCAAATTGGGTGAATCCGACGTTGAAGCAAGGCAGATATTTGCGTTTGAGACTTGAGAGTCTCTTAAGAAGTATTAGTTTCCAGTGTCATGTTACTGCAAATATTAATGAACTACCATACTACAACTGCATAAAACGGAGAACAACAAAAACATTTCGAGAAATTCATATGAACAAGTTTTTTTTTGTTTTTGTTCTTTTGTACTGCGCCGCTTCCAAGGGCTGTGCACATACCCTATATTCATTAATGTATTGGAGATCAAGTACTTTGTAGTTCAATTATTTACAATGTCTTTTGTTTTTTGCTCGAAAGCTTACATCTTGAGTTCAAAATCTGGTAGTTCATCCGGAAGCGCAACAACTTCCCGGATATACTGCTAACTCTTAGTCTTCTACAAATACTCTAATCTCTATCAAATCTTCTACAAATACTGCAATCTGTAATAAAGATTAATCAGTATGTGCGTTCATTTAATTAACAAAAATAAATTGTTTTAAGTTTGTATATATATTGATTAAACGGTATTCACAAAATTAAAATTTAAGCAAAAGTAGGTTACATCAATAGAATTTTAGTGCAGAAAATATTTGGATTAGTAGGGCAGCTTGTGATAAACATTAAAGCATGGATTCTATTTGATAAGCGGGACGGGTCACCCTAAGGATTTACTACAAAATACTTAGGGTGATAACTTCAAATGAGAATCACTGTTGGAGTGCATCACCATTGTTCTTTGTTAAAAACTGGAAAAATGTACGACTTGTTTATCATGTGTCTGATTTTTGTAAATACAAAAAAAAAACACTATTAGTATCATATTTATTTAATAAATGACTAGGTAGATATAAATTTAGGAGTTGTACAAGTAAATATTACGTGCCTATCACCTCCTCCCAAATTGGAGGTCCTAAGTTCTCTATTGTGTTGATTGGGCGATGTAGTCGCCCTCTCTGCTTTGGCTGTGGTGGTAGACCGTAAATAGGCAAAGGTTCTGGTAAACTTCTTAAGCGTTTTTCTCCACGTATCCAATTAATTATGCACAAACTAACATGCGATAAAATTTGGCACCAAATGCAGTAAACAATCAATCAAACCTATAATCTAACACTTCAACATTTTTTAAGAAGTAATAATTAAGTCTCCCCTATATTCTTTTATTCACAAAAATGTAGGATGGTCAAAGGCCTTGGTTCTACACCCCCTGCGTCACTGTGCTAGTACTAGCTTAGAGTAGATGTTCAGCCCTCACGCCTGAGCTAGTCGCCTTATCGTACGTCAGCACTCGAAATGGTGATGTCGCAAACCTACAACCAATATTTCGAGGCACTAGGTTGGGGCCGTATCCTACGAACCCGTGTTTGTACCCCGGTCTGGTACACCTATCTGTTCGGTGATGAAATCCCGCGGGAATCTTTCTACTCTTTTTTATTATAAGTTATTTTCAGGTTTGGGACGTTCAATTTTTGTGTGATACGAATTTCATCGTATCCCTAATGGGTGGTCCCACTTGTTAAAGAGCTTTTTGGGTGATAAAATCACGCAAGTCTCTAACAGTTTTTACATTTACTAATGTTAGAATGAAAAGAAATTTAAACACGTCAATAGGTCAATCCAACCACAACAAATATTTTATTAGAGCAGCGTGTATTTGCACAGTCCACACGACTTTATGTTCCTGGTGCCGGGGCGGAACGGATATGAACCCCTTCTAGATGTCAAGTATTTAGATAAATACCAACCTACGGGAAGTGTTTCCGATGTAGCTGTGGCCGCCCCTTCACTTAGGGGGCGAAAAAAAGGAAATTGCCCCTTCACTTAGGGGGCAAAAAGAATAATGGAGGTATTGATGCTTTGAGCTTTACGTATTTTTCGTCCCCGCACTTTTTCGTTTTGTAAGGCCAAACTCCTCCTTAAAACCAACACCACTGACTAAAAGCATTTTAGAATTCTTTGCCTGGACAAGAGGAGATGTGGCTATGATGATACACTTCAATACTCCATCATGGAATTAAAATTTAGATGATGTAAAGAAACTGTAAAATATTCTCAAACAAGGCAATAGAGCAATAACCCAAACCAAACACTTGAGTTTTCTTAAGCACCAACCCGATAATGGGCACAAAAATTACTTGGTGCCGAGATAAATATGTGCAACAGTATCATACAACCAATGATATGCACAAAATTTCGCGCAAATACAAAATTCGAAGAGGTGCAAAGAGATGAGATTGGTGTACCATCACCTTCCTTAAGCACCAACTTAGTGATGTTGTCTTGAAGTTTTTTCTATAAGTCTTGCATACCATCACCAAAATTATGAAGCAAACACCTTGTATCCAATACTAATGTAGGTCCAATACTTACTGTTTCAAACTAGACATGAGAAATATAAATAAGCCCAACACTTTAAAGAACAAACGTTGGTATTGTTGGACCCGAGCTTCAGGTATTGTTGGACCGAGCTTCAGAACACAATTGTAAAGTATACGGTGGTAACAATGACCCCACGTAAATCAGCTATAGCACCAAACCTCCTAAATAAAATATAAAATAGACCTTGGTAACAATGACCCACGCACTCAAACAAAACAGCCACGAAGCTACAGTAGCACCAAGAACCACAACTAATTTTTATTTTTTTTAAAGAAAATTAGAAACACTTAGCATTACGGCCCACTATACTACAACTTACTAAACAAGGAATTTAGAACTCATTGGTAAGATATGGACGGTATTATAAAAATGAACAAAGAAATTTAACAAAGGAAATTCGGTATTAGAAAAAATAGTCTTCAATGATACCTCCCCGACAACGGTGTCATTTGATAAGAGGTTTTTATGGCCTCTAGAAAAATACCGCTCAAAGTACAGTTGTCGAATTGTATCACGGATGAGTGGGATCGAATCCACAAGGAGGTTTGGGAAAAACAATACTTTTTAGGCCGAATTACGGTTTTGTAATAGATAAATCTAAAAGGAATAAATAAAAACTAATTATAAAACTTAACGAGAAAGAGCTAAGGTTCGGACTTGGCCTCTACTTTCCAAAGCACTAATCGATATACAACTAGATCCTAATATCTCCACCCATCATATGTTCGTGTTAAAATACATACGATGTTGTAAAATAAACCACTAAATTTATGGTCAAGCAATTAGTGGTTATGCTTTTAAGTGATGGTGAAGAGTGTCTTAGAGAATTATCAACTCAACCATGGCAAGGCTTGAGTGAGTTCTCTAGTATTTACTCTTTCTAGATCTCCAAATCAAGTATACGGTTAGTAGCACTTGTTTATAGCAGAAGTTATCGTACACCAAACCGAAGTTATGGTCAAGCCTTCGATATGATCCAGTAACTTACAAATCATAAATTACTAAAATAAAACTAATTAGAACCTAATTATTATCAACGCATCATCCTAGCCTTAGCTAAAAAATTAACCGCTCATCTCGTACTTCATCGCATTAACAACTAAAAAAGACATTAACAAAAAATAAACTAAAAGGGAAGAAGAGAGAATTAAATAAAACTAATACTTTATTTTTTCTAATCTTGCTCTAATATGAGATGCCCAATTACAATAGGGGGAGGGTTCCTTTAATAGGAGAAGGAACCCAAAATTTAGAAATTATACATTAAATTGTAAAGAATATTTTCACAATAATATCTACTAATTTTACAACCAATCACCTAAGATTATTGCATATAATTCCCTTAACTAATGTCGAGATCTTTCTTCATGGAAACTCTTGCATATATCTTCAATATAAAATATCTTCAAGGATCTTGGATTCAATCTTGAGTGTGTCTTGGACTTTTTGTGATATGAACTACTGGAAACACTTTTACTTGACTTTAAGAGCTTAGTTTCAAATATCCATCTCTAATAGCTGCAATCAAACAAACGTACATAAGTACCCAAAATTAAATATAAACATACAAACGTACATGCTCGGGTATATTAAAAATGCCATAATTACGAGCTCATCAATACTATCACTATAGTTCTTACAAACTACAAACTTCCACCTATAACTCTCATCATCTGTAATCTGCTTTGTTTGACTGAACCATACACAATAAAGCCTATGACAAATCTGTCTAAATCATGTGTTCCTCTGTATTGCTTATCCCAAAGCAATGTCGGACGTCACACGGCAACAAGCTCTATTGCTGAATCCCACTGAAACCTAGCCTGATATTTCAAGCAGTAGTTGAAGATTTTACGTAATATTCTTACATGTTTTCATATGACTCCAGCTAGTAGGGTCATCTAGCTTGCAACCATGTACCTTTTTGTCATTACACCGTCAATAGTATTACTCCATTTCAATTGTCCATCCAATCAAATAGTAATTCTTCGTCATCTTATAATTTTTCAAATATCAAGTAAAAACTATGCAAGGTATAGTTTTGGCATCTTAAGATCTATGTACACAAGAAATATAAAACAGCTAGAAACGAGACTTGCGTAGTCTTTTAGCATCATCTAACCTCTTGCATTTATTTATTTTTGGAGCAAGACTACCCCGGGCTACAATTTGGATTAGTCGGCCACTCCACAGCCCAGGCTAGCCCACTCCTAGATACGGCTGTGTGCGTCATGGGAATTAATGTCAGTATGTCCCTACAAACCTAATGATAATTCTCAGTACACAGTTGGCCATAAATTTTACTGGCAAAAAACTATTCGGAAATGGTCTATCAAAGATGATGAAGAGGTTACGTTTTTTCCTAGAGATCGATAACAATGGAAAGAAAAGTTACAATTCGTGCTACTGGGTTAAGCATTATATAGTTACTGTAGTGGCTTATTTCCAATACTCGACCTAAACCCAGATTTTGACCTTCAGCCCGAATGGATGTAAATGCCAGTTCTGAAACTCAAGCTCAGGTCTCCAGTATTCGACCATCACGCATTTACTCGACCTCGTCAACAAACACGTGGCCATTTATGACACATTATGGAGCGGTTACAAGGAATAAGAGTTAGTCAAGCCGTTACTCGACCATTATGAAGACTCATCAAAATGTGATATTGTAACGTTCCTCATTAAAGCAAATAGCGGTTATGTTATAAGACCTATAAGTAGGACCAAAGAGCTACAGATTGAAGAGGCTTCTCTAAAGGCTGCTCTGAGACCTTCTAAGAGACTTTTTCTACATCTCTCTCTCTCTATGTAATAGCTAACAGTCATCAACAAAGATCTCTCTCTTTCTAAAATCTTCAGGAGAGGTCGTGGTTTTTAACCTATTCAAGGGTTTTCCACGCTAAATCTCGTGTTAGTTACTTTTAGTTCTTAGCTAGCATTTTATATTTCAAGGGTGTAAGGCACTATCTTCGTCCAATACAAAAATAGGCTATTACAGTTACCTTGTTGGGTTTTACCAGGGCTGCCGGTATATGCACTAGTGACATGTACTAGTGAAAATCAAGCAACCCTCGCATTCGACTGTAAAGTTCCATAATATATCCGACTAAACTTTCTACAAATAAAAAAAAGGTTAACATTATATGGCTTCCTTAAGTTCCAGCTGGGTTAATCCAATGTTTAAGCAAGGCAGATAATTGCGATTGAGATTTAATAAGAACGAACTACCACACCACAACTGTGAAAAATGGAGAATAACAAACTCATTTTGAAAAATTCATATGAACAACAAGTTTTTTTGTTTTTTTTTTTTGTACTGCACCGCTTGAGTCACTTCCAAGGGCTGCCTACATACCCCGTATTGGGGATCAAGTACATTGTAGTTCAATTATTTACAATGTTTTTATTTTTTGCTTCGAAGGCTTGCATCTTGAATTGAAAATCTGATAGTTAATTGTGAAGGGCCGCAACTTCAGCATACGATGCATCTAACTCATCCTCAGTTTCCGAAAACAGCGCACCAATATAATTGGAAATCGTCTTCTTGACATGGCAATCGCAACCCACCTTCTTGCTCGAACCCATACTCCTCCGCTGCTCTTTCCATTAAAACCCTAAAATCGGGTAGAGCCAAAAAGCTCACTGGGATCACGAACCTCCGCATGTTTTGTCCAACGTACACCGCTACAGATCCTTTGGAGACATCTTTCTTCTTGAACTGCTTCCATAACAACGCACCATAATATCTTGGAAATACTCTTCATCACAGGGTAATCGTAACCCCCCTTCTTGTTTGAACCCATACTCTTCCGTTGCTCTCTCCATCAAAACCCTAGAATACGGCAAAGAGAAAAAGCTCACTGGAATCACAAACCTCCGCCTGCTCTCTCCAACGTAGACCGCGACAAACCCTTTGGGAACATCTTTCATGCTCTTTGTTGGTAAAACTCGAAGTAATCGAAGGAAAATACTAGTAGTCATAATCAAAAGATCTGAGATCAAAACTAGGTTTTTAATACATACAGCTTTGTGTTGCATGCAGGGCTATTTATAGTTATCTAAACTTCTGAAACAAGTTGAATAGTGTGATAAAGTCGGTGTTAGCATAAGGTGACCCACCCTCACAAATCTCTCCTATGTTTAATAATTTACTGTGTGACCATACAGGCCCATTAGTAGTTATTTAGGCAGGGTTATTAGCCTAGCCTAGCCTAGCTGCATAGGGGACCTATTTTTTATTTATCGAAGGCTGTAATAATCACACTAGTAATACAAGCGTATACTTAGTGTAGCAGGTACACACATATAACCCGTTGAATTAGACCGATAAGCGCTTATAACCCTTTGCTTTTTGGTACAAAATACTGGCATGACCGACCTACTTGTTGTGTGACTTTAATGGTGCATTTGATGTTTCTACCTCAGTACTATGCCAAAAATGTTATATTCCTACTTTTGTGGATGAAAAATTCAAGATTCTTCCAATACCTAAATATTATGGTGTATGCCTACAAGTGCTCCGCCCCGGTTGCTTAACTATAGATTGTTGATAGAATGGATGATCATAGAATAAGCATGGATACTCGAGACCACGAATTCTCGAGTGAGTCAAAAAATATTGCACAGCGTCTATCAATGTTAGCGCATCTACTCCCTCCTCCAAAACCAGATGCTAGATTTCCCAGGGAAATAGGAATTGTATTGGTGAGTACAACCCTATGCATTGTATGTGTTGTGGACGCGTATACGCTGCCTCATCAAAACCTCTAGTTTGTAAAAACAAAACCCAGGGACCAAAAACTACACTATTAGGAAAATGAGTACAATACACATATGTCCACATCAGGATGGGATTACTCCTCCTGACGTGGTTCTCCCCCGAGATGTATCTCCCTGAGATATTAATGAGCGTAAACTTTCACATGCCAATTTTGTGTACCATCTTCTTAAACGTAGATGTTGCAAAAGTCTTCGTAGCTCTTGTTAAGTTGTCTTCTAAAAGGGTTTGAATAACGTTAATCTCATTCGTCTTCTATATTTCATGAGTGAAAAAGGTCTTCGATGAAATGTGTTTTATTCTGTCATCTTTGATAAATCCGTCTTTGACTTGAATGGTGCACAAGCCAAGCTGTTGTCTTCATAAAGAGTCATTGGTTTATCTTAGATAGAATTTATACTACAACTTCAGTTGATGTGATGCATCATGGAGTGTAACCAAAAACATTCTCTGCCAACTTCATAAAGTGCAAAATTTCCGCGTGGTTCGAGGATGTAGCAACCATCGTTGGCTTCATCGATCTCAAAGAGTTTGTTATATCTCATATGTAAACGCATAATCCATCTAACAATGGCCTGTATGTGGGTCTGACAAGTATATATCCTGCATCAGCATCCCCTATAATTTTACGTTTACCATTTTTTTAGTAGAACAGACCTCAGTCTTTTGTGTCTATCAGATACCTCAGAATGTGCTTGATCTCATTCCATTGCTTAAGGGTAAGAGCATAACTATTGCAAGCCAGCTAGTTCACAACGAATAAAATATCGGTTCCAGTATACCCGGCTAAGTATTGAAAACCAACAATAGTTTCTAGATAAGACACATTGGCCCTAGGAGTTCCTCCCCCTCATCAGGAAGGCGAAAGATATCCTTGTCCACATCCAAGTGACGAACGACCATAAGCAACTAATTAGTAGGGTGTGCTACATCCATACCGAAGCATTTGGATATATAATTCTCTCGGTTTATGTCGATTGGTGTATGAGTATGCCACTACCAAGATGTTCGATCTGCAAATCGCCACAATACTTGGTTTCCCGAAGGTCTTTTATTTTAAATTCCTTTCCAAGGTATTCGGCGGCTCTTGTAACCTCCCCGGAGTTCCAATGATATCCAAATCATCTAGTACACTATTATGATGACTAAGTCGATATTTGTATTCTTAATGAAAATGCATGGCCATATAAGATTATTTGGAAAGTCTTTGATCGTCAAATATCACTCAGCTTACTGTGTCCCATAAGCCCTGATTGCTTTAAGCCAACAGTGACTTATCCAATTTTATTACATACGCACCGAGCTTAATTACTTCCAGAAGCTTATACTTCTCGTGTAGTTCATGTAGATATATGTATCTAGTAACCTATATAGATACGTAATAACCACATAAGACGTATGTCTAGCTTGTCCTTAACAACTGATAGACAATCAAGTACCAGAACGTTATAGCATCCATAACTGAAGAGTAGGTCTCATCGTAAATGATGTCAGGTTTTTGAAAGAGATCTTGGACAATAGTCTTGCCTTGACCTAATGATATCTCCGAGTTTATTGTATTTTCGTACTAATTCCCATTTGTAACGACAGGGTCTATGGCATCAGTTCGTATTATGCTAGAAAGCTGAGCTCCACCTAGCTAGATTCCAGACATCCACTTTGTCCAATGTACAACAACACAATGTCATTTATAATAAGTGGTTCTAAATCCTCATCCTCAATGGCGAACATAGAGCGAATGTGAATACCTTGTCAGCAAATTACTATTGAACGGTCCTACCGATCGATTATAAATCGACGTCTTAAAAGACCCGCAAGTGCACGGTGTAGCATTAAGTACAAGGGTAAGCAGGGTCGTATCCAAAGAGACTTATGGTGCGAATTATACTTTAAGCTACTAGTTTTATCCAATGACAACAAGTTTTTGTAGGTTTTAAAATAAAAGAAAGAACGAAACAAATTACAAGATAAATTGGAGTAGAAACCAAGGCATCAATTCCACTCTACCCTTTGTAACCGTTAGATAGCTTAAATAATTAAAGTAAATTACGAGTTCCCGAATCGCATATCCTTGGTCGGGCATATGCAATACATCAAAAGATACAAAAAATTTAGTAATTGGGAACTACCCATAAACCAACTTATTAAACCATGGTCCGGTTGATAAGCATGGATTATGTTCCCTTCTCCATATTCCTAACCTATCTTGTTATGGTCAAAAAGATGGTTACTTATATTCCTTATTCCTCCTGATCCTTGCTATGGTCAAGCATAGGATGAAGAAATACGAATATACAATATTCTAGGATAAAGAGAAAGTAATTACTCTAACTAAGCTACACAATCTACACAAAGGCTACATTGGGTGGAGCTTCCTCTAGCCTTGGCTAAGAAGATTAGCTACTCATCCCTTTGATCATTGTCATACTGCTATTACTACGATAAAAGTAAAAGACAAGATCAACAGAAGAACAAGAACTTTATTGCTTATTGAACCTAAATATTTTTACTCTCCAAGATGATCCCTCATGGGTGGGATTCTCATCCTATTTATAGAGTATAGGAAGGGTTACTAAATATCACCATTAATATAAAATCCCTTAAATAATGCCTAAAATCATGCATAGATATTACAACTCATGAGAATAATATCTATATATAATTCTCTTCAATGGGCTTCCATGCATGGGCCTTTGGTTGATAACTTTAAAGAATCATTGTTGGAGTGCATCACCCTTGTTCTTCGTTAAAAACTGGAAAATTGTACGACTTGTTTATCATGTGACCGATTTCTGTAAATACAAACAAAAATACTATTAGTGTCACATTTATTTAATAAATGACTAGGTAGATATAAATTTAGGAGTTGTACACGTAAATATTATGTGTCTATCAAATACCCTCAAACTTATATTTTGCTAGTCCTCGAGCAAAAGTAAACAAAAACTATTTTTGCATGTCACGCAGTTGCATTTAGAGTATGCAACAAGCAGTTAAACCCCCAGGTTTTGCCTGGTGGATGAGTGCTGTCTCGTAAGGGTTTGCAGTTACTATATCCACAAAAGTCAATAATGACATTTTAAGCAATTCTAGAATACATATAACTCATTTTCTGTGAACTTATCCTTACTTAGTTGTGACAAAAATATACCAATGAAAAAATCTTTAAACTTGTTATTTTTCTAAGTATACCAAAGAATATTTTAAGCTTATCCAAAACTAGAGGTACTACCTCAAGATTAGAACGAGATTCAAGTATTTTGTTTTAGCTATATTTGAGTGTACAATGAAAATAGTTTTATCGCCTAATACGTTGTCTAGAATAATTTGCTCAGTTTTTGGTAGGCTAGTTCTTACTGGAATAAATTCAACGGTCAGTTCGACAAGTACCTTAGTCAATTTGCCTTCCTAGAATTTTACTTTTTTATTTTCTTTTGCAAGCCTTTTCTTGTTGAGTACATTGTTTCTTAGTGAATCCTCAGTTACAATGAGTTTTCGGTCGACAATCCCCGCCAGTTAGCTAAGGTTGTGAGGGTGTGGTGCCCCATCGTGACCTAGACTCAGGATTATCACAAGTAACATTTTCTTGTGCTCCTTTCACATAGTTCATGGTTAAACTCCAAATTGGTGATAATTTTTTCTCTTCCAGCTCTTAATTATGCGAGTAGCCTTGCAGCGTGAAAGTTTTTAGAACACATTTGGCTAATTATTTATTCTTAGGAATAAACATATTCTTAGGCAGTTGTCTCTCTTGTAGCAAACTATTCCTAACATAGATGCTAAATTTCCCTTATACTGAGCAAAAATCTATTGAAGGCATTAATTGCAAAACTACAGAGAAGTGCACGTTTCCAAAATATGCCAAGTTAACTTGAATTAGTCGCTAATAAAAAGATAGTATATCTAGCTTAAGATATTTTAAAATATTCTAGTGTATATACTTTGAACAATTTCAAATTTTAGGCTTTTCCATAATATTTATGTCAAGGTTAAATCAGTTTAAGTGTTTAGAAATTTGTCAAAAATATATCATAAATTGTCAAAGTGCTATTATTTCACTTTTCTTCAAAAAGTATTTAAAGAAATAGTTTTTTTACCCCCAAACTTAAATAAAACATTATCCTCAATGTTTGAGAACAAAATTTAATACATGAAATGGGAAATAAAAAACTAGAACTTCTCACCTGAATGTATCTTGGGTTGCCTCCCAGGAAGCGCTAAGTTTTACCGTCTTCAGCCAGACGAATGTACCCCCAAACTTGAATGTCATGATATAAGTCTAAAGGGGTACAAGGTACAATAATTTATGAACTATCCAGGTTGCAAGTTCTCCTTAAATAACCGAGGAACACCAAAATTGTCCTTATCCTTGAATAACCAGATAATAGAAAAATAGTGATTCTCCTTATCTGTACCTAATTGTGTTGATGAAATCATGTTACATAAAAATAACTCAGAATCTAATCCCCCAGGATAAAGGTTTTCCTTATTAATTTATGGATAATCTCACTTTGAGATATTTTACAGGGTATACCCCCATCCACCAAAAATGTATCTTGATATTCATCATTTTCTAAAAGGTGACTTGAACCATTAAAGTAATATTGATCGGGTGGTTGTGGGTCGGGCTCAAGTTTGTATGACTCAGTTGCAGGTGATAATACTTGTACTATTTTAAGAATTATGGGGTCATCCCAGTACTTGAAATAATTTAGACATTGATCAATAGAGTAGGTACAACTAGAGTTATCGCGTAACAAATCCGTAAATTTATTAGCAATTATGGTACCCCCAAGTGGCTTGTGAAATGGAGATGTAGGCATAGGTATAGGTGTGGTTGGTGAAGGAGTAAACAAAATAGAATCAGCCCCCAATAATAGTGATATATCATATAAAGAAGGGTCGTCCACCCACTGGTTTTTAATATTGCAATTTGTATCAGTTGGACGCGGCTCAAGGCAAGGCTGAGGTGACTCATAAGGAGACTGCAATGGAAATGACAAGTTGAAAACATCTGCAACAGGTTCGGCAATTTCCAATTTCTTGACTTTGGTACAAATATCATCATTTAAAATTCCTCACATGTTATCGTATAATGAGACGGTGATTCCATATATTTATATTTTATCTCGTCATCATCATCGTCAGAAAAATCATTAGAAAAGAGGGTAAAATATTTAGCCTCAGTCATAGTTTCCTCGAATAAATTTATTGGGTTGACAAATGAAATGATGGATGATGACATCGATGGTTGAATTAGGAAGGCCTCTTAAAGATCTTCTTGTGACATAGGATCGTCGACCTTAAAATATTCATCTTCTAAATCTGTCTCACAATATGATATCCATTCACCCCACGGAGAAAACATTCATTGATTACGCTTGAATTTATCCATTTCTAAATCACTAGGGGATTTAACTTCGAATTGTTATTCTTCATTGCTTAAAAGTTTTTCATGCTCTATTTTACTCCACGTAGTTGACAACTGAGTTATCCGAGTCTCTAATCTTGAGATAGATTGGGTCGTAGAAGTTTGATTCACCAATGTCTGTTGTTGGAATTGCATCATTTGTTGTTGAAATTGTAATGCTTATTTTTAACTTTCCATTGATTTTTTTTAATGAAGAGAGCAGGGGTATCTACCAAAGATGGTTTGGGTGGAGCGGGTGGGAACTGATTGGATGACTGAACGGACTGATGGCCCTGCATATATGAATAAGATTAGAAAGGTTCTATGTATTGAGAATTTTGGTGATCCCATGATTGAAAATGATTTTGAGGTTGTTGCGGGATGTCGAATTGTGAGTTGTATGGATTCCAATGTTCTTCCATGTATGACATTTTGAAATAAAAGCAACACCCAATGCAATAAATAAGCAATGAAGCCTAAACTCTAGCACGTCAACATTTTTTAGAAGTAATAATTAGGTTTCCCCTATATTCTTCTATGTTTAAAATAGGTACGATGGTAAAAGGCTTTGGTTCATATACTCCCCTGCGTCACTATACAAGTACCAGCTTAAAATAGATGTTCAGTCCTCACGCCCGAGTGAGTCACCTTATCTTACGTCACCACTCGGAACGGTGACGTCGTAAACCTACAACTAGTATTTCGCGGTGCTAGGCTGGGGCCATATCCTATGAACCCGTGTTTGTACCCCAGTCCGGTACATCTATCCGTTGGGTGATGAAATCCTACGGGAATCTTGCAACTCCTTTTTATTAACAGTTATTTTGAGTTCTGGGACGGTCAACTTTCGTGTGATACGAATTTCTTTGTATCCCTAATGAGTGGTTCCACTTGTTAGAAAACTTTTTGGGTGATGAAATCCTGCAATTCTTAAACAGTTTTTACCTTTACCGATGTTGGAATGAAAAAAAAATATTAAACACAACAATAGGTTAATCCAACCACAGCAAAAAAAAATATTAGAGCGGCGTGTATTTTCACAGTCCACACGACTTTATATGTCCAAGTACCGGGGCAGAGCGGATATGTACTCCTTCTAGATATCAAGATTTTAGAAGTACCAATCTACGGGAAGTATTTCCCGGCGTAGTTGTGGCCGCACCTTCACTTAGTGGGCACAAGAAGGATGGATTTGATGATGCTTTTAGCTTTGCATATTGTCCGTCTTGTTTCCAACTTTGTGACTATCCTACGTCACTAGAGAAAAATGATTTGTGAACTTGCGACAACAATATTAATTCAATTTCCAAGTTTATTGTAGTCTATGATGTCCTGATTTTCAAATGCGCTCATCTCGATTGAGAGAAAGCATTAAATAATATCAATTTGGAAAGATAATTCAGAAAGAAAAAATATTCAAGAAGGAAGTTTTCTATAATTTAGCATTCTTAATACTTAAAATAAGTGATTAATGAACAGTGGCGTCCTTTACTGAGACTGTTTTTACTGTTGCTTCAAAAGGCTGTAACTCTCAAAGGACTAAACAGAAAATATGATCTATAGATATTCGGAAAGGGTTTTGAATTATCTGAAACTTTAGTAGCAAACGTATTTCCTAATTGTGAAGTATAGATAATCAAAAACTGTAAAACATTTAGGGACAAACTTCACACAAATAGTAAGGTCAAGAGAGTTTGAGCCAATCACTCAATCACTTTGTTTCCAGATCCAAAAAAAGAAAAAAAAAATAAGAAAAAAAAATTGGCTTAAAATAAAATGCAACTTGGCAAGTCCCCGGCAACGGCACCAAAAACTTGATCGATTATAAACCAACGTCTTAAAAGGCCTGCAAACGCACGGTGTACCGTTAAGTACAAGGGTAAGTGGGGTCGTATCCCAAGAAACTTGTGGTGGTGTGAATTATGTTTTGAGCCTACTAATTTTATCCAAAAAGAGGAGTTTTGGGTTTTTATAAGTAAAGATTTTAAAATAAAACACAAACTAGAAAATGTGTTGATACGATTGGTGAGGAAACCAAGGCGTGATACCACTAGATCTATTGTAACCTTGAAATAGTGTACCTAGTTAGAGTATTCACGAATTCCTGTATAGCATATCCTTTGTCGGGTATATGCAATATATCATGAGATAAAATAATTATTGATTGAGAACTACCCATAAACCAACTTATTAAACCATGGTCCGGTTGATAAGCATGGATTATGTTCCCTTCTCCATATTCCTAACCTATCTTGTTATGGTCAAAAAGATGGTTACTTATATTCCTTATTCCTCCTGATCCTTGCTATGGTCAAGCATAGGATGAAGAAATACGAATATACAATATTCTAGGATAAAGAGAAAGTAATTACTCTAACTAAGCTACACAATCTACACAAAGGCTATATTGGGTGGAGCTTCCTCTAGCCTTGGCTAAGAAGATTAGCTACTCATCCCTTTGATCATTGCCATACTACTATTACTACGATAAAAGTAAAAGACAAGAACAATAGAAGAACAAGAACTTTACTGCTTATTGAACCTAGATATTTACACTCTCCAAGATGATCCCTCATGGGTGGGATTCTCATCCTATTTATAGAGTATAGGAAGGGTTACTAAATATCACCATTAATATAAAATCCCTTAAATAATGCCTAAAATCATGCATAGATATTACAACTCATGAGAATAATATCTATATATAATTCTCATCAATGGGCTTCCATGCATGGGCCTTTGGTTGACAACTTTAAATGAGAATCATTGCTGGAGTGCATCACCCTTGTTCTTCGTTAAAAACTAAAAAATTGTACGACTTGTTTATCATGTGACCGATTTCTATAAATACAAACAAGAACATTATTAGTGTCACATTTATTTTATAAATGACTAGGTTGATATATATTTAGGAGTTGTACACGTAAATATTACGTGTCTATCACCTACATTGTGTTATTACAGACTTTTAACAGATTGAGATCTCTTCATTATTATACATATGTGCCACCCGAGCTTATCTCGTAATGTATCAACTGGTCGCATAACTACTATTGCCTTGGTTGGTTCCATCCTCGATAAACCCACTATACCATTAGCCATAATTTTCCCTTATTCTACTTCTCCTCGGCTCAAGATACTTTCTTACAATGGTATTCCACACTAAGCGTGAGCTTTAGATTCATTTGCGGGATGCATACTAATTCCCTAGAATGTTTAGCTGTGTAAGTGCATTACTTGCAAGTACATGTATCTACGGTACTTCAATAACGTTGATGAATGTGTCTAGAAATTCATTTACGATATGTTTCAAGTGTATAATTTGTTGAACCGCATTGTTACTTATCTTATGTAAAGGGATTTAGATGAGATACAACGATGGTGTATCCTAAGATTTCGTAGGACCATCTAAGGTATTATCTGTCATATCTTCCCAAAATATTGGGAACTATCGTCTCATTAAAGTGATAATCTGCCTCGTAGCAAATACATCTCCAGTGGTTTAAAGTATTTATCGATAAATGATGAATCGTAACCCACATAATACTATGATGACGTTAGGGACCCAACTTTGTGAGTTGCAAAGATGTCCTCGACACATGCACGGTACATATAAATGTACATAGAAAGGCGACATTGGGATCCTTCCCAGTTACTACTTGCTTTGGGAAAGCATTGATGATTCTCTACCGAACAAACCCTAATCAGTACTGCGGGGAGCAAGAATACATGACACACACACTAGCCAAAAGTTATGAATATAATAACAGTAGCTTAACGATCAGCTCGCTTGATTAGGTTCACCGCCAACCCGAGTTGGGTAAGGAATTGGGTACTCTCGATGCCCAATCATTAATCTCATTAACGTTATAATAATCACCAATAAAAGCCTGTGATGTATACTTGTCAGCTCTGTCAATTCACATCGACTTGATCGATCAATCAAAGAACTAAGCCTGTAATCGAATGATCTAAGTGAGAAGTTGTGTTATTATTGTTTTCCTAGTTGGTAACAATAGACAAACACAAGATCATCTCCAAGATGCGTCTATTATGACCATAAAATACTCAAATGAGCCACTATGTGGAAGGATAGGTCCACATAGGTCTCCATGAATGCGTTAGAGAAAAAACTAGCTAAAGATCTCACTCTACCTCAATGGTCATACTAAAAAGAATAATAGATTTTTCTTAAAAGCAATCGTTACACATGCACTCTCTAGATCTTCTTCCCTTTTAAGGAAAGTCGAAATGTATTCTCGATAATCTTCCTCATTATTCTAGCCTGGAGGAGTATATTGAAAACTGTTCTAATAATGTGTTATAACCTTTAGACGTGAAGGTAATGCACAAAACCTGGTTGTCATTTTCTCCTATCGTCTCTACTTGATAGCTAGTATCATGTATTCCCCTACAACTCAATAAAATATGATTGGATTTACTAGTGTATAAAGACGACAGGATACCTTGTATCGTATCGTTAGGGAGTAATAGCGGGACACTCCCAGTACATTTTATTATGTTGGTCGCGCCAATAATATTCATGGCATCCCCGATGCACAAGGTCAGAGACAAAAAATGTCTATATCTTTAAATAATCGAGTGTGTACTATTACTATCTCTTAGACATTTGTCATCACTCATCCAATTACCGGTAAATATGGTATAAGCAAATAGATCCCTAGGGTAGGTATTAAATAGTAGAACAGCCATCATACATCGAATTTAACTACTTCTCAAGCAATGAATTTAACTACTTCTCAAGCAATAAATTCTTATAAAAATTAAGGTAGGATCTCATAAATGTTAATACAAACTAGTGCATGTCACGAACATCCTAACCTGTGAAGAATTCCCAACTCAATTAAAAATAGTACTAAGAAAGCAAAACTACTACTACGCAACAAGTAAAGTTACTACTTGGTAATGTTCTCTAGGTGACATCACTCATCTGCTGAGACTCTGCCACTGTGATCACTCTTAAAAATTGATCCAAAGCTACATTGGTATATTGGGGAAAATCTAAGGCCACAGACTCTACTGTAGCGGGGGCCTGAACCAGCTGTAATCACGAGATAAATTTAGGGCTAATCTCCTTGGATCGTCTAGGGTGCCATGCAATCCCGCGCCCAGTGCCTGAGTATGTCGTATCCAGTTTCAAATTCTTCCAATTCTATTTTGGCCCATTGGTGAACCTTTTGTTCTCCTTGCCTCTGGTTATTGATGGCTGGAAATTTAATCTTGTCGTTGTTATCACCTCTCGTCTATCTACGATCACGACCTTGTCCGCAGCTTCCCCTATCACTAAACCTAATATTGTGTGACCCAGGCATATACTTACTCTCAGAAGACATGAGTTTATGGTTCAACCAATAGCTCATGGTTCTCAACCAACATTTTGTTGTTTTGCTTAGAGATGAGGAAAACTTGAATCAAGTCGGCGTATGGAGTAAATTTTTACTAACGAATATTGCCTCGAAAGTACAATATTAAAAGTGTGGAAAGTTAACATAATATTTTCAATATCTCTGTCTACCTCAACTATTTCTCCACATAACATCATAGTGGAATTGTACTGCTTAATAAAAAAAATTGCAGTTATATAATACTAGAATATGAAGGTATTTTATTTGCAGGGTTTCTTGAATATCATAGCAAAAGTGTAAACAAAGTATGAGCTTTGTTGATTAGAAACTCATTGTTCTCAACAATAGTCTTATTCAGATTCTGCAGTGGCAGATGGATCTCAGTATCCATACAAGTCAAGTTTTTTGGCACAAAAATTGAGTTACAGTTTAAAAGGTACTCAATATTCAAAGTTTCACCAATATCTGTTACACATGTAAATCAAATACTAATAGTAGTTCTTGATAGACATCACTAACATGAAGGCAATTCATAGTATTCAAGTCAATTATTTACAATCATTACTTGTAGGTAAACCCCGCTCATGTCCTATTACTCATAAAATATTAAGTACATGATTCTGACAAATTACTTATAATTTATAGTATATAGTGCAATAAAGTACATGATTCCCAAAAATTACTCGCAAGCAAACTTTGTTCATGGCTTTATACTTATGAGATCCTATTAAGCGTCAAATCCCAACTTTACTTCGTAAAATGGCGATATTAACCTAAAAATACGTTTTAATAGAGTTTTAGCCAAGATAGTTATTCAAAACCACTCGATGTTACTATAAATATAAAGGGGTATTAGATGTTTATCAAACAAATGGTCCATTGCCCGAAGTTTTTTAAGTTCTAAAGATACATAAATTAAGCCTGTCTTGAACAAACTATCTAAAAGTGTAAGAAAATGCTATTAGGATCTTTGTAATTCTGGATGTTATCCAGGTAATATCTAATTACACCTAAATACAAAAAAAGGGTTCCTAAAAATCTATGTTTTTTAGAGACAAGACTAATATCAAATCGCAATTAATCTCCCAAGTAATATGATGAGCGTGTAATTATGACATTTTTAATATACCCGAACATGTATTTTAGTCGTCCATTATATTTAATTTTGGGTATTTATATACATTTGTTTGATTGCAGCTATTGGAGACTAATATTTGAAACCAAGCTCTTAAAGTCATGTATAAGTATCTCCAGCAGTTCATAGCACAAAAAGTCAAAGACACAATATATTTGGTCTCAAGATTGAAGGAATATATACACAAATATTCTTGGATAATAAGATCAAAGAATCTCTTTATTATTACAGGGCGGTGTTTTAGCCACTTGGGGCAAGTCTAGTCTTATGTCTAGAGATAAAGAGGGGATGCGATGCGCTGTTGACGCCTCGAGAATCGCACATGAATGGGCAATTTTGGAAGTTAAAGTTTTAAGTCCAAAAATAAAAAAATAAACCCCGACAAAGAAAACTTCACTCTTCCTCCCCGACTCTAAACTTCGCTTTTGAGAGTAGAAAAAAAAAAACTATGCAAGCTCTTGATCGTTCTCTCTATCTTCACAATCACGTTTCTCCGTATCAACTCGAGACCAAGTTTTAACAATAGCTTCTGACTTCCCCAGTTCTACATCATCGACAGAGAATTGCCGATTTCTACAATTTCGTCTTAGATTTCGGCATATTTCTCGATTGCTGATTTGGAGCTGCTGATCTAGGGTTGATGAGTTGTTAATTTTCATTCCAATTTCGTCTCACATTTGGAGTTAATGATCTAGGGTTGATGAGTTGCTGACTTACATTCTAATTTTGTCTCATATTTGGGCATATTTCTCGACTGCTAATTTCCTGCTACTGATCTACGATTGACAAGTTCCTGATTTTCATTTGGAATTGCTGAATTGTTGATTTCATCCTTCTTTCAAAGGTTTGCAGCAATAATTTAGACTTTCCAATTGTTCTATTGATTATTGATTTAAGTTGTTGATATAATCTAATCTTCAATTGTTGTTCGATTTAATCTATTGATTTAATTGGCTATTGTTGAGTTACTGAATTCGTAAAACTATCGTTGATTTCAATGAAGGGAAAACAATTTAAGGCAAATAAATCCCAGGTGTGTATGCTACATAAACTAAATTTGACTTCTCTAAGATAGATTTAATTTGATCATATTGACTTTGATGAGTGGGTAAATTGTGTTTGTTTGATATACTACATGCTAAAATCTCAAAGTTTAGTAATGGATGTTTTCGTGTTCTCGAGACCTTTAGTTTTCATATAGGGTTATTAGAAATAAGTTTGTCTCATTCATAGGTTCAATAGGAGTTTAGGACTCAAGGGTGCAAGGTGAGAGTTCTTATATGAGTGATGGTCTTGGCAACTTTGAGTATAAAAGCCTACTAAGTTGTACAATAGGTTTTGAAACATTAGGGGTGAAATGGAGCATCCTGAATGCTCTGTGTGCTGAATGAACTTATAATCGATGCTTCTTGCAGGCTAGACATATAATTGACACTTGCCTTTCTTAAGGCACTGTTGTTTGGGATTACTTGAAAGGGTGTAAAATGTACTAGAGATGAAGAAATGTACGATGTACCGACGATTCTTTATAAAACCTCGATTATAATCATGAAAGAGCATCCATTGATTAGGTGATTGGGCATATTATTCAAGGCATGACATGATTAGTCATCTTGAATACTAGCAGTTTGACTATATATGATGTTTAATTTAGTTCTTACAGTGCTTTGATATTTTTGGTAACTCTGCATGCTTTATTTCCTTGATACGTTGAACTTGCTAGGTGTTATCTTCATTTTAGTTTTTTCAGAGAATCCAAACCAATCTACAACTTAGTTTTTGTGATAATTACTTTAACTTCCGCTTCATTTGCATCATTATAAATCAGTTTTTTTAAGTGTTTCACTCCTTTTGAGTTGCATTAGTAGTCCTTCATATCTCATTCTCTTCTAATTAGAGATATGGGGTTCATCATTGTTGGAGTAAAGAACCAAATGGGATAACTTAACATGTCACGCCCCAAAATCCAGTAATCGGTAGCTAGACCAATTACTGAGATTCGAGGATGTGCAGGTCGGGGAATCTAAAGATTCACCCCACGAATAACCGAGCCATAGAAAAATTCTGGCCCAGTCATTCACAATAGTATCACAATAGAGTAATCAGGAAAAACATAAACAACGAAAGACTAAGATAACAATATATAAACGTAAGATTTTACAAACCTCTACGCAGCAAGCCCAACAGTAACAACTGGAGAATGAGCCTCCAGCTCAGCTCCCCAAATATCACTACAGTAGCAACTAAAACCTTAAACAACCTGCCACTGAAAGGGGGATGCGAGAGTGAGCAAACAACGAGCTCACTAACTCCCAAGAATAGCTAAACGATTATACTAACCAATGAGATAGATATAAATATTAATGATAATAGGTTATAATAATATCTAACGATAAACAATATATATATATAAGAAGCCTAATAGGTATCAAATAGGTATATAACTAGTTTAATGATTATATGTAACTATACTATAATTATATATATACATCTCGAGCAAAGGAGTGTTAAGACCATAACTACACTCTAGTCCCAAGGACTACTAACTACACTCTACTCACTAAAGTGGACCTCAACGCCACAAGCAACTAACCTACCACATAAATACAATCACACTCGAGGGTAAATACCTTCGGCTCACAATAATCTAACAGGGTACCCAAACCCCAACCAGGCACAACCCCAAAGCTATTACAAGCTAAGCGAGATCGACCACAACCAGAAACCAGCCTAAAGCTCACAACAACCAACCAGACTAATCAACCTAATAAATTAATCATATACAAAAGAAGGAGGAAAAAGATGTAGAGAGAAGAGGAGTATGCAGAAGGAAGATGAATCTAATTATACCTCAAATCAATTAGGAGAAGAGGATTTAAATAAGAGGAGAAGAATATGATGAACTAGGATAATCCCATAATTATCCTAATACAATGATATGTTATGATGATGATATGATAGAATGAGATAATCTTATGATTATCCCAAGTGCAGAAGATTCTATATTAAACATAATGCAGAAAGGGTTAAGGATTTCAATCAAAAGAACCTACGAATCGAAAGTATGCAGAGATACAATGATATGTTATGATGATGATGTGTTATGATGCAGAATGATTTAGCGATGTCAACCCAAAGGGCTAGCCCCCATGACTAAAGTGGGTTAACAACTGCTAAAGAAGGATTACCTTAAAGGACCATTATGGATACAAGTACGATTTTTCTAAGCTAACCAGGCTGGGGGAAACTATACTGGGCATCACGAGCACCCTAAGGAATCACATCTTCAGTCACACACAAGGAACCACAGTCCTTACCGCACACATGTCACATATAATACGGGTCTGGGGATGTATCAGTCGCAATAAGATAAGAGAATATTATCTATGGATGTGAGCAAAAATCCTAAAGACTGAAACACAACTGCTGCTAACACAGCCATCACACCATAAGATAACCACCTGCCTGAGAGTGTGGCAACCAAAACTAACACAGATGCCCTCCTGTGACTCAGTTGCACCATCTAAACCTATATGAAACAACAACTTAACCGTCACGACATCTAAACAACATCAGTCTCTAAGATTCCTCAAAGTAACATGATTACCATCAAGTGCTATAGTACTCTAGCTGTCAACACAGACTAGTACTCATGGGGTGATCTACAAGTGTCCAACTAGTAGTCAACAATCCCCAATAACCAAACCGCATCACAATCTTCCTAATCATGTACATAAGTCACCAGCACGGATGTACAGGAACCCACCAGGTCTGTCTACACTCAAGGTGACAATCTCCGCGAATAGATGCTTGACGGTGACGGTTTCCCTACACTGATGTGACAGTCCACCCCAGTAGATTCTAATATCACGGATGACGTACAACTTCATAAACCACCTGGCTCAGCCGCGTACCTCACTGTATCATGCTGTTTCGCTGCCTCTTAGATGAAGGAAGGGAATAATACAGCCCTAATAGCCTCATCCCGGGGAAAGAAGGCTTGACGAGTAAGCTTTATCAGCTCTAAGAATCATGAGGACAATAAGCGTCACAACACAATAAGCAAACAACCCTAAGGCAAACTATCAGGAGTTCAACATCTACGACCAACCACCACGGACAAGCCGTCTGCTCACCACCAACAACTAACAGTCCAGGAGATTCCATACTCTCACATAGAATCCAATATTCCAAACAGCCACCAATCACAACGATAGTGCTCAAGGACCAGGCCTCGAGAACACAGAGTACACCTAGGTTAATCCTAAGACAAATCAAAACAATAGCAGGCAAGACGACGAGCTCCGAATCAAAGACCATGTCTTACTGAAGCTATATAGCCCCAAGACTACCCTGGAACCAAGTCCAGCAACCTAAACTAACCAAGGTGCTACACTATAAGGTGAGAACTACACTATCTCAGAGAAATGGCGGCTAAATCACAGTCGTCCATACATCTCCACTAATAGCCAAACCAAGTTACTAGTGCCCTAAAACAAGCTGGGCACCCTAATAACTAGCCAACAATACCATGATCAATATATTATATATATATATATATATATTCCACACTTAATATATTATATATATAGCGACACTGAGACGTCGCAACACACTGAGAAAGGCCTTGTTCTCAACCTTCACAACAAAAAGATTCGTGATAACCACCCTCAATGAAATCGGTCTAAGAGGAATCTCAGGAGTCATCGTCACATCCACGACAACAAAGAATAACCTCCTCTGGCTAATCATAACCTATAGATTCTATCTAGTAACTAAACTCATATTATTGCGGGTTTTACTAACTTATCAAACCCTTAAATATTCTCGTTTAAGGTAATGCTAAACGGATAACCAGTAAAGTATCCTAAGCAATTAACCCACATACTAACCTAGTCACAGATATAATATACTAAACTATGCATTTCTATAACTCACAAATCAACATAATAATCTAGTTATTCAGGAAGATAAAACTCGTCTGTAACTCGATGAAATGCTCCAGCAAAATTAATCCGAGCAAGCAACCCGAAGCTCTAACGACAGTATCTCCCGGACATGCCACCCGAATCACGGAATAACCTAACCGCAACACCGCAGCCATCACAAGAACCCAAACAACACCACCACCGTCAAACCCAACACCTGCAACCATCACAACTCCGTAAATCAGCAATACACCCAATAATCACAACCAACAACCAAACCCAATACCTGCGATAATCGCAAACACCGCAAACCCCAAGTCACAAACCCTAAATCAACCCACAAAATTTCCGCCACCAGCCAAGAATCAATCGCACCTCATCGCCCCACACCGGCAATAAACCCAATCAAACGCCACCTTCGAACACCCAAATCCTCCAACAATCGCAACCCACAATCAAACCTAATACCTGCGATAATCACAAACCCTAAGCCACAACTCAACAATCCAACACCTGTAATAATCACCACTCCTCAACTCAACAATCACCCCAATCAAAAAACCCAATATCAGCCCACAATCACAAACCCTAGAAATCAAACCCTATGCCGAAACAAGCGAGAAGAACAGAATGGAATCGAGAATTACTTACCAAGGATAGGAGAGAAGATCTCGACGAAGTTGGCGAAGAATCCGCGATCGAAGGGGAGGATTGGATCAAGAGTTTGGAGGAGAGGGGAGGATTAAAGTTTGGGAAGGATTTGGGTTGATTTTGGGAGAGGAGAGAGAGAAAAAAAAAGGTTTTAAAATAACCCAACACCCGGTTAGCAAAAAAAAAAAACAAACAGATTTTACTATTCATCAAAAAATATTTGAATATTTTCAAAATTATTCGAAATTTTTTTTCCTGCACAAAAATATTCGAGTAAGAAAAAAATATTCGAATATATTTTTCCTGCAATGAAATATTCGAGTAAAATAAAAAATATATTCGAACAGAGGGAATCTTTTCTGACTGAAAATAGAAATTACATGAGGGAAAACCCAGAAAACCTAACGGCCAACCCCGGACACCCCAAAATCATACCAAACCACCAACACTACCACACAAACACTACTATGAACCCAACAAAGGTTTCCCAAGGTATAAATACCACCTCCACCGCCTCACGGCCACCAAAATGCCTAAACCCCCGAAAAAGGAATCGTTTCCTCGGGAGACTCCGAAAACCTACCGGCCACTTCAACGGCTCACCGGAACCACCCCAAACCACACACACAACAAACAAACATCACTACCAACCCATCTAGGGGTTCCCAAGGCCACAACGCCACCTCCTCCTCCGAATAACCTCCGAACTGCCAAAACTACAAAAAAAGAATCAAATAAACTAAAACACCGAAAGGAATAAATGGATGCATAATAGATGAATAATGGATGAAAGAGTATATGCGGAATATGAATGTGGAACTTAACGTGGAGGAATAATAATAATAATAATTAATAATAAATAAATAAATAATAACCAAAAAATTCGGGACATTACACAACATGCTTTATTTCATTGATACGCTGAACTTGCTAGGTGTTATGTTTATTTTAGTTTTGTCAGAGGATCCAAACCAATCTACAACTTAGTTAGTTTTTGCGATAATTACTTTAACTTCTGCTTCATTTGCATCATTATAAATTGGTTTTTTTTAGTGTTTCACTCCTTTTGAGTTGCATTAGTAGTCTTTCATATCTCATTCTCTTCTAATTGGAGATATGGGGTTCATCATTGTTGGAGTAAAGAAGCAAATGGGGTTCTCTCTAAAGTGGGATTTTATCATTTTTACAGTACTAAAGTACCTAACAAATTCTACAATGGGTTACTAGCTATTCTCTTTTAATTTAGTCCTTTGAGTGCAGCTTTATCCTGGGGTATCTATCTACTAAGTTGAGCTTGCTTTTGTAAGCTTAGACTAAAGGATAAATGTATCTTAAAGTGTAATTCTTCATTGTTTGTGTCTAGCTCTTTAATTATATTTCCATGATATGTTTATGAAGTTTTTGTATTAGTTATCGTTTGTAACAGTTATTGGTCAGTCATCATAAGGCAGTAACATTCGTTGTAGCGAACATTATATCTTATGTCTATAATACATTATGGCATCTTATTGAAGTTCTGGATCTGAGTTCAGCACAAATTTTACATGAACTCGGATCTGAACAAGTCCATTTGTTTGCCTGTGCTATGAAGTCAAGTCTAAACTATCCTCTAAACAGGAAAAGGAACAATGAATTTTGTTGTTGGAGGTTCTTATTATGTTTATGTAAAATCTAATTGATATTATTGTGGTGGTTTAATGTGTTTCATAGGGCAGGGAAGACAAATATCGCAAGGCTTGGACAAAAATATGTGAAATCAGCCAGAGGGAGTTCAGTCAGGTCTATCAGGGCCTTGTTGTTGATCTGGAGGAAAAGGTATAATTCTCCTCACTCCATTACATAACTCTTTAAGAATTCCGTCAATAAAACATCAGAAATCTACTCGCTTTTCCCTTTCCATTTGTCTCTCAATCAATTCGCGGTAGAATTTCAAGAAAGTAATACAGCTAGGTTTGAGTAAGGGACTTGATCTGATAATTAGCTTTATGGTGAGAAACTGACAAAAAGGCGTAAATCGACTGTCAGAGGTCAAATATAAGAGTCGTCTGACTAGAACTATTTGAAAAACATTCTAAAGGTTCCTAAGAGTGTATATAAGGCCGAATTAAGGTTTTTGAAGTTATGAAAATCATTAAGTTAAGGTAGAAAAGGAAGCTAAAAGCAAAAACATCAAGTGTAAATACGTATATCGTTATGATGCACCAGTATAACGAGAGGAAAGTAATTCTAAATCTTGCTTGGTTATCGAAGGGATGTATTGTTTAGAGATCATTATGAAAAATAAAGAAGAAATTGAAAATGCATGGTGTGTATGCTACATAAACTAAATTTGACTTCTCTAAGATAGATTTAATTTGATCATATTGATTTTGATGAGTGGGTAAATTGTATTTGTTTGATATACTACATGCTAAAATCTCAAAGTTTAGTAATGGATGTTTCCGTGTTCTCGAGACCTTCAGTTTTCATATAGGGTTATTAGAAATAAGTTTATCTCATTCATAGGTTCAATAGGAGTTTAGGACTTAAGGGTGCAAGGTGAGAGTTCTTATATGAGTGATGGTCTTGGCAACTTTGAGTATAAAAGCCTACCAAGTTGTACAATAGGTTTTGAAACATTAGGGGTGAAATAGAGCATCCTGAATGCTCTGTGTGTTGAATGAACTTATAATCGATGCTTCTTGCAGGCTAGACATATAATTGACACTTGCCTTTCTTAAGGCACTGTTGTTTGGGGATTACTTGAAAGGGAGTAAAATGCACTAGAGATGAAGAAATGTACGATGTACCAACGATTCTTTATAAAACCTCGATTATAATCATGAAAGAGCATCCATTGATTAGGTGATTGGGCATATTATTCAAGGCATGACATGATTAGGCATCTTGAATACTAGCAGTTCGACTATATATGATGTTTAATTTAGTTCTTACAGTGCTTTGATATTTTTGGTAACTCTGCATGCTTTATTTCCTTGATACGTTGAACTTGCTAGGTGTTATGTTCATTTTAGTTTTGTCAGAAGATCCAAACTAATCTACAACTTAGTTAGTTTTTGCGATAATTACTTTAACTTTTGCTTCATTTGCATCATTATAAATCATTTTTTTTTTTAGTGTTTCACTCCTTTTGAGTTGCATTTGTAGTCCTTTATATGTCATTCTCTTCTAATTGGAGATATGGGGTTCATCATTGTTGGAGTAAAGAAGCAAATGGGGTAACTCTACATGCTTTATTTCCTTGATACGTTGAACTTGCTAGGTGTTATGTTCATTTTAGTTTTGTCAGAGGATCCAAACCAATCTACAACTTAGTTAGTTTTTGCGATAATTACTCTAACTTCTGCTTCATTTGCATCATTATAAATCATTTTTTTTAGTGTTTCACTCCTTTTGAGTTGCATTAGTAATCCTTCATATCTCATTCTCTTCTAATTGGAGATATGGGGTTCATCATTGTTGGAGTAAAGAAGCAAATGGGGTTCTCTCTAAAAGGGGATTTTATCATTTTTACAGTACTAAAGTACCTAATAAAGTCTACAATGTGTTTCTAGCTATTCTCTTTTAATTTAGTCTTTTGAGTGCAGCTTTGTCATGGGGTATCTATCTACTAAGTTGAGCTTGCTTTTGTAAGCTTACACTAAAGGATAAATGTCAACACAAAAATGCATCCCTAATATCAAGGCCTAGCTACATTGGGTCTTTACAACTCTCCAAAGTCCAAACTTTTCTTTGTGATTTGGAATTTGATTAAGTTAACAGCCAGTTTTTTCCTTGGAAGAAGAAGAAGAAGAAGAAGAAACCCCAATGTAAGAGAGTGTCTTGGGCTCTTAGCCAAGCCAAGCCAAGTCAAAAATTGGACTTATTTACAAGATTCAAGATTGTATCATCCCCATGTTTCTTTTTACATGAGAATAGCAACACAGAAATACAGTGGCCTATAATTACTCAATGATGTCTTCTTCTCCTGGTTTTCCTGACTACATTCACTAACCATGATTGAAAATTATAGATACCATGTCTGTTGTTGTTGTATTCACAACTATGAAAAAAAGTCTAAACAGTAGCAATCCCCAAGTAGCAAAACTAACATTTTCTCTCTCCATGGCTGTACTCATGTATAAAATTTATGAGCATATATGTATTTGTGTGTTTATGCACAATGCACCATTGTTGAAATTGTGGCACATTTTGCTGTAGATGTATAGGGCAGTAAAGTGTACTGCTCACAGACCTGCTTCCTCTTCAGGTATAAGACTGACTTTTCTTCATTTTTTTGGTTTTCTTCCGCTCATTAGTTTATTTTATGAGTATTCTATTATAATGTTGGACTTACTTTTTAACTTTCTGATTTATTTTAGGCCACTCAGACGGGTTCAAAAATGGGGCAGCGGGAGAAATTTCTGATGAAATGCTCGACCCAAGAGATCTATCACTGCACAAGGAAGGGCGAGTTTGAATCAAGATCAAGATTACTACGGTATATGGAGCAATTCTTCGAGGTAAAAATATGTGATCTCTTACGTACTTTTTCCCCCTCATTACTACGTTGGTATTTATATGGAGAAGTTATAATCAGTTATAAGTGAAGATTGTCGTCATGATGGGGAAGATCATCCTCCGCAGATATAGACGATTAAAATGTTTACTGTATATTTAATGTTATTTAACATAGATTAAAATGTTTAAAATAGACTGATAATATATTGATCCATACATATGTTTGGATCCCACACACATTATAGTTGTCACCTTATCCATGTCAAATTTACATAGATTCAATAATCAGTATGAAATAAATGTTTAATAAGTGGTGATTTATAGTGATTTAATTTTCTTTTCATTGTAATGGAGGAACAAACATATGTATGGATCAATCCATTATTAGTCTATTTTAAATTTTGTTGAGTAGCATATTTGTCTATTAGAGGGACTTACTATGTATGTATAGAAACTAATGAATACAAACTACACATTTTTCATATTCAAACTTCTTGGTGTAATTTGTACTATAATTCATTGTATACCATAACATGGATAAATATGCCAACAACTTGCTTTCTTATTGACTATTTCTAAACTTGGTTTTTTATTTAATTGATTTTGTCTTATCATTATTAACTGAAGCATCCATGCGTAGCACGGGTTGATAACCTAGTCTATATTACATTACACAATGGTATTTTTCAAATAGGCAAGTTTGCCATTGTCTCAAAGATAAAGAAGGGCTGAGATTTTTGAAAATGAGAGAGATGGAGGGCCTAGATTCATTCTACTCTCATTCTTAAGAGTACTTTCGACAAAACACAGAAAATGGGTAGTTAACTCTCTCTCCAAACACATTCTACCCCGACTCTTCTTCTTTCAAGTACCCCAACTCTTCTTCTTCTCTCCATCTCCTTCTCTCCATCTCCATCTCTCAGTGTGGACGATCTTGCCATGATACTCCAAGTAACGCATCTCTCTCTCATCACTCTCAAATATTAATGCATCTCTCTCTCATTAGTGGGCTTCAATTTGGAATCGTTTGCAGACCTATTGAGGCTGAAACTGTTAGATATGAGCTCTCTACCAGAAGTGAGTGAATATCCAGCAATCAAGATACAAGAAGTGGGATTTCAGCGAAGGGTTGATAGATTCAAATACAGTCTTCTTGGAAGAATGGATTTGGTGAAGATCAAGCTAGCACATGCTCGATCAATTTCCCTGGGCTTGTGGAATTTGAAGGGCTGCTATCAATTCATCCCATTAGGTAAGGGTTATTTCACAATCTAGCGGAAGTTGCAAAACTATTTAGCATTCTCTTCAGGCATCCATCTAGCATTATCACACACTCTAATATGTTTCATCTTACAATTTTTTTTATGTTTTTATTTTTTTGAGTTTGTGATTGATCTATGTTTTATTGATTGGTTTTTGTTTGTTGGGGTTTTAGTATTTTGGGTTAAATGAGAAGTGCTCTTACTAAATTGGGTGTACCTGGGGAGTTCTTTGATTTGTTATCAGGCGATGAGACGTATCCCAAGATTCCACAAGCGAAAGGGGCGATCAGTGCAATGAGGGGGCAACCCTTCTTTATACCATTGTATGAGCTTTTCCTTACTTATGAGGGATTGTTCAGATTGACATTTGGCCCCAAGGTTAGTTTTCTATGTTTTTTTGTATATATGTTATGGTATTTGGGTCTGATGGTAGTGTGGATTATAATGTAGAAAAGGTTTTATGATTTGATTTTGCTAAGAAATGCTAGAATGGTAGTTTAAAAGTACTCAATATGTCGTTGGTTTCGGTAAAAAAGGAAATATAGGAAAAATCGACGGTAAAGTGTTTATAGTCAATATACTTGCAAGATGTTTGATCATTGTCTACACCATTCGTGAATGCATATTGTCTACCTATAAACAAAACATAAACATATTTTTCAGATGTTTTCCAGAAGCATTCAGATATTTTAGAAATGTATGATTTCGTAAATGGTATTTATATGCTTCTTCCCGCCCATAAGATCTCCATAGTTATTAAGAGTACTTATGCCTACTCCATCGTTAAGTGTTCGTGGGTGAGATTATAAGTACTGGAATAGGCGACTTATTGCACCCTTTATTAACTTCAAAAATAAGAATGTAACAGCCTACCGACTTAGTATTTTCGGACTTGGTTGTTATACAATTTTTTAGAATAAAGGGTACGCATCTCGACCGAATTTCGAAAAAGGTATTATCAGGTCCTCTAATATTTACTTTCTTGATGCATTATGTTTACTGATTTTCTTTTGAGATGGGGATAGAGAGACCTTGATTTTCTTACTGAAATTCCTCTCATTTCATTTCTTCATGTATCTATGAATCTTCTCCTTTTTTTCTTCAACTGAGAGTCTTCCAACTTTGTAGGTTGATTCTTCCAAGTTGGAGATTTCAGATGTTAGAGTAGAGTTCCCACCTCCATTCACAAGCTGTAGTTATCAATATTAAGAGCCTATTAAGCAAAAATAATCAATATGCATGATATATTAATGCATGTTAGAGTAGAGTTCTTCACTAAGGCGTATTTGATGAAATATTAGACAATATGCATGATATATTAATGGTAATATGTACTTGAATAGACAGTATTCTAGGGCCTGATTAAAAGGAAATATTCAAAAGAAAGAACCCCGAAGTTTTGATAAACAGTCGTTAAAGATACATAATCATTAATCAATAGGTGCCCTTTCTTACCTGCATATCGCTTGAGCTATAAACTTGCTGCACCGATTGGGGGCTATAAACTGCACTGTTATCACCCTGAAAATCCAAGTCTTGGCCTTGCAGTTCAGACCCCATTAGAAGACTCCCGAGGAACATACAAGAACCGTCACTAGGAAATCCAGTATTCAGATTCCCCATGAAAAACTGTCCAACATTGGCGTCAATAAAATAACATGAAGGAGATGAGGGGGGTCTAGGTTCACGTTATAAGAAAACGAAGGCAAGCACTCATCTTCGTCAGGGGCGGAACCAAAGGTAGACTCACCTGGGCTATAGCCCGGGGTAAAATTGCCACACACACACACACAAAAAAAAATTTAGACCCACCTCTTCACCTCTCTACCTTTCTTCTCTGCTTTTCTTCACGAATGAGGCATACAGACTGTCTCAAGAGTTGATAATTTTGAGGTTTAGCTTTCTTCTGTAACAGACTGCCTTTCTTCACCTCTAAACACGTTTTAGTTTCATTGCTTATCAAATTCATAGCTTAACAAAGTAACAAACCAATTTTGAGTTTTAGTTTTCAATTCTATGTTTTAATTTTAGCTTAACAAAGTAACAAACCAATTCTATTTATTTAGATCCAATTCTATGTTTTAGTTTTCTTCTGTAACAGACAAACAAACAAAGTAACAAACCAATTTTGAGGTTTATTCATTTGTTTATTTTCATTGCTTATCCAATTCATAGCTTAACAAAGACTCAATTTGTGTTTTTGCCACAGGAGCAAGCGAGCAGCACGCTTGATTTTTGAATTTATTAGGTGATTGGATTGCACCTGGAGTCCTGGACATTGCTTTGCATATCAAGGTGATTTAAGACTGTAGTTTCTGTCTTTCTGATTGATTTTCATGGGTTGATTACTTGAAAACACATTGTTAACCCTTCTGTAGAGAGTTTAAAGTAAAACATGTATTTAGTTTTTTTCTTACTATCTTGAGTCTAGAGACTCTTGACTAATTGTAGAGATTATAGTGAAAGCGCATTGTTAACCCTTTTGTAGAGGGTTCAAAGTAGAGCACGAATTTATTTATTTTATTTCTAAGGTTCAAATGAATATGTTGCTTACTCTGATGCTACACTTGAACCAGGTTGGTTTCAAAATATTCTTGGGGGTCACTGCATCTGTGACCAACTGGGATGCTGATGGAACAAGTTTTAGTTTTGTTTTGGAGGATAATCCCTTAGTTGACTTTGTTGAGCTTCCTGATACATGTCAAGGGATTTACTACTGCAACATATTAAGTGGAGGTATCAGAGGAGCTCTAGAGATGGTTAGTGTCTCATCTCTTAATGTTGTGGATTTACCATATAATGTTCAATTAACATTGGTATGCAGTGCTTGAACTCTACAAGTTTTTCATTATGTTGCTAATATATTAAGGTCTCAATGAAGACTGAAGTTACTTGGATTCGTGATAAAAAGAAAGGCGGGAAGCGGAAGGGTGGAAAAAAATCATATCTAATGAGGGTGACAGGAAATGGAATCTATTAGACATCCTAGATCTGGAGTGCAGTCAGCATATTACAGTTAAAGAAATCATATCTAATGAGGGTGACTGGAAATGGAATCTATTACTTGCAGAAATTCCAGTCCAATGGAAGATCATTCTCACCAACAGGTTCAAGATCAATGCAGTACCAGACAAAGCCGTGTGGGACTTAAGCAAGAATGGTGAATTTACTCTCAAATCAGCATGGGAACTCTGAAGAGGTGAGTACCTTATATATGATAAATTAGTTTTCTCTTCTCTTTATTTATTTTTCAAAAAAATAAAATAATAAATATCCCTATAAAATTACTAATATACCCTCAAAAAAAATTCGGGCCCAAGCCCCCGAACCCCCGGAATATATTAGCCCCCCCCCCCCCAACTTCGAATCCTAGTTCTGCCCCTGATCTTCGTAAACTGGTGGTAAAGATGTTCTATTTAGCGGGATAACTTGATCGGGGGAGTACGTTGAGAACCCATTAATGATGTGATTAGGGATTTGGTGTTGCAACGAAGAGAGATCGTATTGTTGTTGATCTTCACTATTTGTGAGAAGAGGAGGAATCTGAAATGTAGGTGATAACATGAAGTTTATGGAGGCAGATATGTCGTTGTTGTTTTCTTCTTGAGCATTAATGCATTATGTTTTCACAATCCTACTTAATCCATGCATTTTGTTTACTGTTCTCACATCCTTCACATGTACTGAATCCATGCTTTTATATGAATATATTTCAAATACATGGCTGAGCATTTACTGTTACTGTTTGATTTTAGTGAATTTTTTTGCAATACATATGTGGTTGAATGATTTAGCCATGTTTGAATATTAACTATTTTTTTTGTTTCATTGTTACTTTAAGCTTCTTTGATCGCCTATGTCATTGTAATTAGGTTTCATTGCTAACTTCATGAAGAATTCGCCGTCGAACAATACCAACAACAACACCAATGGGAGAAACAACAACAAAAATAATACTCTTCTTGTTCCTCAAGTAAGTAAAGCTTTATACTCATGCATTTAGAATTTATACATGAGTTTGCTATTGCTACCTGAATATTAACTACTGTAAATATTTTTTATATTATTTTTTCATATTAACTACTATAAGCATTTCTTAGTTAACTTTAGCATTGTGCACTTTTGAGTTATGATTTTGTTAATTTAGATTTAGATAGTTTATTTTATAAAAAAATTATTGTGCAACTCCTAGATCATTAAACCTAATCGTTCCAACTGTTAATTAGGACTGGATATGTTTGACCCACTGATACAGACATACCCAAATGCAGGGAAGATAGACCCATTTATGTGCCACAGGTTAAAGATGGAGAATGTGGAGGTTAACGAGGCTGCTGAAAAGTTACTTAAGGTAATTTGTGTTTAGGATTAAGTCCTGGAGACAAAATAAGCCAATTGTTATTTACAAAATTGCTTAATAAAAGGCGTTTATCCTAATAAAGGTGTTTATTTACTCCATGCAAGATTACTTGCTTTATTTATTTTTTTCTTTCAATATTTGCGACTATAGTATATTTGGATTCGGTAGTCATTTCGGTACATGAGTTTTAGGATAATATGTAGTCCATTCAAGGATGACATATAATGTTTTTAATTGCTTACATAATATTTGGGAGACATTGTGTGCCTACCTAATCTAAAAAATAGGGTGCAAATGATGTTTACTTTTGTTACGAGTAGTGATTTAGTTTTCATCGAGGGAGATAGATAGGTTTAAGTGTAATTTGATTCCGCTATGAACATTGACTTTACAGGTAGCGCCGAAGATGCGTCGACATTGTTACCGTGGCGAGCCATGGGTAGTACTAGTATATTACATCCAAGATCTTTGAAGATATTTTATATTGAAGATATATACTAGAGTTTCCATGAATAAAGATCTCTATATTACTTAAGAGAATTATATGCAATAATCTTATGTGATTGGTTGTAAAATTAAAAGATATTATTGTAAAAATATTTTTTACAATTTAATATATAATTTCTAAATTTGGGTTCCTTCTCCTATAAAAGGAACCCTCCCCCCATTGTAATTGGGCATCTCATATTGGAGCAAATTTAAAAGAAATAAAGTCTCAATTTTATTTAATTGTTTTTTCTCTTTTATTTTCTTTTATAAATAGTTAGCTAGTTCATGCAATAATCTTGGGAATGATAGAAGGCTAATCTTTTCTAGCTATGACTAGAAAGGAGCCCTTACCCAACTAGCAATAGTTATGTTGTAGTTCTAGGATTAGTTCTCTTTTGCAATCTTCTAAAATAGTTGTAATCTACTTCTAGGCTTAACCATAGCTAGTAAGTGAATTTAGACTATTTAGCCCAAATTTGGTGTTATAACCATTAAACTGGATTTTAGGGCAAATACGAAGAAAACTCGTAGGAGAAATTCGACCAAGCTTAACCATAGTTAGAAAATTCTGCCTACACATCGGATTAAGTAAAACCTAATTTGACCAAATCTTAGATGCCTAACCATGGATCTAGGATTGACATTTACATCAAAGATGCCCTACCTGGATTTTTGACATGAATAATCTGCCTAGTAAATTTACATAATTACTATTATTGCTTTGGCTGGGCTGAATTCTAGTCGTAGCAATTCTCTTGCTAATTGTTTTTATTATATTTTTCTTTTAGATTTATCTTATATAAAACCTAATTCAGCCTAGAAAGTATTTGTTTTCCCAAACCTCCCTGTGAATTTGATCTCACTCATCCGTGCTACAATTCGACAATCGTACTTTGAGCGGGCATTTTGCTAGAGGCCCTAAAAACCTCTTATCAAATAGCGCCATTGTCGGGGAGATATCATTGAAAACTATTCTTTCAAATACTGAATTTTCTTTGTTAGTTTTCTAATTTTGCTAACTGGTGTGCTATCAAGGTTAGTTCGAATCTTTAATTCTAATTGTTTAAAATAATTGGTGTTGGTGAAATAGTAAGTTGACTTCATAACTCTCATCCATATCTTGCCAATGATTTTTAAATTCCATGTTTCTTATATAGTAAGTTATAGTATAGTCATCCAAGCAGTTCTCACCCATTCCACCTAAACCATCTTTGGAAGACCCCCTTGCTCTCTTCATGTAACAATCAATAGAAGAACAAAAACAAGCGTTGCAATTTCAATAACAAATGATGCAATTCTAACAACAGACTTTGGTGAATCAAAATTTATATCCCAATCTATCTCTAATTTAGAGACTCAAATAGGAAAATTGGCAAATGCATTGCATGAGAGACCACTAGGTCAGCTACCTAGCCAACCTGTATCTAATCCGAAAGAACCACCGGGCTTTGACTCTAGTTCAATCCCAAAACATCTTAATGTCATTACTACTCTTCGAAGTGGTAGACAAATTGATAACCGAGTTGAAATACCTAGAGTTGAGCCAACACCAGTTGGTATTGAGGATAAGGTAGGTATGAGTGAGCCAGTTATAGTAAGCAACCATCAACCTTCTAAGAAATCTAAGAAGTTGCCTACTTCGTCCATTTCCGTACCAAAGGCACGTGTTGAGCCAAAGGTGCCTTATCCACAACTCCTTCTTTCGGCTAATAAAGGGATTCAATTTGACGAGATATTGGATACACTTAAGTATTCATATAAATATTCCAGTACTCAATGTTATCATGCTTATTCCTGCGTATGCCAAATTCCTTAAGGATGCATGCACTAGGAAAAAGAAAATCAATATGAACAGAATGTCTTCTTGACTGAGACATTAACCCCTCCTAATCTTCGAGATCCTCGAAGTCCAACCATCCCTTATAAAATTAGAGATCACAAAGTGGATAGGGCGTTACTCTACTTGGGGGCTAGTGTGAATACCTTACCATACTCGGTCTATCAGGAATTAGGACTTGGAGAACTCGAACCTTCCCGAATGATACTTCAATTGGCTGATAGGTCAATATGATACCCACGTGGTATCCTTAAGGATATTATTATCAAGGTTGATACTCTTATTTTTCCTGTGGACTTTGTTGCTTTGGATACTGAAGATGTCACGAATCCTAGCTGTGAGATCCCCGTCATATTGGGCCGCCCTTTTCTTACTACTGCCCATGCCTTTATCAATTGCTTCAATGGGGTCTTACAACTATCTATGGGCGACTTGAAAATCAAACTCAATGTTTTTTGACAATAATACTCAGGTGGCTGATTCTGATGACATGGCTGAGCTTAATATGATTGACTCTCTAGTTTATAACTCTTTCCCCAAATCCTTTTCTGAGGACCCATTAGAATCATGTCTTATAAACTTTGGTGAGGACTTTGAGGAAGACACAATCGTTGAAGAGTTTAATACCTTACTCGAGTCAACTTCTATTTTTAACATGTCCAAATGGAGACCTAGACTAGAACCTCTTGAACCATCAATTACTTTACCTATTTCATCCATTGTTAAGCCACACCAGTTAGACCTCAAGCCATTACCCAATACTCTCAAGTATGCCTTTCTAGGTGATTCAGAAACTCTACCTGTGATAATAGCTTCCAATCTAGATGCTGACCAGGAAGGTAGACTATTGAGTGTCCTTAGAAAATACAAATCAGCCATAGGGTAGTCTATCGCAGACTTGAAGGGAATTTTGCTACTCTTTTTTATTATCAATTATTTTGAGGTCCAGGAGGTTCAATTTTTGTGTGATACGAATTTCTCCGTATCTCTAATGGGTGGTCCCACTTGTTAGAGTATTTTTTGGGTGATGAAATCCCGCAAGTCTCTAACAATTTTTACCTTTACTAATGTTGGAATGAAAAAGAATATTAAACACGATAATTGGTCAATCCAAACATAGCTAAAATTTTATTAGAGCAGCATGTATTTGCACAGTCCACACGACTTGATATGTCCCTAGTGCCGGGGAGGAGTGGATAGGATCCCCTTCTATATGTCAAATTTAGAAAAATACCAACCTGCGGGAAGTGTTTCCCAGTGTAGCTGTGGCCGCCCCTTCACTTAGGGGGTGAAAGAAGGAAGTGCCCCTTGACTTAGGGGGTACAAAAAGGAAATTACAGGAGATTGGTCGAGCTTTGAGCCTTTCATATTTCTGTTCACCGTATCTTTCACGCTTTTGTTCCTTTGTCTCGTTTATCAATGCCCCAAAATAACCAAAGTTCGGTCCGCGTATTTGTAAGTGATAATTGGAGTGTTATCAAAGGTTAATGAATAAAACATGTTTCCTTATCATACTTTAATCAAAACTTGTAATAGCAACAGTTCTGTATGAAGCACGACAGTCCTTAAAGGTGATTGGTAGGCCCAAAACAAATAAGTTAAGCATAGATTTTCATGATGTCCCAAAAGGTACCACTTATATTATTTTTTCAACCCACATGAAATCACAGTTACAAAAATTTAACACCCAACTTAAGTTACTCAGTAACGTACAACAACAAATATTTAACAAATATGTGACTTGATATTAACCATCAAGCATTAATACCATATCAAGACAAGCCAAATGAGGTACTGTTCTTTTGCAAGTTATGCCTTGTAATGAAACTCATGTAACCCGTAACTTACTTAAGAGTACCACGTGAAGAAAAATTTATAATCTCCCAAACTATAGCAAGAAGCCACTGACTCAAAACACTTGCCAATATTAATGGTCAGATTTCCGTAACGGATCAAAATGACATTAATCGTAACTGTCACAATATAGGAGTTGGTAAATAATCTACAATACGATGAAGAAGCTCTAGTTAGCTGAAAGATACGAAGAACACCAAAATTGGGAAAAATAAAGCTTTAATTGCTTAAAAAAATGAAATAGATTACAGTGAATCACTCCAAAACCCTAAGCTTCTCCCAGAACTCTTTTCAGATTTAACATAAGAAAAGAAATAACTTACGTTCCCTTAATATAAAGGGAACTCGAAATTACAAATAATACACATTTCGAGGTAAAAGTACGCCTCATAAATAAAACTACCGCCAGAGTCATTCGAACGAAATAGGGAGTCGTTCAAACGACTTTATGCCTAATTGGTCAAAACCCTAGAAAAGTAGACCAATCGTTTGAACCAAAACTCAACTCGTTCGAACGAAATATGGTTCTATGCAAAATTTCCAGTGGGACAAACTTTGGTCGTTCGAACGACTCTAAATCTCATTCGAACGACTTTAGATAAAATTGGTCTTCGACTCAAAACGTCTTCAGATACTCCTGGATCATGGCTTCCCCCTTTAGGAGCCTTGAGCTCCGGCTAAAGCTAGAACTGGAGAGGTGGGAATATGGCGTTGCCCATTACCCTTCTGTACCACTTTGAGTTACTAGCTAGCTGACCCTTCTTCCCAACCTGAAATAACTCAATATCACCACATGTCTTGCCTGGCAGCAACTTTCGCCAAAACACACTACGCCCCTTAAGATTATCATATCCTACAACATACCCTGACATAGCAAAAGGCTGTATCTGCATAAAAACTAACATAGCGGAAGTAGTTGGTAATGGGGGCCGAGATAACCTATCAGCCATTTTGTTGTCCACTCCCTTCTTATACTGCATAATCAAGGGAAATTGTTGGAGATACGACATCCCCTCCATCCAGCGAGCTTGCTGTAGTTCGGACTGTGTAGCGATAAACTTGCACGGTTTATGATCAGTATGTACCACAACCTCTACTTGCACGTTATCTTAGGGGACAACACTCCAGCTGATGTACCCTCCTGAACTGGTCGGACTTATAATATAAACTTGCCACTTGCATTAACCAACCGCTTTACCTGAGTCGTCGTAACTAAATTAGATATAGTAACATGCTCTTTACAAGCATTGATATAGAACTCTTTTCCCTCCTTCACAAAATGATACTTGCAAGCTCTACGGCAATGAATTGCATCTCAATCCTAAAGATAAGGGCTACCCAAGATTACCTGGCAAGCATCCAAAGGAACCACTTCATACGTCACCTCGTCAATAAACCTTTCAGTGATCACAAACTTGAATGTACACTACCTCATGATTATCAAATCCGCATCTTTTTGAATCCACCCCAAACCATACGGCTTAGGATGAGGTATAGTCGTCAAACCTATCTTCTTCACCAACGTCACAGAAATCTAAATTTTCTGACTACCCGGATCCACAATGGCCTCGACTAAACTCTATTTTACCTGAATGCTGACATGAAAAAGCTATTCCTGACTCTCTTCCTCGGTAGCCAAAATCTGCTAAATCATAAGTGTAAGCTTAGCATTCGGTTTATCTACATCCAGAAAGTCAACAACCTCTGTGGCTAGTACATATCTCTCTGTCTTGCTCTTCTCCTTCTTTGGCCTAAGCTCCGGGTAAAGTTTCCATCAATAATTGGAAATATGCCCACAAGCCTTAAAATTATTGTAATGATACTCCTTGGACGAAGATCCCTCTCCTTTGGCCTCTCCCTTATGCTAGCTTTTCCAACTAGACTTGTACTCCGACTTTATCTTATCGTCTTATATGTCATTATTTAAGTACTTGCCTTTAATAGTAATTGCCTTCACAGTAGCGTCCTCGATATTGGCCACAGTAAAGAGCTTCAACTATCTTATAATGGAATCTGATAAACCCTCTGTGTACCTCATGAACACTGATAGACACGTAATATTTATGTGTACAACTCCTAAATTTATATCTACCTAGTCATTTATTAAATAAATGTGACACTAATAGTGTTTTTGTTTAAATTTACAGAAATCAGTCACATGATAAATAAGTTGTACATTTTTTCGGTTTTTAATGAAGAACAAGGGTGATGCACTCTAACAATGATTTTTATTTGAAGTTGTCAACCAAGGGCCCATGCATGGAAGCCCATTGAAGAGAATTATATATAGATATTATTCACATGAGTTGTAATATATATGCATGATTTTAGGCATTGTTTGATTTTTTATTAATGGTAATATTTTGTAAACCTTCCTATACTCTATAAATAGAAGGGGAATCCCACCTATGAGAAATCATTGGAGAGTATAAATTAAAGCTCAATAAGCAATAAAGTTCTTGTTCTTCTCTTGTTCTTGTCTTTTAATTTTATCGTAGTAATAGTAGTACAGCAAAGATCAAAGGGATGAGAAGCTAATCTTCTTAGTCAAGGCTAGAGGAAGCTCCACCCAATATAGCCTTAGTACAGATTGTGTAGCTTAGTTAGAGTAATTACTTTCTCTTTATCCCAGAATATTGCATATTCGTATTCCTTCATCCTATGCATGGCCATAGCTAGGATTAGAAGGAATAATGAATCTATGTAACCATATTGTTAGACCATAACAAGATAGGTTAGGAACATGGAGAAGAGAACATAATCCATACTTATCAACCGGACCATGGTTGAGTAAGTTAGTTTATGGGTAGTTTCTAATTACCAAATTTCTTATATCTTTTGATGTATTGCATATACCCGACTAAGGATATGCGATACGGGAACTCATAATTTACTTTAATTATTTATGCTATCTAACGGTTTAAAAAGGGTGTAGTAGAATTGATGTCTTGGTTTCCACTCTAATTTATCTTATAATTTATTTCGTTCTTCTTTTTATTTGAAAACCTACACAAACTCGTTGTTATTGGATAAAACTAGTAGCTCGAAGTATAATTCGCACCACAAGTCTCTAGGGATATGACCCCCCTTACCCTTGTACTTAACGGTACACCGTGCACTTGCAGATCTTTTAGGACGTCGGTTTCTAATCGACCAAGTTTTGTGCGCTGTTGCCGGGACTTGCAAAGTTGCATTTTATTTTTGAGTTATTTTATTTTAAGCTAGTTTTTCATTCTTTTTTTCTTTTCTCTTTCTTTTATTTTTCTTTTTTTGCATCCGGAAACAAAGTGATTGAGTGATTGGCTCAAACTCTCTTGACGTTACTGTTTGTGTGAAATTTGTCCCTGAATGTTTTACGGTTTTTGATTATCTATACTTCACAATTGGGAAATACGTTTGCTACAAAAGTTTCAAATAATTCAAAACCCTTTCTGAATTGCTATAGATCATATTTTTCTGTTTAGTCCTTTGAGAGTTACAGCTTTTTGAAACAACATTAAAAACAGTCTCAATAAAGGACGCCGTTGTTCATTAATCACTTGGTTTGGGCATTAGAAATGCTAAATCCTAGAAACTTCTTTCTAAAATTATTTTCTTTTCTGAATTATCTTTCCAAATTGATATTATTTAATGTTCTCTCTCAATCAAGTAGAAAGATGTGCGCATTTGAAAATCAGGACATCATAGACTACAATAAACTTGGAAATTGAATTAATATTGTTGTCGCAAGTTCACTAATCATTTTTCTCTTATTTTGCAGGATAGTCACAAAGTTGGAAACGAGACAGACAATACGCAAAGCTAAAAACATCATCAAATTCATCCTTCTTGTGCCCCCTAAGTGAAGGGGCGGCCACAGCTACACCGGGAAATACTTCTCGTAGGTTGGTACTTCTAAAAACTTAACATCTAGAAGAGGTATATATCCGCTCTGCCCCGGCACTAGGACATATAAAATCGTGTAGACTCTGCAAATACACGTTGCTCTAATAAAAATATTGCTGTGGTTGGATATACATATTGTTGTGTTTAATATTCTTCTTCATTCCAATATTAGTTAAGGTAAAAACTGTTAGAGCCTTGGAGGATTTTATCACCCAAAAAGCTCTCCAACAAGTGGGACCACCCATTAGGGATACGAAGAAATTCGTATCACACGAAAATTGAACGTCCCAGACCTCAAAATAACTGTTAATAAAAAAGAGTAGCAAGATTCCCGAAGGATTTCATCACCTAACGGATAGGTGTACCGGACCGGGGTACAAACACGGGTTTCTAGGATACGGCTCTAGCCTAGTGCATCTAAATACTGGTTATAGGTTTGCGACGTCACCATTCTGAGTGCTAACATACGATAAGGCGACTCGCTCGGGCGTGAGGACTGAACATCTACTTTAAGATAATAGTAGCATAGTGACGCAGGGGAGTATAGGAACCAAAGCCTTTTGCCATCGTACCCATTTTAAACATAGAAGAATATAGGGTAGACCAAATTATTACTTTTAAAAAATGTTGATGTGCTAGAATCTAGATTTGATTGATTATTTACTGCACCGGGAGCTGAATTTTATTGATTATTAGTTGTGCATGATCAATTGGACACGTGAAGGAAAACGTTTAGGAAGCTTACCGGAACCTTTACCCATTTACGGCCCACTACCTCAGCCTAAGCAGAAAGGGCGGCCACCTCGCCCAGTCAATACAATATAGAACTTAGGAGCACCAGTTTGGGAGGATAGTGATCCATCTCGAGTTTTCCCAATTTCAGAGGAGGGTAATTCATCTAGAGTTGACCCAATTGAACATGTTGTCGAGCTAGAAGTCGAACCCCCAATCATGGCTGCTGTTAAATCTCTTAGGGGTTATTGGACCCCAGTGGTAAGTGATATGCCTTCATGTATTGTGCTACCAGTTGTCACGACAAACCATTATGAAATCAAGCCTAGTGTAATCCAAATATTACCTACATTTTGTGGGCTTGATTCTGAGAACCCTTATAAGCACGTCCACGAGTTTAAGAAAATATGTGCACTCTCCAAATACCAACATTTTACTGAGGATTTCTTCTGCCTTCGTTTATTCCTATTCTCACTAAAAGACAATGCGAGTCATTGGCTTGATTCATTGGCATCAGCATCTATCAATTCATGGGATCAAATGGAGACCAAGTTCAAAACTAAATGGTTTTCTATGGAAAAAAACCCTCGCTCTTAGAAATACAGTTGTTAAATTTGTTCAAAATGAGAGTGAAACTTTTTACGAGGCATGGGAGAGGTATAAAGATCTTCTTTCACAATGTCCCCATCATGGTTTTGAGAAGCAACATCTAGCCCAAATCTTATATCATGGAATAACTTCTGAGAATAGTTATAAACTAGAATCCAAGCATAGTGGCAAATTCCAGGACCTTAAACCTGATAGAGCTTATGAGGAGTTTGAGACATTGGCTGAGAACTCTCAGCAGCAAGATTTTGATCAACATAGAAATATTCGTACTGCCAAGAAAGGTGGCTTATACGAAGTAGGTGAAGGAACGGCCATCAAAGCCAAATTAGATACTCGTACCCAAAAAATTGAGGCTATAGCTACGAATCAATCTAAGGGTAGTGTGAACCAGGTTCAGCTACAGGGTTGCACCGTTTGTTATGGTATAACCCATGTAACTCAAATGTTCCCTATGCTCAATGAAATGAATGACAATCAAGAGCAAGTGAAGGCTTTGAATAATACCTACAATAGGCCCTTTGACCTGTACAAGCCAGCTTGGCAGAACCACCCAAATTTTACGTGGAAGAACAACCAACCTAGTTCAGGTTTCGGAGAACCACAAACCTCAGGCCATAATTTGCCTAGGAATCCCCTTTCTCAATCTTATCCTCATGCATCTCAGCAATGCTTTCAGTCATCTAAACAGTTCCCACCCGCTCTACCCAAACCATCTTTGGAAGATACCCTTGTTCTCTTCATGCAATAATTAATGGAAAGCCAAAAATAAGTGTTACAATTTCAGCAACAAATGATGTAATTTTAATAATAGACTTTGGTGAATCAAAATTCTACATCCCAATCTATCTCTAATCTCAAGACTCAGAAAGGACAATTGGCAAATATATTGCATGAGAGACCACCAGGTACGCTACCTAGCCAACCTGTATCCAATCTAAAAAGACCAACAAGGTTTGACTCTATCTCAATCCCAAAATAGGTTAATGCTATTACAACTCTTCGAAGTGGTAGACAAATTGATAACCAAGTTGAAATGCCTAGGGTTGAGCCAACACCCATTGATATTGAGGATGAGGTCGGTATGAGTGAACCTTCTAATAAATCTAAGGAGTTTCCTACCTCGTATATTTCCCTACCAAAGGCTCATTTTGAGCCAAAGGTGCCTTATCCACAACGCCTTCTTCCGGCTAATAAAGGGATTCAATTTGATGAGATATTGGATATATTTAAGCAAGTTCATATAAATATTACAGTACTCGATGCCATCATGCTTATCCCTGCATATGCCAAATTCCTTAAGGATGCATATACTAGGAAAAGGAAAATCAATGTGCACAAGAAAGTCTTCTTGACTGAGACATTAACCCCTCCTAAGCTTTGAGATCATGAAAGCCCAACCATCCTTTGTAAAATTGGAGATCACAATGTAGATAGGATGTTACTCGACTTAGGGGCTAGTATGAATGTCTTACCTTATTCGGTCTATCAGGAATTAAGACTTTGAGAACTTGAACCTACCCGAATGACACTTCAATTGGCTGACAAGTCTATACGATACCCACGTGGTATCCTTGAGGATATTCTTATCAAGGTTGATACTCTCATTTTTCCTGTGGACTTTATTATTTTGGGCACTGATGATGTAAAGAATCATAGCTGTGAGATTCCCGTCATATTGGACCTCCCTTTCCTTGCGACTGCTCATGCAATTATTAATTACTTTAATAGGGTTTTACAACTATCAATGGGAGCGATAAAGATCAAGCTTAATATTTTAAACAATAATACTCAAGTCCCTCATTCTGATGACATGGCTGAGCTGAATATGATTGACTCCCTAGTTTACAACTCGTTCCCTAAATCATTTTCTGATGAACCCTTAGAATCATGTCTCGTGAACTTTGGTGAAGACTTTGATGAAAATTCGATTGTTGAAGGGCTTAATGTTCTACTCGGCTCAGCACCTATTTTTAACAAGTCCAAATGGAGACCTCATGTTGAACCTCTAGAACCGTCTACTACTTTGTCTATTTCATCCATTGTTAATACACCCAAGTTAGACCTCAAGCCATTACCTATGAATTTTAAGTATGCTTTCTTAGGTGATTCTAACACTCTGCCTGTAATCATAGCATCCAACCTTAATATTGACCAAGAAAGTAGATTGTTGGGTGTCCTTGAAAGACACAAATCAGCCCTGGGGTGGTCTATAGCAGACTTGAACGGAATTAGCCCGGCCGTTTGCATGCATCGCATCAATCTCGAGGAAGGTGCTAAAAATTCTCACGAGATGCAATGGCAGTTAAATCCCACCATGATGGAGGTGGTGATGAAGGAAGTTCTTAAACTTTTGGACTCGGGTATCATATACCCCATTTTGGATAGTAAGTGGGTCAGCTCCGTTCAGGTTGTACCTAAAAAATCAGGGATTACTGTAGTTGAGAATGAATAATGACCTAATCCCCACCCGCATGACCACCAGATGGCGTGTATGTTTCGACTACAAGAAATTGAATATGGTCACAAGGAAAGATCATTTTCCTCTTCCTTTCATTGATCAAATGCTTGAACGCATAGCCGGAAAAGTCATTACTGTTTTCTTGACGGTTATTCTGGATACAATCAGATCTCCATTGACCCAGAAGATCAGGAGAAGACAACTTTCACGTGTCTCTACGGAACATATTCTTATCGACGTATGCCATTTGGGTTGTGCAATGCACCCGCTACATTCCAGCGTTGTATGATGAACATATTTTCTGATATGGTTGATAAACTTCTTGAAATCTTTATGGATGATTTTTCAGTATTTGGATCGCCTTTTGACGAATGTTTACACCATTTAGAACTCGTGCTAGAACGATGTACACAAACCAATTTGGTGCTAAACTGGGAAAAGTGTCACTTCATGGTGACACAAGGGATAGTTCTTGGACACATTATCTCCAACAATGGGATTGAAGTCAATAAGGCCAAGATCGACATTATCTCTTCTTTACCTCCACCTCGGATGGTTAAGGCCATTCGATCATTTTTGGGGCATGCTGGGTTTTATCGCTGGTTTATCAAAGATTTAATAAAATTTCCCAGCCCTTGTGCAATTTACTTGCTAAGGACACTAATTTCAACTTTGATGATGCATGTTTAAAAACTTTTGAGAAGCTTAAACTTTTATTAACTTCAGCCCCTATCATCCAACCTCCCAATTGGGAACTTCTCTTTGAGTTCATGTACGATGCTTCTGATTACGCTGTTGGAGCGTTTTTAGGGCAAAGAGAAGATAATAAACCTCATGTTATTTACTATGCTAGTCGCACGCACAATGACGCACAGTTAAATTACTCTACCATGGAGAAGGAGTTATTAACCATAGTGTTTGCTTTGGAGAAATTTTGATCATACCTTGTTGGATCCAAAATCATTATTTATACCGACCATGCTGCCTTAAAGTATTTACTATCTAAAAAAGACTCCAAGCCTCGGTTAATTAGATGGATTCTTTTGTTACAAGAATTTGATATCAAAATTCGAGATAAGAAAGGTGTTGAGAATCTGGTTGCGGATCATTTATCACGAATTCTCACTAAGAGTGCTGAAGATTTTCTCCCTATCTTAGAAACATTTTCTGATGAGCAGCTCATGGTTGTCTCACAACTACCTTGGTATGCCAATATTGTTAATTATCTTGCTACGCAACGATTACCTGCCCATTAGTCAAAGCAAGATAGAACCAAATTCTTGTAGAAGGTTAGATGTTTTAGTTAGGACGATCCTCATCTTTACAAGTTTTATTCTGACCAAGTGATTAGGAGATGCATCCCAAATGATGAGTTCCATAGTGTACTCATATTTTGCCATGCCTTAGCTTGCAGAGGACATTTTGGGACCAAGAAAACTACTGCAAAATTCCTTCAATCTAGTCTTCATTGGCCTATCCTTTTTTGTGACGTACATACCTTTTGCTCTAAATGTAATAGGTGCCAAAGGATCGGGAATATTTCTCATCGAAACATAATGCCCTTAAACAACATCCTTATTGTTGAACTATTTAATGTTTGGGGCATTGACTTTATGGGCCCATTTCCTTCTTCTCGCGGTTACCTTTACATTCTAGTTGCAGTTTATTATGTTTCTAAATGGGTTAAGGCGGTGTCATGTCAAACGAATGACCATAAGCCCGTGGTAAAAATTTTGAAAAACATTTTTAATCGTTTTGGCATGCCTCGGGCAATTATTAGTAATGGTGGTAAATATTTGTGTAACCGTTTCTTTCAAAATCTTTTGAAAACTTACTCCATCACTCATAAAGTTGCTACACCTTATCATCCACAAACAAGTGGTCAAGTCAAAGTATCCAATCGGGAGATCAAAACAATTTTAGAAAAAACTGTTCGAGCCGATCATAAAGATTGGTCTGAACGTATTGATGATGCCCTTTGGGCATATCGAGCAGCTTATAAAACCTCGATTGGTATGTTACCCTATAGACTTATCTTTGGGAAGGCTTGCCACTTACCTGTAGAATTGGAACACAAGACTCTCTGGGCTACAAAGGCCTTCATCTTTTAAATGGATAAAGTCGGATCACATAGAAAACTTCAACTTTCTGAACTTGATGAACTTCATCGTGAGGTTTATGAAAATGCAAAATTTTACAAGGAACGAACTAAAGCTTTTCAGGATAAGTCGATTGTTCGCAAAACATTTGAGCCTAATCAGAAAGTGTTACTCTACAATTCACGACTACGTTTATTTCCTGGGAAATTACGTTCTCGTTGGTACGACCCTTTTGTAGTTAAAACTGTTTTTCCTCATGGAGCCATAGAGGTGGAAGATCCTAAGAACATAAATATTTGTAAGGTCAATGGTCAACGATTAAAGTCGTACTTAGAGTCCTACACTTTAGAGTCCAGTATATCAAAACAGATATTATGTACCCCTATAGTACCATTATAAATCATTAAGTATGGGGGTATATTTGTCTGGCTGAAGACGGTAAACTTAGCGCTTCTTAGGAGGCAACCCTTGACACATTCAGGTGAGACATTTTAGTTTTCCTCTTCCATTTATTTTCTTGTTCTCCAACATTGAGGGCAATACTTGATTTAAGTTTGGGGGTAGAAAACTCTTTCTTGATATGTTTTTTCAAGAAAAGTGAAATAATGGCACTTTGACAATTTATGATATATTTTTGACAAATTTTCAAACAATTAAACTAATTTTACCTTAACATAAATATTATGAAAAAACCTAAATTTTGAAATTGTACCAAGTATACACTAGAATGTTTTAAAATATTTTAAGCAAGATGTACTATCTTTTTATTAGCGACTAATTCAAGTTAACTTGGCATATTTTGAAAACGTGCACTTCACTGTAGTTTTGCAATTAATACCTTCAATAGATTTTTTTCTTAGTATAAGGGAAATTTAGCATTTATGTTAAGAATAGTTTGCTACAAATGAGACAACTGCCAAAGAATAAGTTTATTCCTAAGAAAAAAAAAAGCCAAATGTGCTCTAAAAACTTTCACGCTGCAAGGCTACTCGCATGATTAAGAACTGAAAGAGGAAAAATAATCACTAATCTCGAGTTTGACCATGAACTATGTGAAAGGAGCATAAGAAAATATTACTTGTGAGAATCCTGAGTCTGGGTCATGATGGGGCACCATACCCTGGTAACCTTCGCCAACTGGCAGGGATTGTCGACCGAAAACTCCTTGTTACGGAGGCTTCACTAAGAAACAAAGTACTCAAAAGAAAAGGCTTGTAAAAGAAAAAAAAATCTAGGAACACGAATTGACTAAGGTACTTGTCAAACTGACCGTTGAATTTATTCTAGTAAGAACTAGACTACCAAAAACTGAGTAAATTATTCTAGACAACATATTAGGCTATAAAATTATTTTTATTATACACTTAAATATAGCTAAAGAAAAATACTTGAATCTCGTTCTAATCTTGAGGTAGTACCCCTAGTTTCGGATAAGCTTAAAATATTCTGTGGTATACTTAGGGAAATAACGAGTTTAAGGATTTTTTTTATTGGTATATTTTTGTCACAACTAAGTAAGGATAAGTTCATAGGAAATTAGTCATATGTATTCTAGAATTGTTTAAAATGACATTATTGACTTTTGTGAGTATAGTCACTGCAAACCCTCACGAGACAATACTCGTCCACAAGGCAAAATCTGGGGGTTTAACGGCTTGTTGCAAACGCTAAATACAACCGCGTGACTTGCGAAAATGGTTTTTGTTTACTTTTGCTCGAGGACTAGCAAAATATAAATTCGGGGGTATTTGATAGACACGTAATATTTACGTGTACAACTCCTAAATTTATATCTACCTAATCATTTATTATATAAATGTGACACTAATAGTGCTTTTGTTTGTATTTATAGAAATCAGTCACATGATAAACAAGTCGTACATTTTTCCAATTTTTAATGAAGAACAAGGGTGATGCACTCCAACAATGATTCTTATTTGAAGTTGTCAACCAAGGGCCCATGCATGGAAGCCCATTGAAGAAAATTAGATATAGATATTATTCTCATGAGTTGTAATATATATGCATAATTTTAGGCATTGCTTAGAGGATTTTATATTAATGGTAATATTTTGTAACCCTTCCTATACGCTATAAATAGGAGGGGAATCCCACCCATGAGAGATCATCTTGGAGAGTGTAAATGAAAGTTCAATAAGCAATAAAGTTTTTGTTCTTCTCTTATTCTTATATTTTAATTTTATCGTAGTAATAGTAGTATGACAATGATCAAAATGATAAGTAGTTAATCTTCTTAGCCAAGGCTAGAAGAAGCTCCACCCAATGTAGCCTTAGTGTAGATTATGTAGCATAGTTAGAGTAATTACTTTCTCTTTATCCCGAAATATTGCATATTCGTATTCTTTCGTCCTATGCTTGATTATAGCTAGGATTAGGAAGAATAATGAATCTATGTAACCATCTTGTTGGACCATAACAAGATAGGTTAGGAACATGGAGAAGAGAACATAATCCATGTTTATCAACCGGACCATGGTTGAATAAGTTGGTTTATGGGTAGTTTCCAATCAATAATTATTTTATCTCATGATGTATTGCATATACCGGACCAAGGATATGCGATACGGGAATTCGTAAATACTCTAACTATGTACATTATCTCAAGGTTACAATGGATGGAGTGGAATCACGCCTTGGTTTCCTCTCCAGTCGTATCAATACCTTTTCTAGTTTGTGTTTTATTTTAATTTATTTACTTATAAAAACCCAAAACTCATTCTTATTAGATAAAATTAGTAGCTCAAAACATAATTCGCACCACAAGTCTCTTGGGATACGACTCTGCTTACCCTTGTACTTAACGGCACTCTGTGCGCTTGCGCATTTTTTAAGACATCGGTTTATAATCAATCAGTAAACGAAAAAATAAGTTTCTAACCTATCTACCCAATCATCCAACTTCTCAGCATCGATCGAACCGTCGAATACCAGAATTTTAATCTTAAAATTGATACGAAGATTACGGATAGAATTCGATGACTTACCAATACCCGATCGAACCGTCGAATCACAAGAATCACTGTCGATCTCTGCAAAATCGTTATTTCCATCAACCTCCATAACCCCTTTCTTCTTCGAATGGTCTCGTCGTTTCCCCGAAGCGGAAGCCTGCGCGAGGTTCGTGAGAAGTAATTGTTCAACCAACTCCTCTACAGTAAAAGTTAGGGCAGAAACTGTCATTTCCAAAGTAAAGAGTCGCTCGTTGGAATTGCCCATCTCCAAATTATTATTCTTCTTCAAATTAGGTTTGTGATGGATCGTCAACGGACTCACTAACTTCCCCTTCGTTTGCTTGAGATGGTCACGTGTAGAGACCATAAACCACAATCAACCCCCGAAGATTGTAACTAGAAAACTGATACCACTTCATCAACAATACAATGAAGAAGATCTGGATAGCTGAAAGATACGAAGAACGCCAAAATTGGGAAATATAAAGCTTTAATTACTTAAAAAAAACAAAGTAGATTACAATGAATTACTCCAAAACCCTAGGCCTCTCTCAGAACTCTTTTCAGATCTAACATAATAAAATAAATAGCCTAAGTTCCCTTTATATTGAGGGAACTCGAAATTACAAATAGCACGCATCTCGAGGCAAAAGCACACCTCATAAATAAAACCACCGCCAGAGTCGTTCGATCAACTTTACGCATAATTGGTCTAAACCCTAGAAAAGTCCAGCCAAACCATCTTTGGACGATACCCTTGCTCTCTTCATGCAACAATCAGTACAATTTCTGCAACAAATGATGCAATTCCAACAACAGACTTTGGTAAATCAAAATTCTATGACCCAATCTATCTTTAGATTAGAGACTTAGATAACTCAGTTGTCAATCACGTAAAGTGAAATAGAGCACGTAAAACTTCTAAGAAATGAAGAAGAACAATCCAAAGTTCAATCCCCTGATGATTTAGAAAATGATGAATTCAAGCGCAATTAAGGAATGTTTTCCCCGTTGGGTGAATGGATACCATATTGCGAGACAGATTTAGAAGATGAACATTTTAAGGTTGACGATCCTATGTCACAAGAAGATCTTGAAGAAGCAGTTATCATGTCTAATACAATTCTTTCTCAATCACCTCCAAATTTAGCCCTCAACATTCAACCACCGATGTCACCATCCATCATTTCATTTGTCAACCCAATAAATTCTTTTGAGGAAACTATGACCGAAACTGAATATTTTTCCCTTTTCTCTAATGATTTTTCTGACGATAATGATGACGAGATAAAATATGAACATATGGAATCACCGATAACATGCAAGGAATTTGTAGATGATGATATTTCCACCAAAGTCAAGACATTGGACATTGCCGAACCTATTGCAGATGTTATCAACTTGTCCTTTCCTTCTCAGTCTCCTTATGAGTCACCTCAGCCTTGCCTTGAGCCGCGTCCACCTAACACAAATTGCGATGTTGAAAACTAGTGGGTGGACGACCCTTCTTTACAGGATATATCACTATTATTGGGGGCTGATTCTGTTTTTGTTACACCTTCACCAACCACACTTATACCTATGCCTACATCTTAATTTCACAAGATACTTGGGGGTACCATAATTGTTAATAAATTTAAGGATTTGTTGTGCGATAACTCTAGTTGTATCTACTCGAAATTACAAATAGCATGCATCTCGAGGCAAAAGCACGCCTCATAAACAAAAGCACGCATCTCAAACGAAAACTTAACTCGTTCAAACGAAATATGGCTCTGGGCCAAATTTCCAGTACGACAAACTTTGGTCGTTCGAACGAAATAGGAAGTCGTTCGAACGAGCCATACGAACGACTCAAAATCTCGTTCGAACGACTCTAGATAAAAAATTTCTTCGACTCAATACATCTCCTGATCCTCCTAGATCAGTAAAGCCTAGTTGTACTATGTAGTAAAGTGTTATAACCAATCACTCACCACCATGAGTACCAAACAACGAAACCGTTTGTCCTAAGTATACCTAAGATCCAAATTTAAAAAGAAAGGAAAAAAAAGTAAAGAAAAATCGGCTTAAAATAACTTCTAAAAAAATGCACCTAAGTCCACGGCAACGGCGCCAAAAATTTGATCGATTATATAACCGATATCTTAAAAGACTTGCAAGCGCACGGTGTACCGTTAAGTACAAGGGTAAGCAGGGTCGTATCCCAAGAGACTTGTGGTGTGAATTATACTTTGAGCTACTAGTTTTATCCAATAACAATGAGTTTGAGTAGGTCTCGAACTAAGAAAAGAAGAAATAAACAAATGCTAGAAAATATGAGTTGGAGTGAGAACCAAGACTTAGATTCCACTCCACCCTTTGTAACCGTGAGATAGCATAAATAATTAAAGTAAATTATAAGTTATCATATCACATATCCTTGGTCGGGCATATGCAATACTTCAAAAGATAAAAGAGATTTAGTGATTGGGAACTACCCATAGACCAACTTACTCAACCATGGTCCGATTGATAACTATGGATTATGTTCTCTTCTTCATGTTCCTAACCTATCTTGTTATGGTCAAACAAGATGGTTACTTAGATTCATTACTCCTACTAATCCTAGCTATGGTCAAGCATAGGACGAAGGAATACGAATATGCAATATTCCGGGATAAAGAGAAAGTAATTACTCTAACTAAGCTACATAATTTATACTAAGGCTATATTGGGTGGAGCTTCCTCCAGCCTTGGCTAAAAAGATTAGCTACTCATCCCCTTGATCAATGTCATACTACTATTACTACGATAAAAGTAAAAGACAAGAAAAAGAGAAAAAGAATAACCTTTATTGTTTTAAAATTTGATATTACACTTTCCAAGATGTCCTCTCATGGGTGGGATTACCCTCCTATTTATAGAGTATAGGAGGGTTTACAAAATATCACATAAATGAGAAATCCCTTAAACAATGCCTTCCATTACGCACAAAATATAAAAGCTTTAAAACTCTATAGTCTATGCCTTGGCCCATGCATAAAATTGTATGACTTAATAATCTCCATTAATGCCTCTTCAATGCTCCTTCATGGGCCTTTAGTTGACAACTTCAAATGAGAATCATTGTTGGAGTATATTACCCTTGTTCTTTGTTGAAAACCCAAAAAATGTATGACTTGTTTATCATGTGTCTGATTTCTGTAAATACAAACAAAAACACTATTAATATAATATTTATTTAATAAATGACTAGGTAGATGTAAATTTAAGAGTTGTACACGTAAATATTACGTGTCTATCAGCGAGCTTGCTGAAGTTTGGACTGCGTAGATAAGAATTGTAATGGCTTTTGATCGGAATGTACAATAACCTCCTTCCCCAATAACTAACTCTGCCAATGTTTTACTGATTGATATAATATGTAGAACACCTTATCGTAGGAAGGATAGTTGCGTACTGCTCCTGTAAACATCTCAATATGGTAAGCAACCGGTTTACCATCCTGTAAAAGGATTTCCCCCAATGCATAGTCTGACGCATCTGTCTCAACCTCAAAAGGCCACTGCAAATTGGGCAATGCTAACACTAGTGCATCAGTAAACTTCCACTTCAGAAATCGAAAAGTATTCTCATGGTGCACTTCCCACACAAAATATACCCCGATCTTTGTCAAAGAATGTTACGGTGCGGCGGTTTGTGAAAAATGTCGGATAAACTTCCGTAAGTACTGACAATAACCCATCAAACACCTCACTTCCGTCACTGTACGGGGCCGAGACCTTCTATGGATCGACCTTAAGCTCGCCGCCACCAACAATAAATCCCAAATAGACTAGCTCCCGTTTCCCAGACTCGCACTTCTTCCCGTATAAAAAAGTTGTTGTGATCGCAAAACGCCCAACAAATGCGCAAGGTGCTCCTCCCATGTACGACTATATATTAAGATATCATCCAAATATACTATCACAAATTTATCAATAAAAGCACGAAGTACCTCATTTATTAATTGCATAAACGTTGCAAGAGCATTGCATAACCCAAAAGGCATCACCAACCACTCGAATAGTCCTTATTTGGTCTTGAACGTTGTTTTCCAAGTATCTTCCTCCCGGATTCAAACTTGATGGTAACCCGATTTAAGATCCAACTTAGTAAAAATTTGAGACGTCTACACCTCATCCAAAAGCTTGTCAATCCGTGGAAGCGGATAACGATTCTTCACCGTGATCTTGTTCAACGCTTAATAATCTACACACATCCACCAAGACCCATCCTTCTTCGGCACCAGTAACACTGGTGAACCACAAGGTGAGCAACTTTGATTAATAATTCCTTGCTACAGGAGTTCGTGTACTTGTTTCTTGACCTTATCAGACTCTGTAACAGAAGTTCGATATAACCCAATATTGGGTAGTGGCTCACCATTCACCAAGGTGATATCATGCTCCACATCCATCTTACGCGGCATCCCTTTTATGCCCAGAAACAAGTCTCCATACTCCTTTTGCAGCTCCTCCATATTGATTTGATGCTTAGGAGATATTGCCAAAGTTGAAATACCGTAGCCGACGGACCCTCTTGAACCGGTTGTACCAGTAACAATACAAATTTTCCGCTCGCATTAACCAACCTCTTCGCCTAAGTCACCGTTACCAAATTACTGGTAGTGATATGCTCTTTGCACGCATTGATATGAAACTCCGTCCCATCATTCACCAGACGATACTTGCGAGCTCAACGGTAAAGAATGGCATCTCGGTCCCAAAGATAAGGGCTACCTAAGATGACTTAACACACATCCAACGGAACCACCTCACATGTCACTTCGCCAATAAACTTCTCGGTAATCATAAACTTGAACGTACACTGCTTAGTGATCTTCAACTCTACGTCTTTCTGAATCTAACCCAAACCATACGGCTTAGGATGAGCCACAGTAGCCAAACCCATCTTCTTCACCATCGCCTCAGAAATTAAATTATTCTGACTACCCAAATCAATGATAGTTTCGACTAAGCTCTGCTTTACCTGAATGCTGACATAGAAAAGCTCTTCTTGACTCACCTCGTCGATAGCTAAAGGTTGAATAAATATTAGAGTAAGCTTAGGATTTGGCTTATCTAAATCCAGAAGATCCACAATCACTACGGCTAGTGCACATTTCTCTTTCTTGCCCTTCTCCTCCTTCGGCCGAAGCTCCAGGTGAAGTTTGTAACATCTATCTGAATTGTGCCTATTAGCCTTACAATGACTACAGATAGTCAGTCCCCTTGAATGAAGACCCATCTCCTTTGGACTCCCCTTTCTGATTAAACTTCCAATTAGCTTTGTACCCCGACTTGTTTTTATCGTCTTTCTTGTCGTTCTTCAAGTACTTGCCTTCAATGGAAATTGCTTTAACGGTAGCATCCTTGATATTTTCCACATTGGAAAACTTTAATTCTCTTCAAATAGACTCCGACAAAGACCCCGTATATTTCATGAATACCTCGTACTCATCCACGTCAATATCCAAAACCAATGCTTGGTTATGAAACTCTGTAGTGAATTATTGTACAGATTACCCAAACCTTTGGCGCAAGTTGTGCCATTTGTACTATTGCTCCTATTTATACCTAATTGGATAGAATTACTTTCTTACCAAACCCTTGAATTCCTTCCAATTCAGACTTCCGACATCATGTCATTTCCGATATGATTTCCACCATGTTAGTGAGTGACTTGAGAATTTCAAAGTAGATAAACAAATATTTTGAGCGTTAGAATATTCATAAACGGAAAAATAGGTCTCTAACCTATCTAACCAAATATCCAACTTCTCGGCATCGACGGAACCATCGAATACCAGAATCTCAATCTTAAAATCGATACGAAGGTTACGCATAAGATTCATTGACTTACCAAAACCTAGGCGCTCCTTGACGGATTCGACATCACTAGAATCACTATCGATCTCCGCATTATCCATGTCTCCATCCATCTCTAAAACCCAATTCTTCTTCGAGCGGTCTCGCCATGTCGCAGAAGCGGAAGCCTTCACGAGGTTCGTGAGACGTAATTGTTCAACTAACTCTCCTACAGTAGAAGTTAGGTCGGAAACTGTCGTTTCCAAATTCGTGAGTCGGTCGGTAGAATCGTCTATCTCCAAATCGTCATTCTTCTTCGAATTAGGTTTGCGATGAATCGTCGACAGACTCACTAGCTTCTCCTTCATTTGCTTGAGAATGTCACATGTAGAGTCCATAAACCACAATCAACCCCCCGAGAATCGCAACTGGAAAATTGATATCACTTAATCCACAATACGATAGAGAAGCTCTAGTTAGCAGAAAAGTACAAAGATGGCCAAATTGATTGGGAAAAATAAGAGATTCGATTGTATAAACGAAGTAATTACAATAAATAAACTCTAAACCCTAAGCTTCTTCCTTAGAACTCCTCTAGATCTAACATAGGTAGAAAAATAACCTAAGTTCCCATTATATACCAGGGAACTCAAAATTATAAATAGAACGCATCTCGAGGCAAAAGCACGCCTCATAAATACAACCACCGCCAAAGTCGTTCGAACGAAATAGGGAGTCGTTCGAACGACTTTACGTAAATTGGTCTAAAACCCTAGAAAATTGACAAGTCGGCATCCAAGCTCGTTCGAACGAAAATTGTTTATGGGCCAAAATTCCAATGAGTATGAAAAGAGTTATTCGAACGAAATAAAGAATCGTTCGAACGACTTAGGTTTTCTGGGCCAAATTCCAGAGAGGTGGAATTGGGTCGTTCGAACGACTCTCTCAACCTCGTTCGAATGACTTTGGTTAATCCCCAATTTCCCTAAATCCTATTGGATCACTATGCAAGGTACTAGCTAACTAGTACAGTTTTGACACCGAAACAGCTATGTTCACCAGAAAGATAAACAAATAGAAACTAGATCCGCGCAGTCTTTTAGCATCCATATATTTAATCTCCAATCATTCATCTTATCAACCAGGCACAGCACGAATGAACACAAGCTACATGTATCTCCTCCTCGCATTCTCACCCACTAGATTTGGGAACGGAAGAAATTGGTACTTCTTGTCCATGACCTTTTGGGGGAGAGAAAGAAACTGAAGAACCCGGTGCTTTAGAAACGACAATAACGATTCTAGCTTTCATTCGTCTACAGAGATACTGGACAAATTAAGGAACACAAGTAAAGGAGTCCCAGGGTATGCAAATAGACCTGAATCTTATGAGTGACTAAACAGGAGTCTTGATAGTATCTCGAAGAGGGTAAATTTTTTCCTGGAGGTTGATAACAATGGAGGGAAGCAGTTGCTGTTAGTGCTCATGGGTTAGGCATGGCATCCCTAAGTTCCGAATTGGGTTAATCCGACGTTGAAGCAAGGCAGATATTTGCGTTTGAGACTTGAGAGTCTCTTAAGAAGTATTAGTTTCCAATGTCATGTTACTGCAAATATTAATTAACTGTCATACTACAACTGCATAAAACGGAGAACAACAAACACATTTCGAGAAATTCATATGAACCAGTTTTTTCATTTTATTTTTTGTACTGTGCCGCTTGTGTCACTTACAAGAGCTGCCTACATACCCCATTATTCATTAATGTATTGGGGATCAAGTACTTTGTAGTTCAATTATTTACAATGTCTTTTGTTTTTTGCCCGAAGACTTACATCTTGAGTTTAAAATCTAATAGTTCAGCCTGAAGCGCGGCAACTTCCCGGATATACTGCTAGCTCTTAGTGTTACTGCTCTTGGTCTTTTACAAATACTCCAATCTCTATCAAATCTTCTACAAATACTGCACTCTGTAATAAAGATTAATCAGTATGTGCGTTCATTTAACAAAAATAAATTGTTTTAAGTTTGTATATATATTTATTAAACGGTATTCACAAAACTAAAATTTAAGCAAAAGCAGGTTACATCAAATAGAATTTTAGTGCAGAAAACATTTGGATTAGTTGGGCAGCTTGTGATAAACATTAAAGCATGGATTTTATTTGATAAGCGGGATGGCTCACCCTAAGGATTTACAACAAAATACCATACCCAACCCGAACCCAAGAGGGGATTTTAAGTTTTTATCATACTCGGACCTCATACCCCGTTAAGTTTATAGCAAATCGCCGCATTAGGGATGGGGAGGTGAATTGAAAACCATATATCCGGCATATTTTTTGCCGTGGTCTTTGATAGATACCATCAAAAAAAGCATAATAAAACCTATCTTTATATAATTCCATGATCACATACAAAATAAGTCATAATAGATTAGCAGACCTATGTTTTTTGTCACCCAAATAAAATAATTACCTAATGATTCAATTTGTTTTGTTACCTAAAAGTAGTCCTTAGGGATATCCATTGCGCCTGTTAACCTAGTTCATCCTCAGCTTCTGAAAACAGCGTACCAAAATATCCTGGAAATCATTTCTTTACAAGGTAATCGCAACCCACCTTCTAGCTCAAACCCTTACTCCTCCACCGCTCTTTCCATCAAAACCCTAAAATCTGGCAATGCTAGTGCATTTACTCCCTCCTCCACAACCACATGCTAGACTTCCCGGGGAAAGAGGAATTGTTTTGGTGATTATTATCACCATGATACGTCTACTTAATTTTTCCTACTTGACTTTTGTCATTTACAAAAATATTAATCTTTTGCAACTTATTCAGTTTCCTCCGATATCTTAATCATTTAGTATGATTTCTGGGTGTATGAAACAATAGCAAAATAAAAATAGATGCCCTTTTAAATTCCATACAGGGCCGGTGTCTTAAGAAAAAGTTGTGGATGGTTTTTAGATCTTTATATAGAAAAAAAATAACTTATTTCTTCTTCATACTGGATTCATTCTCAGGCATTTACTCTAAGCGCATAAATATAGTACATTTGCTTACTTCTGTCAGTAATATACACCTATGAAATGAATTAAACATGACTTTCCCAACCAGCATCATGTAAGAACTATTTCCCACCCAAGCGACTCAACCAACGATATATGCATGCGAAATCCACAAAACAAAAACCTTTTAGTCCTGATCTGTGCCTTTTTTCTATTATATGTCTTCCCAAAATTTGCAAGGAGTGCTTTTACGCCTCTTCTTATAAACTGTATAAATTTTCCTTAGAGAGCAATTTAACAAGTATAAAATACAATTGCATACTTAAGAATTCAATTAGACGCTCTCATTATTATTTCATTCGTGGGGATATGATATCTTTCGAACTGCCTACATACTATCACTATAGTTCTTACAAACTATACAAACTTCCACTTGTAGCTCTCATCATCTGTAATCTGCTTTGTTTGGCTAACCATACACAATAAAGCCTATGACAAATCTGTCTAAATCATGTGTTCCTCTGTATTGCTTATCCCAAAGCAATGTCGGACGTCACACGGCAACAAGCTCTATTGCTGAATCCCACTCAAACCCAACCTAATATTTCAAGCAGTTGTTGAAGATTGTACGTAATAATCTTACATGTTTTCATATGACTCCAACTAGTGCGGTCATCTAGCTCGCAACCATGTACCTTTTTGTCATTACACCGTCAATAGTATTACGGTCATCTAGCTCGCAACCATCCTCAATAGCAATCCATACATCTTCTCCGATTGATTGTAAGTATGCAATCATTGGGACTTTCTAGTATGGGTATTTTTTGCCATCAAAGAGTGGAGGGCGATTTATAGGACCTCCAAACTTCTCGGAACACATTATTCTCAAGCGAACTATCCGGGATCCACGCTTAGGTTATTAAACCTTGAGGCGTGACCGCTTTGATACCAATTGAAATTCCTAGACGCTCGAGACTAACCAATTTCGATTGTTTTAGGTCTAAATCGATAGGTCCTAATTTCTTTGAATTAATAGTCAAAGCTTAACCTAAATCAAGTTGGCCAAATTAACTAGTGTCAACAAGCAATAGGAAATTAAAGACAATGTCAAGCAATTTTAACCCTGTGGGAAACCTTTCTCAGGAGAAAAACCCGCAGGTCACTGTCGAATCACCCGACAGCTAAACAATCCACTATTAAAATCAAATTACAAGTATTCAATTACTTATAGACTCGATAAGCACATCCCGTGGTTACCTTTTTTCTAATTAAACTCCTCGCAGTCAATTCCACGTTCTCGTAACGCCTCGCTCCAATCTCTCTTCGAAGCTTCCAATCTTGAATCCCACAAGTTCTTCAATTCATAAATCTAGGTTTCTTGATCAATAATGATTGATTCAATATTTGAGTGATTTAAATCTCTCTTGAATCTCTCAATAATAATCTCTCCTCACTCTCAAAAAATAAGCCCTAAAAAAATAGGTTTTTCAAGAAGTAAGTTTTAAAAAAATGAAAGTTATCTTTTATTATAAAATATAAATCACGGTCTCTGTTCGAATAGATTTAAAATCTGTTCGAATAAAATCAGACTGAGCCAATCTATTCGAATAAAAAAAAATTATTCGAATAAAAAGAAACATGAAGAAACAGGCTGAGCCAATCTATTCGAATAGATTTTATTCTATTCGAATAAAAAACTGCCTGAGGCATTCTATTCATCAGAATAAATTCTATTCGAACATAAATGTTCTCAGTTCTATTCGAATAGAAAATGAAATCTATTCGAACAGAAGCTCTTTTGTCTTAAAGAACATACTTATTACATTTTTAGAACTCTGTAAAAATACCTAGGACTTGATATTATAAAACAAGGAGTTAGAAACCTACTTATCTGTTCAGTGTCAATCCAGTTGTAGTCGCTCAAGGTGCAATCTCTGACGACGAGTAACCACAAGATAATGCATACATCTAAACTAGACACGGAATGAAACAAACTCCAACTATGGATGCTTCAATCTCCCCCTTTGGTTTATTTCATGTCAAAACCAGAACTAACTATAAAAAATAAAAAATATAACTCGATGGACTGACTCAATCACTGAACATCCATACTCAAAGCTCCACTTTCATCTTATATAGCATATACTCTAGAATCCCTGCACACTAAACACGATATATCACGTAACCGTTCATTTAAAATAAGGGATCCAGAAAAAAGAACATAACTTACTTGTCAGGATCATCTCTCCCCCTTTTTGGCACAAATGAACAAAAGGTAAATAGCCCATAAGAGGAGAAGCAAACCATGAGTGAAATTCAAAATAAATGAAAAATATATACTTATAATTTGGCAGAGCAAATATTCTGAATAGATAGACTATTTGGAATACTAAAAAAGTCAAAACCAATACCCCAAAATAATATGTATCTCCCCCTCAAAATAGCGATAACCCCCTTAAAATAAAATAAAAACACATACGGGGAGTGTCTCTGAAATAAGTAAGCAAAAAAAACAACACTCCCCCTAAACACAAGGCATGATAGAAAGTCAATGAATATAAAATATCATATAAAGACCAAGACATTGCCAATGTGTTATAAAACAATCACTTAATGAATTACTTGGTGTGAGTGTGTGCATAGTCAAAAAAGATACCCAGTTTTCAACGTATTACTCGGCCGCAGTTAGAATACTATATTGAAAAGTTGTTTCAACTTAAGCCTCTCTTAGTGGTCACTCAAAGCACTAAGAATCGATTGGCCAACACTCTGTGTGAAATATGAATATGAATATAAAACAACAGAAAAATCACATTTCATCAAAAATGGTGTACTGTGAGCTGGAAGATCTCATGGGAAAGAACCCCAATTATCATATATGGTGTCAAGTTAAAACTAATAAAGACTCCCAATATCTACTCTCCACTAATAGTGACTGCGCCGAACTCAAGATCAAATAAGCCTTTGAATAGGTTATAATGTAGGCATGGGTAGGCTTATGATGGAGTAGGTGTTTTGTTGGCATTCTGAGACTACAGTTACACTAACTCCCCTTCTCACTTGAAACTAAATTCAACTTCTGTCATTCTTTTTCTTATTGAGTACACATAAAATAAAATACCACTTCTCCTCCCCTTTTGTTTTCTCTTTTTTTTCAATATTTTTTTTCATGACACTGATTTGAGATAATGAAAACGTCATTTGGGGACACATTATATTCTTCTATTCATCTTTTCCTAAAAATCATACTTTCCTTCTTTTTTTATTTTCATTTTTTTCACTAAAAAGTCTCATAACAAATGGGTAAAATAATAAAGGATTTAGGTAGAAAAACGAATGGCATATTTGAAGGCACCAGGGGCTGCAAGCAGATAAAAATTTGGGTAAGCACAGACGAAGGCCAAAAAGATGTAGCAATAAAAATGCCTATTATCATATCTTCAGTTGGGCACCATTACCTTTTTGCCTCGAGTAAAAGTAGGAAAGTATTACAAGTATGACTTGACTTTGATGTTACCAGTTAACAATTGAGTAAGGAAAGGAAATGAGATCAAAAATAACGAGATCAAAAACAAAGAGTAAATGTAATAACACTCGAAGCTCAGAAGAAGAAAAAAAGATCAAATTCTCACATAACATTAGATGCGAAGTCTCTACCGTTATCCTCACGTGGTTCTAGTTACGATGAGCTTTTAGTTTAAATAAGAGAATCAATGACTATTGTGAAATGTGGTTTTACCAAATAATTATCCAATAAATAAATATAACACACAAGCAAAATCCAAGTCTAGCAAGAATATTCTACAGACAAAGGCTTCTAAAGTGCAAAGTGTAGATAAAAACCAGAACAATATCTTACTATAAAAAAAATAAAAAATAAAAACAAAAACAAACTGAGACAGGGTAAGAAACGTACATAATCAATGAAGCATACTTATAACCCTTCTAAGTTTTGATTCATTACCTTATTTGAGGTGACAAGTCATCATTTCGCATCCAAACTGCCCGAATCACTTTTTGAGGTAATGTTTCTAGAGCAAATCACCTACTCAAATTCTCATTTTTCACATTAAAAACATTCACATATGACTTATATCTATATCCATTGAAAGGGCGAGCATATGGTTAATAGGGCTCAACAAATCTATAATAAGATGCAATATGACTCTTTCGACCACATATACTACAATAATAAATATGAGAATAAGATACCCGTTTAGAGTGATTATGAGTAGTGTATATCATGTTATGTTCGGGTACCGAAGTAGACGCAGTTGCTTTCATAAACTTTATGACTTGAGGTGTCTTGGATTTAAGAAGAGGTTCCTCATATCCTAGACCCCTTTTATCACTATCCGTCTTTCTCATACATAATATTTTATCAATATTCTTGGCCCCATAACAGAACTTCTCAAGTTTCTGCTCAGATAGAACTACATCAAGCTTGGTCGAACTAAGTTAGTCCAAAGTTGATTTCATTTTCTCCTTCGCATCATTAACTTTTTTTTCTAAAAATACAACTTTGTCATGAAGGCCTAGTTTTTCATTCTCAAGAACCTCTATCTCGTGACTTATATTCTCAGTTTTGTCTTGAAGTTCGCTTTTAAGTGTACTAACTTGGTCTTTCAAGACTTTGTTAAGTTTACCGAGTTTCATACACTTGGCGAGAGTCTAAGTATACAAGTTCTCAAGATTCATACACTTGGCGAGAGTCTGAGCATACAAGTCCTCAAGATTCAGGTCTTCAAACTCATTTTGTTCTTGATTACTCTAATTTTTAGCAGAATTTTCAAGTTTAAAAATGTTATAGTTATCATTATCACACTTTAAAATAACAGGATATGCACAATAATTTTGGTTATCAACTACTTGGGAATGACTCTCATTATTATTATTCTCATCATCACTATCATCCCAAGTAACGCTGATATTCATAACTTTGTGATTGGTCCCAGATTTCTTATTGGAACAGTTGTGAGCATTATAACCAAGCTTATGACACTTATAACATTCAATTTGACTTAGGTTAGTGTCAAGGTTGGTCTACCGGTTATTCACTCTATGTTGATCATGAGTCTGCGACCTATGATTCACCGATTGCCCTTGTTTTTGAAATTGGCATTATTTCACAAGGTTTTTAAGCTGGTGACTTAAAGAGGCAATTTGTGAATCTAGATCGGACCCATCATCATTATCAGAATCAGATGAGTTATCAACTTTTATGGTACCCTTAGAAGAAGAGAAGTAAGATGAAGACTTGAAAACAACACTCTTGTTCTTCTCGGGGTTTTCCATTTTCATCTCGAGTTTAAACATTTGTAATTTACCAGCTAATACATCTGGTTTCATTTTCTTAAGATCCTGAGCTTCCTCTATAGCATCACGTCTGGAACAAAGGCTCTTAGAAAGGGATTTTAGAACTTTATGAACTATTTGAACATCGGAGTACGCTGTTCCTAATACGGCACTAGTGTTTACAATATCACTTAGTCTAGCATAGAACTCGTCAAAAGGTTCATTTTCACTCATTCTGATATTTTCAAATTGCGTAATAAGCATTTGAAGCTTACTTTCTTTGACTGTATCACCGCCTTCATGAGTTCGAACTAGGATGTCCCAAGCTTCTTTAAAAGTGGAACATACAGAGATATGTCAAAACTCACTTTGACTCACAGCTATAAAGATCGCATTGAGGCCTTTAGAATTATAACCAACAGTATATTTTTCTTCTTTTGACCATTGGTTCCTAGGTTTAAGGACCTCTTTAGCACTCTGTGGTGGACCTTGCATCACATTAGGGGGTGTCCATCCATTATAAATAGCAATTCATACATCTTCTCTGATTGATTGTAAGTATGCAATCATTCAGACTTTCCAGTATGGGTATTCTTTACCATCAAAGAGTGGAGGGCGATTTATAGGACCTCCAAACTTCTCGGAACTCATTATTCTCAAGTGAACTATCTGGGATCCATGCTTAGGTTACAAACCTCGAGGCGTGACCGCTCTGATACCAATTAAAATTCCTAAATGCTTGAGACTAACCAATTTCGATTGTCTTAGGTCTAAATCGATAGGTCCTAATTTCTTTGAATTAATGGTCAAAGCTTAACCTAAATTAAGTTGGTCAAATTAACTAGTGTTAACAAGCAATAGAAAATTAAAGACAAGGCCAAACAATTTTAACCCTGTGGGAAACTTTTCTCAAGAGAAAAAACAACAGGTCACCGTCGAATTACCCGACATCTAAATAATCTACTATTAAAATCAAATTACAAGTATTCAATTACTTATAGATTCGATAAGCACATCCCGTGGTTACCTCTCTTCTAATTAAACTCCTCGCAGTCAATTCCACGTTCTCATAACGTCTCACTCCAATCTCTCGTCGAAGCATCCATTCTTGAATCCCACAAGTTCATCAATTCATAAATCTAGGTTTTTTGATCAATGATGATTGATTCAAGATTTGAGTGATTTAAATATCTTTTGAATCTCTCAAGAATAATCTCTCCTCACTCTCAAAAAATTAGCCCTAGAAAAATAAGTTTTTCAAGAAGTAAGTTTTGAATAAACGAAAGTTGTTTATTATTAGAAAACAGAAATCACGGTCTCTATTCGAATAAATTTAAAATCTATTCGAATAAAATCAGACTGAGCCAACCTATTCAAATAAAAGGAAAATCTATTCGAATAAAAAGAAACATGTTTAGCAAATCTATTCGAATAGATTTTATTATATTTGAATAAAAAACTGCCTGAGGCATTCTATTCGAACAGAATAAATTCTATTCGAACTGAAATATTCCCAGTTCTATTTGAATAGAAAATGGAATCTATTCGAACATAACTTTTGTTGTCTTAAAGAACATTTATTACCTTTTCAGAACTTTGTAAAAATACCTAGGGCTCGATATTATAGAACAAGGAGTTAGAAACCCACTTACCTGTTCAGTGTCAGTCCAGTTGTAGTCGCTTAATGTGTAATCTCTTACAACGAGTAACCACGAGATAATACTGACATATAAATTAGACACGGAATGAAATAAACTCCAACTATGGATGTTTCAAATCCAACGTTGATGCAAGGCAGACATTTGCGCTTGAGATTTAATAAGAACGATCTACCATACCACAACTGCAAAATATGAAGAATAACAAACTCATTTTGAAAAATTCATATGAACAACAAGTGGCTTTTTTCCGCTTGAGCCACATCCAAGGGCTGCCTACATACCCCACTATTCATTAATGTATTGGGGATAAAGTACTTTGTAGTTTAATTATTTACAATGTTTTTATATTTTGCTCGGAGGCTTACATCTTGAATTTAAAACCTGATAGTTCATCCTGAAGGGCCGTAACGATAGACACGTAATATTTACGTGTACAGCTCCTAAATTTATATCTACCTAGTCATTTATTAAATAAATGTGACACTAATAGTGATTTTGTTTCTATTTACAGAAATCGGTCACATGATAAACAAGTCGTACATTTTTCTAGCTTTTAACGAAGAACAAGGGTGATGCACTCCAACAATGATTCTCATTTGAAGTTGTCAACCAAAGGCCCATGCATGGAAGCCCATTGAAGAGAATTAAATATATATTTATTATTCTCATGAGTTGTAATATATATGCATGATTTTAGGCATTGTTTAGGGGATTTTATATTAATGGTGATATTATGTAACCCATCATATACTCTATAAATAGGAGGGGAATCCCACCCATGAGAGATCATCTTGGAGAGTGTAATATCAAAGTTTAAAGCAATAAAGGTTATTTTTTCTCTCTTGTTCTTGTCTTTTACTTTTATCGCAGTAATAGTAGTATGACAATGATAAAAGGAATAAGTAGCTAATCTTCTTAGCCAAGGCTAGAGGAAGCTCCACCCAATATAGCTTTAGTGTAGATTGTATAGCTTAGTTAGAGTAATTATTTTCTCTTTATCCCAGAATATTGCATATTCGTATTTCTTCATCCTATTCTTGACCATATCTAGGATTAGGATGAATAATGAATCTATGTAACCATCTTGTTTGACCATAACAAGATAGGTTTGGAACATGGAAAAGATAACATAATCCATACTTATCAACCAGACCATGGTTGAGTAAGTTGGTTTGTGGATAGTTCCCAATTACTAAATCTCTTATATCTTTTGATGTATTGTATATGCCCGACCAAGGATATGCGATACGGGAAATCGTAATTTACTTTAAATATTTATGTTATCTAACAGTTATAAGGGTAGAGTGAAATTTAAGCCTTAGTTTTTACTCTGACTTATACCCCTCATATTTTCTAGTATTTTCTTTTCTTCACATAGAAAAACCAAAAAACTCATTCTTATTGGATAAAATTAGTAGCTCGAAACATAATTCGCACTACAAGTCTCTTGAGATATGACCTCGTTTTTTCTTGTACTCAACGGTACACCGTGTGCTTGCGGGTCTTTTAAGACGTCAGTTTATAAATTGATCAGCAACTTCAGCATACTTTTCCCGTAAATGTTGTTCTTGGTCTTGTAGTTGTTGTTGCTCTTGGCCTTCTTCAAATACTCCAATCTCTAGCTATTAAATCTTCTACATATACTGCAGTCTGTAATAAACTATAATTAGTTCAGCGTGCCAGTTTAGCCAAAAGAATTCAAGGGTAAATCGTATACCGATAATACAGTATTCACAAAACTAAAATTGAAGCATAAGTAGGTTACATAATCCACAATACAATTGAGAAGCTCTAGGTTGTAGAAAAGTATGAAGAACACCAATTGGATTGGAAAAATAGAGAATTCAATTACTTAAAACGAAGTAATTACAATGAAAAACTCTAAAACCTTAGGTTTCTCTTAGAACTCTTTCCATATCTAACATAACCCTAGAAAATAATTTAAGTTCTCTTTATATACTAGGGAACTCGAAAATAATTAAAAAAAAATGGATCTTGAGGCAAAACAATGCCTAAAAATCAAAAACACCGCCAAAGTCGTTTGAACGAACTAGGGAGTCATTCGAACGACTTTACGCCTAATTGGTCTAAAACCCTATAAAGTAGACCACTCTTTCGAATGAAATTTCAACTCGTTCAAACGAAATATGGATCTAGGCCAAATTTCCAGTGAGGTGAGCTTTGGTTGTTCGAACGAAAATATAAGTCGTTCGAACTACTTTGGTTTCCTGGACAAATTCTAGATGGGTGAAATTTGGTCGTTCGAACGACTCTGGCTAAAATCCAAATTATAAATAGATCCTCCAGCATCATGGTTCCTCCCTTTAGGAGCCTTGAGCTCCTGCTCAAGATAGAACTGGAGATGTGGGAATGCGACAACTTTGACTTACTAGATAACTAACCTTCCTTCCTAATGCGGAATGACTCAATACCACCCCGTCTTGTAGTATGAACCTTCCTCTCTATAATACCATCTTCCTACAATGGATCCTCACTTTCCATCCATAAGTCATCAACTGGCAGTAGGCGAGTATCGATTGTAGAGTCTTTATCTAACAGAGACGGCTCAAACAGCTTCAAATGCTCGGCATTAATCACCGAATACTTCATCATGAAAGGTAGAAAATCCAACTGGAATGCATTGTCACCAATCTTCTTGAGTATCAAAAATGGACCATAACGGATAGGTTGAGCTTCTTACCTTCCCCCTTATGCTGTTCCTTACCCAAATGCAGCCAAATGAGGGCGCCCTCTTGAAAAGTGCACTCAACCCGATGCTTGTCGTGGTGAGCCTTATACTTTGCTTAAGTCTTATTCAACTGAGCTTCAACCGCCTCATGAACCTTATTTATCTTCTCAATGAAGCGCTAAGCTTTAACCTACTCATCTTCCTCTTTCCCTGACATCATCTTATCTCCAAGACTAAATGCCAAATCAAAAGGGCTTTGCGATAAGTACCCCAAACAAACATCAAAAGGAGACTTAAACGTGGAACCATGAATCACTCGGTTGAACGCAAACTAATGATACAGTAAACTCTCATCCCAAGTCTTTGGATGCTTAGAATGGAATCCCCATAATAAATGTACCAAAGTACGATTAACTACCTTTATTTGCCCGTCAGTCTGCGGATAAAAAGCGGTACTTCCCTTCAACTTAGTGTCCATCATCCCCCACAACGATCTCCAAAAATACCCCAAAATGTGGTTATCCCTATCATGAATAATAGAAGAAGGGAGCTCAAAATACCTCTAGACGTCTCTGAAAAATAATTGCGTTGCTCCTTCCCCTGTGACCTTCTTCTGGCATGGAATAAGAATAATCATCTTGTTAAATCGATCCACCACCATAAACAAATAGTCATTCTTACACCTGGTCATGGGCAAACCACCTATAAAATCCATCGAAATGCTCTTCCAGGGTCAACTAGGAACTGACAATGGCAAGTACAGTCTTATCTTCCAATTAGAAGGCTTTGATGTGCTACATAGCACGCAACCATGAACCAAACGAGCAACATCCACCTGCATCTTTGGCCTATAGACATAACGCCGCAAATTCAAAAAAGTCTTCTCAACCCCGAAATGACCTGCCACCCGGGAACAATATGCCTCTCGAATCTACTGTAAACGGTCTCCTCCCTCAGGAATGCATAGTAGATTTCCCCTGTAATCAAACCATCCTTCAGAACATACTCGCATGTCTTGCCTTGCAGCAACTTCTCGTGAATCACACTGAGCACCTTGTCGTCGTCATACCCTGAAACGCACTCAGAAGAAATAATAGGTTGGATCTGCATAGCTATTAACAAAGCAGAAATAGTTGGTAATGGGGGTCGAGATAACATATCAGCCAACTTGTTATCCACTCCTTTCTTATACTTTATCAATAAGGTAAACTGCAGAAGTTACGACATCTACTTCATATGGTGAGCTTGCTGAAGCTTGAACTGCAAAGATAAGAACTATAATGGTTTCTGATCGGAATATACCATAACCTCTTTCCCCAATAGGTAACTCCGCCAATGTTTTAATGATTAATATGACACCTAGAACTCCTTATCGTTGGTAGGATAGTAGCGTACTGCTCCTGTAAATAACTCATAATGGTAAGCAACCGGCCTCCCATCCTGTAAAGGGATTGCCCCCAATGCATAGTCTGACACATCTGTCTCAACCTTAAAAGGCCACTGCAAATTAGGCAATGCAAACACTGGTGCATTCGTAATCATCCACTTCAATAACAAAAAAGTCTTCTCATGGTGCTCTTCCCACACAAACTGTACCCCGGTCTTTGTCAAAAAATGTAACAGTGCAGCTATTTGAGAAAAATGCCAAATAAATTTTCATAAGTACTGACAAGAACCCATAAAACTCCTCATTTCTGTCAATGTGTGGGGCCTAGGCTAATTAGTAATTACGAGACCTTCTCTGGATCGACCTTATGCTCGCCGCCACCAACAATAAATTCCAGATAAACTAGCTCCCATTTCCCAAACTCGTACTTCTTCCCGTTTAGAAAAAGCTGTTGTGATCGCAACACGCCCAACACTTTGCGTAAATGCCCAAGGTGTTCCTCCCATATATGACTATATATCAAGATATCATCCAAATATACAATCACAAAATTATCAATAAAAGTACGAAATACCTCATTCATTAGCCGCATAAATATTGTCGGAGCATTGCATAACCCAAAAGGCATCACCAACAACTCAAATAAGCCCTGTTTGGTTTTGAACGCTGTCTTCCAAGTATCTTCTTCTTGGATTCTAAATTGATGGTAACCCAATTAAGATCCAACTTGGTAAAAAACCGAGCCGTCTGTAACTCATCCAAAAGCACGTTAATCCATGGAAACGGATAATGATTCTTCACCATGATCTTGTTCAACGCCCGATAATCCATACACATCCTCCAAGACCCATCATTCATCGGTACCAGTAACACCGGTGACCACAAGGTAAGCAACTTGGATTAATAACTCCTTGCCCCAGGAGTTCTTATACCTATTTCATGATCTCATCAGACTATGTAATAAAAGTCTGATACAACCAAATATTGGGTAGTGGCTCACAATTTAACAAGGTAATATCAGACTTCACATCCCTCTTACGCGGTATCCCTTCTATGCCCAGAAACAATTCATCATACTCATCTTGCAACTTTCACATATCGGTTTGTTTCTTAGGAGACATTGCCAAAGTATACAACAACTTAGCCGACGGACCCTCTTGAACCGGTTGGTCGATTTATAAACCGACGTCTTAAAAGACTCGCAAGTGCACGGTGTACCGTTAAGTACAAGAGAAAATAAGGTCGAATCCCAAGAGACTTGTAGGGCGAATTATGTTTCGAACTACTAATTTTATCCAATAAGAATGAGTTTTGGGTTTTTCTAAGTGAAGAAAAGAAAATGCTTGAAAATATGAGGTGCATGAGTCGGAGTGAGAACCAAGGCTTAGATTCCACTCCACACTTTGTAACCGTTAGATAGCATAAATAATTAAAGTAAATTAAGAATTCCCGTATCGCATATCCTTGGTCGGGCATATATAATACATCAAGAGATACAAGAGATTTAGTAATTGGGAACTACCCATAAACCAACTTACTCAACCATGGTCCGGTTGATAAGTATAGATTATGTTCTCTTCTCTATGTTCCTAACCTATCTTGTTATGGTCCAACAAGATGGTTACATAGATTTATTATTCCTCTTAATCCTAGCTATGGTCAAGCATAGGACGAAGGAATACGAATATGCAATATTCTGGGATAAAGTGAAAGTAATTACTCTAACTAAGCTACACAATCTACACTAAGGCTATATTGGGTGGAGCTTCCTCTAGCCTTGGATAAGAAGATTAGCTACTTATTCATTTTATCATTGTCATACTACTATTACTAAGATAAAAGTAAAAGACAAGAACAACAGAGAAAGAATAACCTTTATTGTTTTAAACTTTGATATTACACTCTTCAAGATGATCTTTCATGGGTGGGATTCCCCTTCTATTTAAAGAGTATATGAAGGGTTACAAAATATCACCATTAATATAAAATCCCCTAAACAATGCCTAAAATCATGCATATATATTACAACTCATGAGAATAATATCTATATTTCATTCTCTTCAATGGGCTTCCATGCATAGGCCTTTGGTTGACAACTTTAAATGATAAACATTGTTGGAGTGCATTACCCTTGTTCTTCGTTAAAAACCGGAAAAATGTACGACTTGTTTATCATGTGACCGAATTCTGTAAATACCAACAAAAACACTATTATGATACCCACATGGTATCCTTGAGGATATTCTTATCAAGGTTGGTACTCTTATTTTTCCCATGGACTTTGTTGTTTTGGACACTTAAGATGTTACGAATCCTAGCTGTAAGATCCTCGTCATATTGGGCCACCCTTTTCTTACTACTGCTCATGCCCTTATCAATTGCTTCAATGGGGTCTTACAACTATCTATGGGCGACTTGAAAATCAAACTCAATGTTTTTAACAATAATACTCAGGTACCTGATTCTGATGACATGGCTGAGCTCAATATGATTGACTCTCTAATTTATAACTCTTTCCCCAAATCCTTTTCTGAGGACCCATTAAAATCATGTCTTATAAAATTTGGTGAGGACTTTAAGGAAGACACAATCGTTGAAGAGTTTAATACCTTACTCAACTCAACTCCTATTTTTAACATGTCCAAATGGAGACCTAGACAAGAGCCTCTTTAACCATCAATTACTTTACCTATTTCATCCATTGTTAAGCCACCCCAGTTGGACCTCAAGCCATTACCCAATACTCTCAAGTATGCCTTTCTAGGTGATTCTAAAACTCTACCTGTGATAATAACTTCTAATCTAGATGTTGATCAGGAAGACAGATTGTTGAGTATCCTTAAAAAACACAAATCAGCCAATTAGATGGTTTATCGCAGACTTGAAGGGAATTAGCACGGCCGTGTGCATGCATCGCATCAATCTGGAGGAAGGTGCTAAAAATTCGTACGAGATGCAACGACATTTAAATCTAACTATGATGGAGGTGGTTAAGAAGGAAGTTCTCAAGCTATTTGACTTGGGTATCATATACCTTATTTCAGATAGTAAGTGAGCTAGTCCTGTTTAAGTTGTACCCAAGAAATCAGGGATTACTATAGTCGAAAATGAGAATAAAAAATTAATCCCTACCCGTATAACCACCGGGTGGCATATTTGTATCGATTATAGAAAGTTGAACACGGTCACTGGGAAGGATCATTTTCATCTTCCATTCATTGATCAAATACCTGAACAATTAGCGGGAAAGAGCCATTACAGCTTTCTTAACGGTTATTCACGATATAACCAGATCCCCATCACAATAGAAGATTAGGAGAAAAGCACATTCACGTGTCCCTACGGGACTTATGCTTATCGACGTATGCCATTTGGTTTGTGTAATGCACCGGCTACATTTTAACGTTGTATGATGAGCATATTCTCTAATATGGTTGATAAATTTATTGAAATCTTCATGGATGATTTTTTAGTGTTTAGTTCCTCTTTTGATGAATGTTTGCACCATTTGGAGCTCGTGCTAGAACGATGTACACAACCGAATTTGGAATTAATTGGGAAAAGTGTCACTTCATGGTGACACAAGGGATAGTTCTTGGGCATATCATCTCCAACAAAAGGATAGAAGTTGATAAGGCCAAAATCAATATTACTTCTTCCTTACCTCCACCTCGGACGGTTAAGGCCATTTGATCATTTTTAAGCCATGCGGGGTTTTATCATCGGTTTATCAAAGATTTTAACAAAATTTCCCAACCCTTGTGCAATTTACTTGCTAAGGACACTGATTTCCACTTTGATAATGAATGTTCTAGAGATTTTGAGAAGCTCAAACTTCTATTAACTTACGCTTTAATCATCCAACCTCCCAACTGGGATCTTCCATTTGAATTGATGTGCGATACATCTGACTATACTGTTGGAGCAGTTTTAGGGCAAAGAGTAGATAAAAAACCTCATGTTATTTACTATGCCAGTCGCGCGCTCAATGATGCACAAATGAATTGCTCCACCACTGAGAAGGAGTTATTAGCCATTGTGTTTGTAATAGAAAAATTCTAGTCATATCTTATTGGGTCCAAAATCATTATCTACACCGATCATGCGGCCTTAAAATATTTGTTATCTAAAAAGGACGTTAAGCCTCGGTTAATCCGATAGATCCTCTTATTATAAGAATTTGACATCAAAATTCGAGATAAGAAAGGTGTCGAAAATATTGTAGCAGACCATTAATCCCGACTTCAGATCAAAGGTGGTGAAGATCTCCTCCCTATCTTAAAGACATTTCCTGATGATCAGCTTGTGGCTATTATACAACTACCTTGGTATGCTGACATTGTCAATTATCTTGCTACTGAACGATTACCTGGCCACTAGTCTAAGCAAGATAAAACCAAATTCTTACATGAGGTTAGACGTTTCAGTTGGGATAATCCTTATCTGTATAAATTTTGTTCTGACCAAGTTATTAGAAGATGCATTCCAAATAATAAGTTTTGGAGCATACTCATGTTTTGCCACACCTATGCCTATGGAGGACATTTTAGTGCCAAAATTCTTCAATCTGGTCTTTATTGGCCTACCATTTTTTATGATACATAGACCTTTTGTTCTACTTGTAATAGATGTCAGAGGACTGACAATATTTCTCACCGCAACATAATGCCCCTAAACAATATTCTTAATGTTAAACTTTTTTATGTTTGGGGCATAGATTATATGAGCCCGTTTCCTTCATCAGTTATTAGTGATGGTAGGAAATATTTTTGCAATCGTGTTTTTCAAACTTTATTGAAAAATTATTCAATCACTCATAAAGTTGTTACACCTTACCATCCACAAACAAGTGGTCAAGTAGAAGTTTCTAATCGGGAGATTAAAAGAATTTAAGAAAAAGTTATTCGAACTGATCACAAAGACTGGTCCGATCATCTGGATAATGTTTTTTGGGCCTATCGAACAACTTATAAAACCCCGATTGGAATGTCACCCTATAGGCTTGTCTTTGGGAAGGTTTGTCACTTGCCTATGGAACTAGAACACAAAGCTCTTTGGGCCACAAAGAACCTTAACTTTGAGATGGACCAAGCTGGGTCCAAGAGAAAGCTTCAACTTTCTGAGTTGGATGAACTCCGTCATGAGGCTTATGAAAGTTTAAAAATTTACAAGGAACATACCAAAACTTTTCACGATAAATTAATTATTCGTAAAACCTTTGAGCCCAATCAAAAGGTATTGCTTTATAACTCCAAGCTTCGTCTATTTCCTGGGAAACTACGATCCCGTTGGCATGGCTCCTATATGGTTAAAACTATTTTTCCTCATGGGGGTGTGGGGGTGGAGGGTCCTAAGAACAAAAATATTCTTAAAGTCAATAGCCAATGATTAAAATTGTACTTAGAGTCCTACATTTTTTATGAAAAGATAACATTTCTAGATAATCCAGTATATCAGAGTTGATATTGTGTACCCCTATAGTACCATTGTAAATTATTTTAAGTATGAGGGTACATTCGTCTGACTGAAGACGATAAACTTAGCGCTTCTTGGGAGGCAACCCGTGACACGGTCAGGTGAGAAATTTTAGTTTTCCTCTTCCATTTATTATCTTGTTCTCAAACATTGAAGGCAATGTTTGATTTAAGTTTGGGGGCAGGAAACCATTTCTTTAAATGTTTTTTGAAAAAAAGTGAAATAATGACACTTTGACAATTTATGATATATTTTTTACGAATTTCCAAACGCTTAAACTGATTTCCTTAGCATAAATATTATGGAAAAGCTTAAATTTTGAAATTATACCAAGTATACACTTGAATATTTTGGACTATCTTAAACTAGATGTAGTATCTTTTTATTAGCGACTAATTCAAGTTAACTTGGCATATTTTGAAAATGTGCACTTCACTCTAGTTTTACAAATAATACCTTCAATAGATTTTTGCTTAGTATAAGGGAAATTTAGCATTTATGTTAGGAATAATTTGCTACAAGGGTGACAACTGCCTAAGAATAAGTTCATTCCTAAGAAGAAAAAAAAAAAAGCCAAATGTGCTCTAAAAAACTTTTACGCTGCAAGGCTACTCGCATGATTAAGAAGTGAAAGAGAAAAAATTATCACCAATCTCGAATTTGACCATGAACTATGTAAAAGGAGCACAAGAAAATGTTACTTGTGAGAATCCTGAGTCTAGGTCATGATAGAGCACCACACCCCGGTAACCTTAGCCAACTGGTGGGGATTGCCGACCGAAAACTCCTTGTTCCCGAGGCTTCACTAAGGAACAATGTACTCAAAAGAAAAGACTTACAAAAAAAAATCTAAGAAGACGAATTGACTAAGGCACTTGTCGAACTGACCGTTAAATTTATTCCAGTAAGAACTAGACTACCAAAAACTGAATAAATTATTCTATGCAATTACAACGTATTAGGCGATAAAACTATTTTCAATGTACACTCAAATATAGCTAAAGCAAAATACTTGAATCTATTTCTAATCTTGAAGTAGTACCTCTAGTTTCGAATAAGCTTAAAATATTCTTTCGTATACTCGAGAGAATAGTAGGTTTAAGGATTTCCCATCAGTATATTTTTGTCACAACTAAGTATGGATAAGTTCACAGGAAATGAGTCATGTGTATTCTAGAATTGTTTAAAATGTTATTATTGACTTTTGTGAGTATAGTCACTGCAAACCCTCACGAGACAACACTCGTCTACCAGGCTAAACCTGGAAGTTTAACGGCTTGTTGCATATGTTAAATGCAATCGCGCTCCCTGCGAAAGTGGTTATTATTTTATTTTACTCGGGACGAGCAAAAGACAAGTTTGGGGGTATTTGATAAGCGCGTAATTATGACATTTTTAATATACCAGAACATATATTTTAGTCGTCCATTATATTTAATTTTGGGTACTTGTGTGCGTTTGCTAGATTGCAGCTATTGGAGATAAATATTTGAAACCAAGCTCTTAAAGTCAAATAAAAGTGTCTACAGCAGTTCATTGCACAAAAAGTCAAAAACACAATATATTTGGTCTCAAGATTGAAGAAATATATACTCAAATATTCTTGGAGAATAAGATCAAATAATAAATTGCATCCAAGATCCTTGAAGATATTTTATATTGAAGATATATGCAAGAGTTTTCATAAAGAAAGATCTTTACATCACTTAAGGGAAATATATGCAAGAATCTTAGGTGATTGGCTGTAAAATTAGAAGATATTATTGTGAAAATATTTTTAAAAATTTAATATATAGTTTCTAAATTTGGATTCATTCTCCTATAAAAGAAACCCTCCCCCCATCGTAATTGAGCATCTTATATTTGAGCAAGTTTAGAATAAATAATTAAAGTCTTAGTTTTATTTAATTGTATCTTCTCTTCTCTTTAGTTTAATTTTTGCTAATGTCTTTATTAGTTGTTAATGCGATGAAGTCCGAGATGAGCGACTAATCTCCTAGCTAAGGCTAGGATGAGGCCTCTTCTTGGATGCGCAATAGTTGGTATTAATTAGGTTTTAATTAGTTTTTTCTTAGTACTTTATGATTGATAAGTTAGTGCATCATATCGAAGGCTTGACTATAACTTCGGTTTGGTGTACAAAAACTTTGGATACAAACAAGTGCTACTAACCGTAGACTTGATTTGGAGATCTAAATAAGAGGAAACACTAGAGAACTCACTCAAGTCTAGCCATGGTTGAGTTGATAATTCTTAAAGACATTCTTCACCGTCACTTAAAAGTATAACCACTAAATATTTGACCATAGATTTAGTGGTTCATTTTACAACAACGTATGTGTCTTAACACGAACATATGATGGGTAGAGATATTAGGATCTAGTTGAATATTGATTAGTGTTTTGAAAGGTAGAGGCCAAGTCCGAACCTTAGCTCTTCTTCATTAAGTTTTATAATTAGCTTTTATTTATTATTTTTAGATTTATCTCTTAAAAAATTGTAATTCGGCCTAGAAAGTATTTGTTTTCCCAAACCTCTTTGTGGATTCGATATCAGTCATTTGTGCTACAATTCGACAACCGTACTTTGAGCAAGTATTTTGCCAGAGGACCCCAAAAATCTTCTTATCAATTATCAAGCCATATCATTTTGTGCATGGACTAAGGCATGGAGTAAGGGGTTTTAAAGCTCTTATATTTTATGCATAATGGAAGGTATTGTTTAGGGGATTTTTATTTATGTTGATATTTTGTAACCCCTCATATACCCTATAAATAGGAGGGGAATCCCACCCATGAGAAATATCTTGGAGAGTGTAAATCAAAAGGTACAAAAAAATAAATTTATTGTTCTTCTCTTCTTCTTATAGTTTACTTTTATTGTAGTAATAGTATTATGGCAATGATCAAAGGGTTGAGTAACAAAACCTCTTAGCCAAGGCTAGAGGAAGCTCCATCCAATGTAGCCTTAGTGTAGATTGTGTAGTTTAGTTAGAGTAATTATATTTTCTTTATCTCGGCATAATGCATATTCGTATTTTTTCGTCCAATGTTTGACCATAGCTAGGATTAGGAGGAATAAGGAATCTAAGTAACCATCTTGTTTGACCATAACAAGATAGGTTAGGAACATGGAGAAGAGAACTTAATCCATGCTTATCAGCCAGACCATGGTTGAGTAAACTGGTTTATGGGTAGTTCCCAATCACTAATTATCTTATCTCATGATGTGTTGCATATACCCGACCAAGGATATGCGATACGGGAATTCGTGAATACTCGAACTAGGCACACTATCTCAAGGTTATAACAGATGGAGTGGAATCACACCTTGGTTTCCTCTCCAATCGTATCAACATCTTTTCTAGTTTGTATTTTATTTTAATTTCTTCAATTATAAAAACCTAAAGCTCATTCTTATTGGATAAAATTAGTATCTCAAAGTATAATTCACACTACAAGTCTCTTGGGATACGACCCTATTTTCCTTTGTACTCAACGGTACACCGTGCGCTTGCGGGTCTTTAAGACGTCGGTTTTATAATCGATCATTCCTCTCCCCAAGATTGAAGGTACCTAAAAGGGATGTTGGAGGGCTTCGGTACTTGGCTGCATTCTCCCAGAATAAGTGAGTGATCTGATTGTGTTTGAGGCAGCACCTGCATTTTCCATCCCCTGAAAGTATTTTGCCATTGTGAGTTTTGTAAACATCTATCCAGGACCACCAGTATTTTGTTATTCCCACTTTGAGCATTACACCAGGTAAAAATTCTTGAGGAGGGGCCTCAGTCAATATAGCTGTGTCCAAAAAGTTTGTAAAGTCCATTACTACATTTAAGAGGGGTGGTCGTCTTCCCCTTTTCTCAAATATCCTAAGAACCACATTAAAATCTCCGATGCATATCCAGGGATTTTCATTTGTGACAGCAAAATTGGTGAGGCTAGACCAAAGCTCTAACCTGTTAATTTTATTACAATTGGCATGGATAAACGAGAAGCAGTTCTCCATGTATTGCACCGTAATATATATTGTCTAGAATAAGAAAGTATCTTAGGCTCAGGAGTACCTTCCATCCATAAAATCCATAAGTTACATTTATCTGCATTTTGTTTATTAGTTATGACCTTTAATACATACCCCGGGAGAACAAAGTCTTTGCAGAAAATCTTGGGTTCTGCTATGCCCAAAATATTTGGTTTTAGTCTTGCAACTATTTTCCTGAGATATCTAACCGTTTTTCTATTCCCCAGCCCACGAGCATTCCAAAAGATAACCTTCATTGGTTTTTAAAGGTAGATTTTGTCACTCTAGGGTCTAGGGTGTACACCTTACCCCCTTGAAACACTTGAGTAGGTCCTAGCATCACTTTTTCTTCTTGTTCAACTTCATCAGCCCAGCTGAAGGGGTTGAGATATTGTCGGACCTCTTGTACTGCTTTTGAGTATGCATCTTCCTCCAGAATCTCTTCTACATTTATTGGCGTTGGTGCTGGTTTTATGGCTGCTAATTTGCTTTCCCCTTGTTGACTTGAGTTGCTATGATCCCCATCCTTCTCCTCATGAGATGCTAAATTTGTGTGTTCGATATCTTCTTCCACATCTCGAAGGGCTGCAAACTGGTTTACTCTGCTAGCTGTACTATTCACTTGGGGTGAGGTATGTTTTGTGTTACTTCCCTTTGGTGTTGACCACCCTGAGTTGTCTCACACTTTTTCATGTTGCTGAATATGATTTGAGGGCCTTGACATACCTGGGGGGTAGATAGGTGATGATGTTGTACTACTCACTTCCAGTGGCTCCTGGAAGTACGTATGTTTACTTGTTGGTTCGGGCTTTTTCTGTCTCATATTCGTGTTCTGATTTATCTTCCCCAGAATTGTTACAGTTTGGTTGCCCCGTATGCCTTTCGCCAGTTCTTTCCCTGTCTTCTTATTTATCTTGTTGTGCTCCAGCTCATTAACTCTGAAGGTTTTTTGCACAATCTTGCATTTAGCAATAGTATGTTCTACATTTTTGCAGTAGTTGCAATATTTAGGTACTCTATGTAGCAGTACCTCTTATTTTATGATATTTCCTTCAATCTCAAGTAGGATGTGGTCTAGAATAGGTTGAGAGAGATTTGTTAGGAATACGGTTCAAAACTGAGAAAGTCATTCGAACGAGTGGGAAGTCGTTCGAACGAAAATAGCGCTTGGGCCAAAATTCCAGGGGATTGTCTAATTCGTTCGAACGACCTCATGACTCGTTCTAACGACTTTGGCTCTATTTGTTTGTTTCTAAATTCATTTTTGAAGGGGATTTGATCCAAAGCGATGGATTATCTCGTGATGCGTATTTCGGAAATGACCTAATGGAAAGTCTATAAATAGAGAGTGTATGTTAAAGGCATCTGTACTGTGAGAAAGAGTCAAAAAGAGAAAAGGGAAAAATTTAGGGTTTAGCTCTGGAGAGGTTTTTTGGGTTTTCTTTTTAGAGTTTCTTGCTGGGATTATCTGTAAGGGTAGAGGTGAGGTTTGAGTGATCTTTGTAACCTTTTGTAACCCTTAGTGTGATAATAAATTTGTTGTGCTTGTCGGGAGTGGTTTTGATCCTGTTTAGGGTCTCCACCTAATTAAACCTTGTGTTGTGTTTTTATTGCCTTTATTCGAATTCTCTTTAGTTAGGGTTGGTTCTTCGAGTTCTTGTTAATCGTATTGTGCTTCCGCGTGCGATTTGCCCCCTCGGTTTTCCCAACAAGATCGATATCTACAAACACATTAGCATAATATCCATAGTCTTGATTACTTGTGGAGTGATCCATCTGGATAGGAGCACCAAGGGTATTCCCTAGTAACATAATAATCTTCTTACTCCACATTTCTAGAGGCAATCCCAGAAACTTACACCATATCAATGCGTTAGAGTTGTTGTGTCTATCAACAGAGAAAAGTGGGTTCCATGGCATGAGCCTCATAGGCATTTTTTCAATCATCCAAGGCCCCCTGCTCCATATAAAGATCTTGTCCTCTTCTTACTCGAGTTTGATGATATCAATAGGAATCAGTTTGCATGTTCTTTTAGTTTTCCAGTATGTTTTTGCATACTCTTGCACAGTTGAGAGCTTGATCTTTTGTAAATATAGTCTGCCTATGAGACTGTATTGGTAGATTGATATACCATTAGACATATCAGCTTTAGGGGTTGAAAGCAATGGTGTATCTCATCTCCTTCCAGTTTCAATAAGAGCAACAGGTCCAGTAACGCCCAAAGTTTTTCGGCAAAAGTTAGACTTTGGCTGCAATTCTTCTCCATTTGGGGCAGGGATTTTACTTTGGTTGCTTGCTCAAGAATCCCTCCTCCACTCAATTGGAATTCAATTTGTGGGTGTTCTATGTTGCTGTTCGAATCCCCAGCCGCCTTTCCCATGAAACCCCAAGGACATACCACCTTCCGAATTGGTAACGAACCATCTAGGTTATTGCTGGCATCAGGAATTTTACTTTGAGGGGTTTGTATCCCTCTCAAAACCTGATTCTCATCAATGTTGTTTGCTGCTGCACTCTGATTTGCATTGTTGGTTGTTGTCGAAATCGATTTGATTGTAGCTTCCCCTTGTTGATCGATTTGTTCAATCAAACCCTCGCTCCCTAATGATTTGATTCCCCTGCTAATGATCTCCATAAGGAGCTTAATCCATGATTTGAAAACCAATACTCGAATTGAATTGTGTAGAAATCACTGTTCACTATCTGAATTCATAGATAATCATCTCTCCTGGTAATGCTTTGCTAGCTTCCATGTCTAGGTTATATACTCGTACAAACAGAGAAAGCAACACTCTCAAAAGGCTTCCAGCTTTTCTTATCGATTATAGCACTTGAGGATTTCCTCAGGATGGATTTACCTTATTATGCATGTTAATGTAAACTTAATGGTGCATTTGATGTTTCTACCTTAATACGTATTTTCGCGCTTACGTCTACGAGTGTTCCCCGGTTAAGTAACTTTAGATTGCTGATAGAATGGGTGATAGACATGGATACTCAAGACCATCAATTTTCGCATGAGTCAATATTGCAAGACATCTTACATAAGTGAAGTCGGAAAAAGAAAACGTAAGAGGAGTCTTTTAGATCAGAACAGAACCATCTTTATTAGCAAATGCAAATCATGTACAAACACGGAGAAAATAACTGTGTATACAATTTTCATCTCTTAATACAATTCCTTTATGACGTAAGCAAGGAAGGGAGAAAAAAGAAACAAGATACACCACCACTGCCATGCGGAACAATTGCGAAAGTTGAATGAGCCAAGCTGTGCTATGTCTTGACCTTCATGCCTGCGAAGAAGGCTTGTTTGAGTGCATGCATGGTTTGGATCGTAAGACCATGGGGAATATTTACCCAAATATCCTAAAATGAATTCAATGCCTTAAATAAGTGATTGTCCTATTGAAAGGAAAGATCCCTAATGATACTAACTAGGTCGAATTGTCTCTTACCTCTGAAACCTGGAGGCACGCCTGGTTTCAAATAAAAAAATAAAGGATGTAAGTATAACAGAAAATATAGAGAAGGGCATGAGATATATTTAACATACACACCTTTGTATTGTCTGAGGTTTGAGCATTGGCTTCGGAGCTGGTTGTTGAGTTTCATCCCTTGCAATGGTTACATTCTTTACCTGCAATAACAGTTAGTATTAGAAATCATTAATTTCTCGTCTTGATATAATCGGAACCATAGTAAGAAAAATAACTCACCAGGCTCTTAAACTGGAGATTGTAAAGCATTTGAATGTATCTATGTTTCGCTTGCTTCTGATCCTTGTTCAACCGTCTCCAAAAACCGTAGATTGATCCCATGTTCAATACCTTGTTTGCATAAATCTTCCAAGTATAACTGCATAATGTTCAACCATAAGAGTGTTTGAATGATAGAACAACTCAGAATATACTAGCTATAGATGCAGGATTAGTGCTAAAATTACCATTCATAAATGCGTTTGAGACCCTCCGTGGAAACGGTGTTCCAGCATTCGGAGTCCTCCTTGCAATTCTCAAAGAACTCGGCAATCTTGTTACTAGACTCATCTCCGTTATTGGGATCCACATGAAAACCCGAGACCCCATCAACGATAATTTCAGCTGGACCACCTTGATTAGTTGCAAAAGTTGGTAAACCACAGTTCATGGCTTCAATGACTGTAAGACCAAACGCTTCGTACAAAGCAGGTTGAACAAAAGCTCCTTTCGTGTCTGCAATGCAACGGTACAGTTCTCCGTTACGGTTTCTATCAGTCTGAGCTGCAATCCACCTAATTTGACCATTGAGTTGGTATTTTTGGATCAAATAGTGCATCTTCATTATCTCAGCAATTTCTTCTCTGTCTTTTGATTTTGATGGGTCAAAGAATCCTGCAACAACGACAAGATTGACTAGATTCCGCAGTCTCTTGTTTTTCCCGTACCATTCAGTTAATCCTGTAATGTTCTTGACTGTATCGAGTCTGGCCATCGAAAAAATGATGGGTTTGTTCCTGTCAGCGAGATATCCCCTATTTTAAGCATAGTCAGTTACAATGTTAGATAGTAAAATAGTTACGGGAATAATTTGGCGATCCCAAAAACATAAATTGACCAAAGATAAACTCTCTATTAAAATGTAAAATGAGGAATGATGTTACGAACTCACATGTGCTCGCTATTGTCCTCTTTACTGTAAAGTAATTCTTCAATTCCAGGATGAAAAGAGGTCAGTCTGTTCTGTTTCTGCGTGTAGGGGAAGTAAACAGATTGGTCAGCCCCAGGTGCGGCAATGTTGAACTTAGGATCAAAGACATTGATGCCGGAGACTACTCGAGCAAGGCCTGGCATCGTAAATGCTGCATGAGTTTCATACTGACCAGGCCTATCCTTGCTGCAAATAAAAATGCATAACGAGAATGTCATTATAAGAAAATAAAAATAGAAAAGTCCTTGTAATGTAACTAATGGATGGGATGATATCGAACCTTCCCGCAATTTCTTGATACGTGCTCGTAATGATGAAATCGGTAGAGTTCATGGAGATTATATCGGCTGTGAATTGGCATGAGAAATGGTACTTGGGGTCTAATTCCTTCCATTTTGCATCCGAGTCTTCATACTTTGTCTTCTCTAAAGCATGCGCAATGGTTGCCTATTTTTACAAACTACTTTGATAAGTGACAATAGAACAAAGTAAAATTCATATAATGACGTTGAAGAAGAATGTAAGACCTGAGTTATCCCAAGTTTGCTTGCCATTAGAGATGCAACAAGGTTCCCGTCCGTGTAGTTTCCGATGATAAGGTCAGGCTTCCCTTCCATGTGCTCAAGGATCTTAGCAGTGGCGTCCTAGTGTTTCAAGAAAAAAAACGTTAATCTCCTACTTAGTTTCACAACTATACTTGAAGATAGTTTCTAACTTTTGATCCCTATTTGATCAAAAGTTGCAAATTTTGAGGGACGAGTGTAACTACATAACAAAGTGAGGTATCAAAGTTGAAATATCCCAATATAGGAATCAAATATAAGATTCATACCCGAGTAAACCTCTCAAGATAGGGGTAGATATCAAAGCGAGAAACCCATTGACGTAGAACCCCATTCTCAGTCTTGAACGGGACTCGGAGGATGTATGAATGATTGGTATTGAGAATTGGTTCCAACTCTTGATTACATTTAGTCCCCCGAGCATCTGGTATAAGTCGTGTCACCACAAGTATTTGAGGCTTCACAGTTAAGCCTTGTTTCTTAATCCTGAGGAGCATTTCTTCCTCGAAGGCCCTTACTTGATCCAAAATATAAACAACTTGACCACCAGTATCAGGTAGTCCAAGAACATCTGCTTGGCCAAAGTATCCATGCGGAGAAAAGATTACAATGTTGAAGAGTGTTGGAAGTCTACCAAAGAACTTCTCCATGTTCAATGGGTCTGGAGCTTGGAGTACCTCTGAAAGATATCTCATCGTCTCTTTCACAGTTTCTGCATTATCACCCCACCCCTTGTCGAAACCCCACTCTGAAAACCTGAAGAAATAACAAAGGATCAGACTTCAAAAGACATGCTATCAAGTTTGCAACTATCTAAGAAGAAAGCTTGTCAAAAACTGTTATATACCAATTGAAACACGGGAAAATAGTCACCTCTGTTCGAAGTTCTGATACGGGGTGTTTTTAGGAAGTGTGCTGACAAATACGTCTGCTACAATCAATGCCGTCTGAAGCTTGGAGACGGTGTCGAGGGTCTTGTTGATCATAAGGTTCTGCCAGCGTAAAAGAATGATTGAAGTTAATTTCTTGCAATATACAGTGGACAGTAGTACCAATTATTAGTAAGGTTCTGTTTTTCATTACTTCTCCTTGATGATTTAGAGCAAGTAAGTAGTCCAACAATGCCTTTGCGCTCTCGGACTCGACTCTCATCTTCGAAGACATGAACTTGGAGACGAAGTTATGTCCATTTCCGATTGAAGAAGATAAAGTCAAGGAAGGCATCGAAAAATCAAATGCTCCAAAATCAACTTCCAATGAATTATCATCTTTTGCCCTGCACGTAGAGAGATTTTATAACGAAACTTTATATTGATGGAAGAGTAAATTTTTACGGGCTTAAACAATAAATAACATGAAGGTAATTACCATTTCTCGTCGTAGATCAGTTCTTTGAACTTCAAGTATTCTCCGGCAGTAATTCCTTCTACTGCTAAATCATCAGAGCTCACCTTAACGAACTCCCAGAATCCAGGATTGGGTCTCACTGCAAAAGCAACGTATGGAGGAACAACCACCGCCTCCTGCAATTTCCAGATAAAGATTTTCTACTTTATTAGTACGATTATCATAAAATAACTACAAAAGAATGACCCAAAAATAAAGTTGGTACCTGAGTGGAACAGAGTATGTAACCAAGTAAGCCATCCAAGACCTTGGTTCTTTCGAGCTTGTCCTCTATCGATTTCTCCATTTCTGCCATTAGTTGGTGAACCTTCATTATTCGTCTCCCCTTTGCAACAAATCTGTTTCTCAATATGAAAAGGAAAAAGGAAATTAAGCAATTTTGTTTTCGGTGACAAATTTAAGTTTGATTAAAAGTGTTGTATGCACCTAGTGAAGCATCGCTTCATATGGTATCGGCTCTGCCTCAAGGCCTCAGGCATGCTATCAGCAATCGAGTCGGATCGTTTGAATGCAGAAGTCATTGACGAAAATACGGAAACCCCAAAACTCCGAATGCTGAAAAGAATACAAATCAAGAAAAGCAAGATGGTTCGATATTTTTGAGATAATACGAGGTTGTATATATAGGGACATGGGTTTGGTTTGTTTACAATTCTGGGCAGCTAAGAGATATTGTAAGAAGAGGAGAAAGCACAATCTTTAAAGCAAGAAAGGAATTGAAATAGTGAGATGAGATTCCTTGTTTGAAGCAAATTTGGGTTAAAATACATTTTAAATTCTTTTCTTCTTTGGTTTAACTTCCCTCCTTTTCAAGACAATTTCCTAGAAAAACTATTGAACTTTACCCGCCAAAAATGTTTAGATACCTTTGAAAGTCATCTAATATTCTCCCCCTAGTACGATTCAAAATATTGCCCATATATCGGATGTCAATCTACCGATATATGCGGTACCGTATTTTTAGGCAAAATATCGATAAATGATGATAAATAACAAATGGCATTGATATTTTGGATAATTTAAAGATAAAAGGGACCTTGTTCTTGATCGAAATCTTTTACCATTTTTTGCAGGAAACTACAGACACTATGCAAGTACAGTGCAAGAAACCAAAGCTCGGGAAATCCTCCATGGAGTGTGACTGAAGCTACAATAGTGTTACTGAAGCTCAGAAGAATGGTGAGTGACTATGTCTTGAGTTGGAAGCTGAAAGTATTTGGTTTGAAATTTGAAATGGTTGTGAAACGGTAAGGGGTTGTCTCATTCGTATCATCTCCAGTATTCTAAATTGTGCCGCGCACTATATTGTGAGGTACAAATGTCATGAGTCTTCTTTTTTGTCAAAGTGATGTGCCTAGTTGGCTCGAAAGCCCAGGTGGCAATTTCTTAATAATATATTATATTTTTCTGCATTGATAAAAAAACAAAAACACAAAAAAAATATGCCACTATAAAATACAGCTCCCACTATACATATTTCTGTAAGAAAATATATAAATGTGAGAGCATAACACAACTGGTGATCGCCTAAGGCCATGTGTGTGTTCGAAGATGCATGTGATGTGCATCTCAAAACAAAATACAATTTTTGGGTGGTCTCAGCGATGTATAATAAGCGTTTCAAAAACAAACTATAACAAATTTTTATTTTGAAAAATAATAGCTAATGATAGACAAATTTTTGAATTCCTTTGTATATATATAAGTTAATACAAAATGCTACATGAATCATAAAAAAACATCAGATTGGGGTTGAGCTTACCCTCAACCAGTGGGCAGCGCAATCTAAAATTTTGCTCCAGAATATCAGTGAAATCTCAGTTTCACTTGCTGCCTTTTCTCTGACTCGTCCCACCATGTCCATGTCTGTAATTAAACAATGCGAAAAAAAGCCGCAGTATTTCATCTCTACTTCAAAGTCGTAAACTTTCTTCTCCGCTTCTGCATGAACAAATAAAACTCGAGCTGTAACCGGTTCGAACTCTAGATCATTGGTAATCAATCACTCTTCAGTTGAACTCATTGTATTTCAATATCTCCCAAAATTGACATTCTTTTTGTCGTCCAATAACCTTAGGTTCTTTTTCCAACACTTGCTCACCCCTAGTTCAAAATAGCGACAAGACAGCTCTGCAAAGCGATGACCTTCCCGGCACTAGTAGCTTACTTACACTCCCAAGAATTGCGATAAAAATGGCCTAAGCTCTCGCCGGAATCTTTGCAATGAGCTCGCTCTCAAGAATCTGCCGGTATAATTTTTAACAGCCACTATTGTTGAGGAGAAAGAATTTTTATAATTTGTGTACAGTAAGAAACACAACAAACAAGGATTTGCTTATGGCTCAGCCTCCATTGAACAGCCAATTTCCATCTCTCCATTGATCCTCTAGCCTTCTTGGTTAACGGAAAGAACTCAAAACAATTTCCTCCCTTCTCTAAACCGTTAGCTACAAAGAAATCATGTATCTGAGCTCCACAAGCTACCGCCAACATCTTCTCGACCTCTTGAGCTAGAGGGTTATCATCTAACATCTCGCCGATGAATCTTAGCAATAAAATGTCTTCTTCAATTGAGCTCGGTAATCTCTTCAGCATAATGCTGCACTTATTTCCAAGGTATCTCATGACTAATATCTCGTTGTCTTGGGAAACTTGAAGTCCTGAGTAAGCAAGATGGCAAACAGATTTTCTACGGTTTGGTGGGGTCGCCCATAAACGCAAAGCCGAGAGTAAAGCAAATGACGGTTTTCCATCTTGTTGGATATAAAGGGAATCCTTGGAATATGAGTTGGAGATGATGTCTGATTTCAATTGAATGAAGAGCTTTTCATTGGAATTGTCGTTTAGTAAAAAGCCATAGTGCTCGAGGAGTTCCAAATTTGTGTACATTCCGTAACTTAGAAGAACCTGCAACAAAAGAAGGTAGAGATGCAAAATGGTTAAGTGATATTCTACCATAGAATCTAACTGCATTGACTGAAAAATAAAGAAAAAATGATGAATGTGAAGAAGCTGCCCAATTTATAGCAAAATATCATAAAGTTTTCTAATGCAGTGACGTGAAAGTAAGCAAATTGTCCACTGAAAGATCTGTTAAGAGTCATAGTGGATCATTGTGAAGAAATCAATCACATCTTTAGGTCCAATAGAAAGCGTCCGATATTCTTTACATTCCTCTTTATGTGCGTAGAGATCATGAAACTCTCAAGTTGGGTGTCTCACTAATAGCGCTATCATAAGAGAATGATATCAAGGATTCTTAAGCGCGTCAATTCCAATGCCAATATCCTAACTGCAAATGTGACTTATCTACTTCATCTAGAATGTACGACCAACGCCACATGGAGCTTCTTCTCTATTCTGAACTTAAATCAAATTAAGCTTGTTGTCCTATTTTATTAGTTGACTCATTTATAATGTTAGAGATGGGTTATAATTTGGTAAGTGATTTGGTTTATCCGTTATTGCAAGTGGTCATCGGCTAACTTCAACTGTTATGAAGCTGCCAAAAGAAAGTATTTTCTGCGACATATCAATATCTAGCATCTTATTTAGACGCCACGGCTCTATGCTAGCCAACTTTATGGTAGATGGGCCTCACATAATCTCTATGAGAAGTCAGCAGTTCATATTAGCTTAGCAGTCTTTGTTAATCCATATGTCAACATTTTGACATCCATGGAGTACAGAGGTGTAAACCGTGAAGAACTTAGTACGAGTGCCCTACCTTCGTTATTTATCATTAGTAGGCAAGGCTTACACTAACAAGAATTTATCTACCTGATTCTAATTGAGAAGATAAATGTGGGTTGATGATGGGGGGGTTTTCCGAGAAAGCTGGGGTTAGTCCACTCTCTAATTGAAAATATATGCAAACGAACAGCTCAATCCCCAAGATTCCAAATATCCAAGAATTAATCCAGATAATATCATAGGAAAAAATCAACCCCAGAGATGATCTCCAAGATTAATCCACTCTCACACGTTCATATACTTCGCCTTTAAGCGTTAAAGGAGCAACCCTCCGTAATCCACAATCGAATTGAGATTAACCTAATCAAAGAAATTAATGCGAAGAACACAAAATTGGTGGGTAAAACTTTCCAAAAAGAGCTTCAATTGCTCAAATTTTGATTACAATGAATTCCTCTTTGATCCTTCTTGATCTCTCTCTGGATTTTTGGATCCCTTTTACATTGCCTAGCATTGCCCTCTTAAAGGTTACAAGTTCCTAGTTACAACCTAGAACATAAATGCCATTGAAACACCTAAAATAATGAAGGAAACACGATAGTCGTTCGAACGACTGGCTCAATTAAGCCTAAAAATCGAGGCAGTCGTAATTGGTCTTTCTGAACCCAGTGGTTCAAACGACTCCAAATGTCGTTCGATCGACATGCCAATTTATGCCTAAAAACAGAGACAGTCATAATTGGTCTTATGTTTCTTCAAACTTGCTCGAACGGCTCCAAGGCTCGTTCGAACGACATGGCATCTTTTGAAGAGGTTGAATGTCTAGATCCTCCTAGATCATGGCTCCCCCCCTTAGGAGCCTTGAGCTCCTACTCAAGCAAGAACTGAAGATGTGGGAATGCGGCCGTGCCCATTTCCTGTTGTACCACTTCGACTTGTTAGGTAGTTGACATTTCTTCCCAACTCGGAACGACTCGATACTACCCCCGTCTTGTAGCGTGAACTTTCCTCTCAAAAATATTATCCTCCTGCAACGGATCTTCTCTTTCCATCCATAAGTCATCACCTGACGGTAGGCGAGTGTCGATTGTAGAGTCTTCATCTAAAAGAGACGGCTTAAACAACTTCAAATGCTCGGCATTAACTACCAAATATATCTTCATAAAAGGTGGCAAATCCAATTTGAATGCGTTATCACCAATCTTCTTGAGTATCGTAAATGGACCATAACAGATAGGCTTGAGTTTCTTACCTTCTCCCTTTAGTCGTTCCTTACCCAAATGCAACCAAACTAGGTCGCCCTCTTGAAAAGTACACTTAACCCAATGTTTGTCGTGGCGAGCTTTATACTTTGCTTGAGTCTTCTTCAATTGTACATCAACCGCCTCATAAACCTTGTTGGTCCTCTCGATGAAACGCTGAACTTTAACTTGTTCTTCCTCCTTCCCAGACACCCTCTTGTCACCAAGACTAAAAGCCATAGCAAAGGGACTTTGAGGCAAGTACCCAAGACAAACTTCAAATGGAGACTTCAACGTGGAACCATGAATCGCCCGGTTAAAAGCAAACTGAAGATACGGTAAACTCTCATCACAAGTCTTAGGATACTTAGAATGGAATCCCCATAGTAAATAAACCAATGTGCGATTATCTACCTTTGTTTGCCATCAGTCTGTGGATTAAAAGTTGTACTTCTCTTCAACTTAGTGTCCATCATCCCCCATAACGATCTCCAAAAATGCCCTAAAAAGTGGTTATCCCTATTATAAATAATTAGAGACGGGTATCGCTCGGTTTGGTTTAGTATTTTGCAAATACCAATACCAAAACCAAAACTCCAAAGGTAATACCAAAACCAAAACCAAACCGTTCGGTTTACCAAGTATAGAAACCAAAACCAAACCATCGGTTTTTTGGTATTTTCAGTTTTTTCGGTATATTTTGGTTTCGATAATTTTTAGTATATTTTCTGGTTTGGGTATTGGTATATGCGTTTTTGATATTTTCGATATTCTCAATTTTTGGTGGTTTTGGTATAATCTCATTATATTATAACATCTATTTATGAAGAGAAATTTCTGAAGTGCTTTTAAGTTACAATGATTTGTTAGAATATAATATATCATAATGAGAATTCATATACTAAATGTGACCTTTAATATGGGTTAATATGATAATGGAGATTTTATGAATATATAAAACATTTTCATGAGTTCGAACTTCCAAGTTTATCATCTCTAATGGTTTTGTATTTATATACTCTGGTAATTTTGGTTTGGTATTTTCGGTTGGAATTTTTGATTTTTCGGTATTTGAGACTATCATACCAAAACCAACCGTACAAAAATGGTATTTTTTGGTTTTGATTTTTTCGATTTTCAGTTTCAAGAAATATGAAACCAAAACCATTTGTTTAGGTTTGGTTTCGGTTCGGTTTGGTATTTTACCATACCGATTGCACCCCTAGAAATAATAGAAGAAGGGATCCCGAAATACCTCCAGACGTCTCTGAAAAATAATCGCGTTGTTCCTTCCCCGGTGACCGTCTTCAGGCATGGAATAAGAACAATCATCTTGCTAAATCGATCTACCACCACAAACAGGTAATCATTCTTACACTTGGTCATGGGCAAACCCCCCATAAAATCTATTGAAATGTTCTCCCAAGGTCAGCTAGGAACTGGTAATGGTAAGTACAGTCCTAACTTACGATTGGAAAGCTTCGATGTGTTGCATAGAACGCAACCACGAACCACACGAGCAGCATCTACCTGCATCTTTGGCCAATAGACATAATGCCGCAAATTCAAAAGAGTTTTCTCAACCCCGAAATGACCTGCCACCCAAGAACAATGTGCCTTTCTAATCCAATGCAAACGGTCTCCACCCTCAGGAATACATAGTAGACTGCCCTGTAAATCAAACCATCCTTCAATACATACTCACATATCTTGCCTTGCAGTAACTTCTAGTGAATCACATTGAGCTCATTATCGTCGTCATACCCTGTAACATATTCAGACGAAACAATAGGTTGTATCTGCATAGCTACCAACAAAACATAAATAGTTGGTAATAGGGATCGAGATAACATATTAGCCATTTTTTTGTCCACTCCTTTCTTATACTAGATAATCAAGGTGAATTGTTGTAGGTACGACATCCACTTCATATGGCAAGCTTGCTGTAACTTGGACTGCATAAATAAGAACTGTAATGGACTACAACCTCCTTCCCCAATAAGTAACTCCGCCAATGCTTCACTGATTGATATAATACGTAGAACTCCTTATCGTAGGTAAGATAGTTGCGTAATGCTCCTGTAAAGATCTTATAATGGCAGGCAACCGGCTTTCCATCCTGTAGTAGCCTACTCGCAGCCTTCTAAGACTAGTTGAATACTCGAAGGCTACCTAGAGACTCGAAGCCCAACATGACAGTAACTAAGTCCACGAAGCCTTCCGAGACTAACCGAACACTCGAAGGAATCATCAAAGTAACTACCATACTCAAAGATAGATGAGCAGCGCCAAAACTCAGTACCAATAATACTTCGACCATGGACGTACATGGTCGAAGGTAGATACGTCTGACAGCCAACTCACCAGACAGAATAATGAAACAAGCCGCTCAACAACTACAGTGCCAGAACCAACAACTACAGTGCCAAAACCAACAATTACGGTGTGAGAACCAACAGCTACAGTGTCATACCCAATAGCTACAATGTCAAAACCGACTCCGAGTACAAGTCAGTTGTCCCCAGAGGATATACATGTAACTTGACCTCCCATGGTGACTCAGCCCTTTCTATATCCTATAAATAGGAGAGATGAGGCACTATGAAGGGGTTAGAAAATCTCTCCCATCAACTCCCCAAGATAACCTTCGACCATCCTGTAACTTCCTTCTATTCGATCCGTCTTCTAAACTTGATATATATCATCATCCATTAGAAATCCTCGCTAGAGGTCGTGGAGTAACCCATTCTAGGCCTGCACGCAAGTGTGTTAGTATAGTAATATTATCTTATATTTGCTTGCATATTCCCCTAATCGAAGACAACCTTGTGGTGTAAGAGCTAGTTTCCCCTCCTACGAAACTTAGCCCCTACACATCCTGCAATAAAATTGCCCCTAATGCATAGTCAGACGCATCTGTTTCGACCTCAAAAGGCCACTGCAAATTAGCAACGCTAACACTGGTACATCTGTAATCTTGCGTTTCAGTAACTGAAAAGTCTTCTCATGGTGATCTTCCCACACAAACTACACACCGGCCTTTGTCAATGAATGCAACGGTGCGCCAATCTGTGAAAAATACCAAATAAACTTTCGTAAATACTGACAATAACCCATAAAACTTCTCACTTTCGTCACTGTACGGGGTCTTGGCCAACTTGTAATGACCGAGACCTTCTCTGGATCTACCTTAAGCTCACCTCCACCAACAATGAATCCCAAGTACACTAGCTCCTTCTTCCCAAACTCACACTTCTTCCCATTTAGAAAGAGTTGTTGTGATCTCGATGCTTCCAACACTTTGCGTATGTGTACAAGGTGTTCCTTCCATGTTTGACTATATATCAAGATATCATCTAAATACACAATTACGAAATCATCAATAAAAACACGAAATACCTCATTCATCAACAGCATAAATGTCACTGGAGCATTGCATAACCCAAAAGGCATCACCAACCACTCGAAGAGTCCTTGTTTGGTCTTGAAAGCCGTCTTCCATGTATCTTCTTCCTAGATTCTAACTTGATGGTATCCCGACTTAAGATCCAGCTTGGTAAAAAACAGAGCCTTCTACAACTCATCTAAAAGCTCGTCAATCCGTGGAAGTGGATAACGATTCTTCATAATAATCTACACATATTCCCCAAGATCCATCCTCCTTCGGCACCAATAACACCGGTGAACCACAAGGTGATCAACTAAGAATAATAACCCCTTGCTCTGGGAATTCTTGTACCTGTTTCTTTATCTCCTCATACTCGGTTACAAAAGCCCTACACAACCCAATGCTGGGTAGTGATTCACCATTCACCAATATGATATCATGCTCCACATCACTCTTGCATGGCATCCGTTTTATGCCCAAAAACAAGTCTTTATACTCCTCTTGCAACTTCTCCATTTCGGTTTGTTGCTTACGAGACATTGCCAAAGTAGACAACACCTTGGCCGACGGACCCTCTTGAACCGGTCACACCAACAACAATACAAACTTGCCGCTCGCATTAACCAACCTTTTCGCCTGAGTCGCTGTTACTAAATTATTGGTGATGACATGTTCCTTACAAGAATTAATATGAAACTCTTTTCCCTCCTTCACAAGACAATACTTGCACGCTCTACGGTAATGAATCGCATTTCGGTCCTAAAGATAAGGGTTACTCAAAATGACTTAACACACATCTAAAAGAACCACCTCACACGTCACCTCGTTAATAAACTTTTCAATAATCGCAAACTTGAACGTATACTGCTTCGTGATCTTCAACTCCACATCGTTCTAAATTCAACCGAAACCATACGGCTTAGGATGGGCCATAGTAGCCAAACCCATCTTCTTCACCACCGCCTTAGAGATCAAATTCTTCTGACCACCCAGATCAATAATGGCCTCTACTAAGCTCTGCTTCACCTGAATACTGACATGAAAAAGTTTTTCCTAACTCGCCTTCTCGGTAGCCATAATTTGCTTAAACATAAGAGTAAGCTTAGGATTTAGCCTATCTAAATCTCGAAGATCACCAATCGTTGCGGCTAGTGCACGTTTCTCTCTCTTGTTCCTCTCCTCCTTCGGCTTAAGCTCCGGTAAAGTTTTCAACATTTATCTTAAATGTGCCCATTTGCCTTACAATGACTGCAGTAATTCCCCTTGGATGAAGACCCATCTCCTTTGGACTCCCCTTTGTGTTCATTCTTCCAACTAGACTTGTACCCCGACTTGCTCTTGTCGTCTTTCTTGTCACTCTTCAAGTACTTGCCTTCAATAGCAATGGCTTTTACAGTAACATCTTCGTTATTCTCCATAGTAAAGAACTTCAACTCCCTTCTAATGGACTCTGACAAGCCCCCCGTATATTTCATGAACACCTTATACTCGTCCACATCAATGTCCAAAACCAAAGCTTGGTTATGAAACTCAGTAGGGAACTCTTGTACGGATTGCCCATACTTTTGGCGCAAATAATGTCATTTGAACCATCTTTCTTGCTCATACCCAATAAGATAAAATTGTTTCCTCACCAACACCTTGAACTATTTCCAACTCAAGCTTCCTACTTCGTGACGTTTCTTATAAGACTTCCACCACGTAAGTGCATAACTTGCAAATTTTAATGTAGAAAAACATATTTTCTGAGCATTGGAATATTCGTAAACTGGAAAATAGGTCTCTAACCTATCGACTCAGCATCAATTAAACCGTCGAATACTAGAATTTTAATTTTAAAATCGATACGAAGATTAAGCATAAGATTCATAGACTTACCAATAACCGATCTCTCCTCGACGGATTCGACATCACTAGAATATTTATCTTCCTCCTTGCTACCCTCGTCTCTCTCCTCCGCAACTTTTTTCTTCTTCGTGCGCATTTTCCGTTTCGTCGAAGCGAATGTTTTCGCGAGGTTCGCGAGACTTAATTGCTCTACCAACTACCCTAGAGTAGTAATTAGGTCAGAAACTGTCGTTTCCAACTTCGTGAGCCGATCTTCGAAATTGCATCTCCGAATTTATCTTCTTTCTTTGAGTTAGGTTTTCGGTGAATCTTCAACGGACTCACTAGAATCTCCTTCGCTTGCTTGAGCCGATCAGGTGTAGAGACCATAAACCACAACCCCCTGAGAATCGTTACTTGAAAATCTGATACCACTTAATCCACAATCGAATTAAGATTAACCTAATCGAAGAAATTAATGCGAAAAACACAAAATTGGTGAATAAAACTTCCCAAAAAGAGTTTCAATTGCTCAAATTTTGATTACAATGAATTCCTCTTTGATCCCTCTTGATCTCTCTCTGGATCTCTAGATCCCTTTTACATTGCCTAGCCTTGCCCTCTTAAAGGTTACAAGTTCATAGTTACAACCTATGATAAATGCCCTTGAAACGCCTAAAATAATGAAGGAAACACGATAGTCGATTAAGCCTAGAAATCGAGGCAGTCATATTTGGTCTTTCTGGGAACCCAGTCGTCCGAACGATGTCGAACAATATGCCAATTTATGCCTAAAAACAGAGGCAGTCATAATTGGTCTTCTGAACCAGTCGTTCGAACGACTTGCCAATTTATGCCTAAAAAATGAGGCAGTCATAATTGGTCTTTTGTTCTTTTAAACTCGTTTGAATGGCTCCAAGGCTCATTCGAACGACATGGCATCTTTTGAAGAGGTTGAATGTTTAGATCCTCTAGAATCACTCCACAAGCTTCAAGTACGAACACTGACACCCAAGAGATGTCAACCATAAAAACTGGAACCCGTGAAACCAACACTGTGAAACCGGTGTTATTAACACAGCCACTCTCACAAAAAAGGGACATCTTGTGCCCAAGTCGCCCAAGACCTTGTCACACACTTCTACTAACAGTAGGCATATATATACTATAGTAATGAAGGGGGGAAAACAGCCTATAATAAAAGATTGTTAATGAAGTACAGCAAGACCTCGATACCATACTGCCCACTGAAAAGATAGAGGATATCGGATACATTCAAATACGATGATAATAGAATCAGCTTCTGGCATGCAAAGCAATTTTTTTCCAAGATACTAGATAATAGTTACTCCGGAATGTCTTCTTTCAAGAAAAACAAAATATTGCGTATTATACCCACAAACTGAAGGAAGTTAGAAGGTACCTGCTCTCCTTTACCGTAACTTCTCCTTGCGTAAAAGCAGTATGCATCAGCATCTTCCTCATAACCAGCATCCGTCAACCTCTGTACATGACCATTAAACTGATCATCTGTAGTCTCTGTTGCATCCATATCCTCTCCAGGGGCAGCATAATTGAAAAAATCTCCCACGGGACATAAGCACCCAGCATCATCCCAGGATACATGCATTGTACGGGAGGATACCTTCAAGCGAGAAAAAGAAGTAAAATGAATTCAAACAGCAAAATAAAAAAGACAGTGACGGGGGGGTGAAGTATAAATGCTACAAAAAGAATATTTTGGTGTATAAATCTCGACTATTTGACCAGCTTGAAACTTCAAATATGTGTGATAGTATAGAGATCAAATTGAGAAGTCCCCAGTTTCATGAGTATCATCTATTTAGCTACTAGCTACTTCTACATCAACAATAACAGTCTTTCTTTGTGCTTGTTTAGATATTTAAACAGACAAATAAGATAATAATAGGTCGTGGGGGACGTTCCTACGACGTCGTGGGCCACCTTCTACTTTAATTATTTGTGTTTATTTTATTTAAGTAAACTTTATTAGGATGATTGTTAGTGGGGTAGTTAGTGGAGTGTTTCTAGGAGAATAATGGGTAGTATCCTTCTAGTAAAGAAGAGGTAGGGTTAGTTTATTTGGGGTACTGTGATTTTGTGAGAAGGTAGAGAATTGTAGAGAGATGTTTAATTGAAAATTGAATAAAGAGTACTTTAATTATTTGTGATTATGATTTCCTTTCCGCAACTTAGTTTCTATCAGATAACATATTAACATAGCCTTGGTTAGTGATCTATGGTGCAAGAGGTGCTCCACCAATAGAATATGACTACAAGCATGACGCATTGATCCGTCACAACACCATCAGTAATATAACCAAGGTATTAATCCCTAAAGTGCGTCAATTTGTAGGGGGAGATTGAAAGCAAAACAACCTCAAAATCTGCCCATTCTCTAAAAATGTTCAGTAAAAACAGAAAGCTACAGTAAAATATAAACAGCTTTCTAAAATATGAAGAAAAAAAAATGATAAATGGTCATATCATCTATTATTTTTTCCTATTCTTTTTGGTGACTGTTTCTTGTTTCAGTGTATATAAATTATGAAAAATATCACCAAAAAGAATGGTGGATACCAACCAATCTTCTTACAATGCTGGTCCAACGGGGGTCACTCATCCAAAAGGTTTCAGCCCATAATTATGAAGTAGTAAAGGATTTTTATCCATGGGAATTTTTTTTGCAATTTATCCCAAGGTGGGAGCTCGGTTGTCATACTCTAACTAATTTGGTATAGGTTGAAAGTTTCAGACGCGGTAACTTTACATATCATATGGCTGAAGATGAAAATATTTGCCATCAACAACGAAAAGGAAAAATTAAAAATTAAAAAATTAACTAGTCTTACAGTTGCAGACGCCCAAAGCCATGACTTAAATGTCTGAAATTGTGGTCTGAGCTCCAGTTCTTTCATAAGAACAATAGCTTCTTTCCACTCCACTTTGGCCTTCAAAATAGCTTTTTCTGCAGCCCATATAGCGTCATCAACCTACCAAGCCCCAACCATCCAAAACAGTTTATGAAATAACAATAATATCAATCAACCGCATGAAGATGAAGCATTTCACACCAACCAGAATTATCACAACTCTGAATGAGTCACTTATTAATCCGATTGACATGAAATGAGTTACAGCATTTTATAATCATACAAAACACAGAAAAAAACCAACTTGTAGAGCTTGTGTCTCAAACTGCGTGAAGCTCGAAAGCGTTTCGTAACAACGAGGTATCTGCATCAAGTATGGGTACCAACATGAACCCTTCCCTTTACCCATTTCAGCTAATAAACACACACATAATCTCTACACAAACAAAAATACACGAATCATATTCAATCACAAACATGTAATTTCGAAACCCAACCCCGTTTCACTAATTTAAAAGACACCAAACATCAATAATTCAACAGCAAGTGCAAATATAAACATATTCAACCCATTGGCAATAAGCTTACCTGAGTAGAGGAAAGATTGGGATATCTTTGGACACAAAGAGAATGCTTTATATCATTTGAAAGCAGAGTTTGGATAGTGATTAGTGCAGATTTGGGTACTCTGAGAACAAGTTGGTTTTTTGTAAGATCATTAGCAGCAGCTAGACCTCTCCTGCAATACCAAATGAAGTATAAGTGTTTGAGAAAATGTCCAAGGGAGAGAGAGAGAGAGAGTTTTACCCTCCTGATTGTGGGAAATGAGAAATGCAAAGGGATTGGCCCAAACAAGACGATTGAGTTTGAGAGTGTGAGAGAGATGAGTCTGTTATTCCTAAGTCGGTTGCCCACTTTAGAAATGTTTCCATTGCTCCTACTTGTTCTCCTCCTTCCATCTCTCTTTCACTCTGCAACATTTACTTTGATTTGCCGAGCGAGGCTGACTAGTGAGACTCTCCAACACCACTTCGCAGAGGTGGGGTTTGGGTTACACGGGTCGGGTAATAACGGGTTCGTGGGTCAAGTAGGCAAACTCAAACCCAACCTGTTTAACTAAACGGGTCAGATATGCAAACCCAACCCCGACCCGACCTGTTTAACTAAACGGGTCGGGTTTGGGGGGTCGGGTTTGGGTTGACTTGTATTCAATTCATATAACAGTATTCAGTTCAACAGATTTCAATATTCAATTCATATAACATTATTCTATTCAGTTCAGTTCAACAATATAACAGTTCAGTTCATATAATAGTTCAGATCAGTTCATATAACAGTTCAGCTCAGTTCATACAACTGTTATAACATTATAAGAATTCAGATCATATAACAATTCAGCTTAGTTTTAAACTTTCAGTAACTTCAGTTCAACAGTACAACAATACAGTTTCAGTTCTATAGGCTCCGCTGCATTTCGAACACGTATCGATTCTTCCATTCTCCTAATTTGATCTTCAGTGTACTTGACAACTAAACATAAACAAACTCACTTCATCAAAACATTAAAAACAACAACATTAAATCCAAATTGAAAAAATGGGTAATCCATGAAAGTTAAAATCAAAACAAACCCAGAGTTCAAAATCACAAAACATGAAATGGGTATAAATATAATTGATTAGAACTCACTATTTGAAGAGGCCTTGTTGATATAAAGGGAGTAGTTGAAGCTCTTTCTAACAATCAGACCATAATCTGACAATAATCGTGATGGTTATACTTCTTAAGGCATTCATGGACAACACAGTTATAATTCTAACAACAATCGTGGTACACAACAAAACATCCTTGGACAACATCCTTCTTTCCGCTCCAACTAGTTTGATAATGATCTCACGACTACTTTTGTCGGGTTACAGCTATCCCAACCCGTAAATCCAAACTAGTATCCAGACACTGGTGTGACCAACCATATGACGGGGGATGATCGCCACATGACTAAGAGATCTGATTACCGCGGTAATGATCAAGTTGTTTTAGGCAACGGTGAATCTCTCCCTATTGTGTACTATGGTAACATTTCCCTTTACTCTGGTCCTTCTTGTATTCATCTTTCTAACGTACTTCATGTTCCTTCCATGACTAAAAATTTATTATTCGTTGCTCAGTTTACCCGTGATAATTATGTTAGTTTTCTTTTTCTTCTATGGGGATTTATTATTCGTGATTTACGTACTGGATCGATACTTTTTCAGGGGCCATGTGAGGGTGGACTTTACCCTATTCAGCACGCTTTGTCTCGCCGTCATGCTCTATCTACTTCTTGTGCTTCTGCTCCACTCTGGCACCACCAGTTGGGGCATCCATCATTTAAAATTATGCAAGTTTTAGCCTTCAATAAAAGTCTAGGATCTTCTTTTACTCTTTCTCGTACTATTGGTTTTTGTAAGCATTGTGCGTTAGGAAAGTCTACGATACTTTCTTTTCTTATTAGTGAATCTCGTGCGACTGTACCATTTTCTTTAATTCACTCCGATGTATGGATATCACCCATTGTTTCAGTTTCTGGTTTCCGTTATTACGTATTGTTTACAGATGATCATACTCGTTATACATTGATATTTCCAATGCGTGAGAAGTCAGAAGTTTTTGGTCACTTTAATTCCTTTCTTACGTTTGTCGAAAACCAGTTTTCTTTATCTATAATTTTTTTTCAAAGTGATGGGGGTGGCGAATTTGATAATAAATCTTTTCATACCTTGTGTGAGTAAAAAAGGATTCACCACCGACTTTCATGTCCTCACACGCCCCAACAGAACGGTATTTATGAGCGGAAACACCGCCATATTTCAGAAAATGGGTCGTACATTACTTATTGTTGCACATGTGTCTTTTAATTTGTGGGTTGAAGCTTTTTCTACGGCTGTTTATCTCATTAATTGCTTACCAACGTCGAATTTACGTTGGTCATCACCTTTTGAGGTTTTGTTTGGTTCGCAGCCAAACTACAATACACTTCGCTCCTTTGGGTGTGCTTGTTATCCTTTTCTTGAGGGTTACACCACTCACAAATTACAAGCTCGTTCTACTAAATGTGTCTTTGTAGGGTACAACACTCGCCACAAGGGGTATCGATGTCTTGATTCCAAGACCGGGAGACTTTATATTTCAAGACATGTTCGCTTCGACGAATCCAGATTCCCATATGTCAGCTCGTCGCTTAATGCACTATCACCGTCTAAACTTGCTGAAAATGGCACAACGTTTATTCCAGTTCTCTCTACACAACCATTCTCTACAATACTACCAAATAGTTCATTGCCTTTGCAATCACCGAACACCTCTCCCTTGCTGCCCATTATATCATCGTCATTGCCATCACCTTTGACATCAGTTACAACTCCTACTCATGCATCTCCTTCATTACCCATACTAACTCCAACAACTTCTTTGGCTTTAACCCCATCATCACCTAGACCTAATTCCCCTTCTCCAAATGAGTCATTGTTACCAACAACTCCTATGCCTTCAAGCACATCAACTCCTTCACCCTCTGTGGAAGCAACTAGTACTCATTATCATATGATAACGAGACTTCAAGATGGTACCCAAAAACCAAAGGTTATTCAGAGTATGATCTCCACCAGACATCCTTTACCACAGGTCTATACATCTCTCCTTCATATTACCGATATTGAACCCACTTGTTACAGTAATGCGGCTCGCTCTCCTGAGTGGCGTCGGGCGATGAATGATGAATTTAATGCCCTTTTAAAGAATGGAACTTGGTCATTGGTTTCGCCTTCCTTTTCTAATAATCCTATTGGTTGCAAGTGGGTTTTTAAGATTAAACGCCACTCTAATGGTCGCATTGAGCGCTATAAAGCCCGATTAGTTGCTAAAGGGTTTCATCAACAATATGGTCTCGATTATGATGAGACTTTTAGTCCAGTGGTTAAACCTACAACGATCCAAACCGTTCTCCGTATTGCTATTAATTATGGTTGGTCTCTTCATCAACTAGATGTTAAAAATGTCTTTCTCCATGGCTCACTTTCAAAAGAAGTATACATGGTTCAACCTCCTGGTTTTGTTGATCCACGACATCCTCACCATATATGCAAGTTACATAAAGCTCTTTATGGCCTCAAGCAAGCACTCAGAGTATGGTTCCAGAAGTTTAGTTCGTTTCTCATTGCATATGGTTTTCTTCAAAGTGGAGCTGACTCCTCTATGTTTGTGTTTCATAACACTTTTATAGTGATGATTCTCTTGTTATATGTTGACGATATCATTTTAACGGGCAACTCAACCCTTTAATTTCTTCCTTTATGCGACGATTAGCCCGGGAGTTTAAAATTAAGGATCTTGGTCCTTTGCATTATTTTTTGGGCGTTGAAGTGGTATCTCATCCTGGTTGTTTGCATCTTTCGCAAACCAGATATACCTTGGATTTACTTCGCCACACTAACATGATTAATTATAAGCCATGCACTACGCCTATCGCTGCTCGTACACATATGTCTGCCTTTGATGAAGCCTCTTTATCTGATCCTTCTATCATCACTTTGTAAGGACCCTACAATATCTTACTCTTACACAACCAAACATTTCCTTTGCTGTCAATCATGCTGCTCAGTTTATGAGTCACCCTCGTGAACCACGTATGGTTGTCGTTAAGCGCATTCTTCGTTACTTAAAAGGGTCATTGGTCACAGTCTTTCTTTTCGCTGCTCATCAAGTCTGATTTGTCTTCTTGCCTTCTCAGATGCTGATTGGGGGGGTTGCCCATATAGTCGACGATTTACCACTGGTTACTGTGTGTTCTTAGGTTCTAATTTAATTTTTTGGTGTGCCAAGAAACAACCCACAATTTTCAAGTCCAGTGCAGAATCAGAATACCGTGCTCTCTCTTATGCATGTGCTGAGACAGTTTGGATTCGGTATCTTCTTCATGATCTTCGTGTTCCGATCTCCTACCCTACCTCTTTATTTTGTGATAATCTTAGTGCAACATACATGGCCGCTAATCTAGTGTTTCATGCACGCGCAAAACACATTGAACTAGATTATTATTTTGTTCGGGAACGGGTCACTCGTGGTACTCACCGTGTTAAGTTTGTTTGTTCTCAAGATCAGTTAGCCGACATTTTCATCAAAGGTTTATCACAACCTCAATTTTCATTTTTGGCTTCCAAACTTGTCTCTCCTCCGACGTCCAGTTTGCGGGGGAGTATTAGGAGTACTGGAACTCTTTAAATTCTTAACTGACTTTGTAATTGCTGATGTTCCAGCTGCCTTGTAATGTCTACTAGAACTTTTTAGATTCTTAACTGACTTTGTAACAGCTTATGTTCTAGCTGCCTTGTAATGTCTATGTAAACTCCTCAAGAGAGAAGAATAATGCATTCAAGATAAAAGGAAGAAAGGGTTTGTTCAGCCCCAACTTTCATCTCCAGCACAAAACTTGTCTAGAAGTTGGACGAATTATGTGTTTCTTCTAAATTGGCAATTTCGAGTTTTTTTTTCTTTCAAAAAGCCACATTACTTGGCAAAAATTCAATTTTCTCCGAGTGTTTAACACAACACTTTGCCTAGCTAAATAAACAATCAGACCAGAGAGAGAGAGAGATATGGAGTTCGAAGGATCATCAAAGCCGATGATAGCAACCCAAGCAGAAATGATGGAAGCTCGAGTCCCAATCCCATACAGAGACCAATGCGCACACCTCTTAATCCCACTCAACAAATGCAGATCAGCCGAGTTGTTCCTCCCATGGAAGTGCGAGAACGAGCGACACACCTACGAGAAGTGCGAGTACGAGCTCGTGATGGAGAGGATGTTACAGATGCAGAAGATACGCAAAGCTCAAGAGGAGAAGACCAAGCTCAAACAAGGGATCCCTCTTGTTCCCACCACTGCTAATGCTTGATTCACCCAATTCAGTAAGTTTCTCGAATACCCAATTGGTTTAAATTTTGAATTTTGATTGGTGTTTGTTTAATTTGGTGATGTGAATTGAATTGGGGTTTTCATAATTTTTAGTTTAGGGTTGTAGTTTTTATGATTTGATGATGATGGGTTAATTTGTGTAATGGTGGGGTTATTATAAAAAAAAAATGATAGGAAGAGAATAGCGAGGGAAAAAGGGGTTAAGGGAGGGAAGAGATTTTTATCAAAATTTTGTACCTAGTAATGCGTTGGAGAATGGTTTAAGAGCAATAAGCAAAATGACACTTTGATTTGGGTCGATTTGAAGATTAGAAATTGAATTTTGGGAGGAAATATTGGTCACTTTGGCTAGGGCTGTAGGCATTCCAGTCAAGGGGATAATAGCACTATTACGTGGAATTTTGCCTTCTTTGCAAGTTCTTAAGTGGATATTAATCTTTCTCTACCTATACCAAACAAATTTGCATCGAAGGAGAGAAATATGATCTTCAGCAAGAGGTTCGTGCCTAAATTTTGAGGTAATTGGAAAATTGTATGCCATCTTTAATCTGAGTTTAGATTGATGTTACAACCCATAAAAAAAAAATTGAAGTGAGGAATTTGGAAACAAAAGAGTGGGACTGTGGTTCCTGTAGTTGATATGATGATGAAGAGCAAGAAGAGTGCAGACATGCAGTGGACATTATTTGCATAGAAGAGAAGGAGAATATGATTTCTCGAATTGAGATCCATGAGGGGAGACAAGTACATTGTCTGCAATTCAAATGCCAGCCTTTTTACAGTGAAATGGAAAAGGAGGATTATTGATTGAAGGTCAGTGCAGATCCAAGTATGCTTTCTAAACTGATCCACGATGTCAATATTCAAGATGCAGCTAAGGAGGCTATGGTCACTTCTTGTGAATCATGAGCATATGAAGTTGTGATATGAAGAATAGATAAAGAGTTTAAAAGAGGGTGAGTTATCCGGAGTCACTTTTGGTTCTACAGAGTAATATCTGACCATGTATTTCAAATGTGGAAACTGATGTTACAATCTTCTATTTAAATCGAATATCTCAAGCTATATATGACAAAGACGATAAATGCTACAGTGATTCATTAGCTCGTAAAGTAGAAAGAGAGGGACAAAAATAGGGTGTAGAAGTAAAGACCACAACAGGGATTGTTATTGGCATTCGAACCTTTGGCACCAAAGGAGAGGTCAACTATTATTTGCCTAAGGACCGAGCAAGGTTGAGAATATAAAATGGGCCTACCTAGAGAACAATTGGCATAAAAAGTAGAATGTTGTTAATAGGAACTATAGCAGAAACTCTTTCTAACAATCACAATTAATCTAAAACTAAAACTTGTGATTGTTAGAAAGAGCTTCTGCTATAGTTCTTTACAACATTCGCCAATTGTAGGTAATTTTATAAGCCTTGCTTGGTCCTTAAAAGACCTAAGGTTTATGAGTTTTACCCTAAACTCTACATCACTCTCTCAGTCTAAGCCTTTCTCTCTCAAACCAACTCTACTAAAATAAATTAAGCTTAGGCTTTCTTTTATAAGAGAAGGTACCTAGCAAAAATAGAAACCCTAGCTAGACTATAATTAAGAGACTCCTCTTAATTATAATGCAATTAAAATAAAATAAATAGAAATAACTAAAATAAATAGAGTGGTCCTGAGAGGTGGAGAGACGACCGCCTACGTTGACATCGTAACGACCACATGATCCATCAACTCTCTCCGTCTTTGAAAAATTCGTCCTCGAATTTTGAAAGTGAAGGAGTAACCCTGAGCATAGGACATAGACAAATCCTCCCACGGTACTTGTCATACCCATTTTGTTTGCCTGCAAAGAAGAAACTATTGTTTCGCCAAAAATATTGTGCTTGACTTCATCGAGAGGTCCCAAATACTGATTAAAACTCTGACTTAGACGGTCTTCAAACTCATCCCAAAACGGATCAACAAACTTCAAAGTAATTACCTCTTTTGGAGACTTATCAAAGATTGGGGGTTTATCCCAAACAATTAATGGCGAGGGATTGCAAAATTCTGCCCTTATTGGGTTACACATACTTTCTTGAACCTGTGTTCCCTGCGGCCAAGACTTTGTCTAATCCAAGCCATGAAAACCCACCCCCGTAACTTTAGGCACTGTTTTGACAACTACATTGATCGGATTTTTGTCAACCTCTATCCATATATCACCGCCAATATTTAACAACTCATCTCTCCTCGCAGGTTCTTTAATGGCATCGGTAAATCTTCCGTCCCCATCAAAACTAGTGAGGACCCTCAATAGGGCAAGGATCACATCCATCTTTTGGTCGATCCTCGCATAGATTTTCTCCATGTTGCAACGCAGAAATCACTATAGCAACGCAGAAATCACTGTAGCAGTCGTAAAAAAATCCTCAAGGAATGAACGTTGCTCTGATGCCAAATTTGATAGGAATTATAGAAGAAGCTTTTTCTAACAATCACGATTAATCTAAAACTAAAACTCGTTTTTACTAAATCGCATAAAATAAATGTCAAAAGACCTAGGGTTTATGAGTTTTACCCCAAACTCTACATCACTCTTTCTCAGGCTAAGCCTTTCTCTCTCAAACCAACTCTGCCAAAATAAACTAAGCTTAGGCTGTCTTTTATAAGAGGAAACCTGGCAAAAATAGAAACCCTAGATAGAGTCTAATTAGGAGACTTCTCCTAATTATAATGCAATTAAAATAAAATAAATATAAATAACTATAGAGAGAGTGGTCCTGAGAGGTGAAGAGACGGTCGCCTACGTTGGCATCGTAACGACCACGTGATCCATCAGTTATGAGATTTTGTAGGCAAAAGGAGAATTGGGTGTGAGGACTTGGTCCGGAAGGTAGTCGTAAACTACTCCACCAACTTTTATATCGATGAAGAAAGGTCAGACCGCACCTTGATAGTCTCCACTCTGATGCCATCCGGATCTAACGACTTTGGAGCCTTTTTTGCTGATGATTCATACATTCCATAAAAGATTATGATAGGGACAAAATCATCAAGTAATGATTGTTTTACTTTAACCTTCTATGAATCTTGCTTGGAACATATCAAAGTTGATTTCATGAGGTTGGTGCACAACTTCTCTAGATAGCAGTATATGGATTATGGTTGATTTCAGGCCCATTAGACTTGTAGACAGTTATTTTAACTGTCTCCAACTATATAAGTTATAGAAATATCTTACGTTCAGTTTGCAATAGCTCTCACCTTTCGTGGAGCTGAAAAATCACAGCTAGTTTTCGTGAGATGTTTCATTCGCATGTTCATGCTTGTTCTGGTATTAAATGCAGGTCTTTTTTTCCCTTTGGATCTGTGAGAGAATGCATCTCTTTTTCCCCCTTGCTTGGACCCTTGGCTATGGGTTGTTTTTTTCCCTATATGTCGCCTCTTGGGGCCGTATATTGAGCTAAAAATAAATTGAGATCCCGTGGTGAACAAGGTGTTGAGAAGGCTAAAGACCGGGGAGAATCAAAATTGGTGAAACTCTTGAAGAATGTTGTTGTAGATAGGGGGTTAAAAATGAAAAGGAAAGTGTAGGGAGGTCATATATGCTAACAGGTGTATCCTGTGGTCTGTGGAGAGACATCATCCCTTAAATAGAAAATTATAGACATTGGAAGCCGTCTACAAAGTGAGGGAACAGGTTATATAATGTGTTAGACAGTGCTTGACTGACGAATCTCTTTTCTTTATGATTGCGAATGTACATTGCCCCAGATTGGAGAAACCTTCTTTATGATCTGGGAAATTGAAGAGGGATGAAGAAAGCGGAACTTTCATTGATCTAGAGCATGCACAATTGACGAATCTACTCTATAATATTAAATTTTTGGCATACATAGAGAGACAAGTAAATTTAGGTTCCAATTTATAATCTTTGGAGATCTGATGCTATGTCTGAAGTTGTACCATATTAGTACACAAGGGTACATTATGCCAAAACAAGAAAGATCTCTCACTGCACTGCCTGCCAGGCTGACACTAGTGTTGTCAAATCTTCGCCACAACAAGGTGCTCACCTAGGCCAACACCCCTAACACCCAAGTGTCTAGACTTCAGAAAATATATATACTAGTGCAAAGGTATACGCACGTCGTATAACATGCATAGATTTGGCCATTAAGGGTGTGTCTTTTAGCAGTTCATTCATTGGCTAGTAGGTCAATAGAGAGTCAATTTGGTGTAGTTTCTCCCATGCGATATTAACTGAAAGGGTGAATCGTCTGGTTTGAAAAATATTTTGTTCCTCTATATGTTAAGCTGAGATAGAGTATAAATATAGTATACCCTTAAAGATATTACTGAAGACTCGTCATCATATCCTTGTAAATAATATTTTAGACTGTAGGTTAAGTGGTTAACAGCAGTCTGAAATAGTTGCCATCTTTATTGCATTTTGCTACTATCTTCAGAAAATCCTCTCTTTTTTCCTGTACTAATTTATTTGGTTTTCTGATTTTGGGCCTTGTGTGGTAGCACACCCCGCACACCCTCAGGCTGGTCTGGTTGCTACTAGTGTGTCCCTTTTCTTTTCTTCTCTTTTCTTCTCCTTTTCTTTTTCTTTTATGCTCTTTAAATAGTTGTAGGATAAAATCATTTTTGCCTAAGCTTTGCTTACATCTTGCCCTAAATGGCTGCTATCACTTTGACATCTTCAAATGCCTCTATTTATACTGTGGGGCACATATCTCTTTTGTCCAGGATTGAGACCAATAACTTAGCACATCTAGTCTACATAGTCTGAGTTGTTGGATCCTTCAGCTATTGGCTCCTTGGTGTTATTTCAAAAGCTCAAGGGCTTTAAGACGGGTGACCCTTCCCCCTCATTTGCTATGGTGTGTTGGAAGCAATATTGTAGGAGAGTGTTCAATGGTGTAAATATAATGATATTGAAGGGTTTAAGTTGAGTGTTGGCAACATTATTGTTCGTTGCCTTCAGTTTGCTTAGTTACATGACCTTGAGTTACCCGGGTAGCTTTACTGTTCAAGTGGAATTCTTAAAGAGGTTGTGAATGTGCTTTGTGGTAATTTTGAGTTTAACACCACAATTGGGTGGCGAGGTGACTATTTTCCTCCCTTGCTTTGGTTTATTGGAAGCAACGTTGTTGGAGGATGTTCAATGAAGTAAATATTTGGTGATAATATTCTCAAAAGAAATATTTATATTAGGGTATTTGGGCTGTGGAGAATTTTGATACCTCCGCTGAGTTGTTAAACTGTATTTGAAGCCCTTAGAACATATTTTGATAGTCATTTATGAGTCTGATGCTGTTGATATAACAGGATCTATACAGTTACCATTTTGAGGTTCGTCGGGAAATCTTCATTACACAATAGAGATCCATGAGATTTTCTGAGTGTCTTCATGGCCACCATTGTGATTAACACTGCCACCTTAACTCTACCGCCACTATCATCATAAACATATTTCTTGTGTATGCATTATTATCTATTTCTAAGCTAGGTGTGGTAGACACTTGGGAGCACATAGGCCATTACAGAATACAGACGAAAGAAAATCTAAGGTAAGTCAGGATCATTGGTAAAGAAACTGGATGGTGTTTAAAACCATAAATACTCATTCCTTGGGTCGTTTCTGATGTCCTTTTGAACGTTATAGCAATTTTACTTTCTTAGGGTGTTCTTCCAATCATTTCTTATGTATTGGTGAAATTATAATTGAAAAGATGAAGAGGAAATCTTCAAGGTCTTTCATTACCAAATTCTGTAATTAACATATGGCATTTCAATTCTGTAATATTGCACTTCAAGTAGGATGTTTCGTGATGCTAACATCCTACTCATTTTCTTGACAGGGATCCGGTTTTAAAACAGCCGAGATTGGTGAAAGCTTAGTGTGTTTTCTTTACCAACCATTTGAACACTTTGTAATTCGGAACAGAATTTTTTATCATGGTTTGCTTTCTTTAGCTGTGGCTCTCTCTGTTTTCATGGCTCGAATAAGTATTACTTTTTTTATTGTAGATATTGTTGGCTGAAAGTAAAGCAAGACATCGTTGATAATAAGACCTACTGTAGGTTCTGAGATACATTGTTTCTATTATACTAGTTGAATTGTGATTTGCAATAGGGTAAGATGGTCTGAGCCAACTGATAACCTAAACTCTGAACTCAGTCTAAAAGCGTGCAATGGAATTTTCAGACAATGTTTTTTTTTTTACAGTAGTAAACAAATAGCAGCTTAAATTAATTGAGCTTTCAACATGACAGAATGCCCATAACCCAATCATATAATCATTAGAAGTTGCTGTATTTCATTACCATTTTATTACTCATGCTACTATTTTGCCATATTTCTGGACTTGATATCTTGGGCAGGGCTAAATACTATGACCTAATACCGAAGTGTTTTTGTTTTTCTTTTAAGCTAGAGGGATCCGGGCACCGTCAATTCCCAACTAGATCCCCTAGGGTTCATGCAATAGCCTACAAACTGAGCAAACTGACACACAAGGCCGACGGGCTCATACCAACCTCGAAGCCCGCACGGAGGTGAGAATCTAATACGGTAATACCTAAGTAATCACAATACATCTGCCCCCCATTTTTATCATGTTATCTAAATTCCAGTTGTCTTTGGCCTATATATATGCCTTTTTCTTGAAAGACCTTTTTGTGTTGATAGATTGAAATATGTAGATTATAGAGATGCTGGAGTGTGAAGCATTTTATTTTAAATGTTAGATCAACCGCAATCGCATCCATTTAAGACGTTGAAGGAACTGTTCTGCAATGAATCATGTGTGGGTTTGAACTTTGACGAGCAAAACCTTGAGTGTTCTCACTGCATTGTCCCAATTTTACAACATATCCCTCCTCCTAAATATGGATTAAGAAATAAAGCGAGAATTTGGGGCTTGCAGTTTGGCAGTCAAGTCCTGACTGGCCAAAAGAACTTTCGGCTACCAATAAGCGAAAACTCAGAAAAACCTTATGTTACTGTGGACGATGGTCCAAGATGACCATGGAAAATATGAACCCTAAATTTGCTTTTGGTGGAGTTATACCTAAAAAGTGAACATGAAAGCTCATTTAGCTCCACATCTTTACACATGAAGTGGTTGTAAATTGCCCATGTTAGAACCCTTTTAACCCTAAAAGGCAAACCACCTTTTTCTTTCTTTCTTTTTTTGTAAAAAAGCAAACCACCTAATTTACAAGTGGTTTTGTTCTCAAAACACTAACAAAACTAAACCATAATTCAAAGTTTCAAACCCTACTTACCTACCAAGTCGAGGCAAAAAGAAACAAGGCATCTCTCTCTCTCTCTCAATGTTGGAATTAGGGTTTGATTAATATAAGTTGATCAAATGATAAAACGTTTTCGTCCCAACTCTTCTTAGTTCTTATTCTATGATGACATATTTGATAAATATATATCCCTCGTTCCCTCTAGACAATAATTCTTTTAATCAGCTCACCATGTGATAAAACACACACACACACACACAAGAACATATATTAAAAAAAAAACCATATCTTGAATTAGACTTCATGTAGTTGTTGGAGCAACGTTTCATTCAAATCAACAAGAACAATAATTGAGTAATGATAAGTCCAAATGATGTAATGTAAGGTTGGAAAGTGGGGATCTTTGACTTTGATAAATGACTTGAATCAAAACTTAGAGCTAATATATGCCATATTATTCTCTCTTTCTACAAATTTTTCCAAGGTTTTGTAACAAAGTCAAGAGACACACATAGAATATAAAAGGAGAGTTTCATAAAAGAAAGACTATATAAGTTTGGTGATTGCCATGCAAGTTAACATGCATATATGTATCTTGAAAAGGAGAGGAAGAACAAGTCCTACATTTCATTTTCATTCTCATGTGTATTCAATCCTTTTCGTGTGCTCAATTTCTTGAATTTTGTAGCCTAACAGAGGACTTCAATATATCATGTTGTACCGTACCGTCCACGTGGCATCCTAGTTAACCATGTCGATCTAGTATTATCGACTTAGTTATTGAACCATGTTCTAATTTTTCTTTATAAATTTTTCTTCTTAAGAGAAACACCAAGTAAGGAAACCTCTTCTAGGATCTTAATCAAACGAGGAACTACTATTTCACCGAATTTTGATAGACAAAGTTCATTTGATTCTTCGTTAGAGTCAATGTTTTTTTGGTTTGTGTTATTAGCCAAAGTTGAATGGAAGTTCCATGATTTCTAGATTTATACAACGACTCTTTCCACCCTAAAAATAATGCTTCGGTCATTTTGATTGTTTTAAGCATTTTGGTTATCGTATGGATGGTTTTAAGACAAAATGGCTACACAATACAGATGGTTATCGATTCTCTAATCAGTCAAAAACGTTCTTTAAATGAAAAGTTTATAGGTTAAATTTTCATTTTCTAAACTTCATTCCCAGGGGAGAAATTGAGTCTTCTTTACATTGGCAGCTTTGTTATTATTCTCAGGATGGACTTGAAGACATGTATAGTAGTATATTAAACCAAATAAGCATAATATTGACTACACACACACAAAAGTTAAAAATTGAGTAAAAATGTAATTATACCGTAAAACCTTCATATAGAAACCCCTCCAAGAATAACTTATACCAAAAGATTACTTAATAACCTCTTCAAGTTTTCATCAAATATATTATGTTTGAAAAACTTAATACACTCAAGGTGATTTATTTGTGCGTCCACATTTTCAAGTGGTTTCTATATCTTAGTTTTTTAGGAAGAGTGGTTCTCAAAAACAGTATTTATGGGAGTATTAGAGCATCCACATTTTAGGGAGGTAAAAAGTAATAAAATGGCTTTTATAGGCTCTCTATGAGGCTCCATATCCCTATTTTTTTTCTTTCTCTCTCCTCAAGTATGGGGAGTCTAGAGAGATATTTGGTGAGCCACATAGAACTCTTATATTACGTGTAAAGTTACTTTAGAAGTTTAAAGTATAAAAAAAATATTACTTTTTGCCTCTTGTTTTTAAACTTAACTAATTTGAAGTGGTTTAAGTAGTTAATTATGTGATTTTGGCTCCTTTTTGTAGGGAGTCTGCTACATCCACAACATCAAAGTTGGGTTGAAACTCCTCAAAACTACTCTCTATTATAAAGAGGCTGTTGTGGATGCTTTTAGAGCATCTAGTGTATGTTCTCTATAGTTAAAATAAATAAGAGAAAGTGCTAAAAATCACGTTTTTAGCCTCCCCAAGTGGATAGTTATTTTAGGTTTCAATATATATATAAAAATGTAGCATGACAACTTTACTACGTGAAACAAATTTTAAACTAAAATTAATACGTAAAAAGTGTTTGAAAAAGTTAAAACTACTTTTTTAACCTTTTATTTTTATTTTTTTATTGTTACATGCCATATTTTCTTTTTATATGAAGTAATTTTTAGGGAGTCTATATTTATGACTTTTTCAAATATAACTTTCCAACTAATCTTGCTAGTTATATTTTAGTTAGGCTACACCTGATGTCTTAGGTCATACTTGTGATATTAAGCTTAATCAACAAAGGCACTCCTAAATTATTTTTTTCACATTGGGAATATTTTTGTGCTCTCCCTAAGAGGTTGGAGCTCAAGACACAAGTGGAGATGCTCTTGAGGTGTGTTTGATTGCTCGTAAAAAGAACCGAGGAAAATAACATATTCTCATGGAAAATATTCCTATGAAAATTGTCCAAGGAAAATACACTTTGTTTGATCTACAACTTGGAGAAGGATGATGGATGTCAGACTCACTCAGGGAGATGACAATGAGATAGAGAGGGAGATAGTATTGGAAAATTTTCTTAGGGTGTGGGGTAGGATAATTAAAGGGCATATGTTAGAAGAATTTTCGTGGACCCTCAAATATGAAATCAAATAACAGAAGACGACGTTATTTTCTCAGAAAAACCTACATTTAAGTTGTGCTCTAAATTAGAGACCAAGTTGTTTTTTTTTTGCCTCTGAATGCGATAAGTGAAAAAAAAAAAAATACCCCTAGGTGCGATAACATAGTCCAAATCACTGAACAGACTCAAACTTAGATCTCGCAGTCTGAAAAAAAATTGTGTGCGACTAACCATGGTTAAAAACTAACCATAGTCACACAACATCATGCCAAAAACAAATCTCAGCCAGAAGGAGGTCAGAATACAGAAGAGATATTCAACAATAAATACAAAATCTCTTCCAAGGCAACCAAAAAAAAAAAACACACTTCTCAAGATACAGTATTGGCTGCACCAGTACAACACTCCACGCCATTTAAGCCGGCGCCCAACAGCCCTCCTCGAAGCCCTCACTTTCTCAACTTTTTATAATTAATTTAATATTTTTTATTTCATCATTCTTTCTGCCGAGAATTTTCCATCATTCCTCTCTGACACCCCCCTCTATCTCTGACATATTTATTTTTTCACCCCAATTTTCTTTTAACTATTTAGCCTTTTTTTTACCATTTTACCCCTCTATTTTTACATTTTGGGACGAGCTTTCACATCGGCGATTTTACTTTTATGTCTCCTATACTCGGGTACGATTATTTTAATCTGACACAACGCCGCTTTCGCTGTAAAAACACAGATCGGTGTTTTTTTACAGCGTTGGGAGTGATTTTGACCGTTGATTTGACGGTAATTTTAATAGGTTGATTGAGATTGTTGGATTAGTATTTGTTTGGTGAGGATGACCTCCTGTGAGCCTCACCTTCATCCCCAATCCAACTGCTAAAAGTAAAACCATCTCCAGTGATGTTCTGATGTTCGACGGTAAAATGTCGGAAAATGTATTGCCTTGTGATTCTCGAGAAAATATGAGATGTGGACGATATTTATCTAAGACTTATAAAAACAATGCATTCGACATCTCCCTCATGTAACGAAGGACAGCATTAAACTGCGCTGCGCTGCGCTGACATAATGAAATCAGAGAGGGAGTTGCAATGCAAATGCACCTAAATGTTACATTAAATTTTTGAATAGTTGATATTTTCCATTTTTCGTGACTCATCTTTGATAGTACAAATCATTTTCTCGAGAAAATTAGAAATGCTAATGATATTATCAGCACACAGACCAGCAAAACAAAGTCGTCGCATTATGCCTTGGGTTTCACCTCTGTATATATAAACAAATCTTACCAGTGTTTCATTGTGTCGTTAGGGAAATTAGAGAGTCGCAGCGGCTGGCTGGCGCACTCATCTGAATTTTCTTCAATTTATCGATACGAGATACTAGATATTAGATTAATATCTCATGCCAAAATATCGGGCTATAATAGAACCCGGGTCCACATTATTATTGTTCTTATGTGAGGCACGTGAGATACAAGTGAATACCAGTAGTATTGGTAGAAGTAATGATGGAAAACTTAACGTACACATGAGAATAAGTAAATGGAGGTGTTTCAGGTAATTTGTACTACTGTTTTAGTGCAAATTGCAAAAGGTGAGAATAACTTTTGCTTGCTTTCATCTTTTTCATGGTCAAATTTACTTCAAGCTAGGATCATTACCCTTTTACATCCTGCAAACGTTAAACTTGTGACAAAACCTTCCCTCATAGTTTTGTTTCTTGCTTTGTTTATGCCATGTCCCACCAAAAAATTATTGTTGTACCCAACCTGAACTTCTTTGGTTTTTTTTTTTGATTGAATGTAAATTAGATTTAAGGATATTTCACTTGATCAGAGTAATACAAATTCAACATGAGTTTACCAATGGTTATAAATATATTTCCAAGAGAATCGAGAACATAATGGAGAGACGGACATAGAGACATAGAGACAGACCTCCAGACAACCATGGCAACAATCATAGTAATGTCATTGTCATCATAATTTAAAAGCTGGTTATTCGTCGAGTGATATTCTTTGTGAAACCTGCCTCCACGGCTAGGGATTGCCCAAAGCGACCAAAGCATATGTTTTGGGCCTCCACTGCCTGCCTATGGGGTTTCAATTTTTTTTCTTGTATATGTGTTTTTTATACTTAAACTCCTGTTTTCCATCTCTTTTACTCGTGGAGCCTAAAAAAAAGTTTTTTTTTAATAAGTAAATAGAGACGCGCTTTAGGCCACCCAAACCAGACAAAAAATATCAATTCCTCTTATCCGTGTGGGACACTTTTTGATGCCATGCGGACCTACAATGTGTAAGGTTGGGATTGTTTAACACCATGGATTTTATTTTCTAGTATAACATTCCCCGCCCCTAACATATGGTGACCACCTACCAACTTGACACGATACCATCATGATGCGACACATTTAAAGGTCATAATATAAACATGTTGAATATGAAATATGCAGTTTCCACGTCGCAAGAGAATAAATCTTCAACTTAATTATGGCAAACTCTACCTACTCAACCATGTATATTTCTATCTCAATTACAAGTTAACTTGAGGTAATGCTGATCCTAAGTAACATAAGGTCAGCAAAATTATGTTCATCCTATTTTGATTATTAAGAAAGGGCAGAGAGAGAGGTAATAGTTTAGAGTATCTGAAACGTCTGCATGAGGTGATGATTTATAAAGACAGGGGGACAGATAGGCATTTCAGTGATATTCTTAGGGATCTCAGAGAATTGCAGACAAAGGGAGGGAGAGAGAGAGAGAGAGAGTTGGGCAGTACAAGACTTGTTTTTTATAGCCTCCACCCTATAAATATACACTATTTTTCACCTATTCACATTGATATGATTTCACCTACAATAGTGTCTATACCTGATGGGCAGACCTGAAACTTATAGGTTTTGATTTCCATTCTTTCTTCTAAACTTGGTTAATCCCATCTATCCAATCCACCTAGTTGACTTTCTTGACAAGAAAGAATGAATGACTTGACTTCCCTCCCCTTTTTCATCTCCAATAGTTTGTATTTTAGATTTCATTCTTATGTACAATGCAATTTTATTGAATTTATTTACATTTCAGGCGAGTCTACCGGTTTTAGAGACAGAGACACACCGGATATAGCACATATGTAGATTTAGTAGACTGGCGAATATGGAGAACTGACAATAGATTGGAGTGCAGAGTTCACTGGGGGAGTTTAGTTTCATCAGCTGTTAGTTTACCATTCGTTAAAACTTGCAACCACAAAATCTTTGCAATAAGCATGAGAAAAAAATAAGCAAAAGTAATACTTAATGCCAAATAAACTAAGAGACTGAAAGAATTAACATAAGAAAGATACCATATGGTATATAACATGTGGAGAATGGGAACATTACTATATAACGACGACTTATTCTTTTGATTATTCAAGGTTTACTTCTTACATTTATTTTAAGGTTATATATTTTTATTGACTAAAATGAAATGAGTTTATAATTTATCACAATTTGTCTGATAAATCCTAGGGTTTTTGAGATCCCCCAAAACATACATGATTGGTAAGTCAAGATAAATCTCGGCTAGTGGCCTTTGTTTGTCAATGTGTGTCCCGTTTAGCTGAAATTTAGGCAGTGGTTTGGGACCACCTCTTGGAGAGATGATAGAGAGGCACAAGTTTGAAACCCAATACCGGGGGTCATCCGTCAAAATTTATCTTGACTTAAAATTGAGTGTGTGGCTTGCAAAGGTACCGTGGCAAACCCCAAGAGACTAGTGAAAAATGATGAACCCGACGAACTTCAATATTCCAAGAAAAACCTTATGGTATTTATATAGCACAAGCAATAGGTGTTGGTTTTTGAAACAATTTCATGCAAGAGCGACGTGAAAGATTTTTCTTTAAACATGGGTGGCATTTCAAAATGAGTATGATTGAGCAAAGCAAAAGAAAGGTATCATTAGGGTCTCTATCCAAGGCTATAATTCATCTTATGTCATTAGCTAAGGCCCTTTTATTTAACTCGGATGTTTTTGCCATTTAAAGTTTTAACGAAGGGTTATAGAATTTGACAGAAACGAGTGACCATTTTTTATATAGTTCGTAAGTAATTATCAAAACGTTACTAAACATAGATTTTACATAAATAAACAAGATTTTTACAATTCAATGTCTGTATTTAGGCTTAGTATAAGCTATTCAGTATTCAACATTCAGAATAAGTAATCAGAATCAACAAAAACAATACTAATAACACCACAGTTACAAATACTCCAAATTTATCCCTAAGCGCTACATGACAAAGCCTTAGCTTAATGTACAAAAGCTACCTAATTTCTTTAGAAAAAAAGAGTATTTGATGGGGATTTTGTTTGTGAGTCACAACAAAGAGAGAAACAAACAAGTGTGTTAAGGGTCAAAGTTTTTATAGTTTTGTAATGATTTCAAGGAGATCAGAAGCTCGTGATGAGAATTTTCTTTGCAGCACAACACACAGAAAGAATTTACAGACACCACCCTTTTCTCTCTCTACTGTTCCACCATTAATGTTCTTTTTCTTTCTTGATACAAAGAAACAAATCTTTTCCATCTTCTCTGCCACTCCTCTTTAAAACAAAACAGACTTCTAATAACAGAGGTTCAAGCTTCAAGGTTCAAACCTTTGAAAAGGGTAAAAAAAGAGACATACCCTTTGAAGGTTTTCTCACTTTCAAGCTTGTTTGAGCTTATTATTACTTGGGTGTTTTGGAGAAATGGGGAGTTGTGGAAGGAGTGGTTCAGTGAGACAGTATATTAGGTCTAAGGTACCTCGTTTGAGATGGACTGCTGAGCTTCATCACTGCTTTCTTAGAGCCATTGAAAGACTTGGAGGTCAAGAGAGTAAGATCTCTCTCTCTCTCTCTCAAAGTTCATTCTTTAAGTTTGTAACTCTAACTTTGATGTTTCTTTGTGTAGGGGCAACACCAAAGCTTGTTCTTCAACTCATGGATGTGAGAGGGCTAACAATCTCACATGTCAAAAGCCACCTGCAGGTTGCTTGTAATTTTTATTTGATTTTTTTTGTTTTTGTTTTTGTTTGTTGATTTGTTGATTTTTTATTTTATTTTTTGGTGATTGAAATCAGATGTATAGAAGCATGGGGACTGGTGAGAATTACAGAGAAGGTATGAAAATGTTATAATTTTTTCTCCTTTTTATTTGATATTTATTATGTCAAAGAAGAAGATGAAAGAGATAGAAGGGATAAAGTCTTTTATTAGTTTCCATTATTAGTACTTATTCAAACATGTTTTTGAAGTTGAAGTCTCAGCTTTACTCAACTCTTTCACACAAAAGAATAGTAAATAGTAATACAACTACACAAGTACTATTTGGTTGGTTGCCTCCCTCTCCTCATTTACTTCTTTCTAAAACTTTCTCCTTCTACCCAAACTAGATTATAAACCAAATACCATACCCCATTTCCATTTTTAGCTTCTTATTTTTGTGTTTATGTTTTCATCTATATCTCTTGACTATGTTTTGCGTGTGAAAAAAAAAAACAAACAGATTTGAATCCAAGCCAACTTGGGAAATACTATTATCATGATAGATTTGATAATGAGGGAGTTCATGAAGTGGGGATTCTTAAATCTTCAAAACCCATCAAGGAAACTACTACAAATACTCATGAGTACTCATCTTACAATGCTCTTCTCCCTACTCCCAAAAGGTTAGCTATGTTTCCAAAGATTAGTACCTTTTTTTTCTCTTCCTTTATTCAATGGGTATTCATGTATGTGCTTTCTTTTCACATGATCAGATGTAGATTAGTTGAGACCAGCAATAGCCACCTGCAATGCAGCCAAAGAATATGTGGGGAGGAGACAGTCACATATCCGTACTACTGTTTTTATGACCATGATCTGCAAAAGAATGCTGAGAAAAAAGGAATAAAGGAGGCCTTGTCTCCACCACAAGATGTTGTTTGCAAGAAGCAAAATGCATTTGGAGGAGAATCTGACTTGTTAAAGGTACTACTACTACTGTACTAGCTAACATCCTTTGTTACTCTTATCTTTCTTACTATAGTAGCTTTCTTGACCTTCTTTTGTTGAGCCAGTAACATGTTGGTTGTTTTTGTGTAAGATTGGAGTGCATGAATTTGAAAAGAAAAATAAAAAATATCATCTCTCTTTGCACTAATATGTCAGAATATCTTGATTCTTATTAATGAGGCATACTCAATGATACTATTGCAAATTTAAGGCCCTAGTTATTATTATTTTTCATACAAAATGTACTTTTTTTTGGATGTATTTTGCTTTGGCCAATGAACATGTAAGTAGTAATAACTAATATATATTGCAGATTTTGGTAAGATTACATGAAATTAAGTGACCCATCTTAAAAAAAGAAGAAGAAAAGGATCATCACTCTTAGTAGAATGGCAGGATATCTGGGTTTTATGGGGTAGAATCATGGCAATATGGGGGGTCATTAAAAAATTTGGTGACAAATAATCCTAGTTTCATTTACTTTTGTTTACAAAATGAACTGTTTAGGAAAGATAACTTGTAACTTTTTCTTGGAATAGTAAACTTTTTTTTCCTGGAACATAGCAGATTTTCTCTCCCCCCATCTGTAGATGATTTTGTTCCAGAGCAAATCTACTGCATTATCTGCAGAGATGCAAATAGCTATTGACCCATTCATTAGCTTGAAACTTTTGGACATCCTGTGTCATGGCCCGGCTCGGGGTCGGCACTACAGTGCCCGGAGCACAGTGGAATATGAGGCCGTGCGGCGTATATGCACGTGCGGCCGGCATGCACAACCCTCATATTCCGCTGTGCTCCGGGCACTGTAGTGCCGACCCCGAACCGGGCCGTGACACATCGGCACTAAATATTAGCCTAAGTGATAAACAAATACATATTTTAGACACTCTTTGGATATGAGTTTACTTCTTTGATTTTTTGCTTGTATATGTAACAACTATGAACTCATCACATTTCTACATTTCTTCTTCTCAGAGTGCTAAATTAGATGAAAATCAAGTTTCATTGCCGAAAAAACGCAAGCTGGAAATTTTAGAGAACATGTTTGGGCCATTCCCGTCAAGACGAATTAGTGTTGGACGAAAAATCGAAGAGGAAGCGGGTTCTGATGGTGGGTTCTTATCCCTGTCGCTCTCATTACATCCATCTACTCAAAGAAGCAACGGCTCATCTTTAACTGAGATCAGTGAAGCATTTTCCTCTGGTTCTAGGATGAATGACTTTCATGGTTGTACCGGTTCTTCGAAAGAGCGAGATATTGATCTCAATCTTTCAATCTCTATGAATTGTTAGCTAGTTTTCGACAGTGTAAATGTAAATCTCTTTTTGTTCACATGAGATTTACTTCATTGACCCATCATACCTCTAATATGATTTAATCCTCCTGTATTTTTATTGATAGTTGTTCCTTTATATAATGCAGTTCTTCTATCATCCCCTCAAAATTTTAGGAGATATTGCCGAAACCGCGAGAATACAAAGTTTCCATGGAAACTAAATGGCAAATATTGGACATTATTAAGAGCAACTCTAACACCCTATTCCTTTGATGCAGTAGATAGCTTCACTCTTAAATTTCCCCTTCAACCGACACTTGAAATCGTCCCTACTAAGCTTTGGCTAACATAAAAATCCGACAAAAGTAGGACGGTGCAGTTGGTTAATGTCTATAAGTAAAGTCTTTCACATGTAGACGACCTTCTAAACAAAAGCTTCAAGTGATTAAGCAGATTCAGCACACGCCCAACTCGTTAATTTTTCTAAAAAGTAATCCCTGTTAGCTAATAATTATTGACTCGGGTTGCAGAAGTACAGCATGGGCTACTTTGACACGAGTAATACTTATCTACAATTCATGACAGCCATTGCTTTCAAATTTGGTGATCTTGTTCAAGCCAACCCATAATCCCAGTCTTATTGTACCTTGTGAAAATAACGATGTAAAACAAATGTACAGTTAGCCTTAGGTTGGAAGGTTATGTAAAACAAATTACAAATGATTCGGAAAAAATAGGCAGTTTTTCTCCAACTCTTCAACCCATTCTACAATGACTAATAACTTTAAAGGGGTGAATTTGTGAGATGAAAGCTTATAGTCGATGGCAGATACCATGTATTATGGCATTACATGGATTTGGCTTCTTCACCCATTCTGTGAAGATGTTAGACTTTTGATCAGAAGTGTCATTTTAGCAAAACATCTCTTCAGTGATTTTACCTTCCATAGATAATTTTTTCAATTTGTTTTCCAAATCGTCATCCGTCCACTTGTGGTTGTGGGTTTCACTCAATGAAACAAAGATGAAACCACAGCGTAGCTTTCATGTTTGCACACAGTAAAAGAGCAACCCTTTCAAGTACCGCACTTTGTGGTCTTGGCATCAGGAACCAATGGCTTCATGCAGAGACGGGGCTTTGTATTAACGAGGCTCTGTGGAAGAACAGAAACAGCAACAACTAACGAGCCGTTGGGGACTCGAGAAAGAGGTAGCAACTCAAGAAGAATAGAAATCTGGAGAGTAGTTGAAATAATCAGCACAACATTATAGAGATGCCATGCAGGACATAATTGATTAAAAAAAAGTAACAAGAGTAGTATAGAATAAATGTGATCTAAACTAGACTCGTGCCGGGGAGGCTTTAACCTTTCGACTTACATTTAAACTCTGGCACCCCATTTTTGGAAATATGAAGGGTGCAAGTCTAACTCAATCATAAATGAGGGTAAAAACTCAAAAAGTCACAATATGTCTAAGATTAAGCAATAACTGGGGGTGCAAATTGAATAATGATCACAAAATGGGTTTCAAGTTGAAATATCTAATTAAAGAAGCATATAATAGCTTTTCTTACCTGAGGGGACTTGAGGTCCACAATTGAATCAGGTATGGCCTCTTTCACTGCTCCAGCCACAACGCCAAAGCACTTGTTCCGGTCTAATAGAGCCAATAAGTTAGATTCTTTAGAATTATATTTCTGCATCTTGAACTCTGTCTCTTCCATCCCTCTTCTGTTATACCCAACTGCAAACTGCAAAGTAAAGAAATAGTCATTTTCATGAACTTAAAACTCATGGTGAGAGCATGGCATGTTGCTTCCTCATAACACATCCAACCAACAATTTGTGGATGAGAACGATTTGGGTACGTAAGATTGATAAATGGTATTAAAGAAGAAGTGTAGTTGATGATCTGAACCAGCCAATGATGTTTGATGACTGTAGTAGCCTACTCGCAACCTTCCGAGACTAACCTAACACTTGAAGGCTACATCGAAGCCTACCAGAGACTCGAAGCCCAAGGAACCCACAAAACAGCCAAAGGCATATGATCTACCCGAAACCTTCCGAGACTAACCTAACACTCGAAGGCCACATCAAAGCTTACCGAAGAGTCGAAGCTTACCACAAGAGTCGAAACCAAAGGCAGTCATGTAGCATACAAAACCTAATACAAGTATCGAGAAGACTTCGACCATATCGATGTATGGTCGAAGGCAGACAAACCTGACAGCCAACTCACCAGACAATACAGTAAAACAAGCCGCCAGACATCTACAGTGTCAGAACCGACCTCACGTCCAGGACAGCTACCCCAAAAGGGTGTACATATAATATGACCACGCATGGTGACTCATCCTTTCCTATCTCCTATAAATAGGAGAGGAGAGACATCATGAAGGGGTTAGAAAAACTCAACCTACACCTCCCTTAAGAAAAACAACCTTCGAGTATACTCTAGTTCTATTCGATTCGAACTGTAACTTCATCCATATATACATTACCACATTCAAATCCTCGCTAGAGGTCGTGAAAATACCAATTCATGAACTCCACGCAAGTATGCTAGCACAATATTCTCTTATTTATGTATTATATATTTGTGAAAACCTCTAGTCGAATCTAAACCCCACGGTGTAAAAGTGTGAACTCCCCTCTACGAGATCACGCCCATACAATGACTGCCTAGATACTATTTTAGACTTTAAGTCGAAGAGTTGATTTGCAATTCATTAGCGCACAACAAAGATGAAACTAATGAATCAAGTCAAGCAGTGGTCAATGCATGGTCAATGCAGGAGATCTATCTTGAAGTAGTGATCAATAAATAATTAGGAAGGTTGAATTTAATCTTCATGAGATTTGTCACAATTTTTTTTAACGTGCTAATTAGTTTGTCATGTCTAATATAGAGTGAAATGCATTAAAAAAACTAATCACTAAGTAGGTTGTAATGTAGGTTTTTCATTTATTCCTACTCTTATTCTAAAAGTGGGTGCATCACTACAATAACACTCCTCACTTGGAACCCAGCTCCAATTTTAAAGCCGGTAAATCACTTACTAAAAATGAACCAATCATAATGGGGAATCCTATAATATTGCCACCTTGTACATCTAAAAGATTCCCGTTTCGGTTATTTTAGAGGGAAATTCAGATTTGTAATATCGGAAATGGACCATTATCAAAGGAAAGAGCTCCGACCCTAAAGAATAAAGCACAAAGGCCAACTAATAGGCCTCCCAATTCAACTCCGATCCACTAAGCCATGACATACTCAATAAAGAGTTAGCTTCTCTACTCCATCCAATTGTGAGATTTTATTGTATGAAAACATTTTGTTCATTTTTCCATCGTTTAAATTTGCTAGAAGCTTTCCTGATCAAAGTTGCCCAAAGAATGACAAATAGGAGGAGTCATCACAGCATTGCCCAGCCTAGATAGGTTTGTGAAGCTCCAATTCACTACAAGTTCATTAATATTTTCATTAATATTACTAGGATATGACCAGTTTAAATTGGTTTCCATAAACAATCTAATCCAAATTCCTGAAAAGAAAAGGCAATGCAAAAAAATAACATTAGTAGGATTAGCCCAATCTAAACCGATCGCCATGAACAATTTCATCCAATTTCAACCAGATTCCCCCAACAATGCACAAAAGGGGGTCAATGGGTTTCCTATCTTGTTTATATATGAAACAATAGCACAAAAGGAGGTCAAGGCCTTGTTTAAATACACAGGCCGCACCTTGAAGGGCACTTTTAGGATCCAAAATTTTGCTCCAAAAAACAAATTATAAAATTAGGTGAAGAGTTGCCTACAATGATAGGATGGAAAACACCACCTTTTCAAAATCCCCCTAAGTTATTGTATCTTCCTCTACAGCATGAGGGTAAAAGTTAGCCAACTTACCTAAAAGAGAGGCCACTTCAATCTTTGATGGCACAACAAGAACGGAAATTCAAAGATATAGCTGTATGATAAAGACCGATTCACTGGGAACAATCTACTGGTGAACCCTTTCAGACAATTACCAGTGATCCTCAGGAAATCTCACCCTTTAACTTACTCCCACCCAAATCCTCAATCCACCCAAAACTCTATCTACTAATATTCTACATGATTTCACTACTACGACTCCACATAATCATAACTTATCACCACCTCTCTACTGCTTCACGTAAACTCTAGCGATCATACAATCAATCTTTTCGACATACCTAGGTTGTTAGGAAAGATCTCCATAAGCACTTCTTCATTGAGCCCTGTCCATCTGAGACACCATTGGTCGTTAGGGTGAAATCTTCATTACCACTTCCCCAATACAAACTTGCTCCACTAAGACAGATTTCTTTAATTCCTATTTAAAAAACTTGGCTCCGTCCTGCTTTGGAATTTGTGCCTAGCCTACTAACACATTCAGAAGATTTTTTTTAATCAAGGTTCTCTAATTGATCTTTCATTTCTCCGGAAAAGTGAACAAGGAGAAATTCCCTTGTTTCATTCATCCCGAAAAACAAGGGAATTTCTCTAAACCCCCGCGCCCACCCCCCTGCGCATAAGTAACATCCACTTAATCCGCTGTCAAATCTCTCAATAACCGGGTCCCAAACAGCATAGCCATTGCACTGCGACCTAAACGGAAGTCAAATATATCACGACGATAGCATGTGCATACCACGGCCTAACCAATTGGCCACCAAGGGAAACTCCGCAACTGTTTGACGCCTTCACCAAATTACTTGGCATTATGATGGATCTCCAAGCACCAACTTTAGGGAAGCATTGGGGATATTTAGATTTCATATTCGAATTTTGAGAAGATTTGCTTCGAGTAACTTTAACTTCAAATACACTTTCCTGCTTTGTATACATGTCTTTCCTGTATCCCTATCAGTCTCTAAGGATCTGGGGCATTTTCTTATTTTTGTACACCATCTAAGAATAATTAGATTACCAAGAGATAAATAATTTCCAAAGGTAAGAGGAAAACTCAGTAGGGTGGTGAGCACAATGAGTCTATTACAGTGACCTATGGATACACTGCCGAGAATGCCAGTAGATTAGTATGGTTGTGATGTATCACAGTTCTCATTATCGCGTACGTATACTTTACTTAGAGAGAGGGCGTCTATCTCTAGGACGACCAAGTCAACGCCACTCTCTCTATTTTTATTTTATTTTCTTAATACTTGATGTTATAGGTTTACGGGGTAACTGTTGGAGAAGGTCTCCTTAGTTTAAACCTAATGTTAGTAGAATTAGAGTTAGATTATTCCTACTTCTATAAAAGCCTATTTAGGTTAGAGTTCAATTCACTGTTATTTGGTTATTTCAAGTTACTGCGTTTATAGGGTTGGGTTATCAGGGTTTCATGTTATTTGATTATTCAATAAGAGAGAGTTTAGAGTCACAATCTTTGAGTAATGTTTCGATTCAATCTCGTATTCATGGCACGACGCTTGCTGAATTGTATCACATATCTAATGTTCCCGGTTCTGCATAGTTAAATGACTCAGAGATGCCTTATGACCTAGTCCAAACCAGTGGGCTCTTTGCCAAGTGGTGGTAGTACCTCTCCATCTAGTGAGAGGTCGTGGGTTCGAAACCTCATGGGGTTCGAAACTCAGGGTTGCGGATCCCTATAAAAAACCAGCTCAATAAAAAATAAAAAAACAACCTAGTCCAATGAATTTTTACAGATTTTGCTATTTCGCCCTTAAATGTAAATACATCATATTCTGAAGTACAACTTACAAGGATTCTAAACCATGCATATGCATTTGATGTTAAAATAATTAGACTGGATCTATTTAGATGCCCAAAACTATAGATCGTGGACTGATCAAATAGTGGGTCCAAACTGAATGGTGAAATCTTTGAAGTGGCAGTGAAACGGCTAAATAAATTCCCTTTAATATCTGTATATTTCTCTTATGTCATAAAGTAATTGCACATAAGCAGTAAAATAATAATAATGGTACCTTTATTGGTTTTTCAAATGTATTTTGCTTATTATCCATGAATTGGCGAACAAGCTTTGATACAACTGCATGCAGAGTCTCCTCATTCAACTTACAAGTTGCTTGGATAGGAAAAATACGATGACACCACCTGCATCAAGGAAATGCCACATCACTTGGACAGAAGAAACTGATAAACAAAATAGTTATCATTCAATTTTGAGATATTTCACTATGGCTCCGCTTGAAACACCAGAAATATTTGTGGTTGGAAACATTTCCGGCAATTCAGACAATTGCTGACCATTGGATTAACTAAGCTTTCCTCTCATACATGAATGATGAATCTAATGGTGCGGTGCATATGTCTTAATCATCGGAAGTGATTGTGATCCCATTTCCAGCATACCAAGTGTAGCTTACATCAAACAATAGTCGAGCCTAGACTGAAAGACAACAAAAACTTATAAATTTTCTATCTGACTAATGGTTCATACATTACATGGTCTGAGTGATAATCCATGTAAAGAAAAAGAAAAATGTAACAGCTAGGAAATAAATTGTTCATTCACACAGTTCTGAATAATTTCTACATGCATAAATAGGAAACTAACACGCCTGGCAAGTCTTGAGTCTTGACATGACAATAACTTGTTAATAAAAAGTGCATTTAGATATTATGAAAAAGATAAATAACCGAGAAAAATAGAAAGGAGTACCAGGATTAAGTGCCAAAGGCATATCCAGTTGGAAGGAATAATTTGACGGGAAATGTCGTAGAACCGGGTTGTCATTAATGCGTGTATATATATATACATACATACATACATACATACATACATACATATGACTATGATTATTAGATGAAGAACAGAGACAGAAACTAAAATTCTTCTTCTAAAATTGTGTTTTAGTCCAATACACGACATTCATCTTAATGTGAAATATCTCCCTAAATACTTTGAAATAAATTTCATGAAGTAAAGAACAAAGAATTTGAAAACTAGAAAAAAGAGTAAAGTAAGAGTAGCACCTAGTAGGAAAGAAAGAAACGTACTGAAGCGGCTTTTTATTTCCAGAATCGAGAGAGAGAAATATATTTGACACGATATCAACAGTGTCAGGGGAGCTGTTTATTGGGAAGGTGAAAAGAAGCAGACCACTCTTTGTAAGCTTGACCAGTGAGAGAAGTCCGTTGTCCACATTAGCATCTATCATAGAGGAGGATGAAGTATCTTCTTCTAAGACTACACCTGCTTTCGGAGAACAGTGTAAATAGTTGTGTAAGTTAAAACGCATGAAACATATCTTGATCCAAGAGATCAAATCCTACGAGTTGAGGGAACTTAAACATTTGATCTTTCTCTGGGAGTGCTGCGGCAAATGTGCAGAAGCCATTTGCCCCTATTCTTTTTACAACTCCGTAAAGCACTCAAGCTCCAAGTTGCAAGAAATTCCAGAAAAGTAACATTTCCAATAACTTTAATCTTTGCAACAAGATTAGGGAGATTTTGGAAGTTCTTGCAACTTTACAGCTAGAGGTGTTTTTAAGTGCAGTGTAAATCAATCAACTCAGTATAAACAATTATTACCACTGTTGGCACTCTCTTTCTTTTCTATGGCATTGCAACATTCCACGCCTATTTCCTTGAAACATATTTTCCTTCTCTTTAAGGATGTATTTGCATCCAAGGTTTCCACACTTGGAGAACTACTGCAACTCAAAGACATAATGTACTGCAAGAATTTTAAATATATAGTGTCAATATTGCAAGGTCGCGTATTTAGAAAATAATCTAGAAACCCCAAGAACAAAGTCATAAAGGACAACAAATCAAGAGCCACTTAGACATTTTGGAAAAGTATAAACTCCATTATGCAATATTCATTTGAAGAAACTCTTTCTCTTTTCCTTGTAACTGAAACTTAGATCTTTTTGTTTCTACTTGACTCCTTTAGGGTTTTTGTAGTTGGGGTCTTCCAAAAATCTACACTGACTTTGTTAATTTGACCGAAAAGATATTGATTTTCAACTAATTGCTTTCCATAGCCAGAAAAATAACTATCTCTTAGCAATTGTTTTAGTCTCGCCAATAAAAAAGTAAGTAACAACATGTGTTGCTATATTTATTTGAGTATAATGACATATAAAAGGAGAATAGCCGAAAAAATCTCAATCCCCATCATCAAGTGTCAGATTCAGGATGCTTCAGTATTTTGCAAAGGAGATATAACTAATGTTAATGCTATTAAGGGGGCTTGGGGACTTCTAACTCCATGATTGGTGCGGAGGTGAGCAACAAGTCTGCAGCACTAATGACTCTTGCAAATAAAGCCTTGGTTACAACCTTGTTTTTTATTTGTTTGGAAAGTAAACTACTCTTGACATCAATAAAATCGACCCGGGCTTAAGATATTTCGGAGTTCCCCCGATATCAATAAGACAAAAGTCCAAATATTGTAGCCCAGTTACCTTTCTTATGTAGGTAGATTCTGATTAAGTCAGTCTTCACTAGCTCATATAATGTAGTAGTCACTCTATTCTGCCCAAGCCAGTGAATAAGAAATCAACTCAATACACTTTAAATTTTTATAACATAGGCATGATATCAACACTTAACAAGAGGGTGATCTTTATTTCTTGGAGAGAAATCTGTCATCCAACTTTAGAATGCAGTCTTGCAGCTATTAATGATCTAAAGACATAGAACAAAGCTGCTGTTATTAATGATAAATCATAAATGGAGGTTTGCTTGCAAGGAGCAGAATCTCGGGACAGCTTGGGTCGAGAAGTATATGATGAGGGGATGAAACTTTTGACACTCGACGGTCCCTCTTGAGCTTGGAGAGAGATTTAAAGTCTAGAGATGAAGCTAAAACATTTGTGAAGCATGTTATTGGTGACGGTTAGAACACACTGTTTTGGAAAGACACTTGGGACCTCCAAGGAATTTTCATGGGGCAGTTTCCCCAAGAGTTTAAATATGATTTGTACTTCTATGTCACTATTATAGTGAGCAACGTTGTTAGAAGACATCAATGAAGAATTTCTACTCCCCTTAGACCAACATTGAAGAGGTTCTTCCTGATCTGCCGGCTATGTATTATATGTAGAAGTGTTTTCGGTTTATAGACATGCTTCCACGAGAAAAACAATTACAGAAGTCCATTAATCCTCAAGTACAAGATACCAGCTATGTTTTATATGTACGTTATAATAAAATGATTTTCTTTAAAATGACGATATGTACCCAATTTAATTACAAAGTATAAAATAAATATTGAGGGTATTATAACTTTCAAGGGTGGTGAATTGGCCGTGGCCAGGGGTCCCCTGACCGGTATTCGATGCAGAGTGCCTTATTATTTAGTTATTTTTGAGTTTGACTGGAAGGTACTTCTTTGCGAACCACATTCCTATCAGTTCTTTCCAAATAGTTACTTGTACGGGGTTGAGAGATACTGAAATCAAGGAGATACAAAGAGAAAGTTGAGACCTAAAGAGACCGGACTAAGGAAATTGTTGTGTCTTTAGGGAGTGATTCAATAATTGTCATTAGTCCGTGGATGTAACAATTAGGGCAAATCTAAAACCATCATGTATCCAGTGTTGGGTGATTGTTCTTTTTTTATTGCTTGTGATCCATCTTCTTTTCTACAGTTTAACTATAACATGATACTGCAATATTGTCATGGCATAAAATTATAGATTTCTCTAACGCATCTATATTAGTTCAGTAATGTGCTTCACAGCAAATGAGTAGCACAGTTGGGATAACACATTAAGACAATAATATATACCTTTGAAAGGATGGACATGGCTTCTTTTGTTGCACTTTTCTCCCGCTCTGACAAGAACATTAAGAAAATCGAATGCCAATTTCAGAAATAAATAAAAGACACGTGATCATACACTAGGAAAGCGTTTCCATATGCACCAGATCCAGGCAGACCAGGCCCATGATAAAGCATAACAAGATAATAAACATCAAGGGCATGAGTAGTTCATTTACTAGCATAACAACAACAACAACAAAAACTTTCAATCCCCAAAATATAGGCTCACGTTATACCACAATCAGTTGTTAAACATTAACAGATAACATATCATTCAGACACAAAGCAAAACCAAAGTCCATTATCCGTGAGGATAATGAATGCATGATATATACACAATACAATATGTTTAACTGTGCGTATAGAAAAAAATTCCCATGGAAAAATAGACTCTGTTGGATATGCGACAAATTCGATTGAACTCCGGAAAATTATGGGCAATTTGGATATATAGAGTATCTAATGTAGGCTTATCAAATGAGAGTCTATTTTTCCAATTCGATTGGTTAACATGGGAATTTGGATATAACATCATTTGAATATATAGAGTATCTAATGTAGGCTATTTTTCCATGGGAATTCGATTGGTTATCAAATGATGTTATAGCATATCTAATGTAGACTTGGCTTAGGTGGCGTTTGTTTTTTGGGCTGACTCCATTTAGTCGTCTGAGTCTGAGTGGAGTCAGTGATTTGGGTCACTAAGAGGCGTTTGTTTTTCCTCTCACTCAGACTCAGAGTCAGTGATTTGGGTCAAAAACAACTGAGTGGAGCCAACCCCAATAAGCCAGCTTAGTGCTGAATCTGAGTCTGAGTCTATTTTGGCTCCCCAAACTGCCCTTACAAAAATCAAAAAATTACAAAAAAAAAACTACACAGTCATCTCCTCCAAACCAGTTCCTCCCCAAACGAACCCAATCTCTTCCAACAACTCTCTTCGATCTCCTCCAAACGCAGCTCCTCCTCGATCGGGTTTAGCTTCTACCTCCACCTTCTCTCTCTCTCTTTCTGCAAGTCTCGGAAGCTTGTTGATCAGATCACGATCACCTACTTCATACATTGAGAAATCCTTGTTTTCATACATCAAAAGGTAAGTTATTCTCAATTACACAATACCCATCTCTTTGATTTTGCCCTAGTAGCTTCTTTTGTTTCAAATTGTAATCTTTAGCTTTAATACCCAATTTTCTGATTTTGATTTGGTGTTGTTTTTTTGGGTGTAATTTGAAATGGGTATTTTGATTTCAAATGGTGTAATGTGTTTGGTTTGGTTTGGTGTTGCTTTTGATGAGAAGAGGGAATCATAGTTGCCTTTGAGGTTTTTCTTGCTTGCTTGGGAAGAAATGGTACTGAGATTATAGGGTTTTGTTGGAATTTTTTGCAACTACTGATTCTAGTCTGGCTTTTGATCTAGAGTGGTGGAGTTCAAGTGAAGTGAAGCTTATTTGAGAATGTTCTCCTTGTAATTGTTCTTCTGGGTATTGAAGAAGAAGTGAGAAGGACTAGTGGATTGTTGTTCTTGTGCTGTTTTTAGAGCTCATTTGTGGAGATTTTGTTACTCATAATGGATTCGGTTATGGGTAATTGTTTCAGAATGGATTCAGTTATGGTTTTTAGAGCTCATTAGGTTTAATCCACCTGATGATTTTTAAAGGCTTAATCCTAAGGTGTTTTGGATGTAGTTGTAACACCTGCAGAAAGATCTGATCTCTGAAAAAGGCAGCCTTTGAAATTTCCAGCTTAAAATTGATGCCTTGAATCCACAGTACTACTTTCCCAATGACATTTTTAGGCACAATGGCAATGCCACCATATTTAGAGTTACACCTAGCTCTCCATATCTCCCAACAAATAAAACTAGGCATAATACCTGTTATAATTCCCATGTGACATCTAGTATGAGCATTTAATAGCCAAACTCCTTGGGTAGAACACAAAGATCCTGCAGAGTTGAAATTAATCTCACAAATGGAACTGAAATAAGTCCAAACTCTGCTGGCAAGTTCACACTGTGCAAACATATGGTTAATATTTTCTTCATTGTTATTCTGGCAGCATAAGCATTTAGAGGCTATAGGTACAGGGGCCGAGCCAGGATTTCATGTTTGGGGGGCGAAGGTAGTATGATGAATTATATTAGGGTATCGGGGGGTTTGGGGGTTTTGCCATTTAACGGTATTTTACGCTTAAAAATTAATCAAATATAACATTATATTTGACTAGCAAATTATATGGATTCACTTCTCCTCTCAAAAAATCGAAGCTTTTTACGGCAATGACATGATCAGCTTGAGGTAAAAAAATTATCAAAATAAGGTTCTTATTTGATGATATCAAGAATTGAACCTTAGGCTCTTGGATTAGGAGCTCCTCACTTTACCGAGCTAACTTTTATTGATGTCATTAGGACAAAGAAAAATGTACATATTTTTAAAAAAATAAAAAATTATATACCTATATAGGTATTTTTTAAACAAAATTCTTGGGGGGGGGGGGGGGACCGCCCCCCCTAAATCCTCCCCTGTATGGGTACATGTTACTTAATCAAAGAGTCAACATGTGTAATTTGTTTCCAAAGTTTCCATCCAAATACCTGAATTTTTGTTGGTATAGCTGCATGCCAGATCCACTCTACTATGTCTTGCTTTACAAGTTCACTCCAGAAATTCCAAGCTGTTTTAATAGAAAATGTACCATCATGTGATAAATCCGAGATAGCGGTATCAGCAGTTTGAGTGATATGATATTTATTTTGTAATACTATCTTCTAGTCATCAGGTATATCAACATTAAGTAATGCCAAGTTTTATTACTGTTAATGACATCTTTTACTAGTAAGCTTTGGTTAGGGCTTACTTCAAATAGGTCTTGTAGTGGACCTTCACCAGTCCAGTTGCCACTCCAGAAGTCCAGATTCCCTTCTCCTAGCACCCATGCAGTATTAGCGTTGACCGTATTCATCAACCCCACCATTCTTTTCCACATACTAGAAGCACTAGGAGTAGCTGTTGGCATGTTCTGATTTCTCATGTATCTGTTGTGCAAATAGTCTGCCCAAAGTGATTTATTGTGAAGAAAGTTCTAGCATGCACCTTTTGAACACAAAGCTGCATTGTATGTCACTTAAATTTTTGATGCCAAGACCCCCTTCATTAGTATTAGCACATAAACTTTCCCAAGCAATCCAATGTCTTTTGGGCCTGCCTTCATGTGATCCCCAGAAAAAGTCTGCAAAGATTTTCTTTAAAGCCTTAATGACAGATTTGGGGATCTTCAGGGTGGATAAAAGATGTATAGGCATGGAGTTAAGGACATGTTTAATGAGCACTAACTTACCCCCACTGGGAAAAAATCTTCCCTTGCCATCCTTCTACCTTCCATTGATTTCTATTTATTAGTGGATTAAAATAAGAGATCGGAGCCCTGCCATAAGAAATTGAAGCACCCAGATATATAAGAGGAAAGCTCTTGAGCTGAAAACCACATGCATTTTGGATGATACTCTTTCTTGCTGATGAAGTGTTGTGATGGAGATAGATGTCACTCTTACTTTTGTTGACAAGTTGCCCATACACTTTTTCATACTTGGATAGGATATCCATGAGTCCCTTTATAGATCTTTTACCACTATTTAGGAAAACCAGAAAGTCATCTACATATATGTTTATGCTTATCTGCAATACCATCTGTCCATTTGTTATCTGCTTATGCTTATGTTATACAATGCTTATGTTGTTATGTCCATCTGTTATAGAGTGCAATGTTTTGTCCATCTGTTGCAAATGTTTTTCTGTTTAACTAATTTGTCTATTTGTTTGAAATGTGTAGTTATGTCAATACCACCAATGATACCACCAATGAAAACAGGCTTTTTCCAGCAATATCCACAGTTCAGACTTGACTTTATCATAAAATGTCAAGCACAAATAGACTTGCATAGACTGTCTGGAACATCTCTAAATGTCACTAAATACCATTATGCTTATGCTTGAGCCAGAGCAGCGTGCTAGTTTCCTTGAAGCCATTTTAAGTTTATTGAAACTTATTTGTTTGCGTATTTGTAATAACTCTTAAGATTCTAATATTTGCCTTATTTGTATTAACTTCAAACCAATGTTAAAATTATTTGATTTTAGGTATTTATATATTTGTGTTTGCTATATATATAGGGTTTTTTCTATGTATTTATGTTTGTTATATATACAGGTTCTTTCCTATGTATTTGTGCTTGTTATGTAAATGTGGTGTTGACGTTGCTGACGAAGGGGTGGTGGTGGTATTGGTGATGAATAGGAGGGGGTGGTTCCTTATAAACTGATAAGGGTATTTGGTATTTTGTCTATTTTAACAAACACTCAAACTCAGACCAAAAAACGAACACTCCAAGGCATCCATCCACTCAGCTAGTGAACGCTTCTAAGTAGATTCAGACTCAGACTCAGACTCAGACACTCACTCAGATTCAAACTCACTCAGACTCAGAAGCAAAAAAACAAACGGCCCCTTAGTTGGCTAATGTTTTCACATTTGAGCAAGAGGTCAAGAGTCATAGCAAAACAAAACAAAAATTTAGTCCCCATTTGTATTTTCACACAGAGCCTTACAGGTAGTTGGGCCGGCCTTGTCTAAACCCTTCCCGGCTTGACATAACTAACAACAACAAGTCACTAAACGATAAGTATAACTATTGGTTACCACTTCCACACCCCATTGTCCCCATACCAATATATGATGAAAATCAAAAGTTCCCCATTTGGTATATCTACCAGTCACCACTTTCTACCTAGCTATCATAGAATTATTACACAAGATTGATAAAAACTCGATAATAGGGCAATCAAATTTTATCTAAATTGATTCAAATTGCAACTAAAACCTAAATTTAAAAGTGCTAAATTGACAACTCTTTGATCTTGTAAGAAGAACTCACTGATGGTGCAAGTGATGAGGAATCCAGAATGAGAGTGGTTCAGAATAGACGATGGAGCATTGTAGTCGAAACGAGGGATGCTTATCACTGCTGAGTGTTGCTCCCATGGAGTCATCATCGTTGTTTTAGTACTGGGTTTCTCTTCTCTCTCTTTATCTAACCCTACACCTAGTTGTTGTTGTTGTTCTTCGGCCATTTTCACTCTTTCTAACCCTACACCTGCTTCTTCTTCTACTTCAACCTTTCTCTCTCTCCCTCTCCCCCATTGATGTGATGTAACATAACATTGAAAAGTTGCCAAATCATTAGGTTTATTTTCAAAATAGTTTGTCCTATAGTCAGCAAAGTTTGAACCGGGTTTACAAGAAATGCCATTTCAAATGACTCTCTTGATAACAATTTACCATAATTATTTTAACTTACGGCGAACAAGAAACACAAGTTATCAGATATTTTTCTTCCAAACATCAGGATCTATGTTACTTAAAAGTGAAGCGAATACGGGAAACAATACGAGAAACGGAAAGGGAAAACGCCCTTTAATTATTTTTTTGATGCGAGAAACGTGAAACGTGAAACTAGAAACGACTATAAAGCGTAACAAGAAGTGAATTTTAAACTATGAATATGTTTTTACTGTTATAGAAAGTAATGGAATTCCAAACCATATAAACAATTTTAACATGATCATTTGCTTGTATATTATTATTTTTCAATACAAATGCTCGAAATTCCTCAAAACATACTAAAACATACATACCAACTGGGAAACATACTTTTGGTGTAGGAAACGGTTTCTCCTATGGTTGGGAAATGAGTTTCCCTGTGAAATGGGTACGAAGCCTACTTGACTGGGAAACGAGTTTCCCCACAACATAGATCAGGATAAATAAAGAGTAATTTTTTATTTTTACTTAGTCACGCCAATCATAAAATACAGGCTTAATTCCTCGCCATTAGTTCATAAGTTTCATCACTTTTTTCCAAGCGGGGCGGTTTGAGATATCTTTCCACCACGCATTCACATTATCCCTTTCAGTCACAAGATGCCCCATCCCCGCTTCCTCAATTATATACCTAGTACCCGGGAGATGGCTCAAATCCGCAAGAGTAAACGATTCTCCTGCAAGATATTTACTCTTGGATAACCTTTCCTCGTAAACATCAAGAACTTTCTCGAGCTTTTGTTCACATGCATGGGCTAAGGCCAAATCCCCGCGTTCCCCCATTCGAGGGAGAACAACAAGTTGGAGTACGAGAGTATAAACCAAGTCGTTGTAGTTGTGTGCTTCGACTTCGAGCCATTGATCCACCAAAGCTTTCTCCTCCAATGTTTTCCCTAGTAGGTTTGGACCACGATATGCGTACTTAGCTGCATAATACCTCATGATCGCCCTTGATTCTGCATGATACGATAAACTAAAATTAGATACGGGGTGGTTTTATTGGATACATATTTTGGTGACTATAATCTCACCAAAAAGCCTGAAATCGCCATCTTCAATAGCAGGAACTTGCCCAAATGGCTGCAAAAACACACGAATCTATATTAGTTACATAAACATTCAAGATAAAGGGCTTTCTACGCATTTTACGTCACCTGACGAGCAAGAAACTCGGGCTTCTTGTGCTCCCCAGACTGTAAATCTACATTTACGATCTCAAACTCAACGCCTTTCTCGAGTAGGCACGCCACAACTCTCTGCGGGCATGCCGCTCCTATGGGACCATACACCTTCACAACCATGTGTCTCTCTTGAAATGTCTAAATGAGGATTGTATGTTTGTTAAGTACAAATTGGTTGATTCAAACTCATAGACCTTCTTTATGTACACAAAAAGAACAAGGTGGTCGTCTCCATCTCCATGCACGGTTATGTTTGTATGGGGGTTGGCGGGTGCAAACTACCTTTCCAAAACTGGTTGGTACCACTAGAGAATTACAAACACCACTATACTATTTTAGTGCAGCCCTACCAAACAATAATGTTAAGTACTATGAAAAGTGAAAATAGTACAATGCAAATTAAAGGAATTAAATACATAATGATTCATCATTCATTTACTAAAACTTCCAATGATAGAATTGCAGTCCCAAAACTTCATTATTTTTGTGGGACCTGAACGATCTTTTGCGAAATATTTCTAGAATTTTGAATTATCCTTTTAGAGCATTACCAGCAGACAAGGCCGACCCTGAGGTTTACGGAGCCCTGGGCGAGGTCCAAAAATAAGGCCTTCTGCCGGGTAAAAAATTTTTTGGTAGAGTTTGAACCTTCGACCATCTAGTGAGATCTAATATTGTAAACAAACAAGGCAACTATTTTTTTTTTTTGTGAATCCAGAATGAGAGTGGTCCAATAGGGACGATGGAGCATTGCCATCATCGTTGTTGTCAGTAGTGGGTATCAAATTTGGTTAATGTCTATAAGTAAAGTCTTTCACATGTAGACGACCTTCTAAACGAAAGCTCCAAGTGATTAAGTAGATTCAGCACGCCCTAATCGTTGCTTCAATTTTTCTAAAAAGTAATACCAGTTGGCTAATAATTATTGACTCAGGTTGCAAAGTACAGCATGGGCTACTTTGACACGAGTAATACTTATCTACAATTCATCACAACCATTGCTTTCAAATTTGGTGATCTTGTTCAAGCCAACCCATAATCCCAGTCTTATTGTCACTTGTGAAAATAACGATGTAAAACAAATGTACAGTTAGCCTTAGGTTGGAAGGTTATGTAAAACAAATTACAAATAATTCGGAAAATTAAGCAGTTTTTCTCCAACTCTTCAACCCATTCTACAATGACTAATAACTTTAAAAGGGTGAATTTGTAAGATGAAAGCTTATAGTCGATGGCAGATACCATGTATTATGGCATTACATGGATTTGGCTTCTCTTCACCCACTCTGTCAAGATGCTAGACTTTTGATCAGAAGTGTCATTTTAGCAAAACATCTCTTCAGTGATTTTACCTTCCATAGATCACTTTTTCAATTTGTTTTCCAAATCGTCATCCGTCCACTTGTGGTTGTGGGTTTCACTCAATGAAACAAAGACGAAACCACAGCGTAGCTTTCATGTTTGCACACAGTAAAAGAGCAACCCTTTCAAGTACCGCACTTTGTGGTCTTGGCATCAGGAACCAATGGCTTCATGCAGAGACGGGGCTTTGTATTAACGAGGCTCTGTGGAAGAACAGAAACAGCAACAACCAACGAGCCGTTGAGGACTCGAGAAAGAGGTAGCAACTCAAGAAGGATAGAAATCTGGAGAGTAGTTGAACTAATCAGCACAACATTATAGAGATGCCATGCAAGACATAATTGATTAAAAAAAAGTAACAAGAGTTATATAGAATAAATGTGATCTAAACTAGACTCGTGCCGGGGAGGTTTTAACCTTTCGACTTACACTTAAACTCTGGCACCCCATTTTTGGAAATATTAAGGGTGCAAGTCTAACTCAATCATAAATGAGGGTAAAAACTCAAAAAGTCAAAATATGTCTAAGATTAAGCAATAACTGGTGGTGCAAATTGAATAATGATCATAAAATGGGTTTTAAGTTGAAATATCTAATTAAAGAAGCATATAATAGCTTTTCTTACCTGAGGGGACTTGAGGTTCACAATTGAATCGGGTATGGCCTCTTTCACTGCTCCAGCCACAACGCCAAAGCACTTGTTCCGGTCTAATAGAGCCAATAAGTTAGATTCTTTAGAATTAGATTTCTGTATCTTGAACTCTGTCTCTTCCATCCCTCTTCTGTTATACCCAACTGCAAACTGCAAACTGCAAAGTAAAAAAATAGTCATTTTCATGAACTTAAAACTCATGGTGAAGCATGGCATGTTGTTTCCTCATAACACATCCAACCAACAATTTATGGGTGAGAACGATTGGGTACGTAAGATTGATAAATGGTATTAAAGAGGAAAGGTAGTTGTTGATCTGAACAAGCCAATGATGTTTGATGACTACCTAGATAGTATTTTAAACTTCGAAGAGTTGATTTGCAATTCATTAGCGCACAACAAAGATGAAACTAATGAATCAAGTCAAGCAGTGGTCAATGCAGGAGATCTATCCTGAAGTAGTGATCAATGAATAATTAGGAAGTTGGATTTATTCTTCATGAGATCTGTCACGATTTTTTTTAACGTGCTAATTCGTCTGTCATGTCTAATATAGAGTGAAATGCATTAAAAAAACTAATCACTAAGTAGGCTGTAATGTAGGTTTTCCATTTATTCCTACTCTTATTCTAAAAGTGGGTGCATCACTACAATAACACTCCTCACTTGGAACACAGCTCCAATTTTGAAGCCGGTAAATCACTTACTAAAAATGAAGCAACCATAATGGGGAATCCTATAATATTGCCACCTTGTACATCTAAAAGATTTCTGTTTTGGTCATTTGAGAGGGAAATTCAGATTTGTAATATCGGAAATGGACCATTATCAAAGGAAAGAGCTCTGACCCTAAAGAATAAAGCACAAAGGCCAACTAATAGGCCTCCCAATTCAACTCCCATCCACTCAGCCATGACATACTCAATAAAGAGTTAGCTTCTCTACTCCATCCAATTGTGAGAAATTTTATTGTATGAAAACATTTTGTTCATTTTTCCATCGTTTAAATTTTCTAGAAGTTTTCCCGATCAAAGTTGCCCAAAGAATGACAAATAGGAGGAGCTATCACAGCATTGCCCAGCCTGGATAGGTTTACGAAGCTCCAATTCACTACAAGTTCATTAATATTACTAGGATAAGGCCAGTTTAAATTGGTTTCCATAAACAATCCAATCCAAATTCCTGGAAAGAAAGGGCAATGCAAAAAAAGAACATTAGTTGGATTAGCCCAATCTAAACCGACCAACATGAATAATTTCATCCAATTTCAACCAGATCCCCCCGACAATGCACAAAAGGGGGTCAATTGGTTGCCTATCTTATTTATATATGAAACAATAGCATAAAAGGAGGTCAAGGCCTTGTTTAAATACACAGGCCGCACCTTGAAGGGCACTTTTAGGATCCAAAATTTTGCTCCAAAAAACTAAGTATAGAATTAGGTGAAGTAAGGAGTTGCTAATAATGATAGGTTGGAAAACACCACCTTTTCAAAATCCCCCTAAGTTCTTGTATCTTCCTCTACAGCATAAGGGTAAAAGTTAGCCAACTTATCAAAATGAGAGAGGCCACTTCAATCTTTGATGGCACAACAAGAGCGGAAATTTAAAGATATAGTTGTATGATAAAGACCGATCCTCTGGGAAGATCTACTGATGAACCCTTTCAGACAATTACCAGTGATCCTCAGGAAATCTCACCCTTTAACTTACTCCCACCCAAATCCTCAATCCACCCAAAACTCTATCTACCAATATTCTACATGATTTCACTACTACGTCTTCACATAATCATAACTTATCACCACCTCCCTACTGCTTCACGTAAACTCTAGCGATCATACAATCAATCTTTTCGACATACCTAGGTTGTTAGGAAAGATCTCCATAAGCACTTCTTCATTGAGCCCTGTCCATCTGAGACACCATTGGTCGTTAGGGTGAAATCTTCATTACCACTACCCCAATCCAAACTTGCTCCACTAAGACAGATTTCTTTAATTCCTATTTAAAAAACTCACCTTCACTCTTTGACCAACAAACTTGGCCCCGTCCTGCTTTGGGATTTGTGCCTAGTCTACACATTCAGAAAAAATAATAATAATCATGGTTCTCTAACTGATCTTTCATTCCTCCGGAAAAGTGAAAAAGGAGAAATTCCCGTGTTTCATTCATCCAGAAAAACAAGGGAATTTCTCTAAACCCCCTGCGCATAAGTAACATCCACTTAATCCGCTGCTAAATCTCTCAATAACTGGGTCTCAAACAGCATAGCCATTGCACTGCGACCTAAACGGAAGTCAAATATATCACGACGATAGCATGTGCATACCACGGCCTAACCAATTGGCCACCAAGGGAAACTCCGCAACTGTTTGACGCCTTCACCAAATTACTTGGCATTATGATGGATCTCCAAGCACCAACTTTAGGGAAGCATTGGGGATATTTAGATTTCATATTCGAATTTTGAGAAGATTTGTTTCGAGCAACTTTAACTTCAAATACACTTTCCTGCTTTGTATACATGTCTTTCCTGTATCCCTATCAGTCTCTAAGGATCTGGGGCATTTTCTTATTTTTGTACACCATCTAAGAATAATTAGATTACCAAGAGATAAATAATTTCCAAAGGTAAGAGGAAAACTCAGCAGGGTCGTGAGCACAATGAGTCTATTACATTGACCTATGGATACACTGTCGAGAATGCCAGTAGATTAGTATGGTTGTGATGTATCACAGTTCTCATGATCGCGTACGTATACTTTACTTAGAGAGAGGGCGTCTATCTCTAGGACGACCAAGTCAACGCCACTCTCTCCACTTTTATTTTATTTTCTTAATACTTGATGTTATAGCTTCACGGGGTAACTGTTGGAGAAGATCTTTTTAGTTTAAACCTAATGTTAGTAGAATTAGAGTTAGATGCTTCCTACTTCTATAAAAACCTCTTTAGGTTAGTTTTCAATTCACTGTTGTTTGGTTATTTCAAGTTATTGGGTTATAAGGTTAGGTTATCAGGGTTCCATGTTATTTGATTATACAATAAGAGAGAGTTTAGAGTCACAATCTTTGAGTTATGTTTCGATTCAATCTCGTATTCACGGCTGGACGCTTGCTGAATTGTATCGCATATCTAATGTTCCCGGTTCTGCATGGTTAAATGACTCATAGATATGCCTTATGAGTTATGACCTAGTCCAATGATTTTTTACAGATTTTGCTCTTTCGCCCTTAGATATAAATACAGCATATTCTGAAGTACAACTTACAAGGATTCTAAAACATGCATATGCATTTGATGTTAAAATAATTAGACTGGATCTATTTAGATGCCAAAACTATAGATTGTGGACTGATCAAATAGTGGGTCCAAACTGAACGGTGAAATCTTTGAAGTGGCAGTGAAACAGCTAAATAAATTCTCTTTAATATCTGTATATTTCTCTTATGTCTTAAGTAGTTGCACATATGCAGTAAAATAATAAAAATGGTACCTTTATAGGTTTTTCAAATGTATTTTGATTATTATCCACGATTTGGTGAACAAGCTTTGATACAACTGCATGCAGAGTCTCCTCATTCAACTTACAAGTTGCTTGGATAGGAAAAATACGATGACACCACCTGCATCAAGGAAATGCCACATCACTTGGACAGAAGAAACTGATAAACAAAATAGTTATCATTCAATTTTGAGATATTTCACTATGGCTCCGTTTGAAACACCATAAATATTTGTGGTTGGAAACATTTTCGGCAATTCAGACAATTGCTGACCAATGGATTAGTTAAGCTTTCTTCTCATACATGAATGATGAATCTAATGGTGCGGTGCATATGTCTAAATCATCAGAAGTGTTTGTGATCCCATTCCCAGCAGTCGAGCCTAAACACTGAAAGACTACAAAAACTTATAAAAAATTTATCTGACTAATGGTTCATACATTGCATGATCTGAATGATAATTCATGTAAAGAAAAAGAAAAATGTAACAGCTTGGAAATAAATTGTTCATTCACACAGTTCAGAATAATTTCTACATGCATAAATAAGAAATTAACACGCCTGGCAAGTCTTAAGTCTTGACATGACAATAACTTGTTAATAAAAAGTGCATTTAGATATTATGAAAAAGATAAATAACCGAGAAAAATAGAAAGAAGTACAAGGATTAAGTGCCAAAGGCATATCCAGTTGGTAGGAATAATTTGACGGGAAGTGTCGTAGAACCGGGCTGTCGTTAATGCGTGTATATATATATATACATACATATGACTATGATTATTAGATGAAGAACAGAGACAGAAACTAAAATTCTTCTTCTAAAATTGTTTTTTAGTCCAATACACGACATTCATCTTAATGTGAAATATCTCCCTAAATACTTGGAAATAAAATTCATGAAGTAAAGAACAAAGAATTTGAAAACTAGAAAAAAAAGCAAAGTAAGAGTAGCACTTAGTAGGAAAGAAAGAAACGTACTGAAGCGGCTTTTTATTTCCAGAATCGAGAGAGAGAAATATATTTGACACGATATCAACAGTGTCAGGTAGCTGTTTCTTGGGAAGGTAAAGAGAAGCAGACCACTCTTTGTAAGCTTGACCAGTGAGAGAAGTCCTTTGTCCACATTAGCATCTATCATAAAATTGTGTAAATAATATCTTCTTCTAAGACTCCACCTGCTTTCGGAGAACAGTGTAAATAGTTGTGTAAGTTAATATGCATATAACATATCTTGATCCAAGAGATCAAATCCTACGAGTTGCAGGAACTTAAACATTTGATATTTCTCTGGGAGTGCTGCGGCAAATGAGTAGAAGCTATTTGCCCCTATTCATTTTACAACTCCGTAAAGCACTCAAGCTCCAAGTTGCAGGAAATTCCAGAAAAATAACATTTCCAATAACTTAAATCTTTGCAACAAGATCAGAGAGATTTTGGAAGTTCTTGCAACTTTACAGCTAGAGGTGTTTTTAAGTGCAGTGCAAATCAATCAACTCATTATAAACAATTATTACCACTGTTGGCACTCTCTGTCTTTTCTATGGCATTGCAACATTCCACGCCTATTTCCTTGAAACATATTTTCCTTCTCTTTAAGGATGTATTTGCATCCAAGGTTTCCACACTTGGAGAACTACTGCCACTCAAAGACATAATGTACTGCAAGAATTTTAAGTATATAGTGTCAATATTGCAAGGTCGCGTATCTAGAAAATAATCTAGAAACCCCAAGAACAAAGTCATAAAGGACAACAAATCAAGAGCCACTTAGACATTTTGGAAAAGTATAAACTCCATTATGTGATATTTATTTAAAGAAACTCTTTCTCTTTTCCTTGCAACTGAAACTTAGATCTCTTTGTTTCTACTTGACTCCTTTAGGGTTTTTGTAGTTGGGGTCTTCCAAAAATCTACACTGACTTTGATTATTTGACCGAAAAGATATTGATTTTCAACTATTTGTTTTACATAGCCAGAAAAATAACTATCTCTTAGCAATTGTTTTAGTCTCGCCAATAAAAAAGTAAGTAGCAACATGTATTGCTATATTTATTTGAGTATAATGACATATAAAAGGAGAATAGCCAAAAAAATCTCAATTCCCATCATCAAGTGTCAGATTCAGGATGCTTCAGTATTTTGCAAAGGAGATATAACTAATGTTAATGCTATTAAGGGGGCTTGGGGACTTCTAACTCCATGATTGGTGTGGAGGTGAGCAACAAGTCTGCAGCACTAATGACTCTTGCAAATAAAGCCTTGGTTACAACCTTGTTTTTTATTTGTTTGGAAAGTAAACTACTCTTGACATCAATAAAATCGACCCGGGCTTAAGATATTTCGGAGTTCCCCCGATATCAATAAGACAAAAGTCCAAATATTGTAGCCCAGTTACCTTTCTTATGTAGGTAGATTCTGATTAAGTCAGTCTTCACTAGCTCATGTAATGTAGTAGTCACTCTATTCTGCCCAAGCCAGTGAATAAGAAATCAACTCAATACACTTTAAATTTTTATAACATAGGCATGATATCAACACTTAACAAGAGGGTGATCTTTATTTCTTGGAGAGAAATCTGTCATCCAACTTTAGAATGCAGTCTTGCAGCTATTAATGATCTAAAGACATAGAACAAAGCTGCTGTTATTAATGATAAATCATAAATGGAGGTTTGCTTGCAAGGAGCAGAATCTCGGGACAGCTTGGGTCGAGAAGTATATGATGAGGGGATGAAACTTTTGACACTCGACGGTCCCTCTTGAGCTTGGAGAGAGATTTAAAGTCCAGAGATGAAGCTAAAACATTTGTGAAGCATGTTATTAGTGACGGTTAGAACACACTGTTTTGGAAAGACACTTGGGACCTCCAAGGAATTTTCATGGGGAAGTTTCCCCAAGAGTTTAAATATGATTTGTACTTCTATGTCACTATTATAGTGAGCAACGTTGTTAGAAGACATCAATGAAGAATTTCTACTCCCCTTAGACCAACATTGAAGAGGTTCTTCCTGATCTGCCGGCTATGTATTATATGTAGAAGTGTTTTCGGTTTATAGACATGCTTCCACGAGAAAAACAATTACAGAAGTCCATTAATCCTCAAGTACAAGATACCAGCTATGTTTTATATGTACGTTATAATAAAATGATTTTCTTTAAAATGACGATATGTACCCAATTTAATTACAAAGTATAAAATAAATATTGAGGGTATTATAACTTTCAAGGGTGGTGAATTGGCCGTGGCCAGGGGTCCCCTGACCGGTATTCGATGCAGAGTGCCTTATTATTTAGTTATTTTTGAGTTTGACTGGAAGGTACTTCTTTGCGAACCACATTCCTATCAGTTCTTTCCAAATAGTTACTTGTACGGGGTTGAGAGATACTGAAATCAAGGAGATACAAAGAGAAAGTTGAGACCTAAAGAGACCGGACTAAGGAAATTGTTGTGTCTTTAGGGAGTGATTCAATAATTGTCATTAGTCCGTGGATGTAACAATTAGGGCAAATCTAAAACCATCATGTACCCAGTGTTGGGTGATTGTTCTTTTTTTATTGCTTGTGATCCATCTTCTTTTCTACAGTTTAACTATAACATGATACTGCAATATTGTCAAGGCATAAAATTATAGCTTTCTCTAATGCATCTATATTAGTTCAGTAATGAGTTTCACATCAAATGAGTAGCACAGTTGGGATAACACATTAAGACAATAATATATACCTTTGAAAGGATGGACATGGCTTCTTTTGTTGCACTTTTCTCCCGCTCTGACAAGAACATTAAGAAAATCGAATGCCAATTTCAGAAACAAATAAAAGAGACGTGATCATACACTAGGAAAGCGTTTCCATATGCACCAGATTCAGGCAGACCAGGCCTATGATAAAGCATAACAAGATAATAAACATCAAAGGCATGAGTAGTTCATTCACTAGCACAACAACAACATCAAAAAGTTTCAATCCCCAAAATATAGGCTCACGTTATACAACAATCAGTTGTTAAACATTAACGGATAACATATCATTCAGACACAAAGCAAAAGCAAAAGCAAAAGCAAAGTCCATTATCCGTGAGGATAATGAATGCATGATATAAACACAATACAATATGTTTAACTGTGCGTATAGAAAAAAATTCCCATGGAAAAATAGACTCTGTTGGATATGGGACAAATTCGATTGAACTCCGGAATATTATGGGCAATTTGGATATATAAAGTATATGACAAGTATGAACTTGAGGATAGAGGATCGAAGTTAATGTTACCCAGAGCAAGATCGACATTTGATAACATCATTTGCAGGCTTGCAAACACGTAACATCATAAAATAAAAGTTTCCTTTGTTCTATTTGCAAAAAGCTTTTTTGTTTAATATGTACCCTTCCCGGAATATTTCAAGGCCATCTAAACCCATGCCCAGCCGGCCCTTGGGGAGTGCGAAGTGTGTGACCGCACAGGGCCAAGGGAAAAATGGTCCCAAAAAATAAAATAAAATAAAAAATTACCCGAGGCCTAAAGAAAAAAAATTAGTTTCACCGAAGTGGAAGCCTTCGCGAGGTTCGTGAGACGCAATTGTTCTACCAACTCCCCTAGAGTAGTAGTTAGGTCGGAAAGTTTGGTTTCCAAAGTCGTGAGTCGATCTTCGGAATCGCCCATCTCCAAATTGTCCTTCTTCTTCGAGTAAGGTTTCCGGTGAATCTTCAACGGACTCACTAGCTTCTCCTTCGTTTGCTTGAGATGGTCACGTGTAGAGACCATAATCCACAATACGAATTGAGAAACCCTAATTAGCAGAAAAGTACGAAGAACACACCAATTTGTGGGAGAATTCCCTTTTTAGAGCTTCAATTGCTTAATCGAAATCAATTACAATCGAATTTCTCTCAAACCCTAAGTCTCTCTTAGAATTTTCATTGATCTAAACTTGCCTAGCCTTTCCCCTTTATAAGGGTTACAAGCTCCTAGTTACAAAATATGACAATTATGCCCTTAAGCGCCTAAATAATAGGCTGAATTGCGCCTCTGTTTGAACAAAACAAGTCTCTATTCGAATAGAAAAAAAAAATATTCAAACAGACTAAAAGTTTGTTCGAACATAACACTCCGAACTTTATCTATTCGAATAGACCTGAAGTCGTTTGAACGACTCCAAATCTCGTTCGAACGACTTGGTCAAAACTTCATAAAAGCACCCCCAGATCCTCTAGGATCATGGCTCCCCCCTTTAGGAGCCTTGAGCTCCTGCTCAAAGCTAGAACTGGAGATGTGGGAAAACGACCATGCCCATTTCCCTGTTGTACCACTTCGACTTACTAGGTAGTTGACCCTTCTTCCCAACTCGGAACAACTCAACACCACCCCGTCTTGTAGCATGAACTTTCCTCTCTAGAATACCATCCTCTTGCAACGGATCTTCTCTTTCCATCCATAAGTCATCAACTGACGGTAGACGGGTGTCGATTGTAGAGTCTTCATCTAAAAGAGACGGCTCAAACAGCTTCAAATGCTCGGCATTAATCACCGAATACATCTTCATGAAAGGTGGCAAATCCAATTGGAATGCATTGTCACTAATCTTCTTGAGTATCATAAACGGAGACCATAACGGATAGGTTTGAGCTTCTTACCTTCCCCCTTTAGCCGTTCATTACCCAAATGCATCCAAACTAGGTTATCCTCTTGAAAAGTACACTCAACCCGATGTTTGCCGTATCGAGCCTTATACTTCGCTTGAGTTTTCTTCAATTGTGCTTCAACAGCCTCATGAACCTTGTTTATCCTCTCTATGAAACGTTGAGCGTTAACCTGTTCCTCTTCCTCCTTCCTTGATACCGTTTTGTCGTCAAGATTAAAAACCAAATCAAAAAGGCTTTGAGGTAAGTACCCCAAACAAACTTCAAATGGAGACTTCAAAGTGGAACCATGTATTGCCCGGTTAAACACAAACTGAAGATACGGTAAACTCTCATCCCAAGTCTTAGGATGCTTAGAATGGAATCCCCGTAGTAAATGTACCAAAGTGCGATTAACTACCTATGTTTGCCCGTTCGTCTGCGGATGAATAACGGTACTTCTCTTCAACTTAGTGTCTATCATCCCCCATAACGATCTCCAGAAATTCCCCAAAAAATGGCTATCCCTATTAGAAATAATAGAAGAAGGGAGCCCAAAATACCTCTAGACGTCTTTGAAAAATAATCGCGCTGCTCCTTCCCCGGTGACCGTCTTCTGGCATAGAATAAGAACAATTATCTTGCTGAATCGATCCACCACCACAAACAAATAGTCATTCTTACACTTGGCATCGGCAAACCACCCATAAAATCCATCGAAATGCTCTCCCAAGGTCGGCTAGGAACTGGTAATGGTAAGTACAGTCCTATCTTCCAATTTGAAGGCTTCGATGTGTTGCATAGCACGCAACCACGAACCACACGAGCAACATCCACCTGCATCTTCGGCCAATTGACATAACGCCGCAAATTTAAAAAGAGTTTTCTTAACCCCGAAATGACATGCTAACCGGGAACAATGTGACTCTCGTATCCAATGCAAACGGTCTCCACCCTCTGGAATACATAGTAGACTGCCCCTATAAATCAAACCATCCTTCAATTTATACTCGTATGTCTTGCCTTGTAGCAACTTCTCGTGAATCACACCGAAGCGGAAGCTTTCGCGAGGCTCATGAGACGCAATTGTTCAACCAACTCCCCTAGAGTAGTAGTTAGGTCGGAAACTTTCATTTCCAAAGTCGTGAGTCGATCTTCGAAATCGCCAATCTCCAAATTGTCCTTCTTCGAGTTAGGTTTTCGGTGAATCTTCAACGAACTCACTAGCTTCTCATTCGTTTGCTTGAGACAGTCACGTGTAGAGATCATAAACCACAATCACCCCCGATAATCGTAACTGAAAAACTGATACTACTTAATCCACAATACGAATTGAGAAACTCTAATTAGCAGAAAAGTACGAAGAATACACCAATTTGTGGAAGAATTTCCGTTTTAGAGCTTCAATTGCTTAATTGAAATCAATTACAATCGAATTTCTCTCAAACCCTAAGTCTCTCTCTTAGAATTTTTATTGATCTAACATGATCTAATCTTGCATAGCCTTACCCCTTTATAAGGGTTACAAGTTCCTAGTTACAAAATAGGACAATTGTGCCCTTAAACGCCTAAATAATAGATTGAATTGCACCTCTGTTCGAACATAACAAGTCTTTGTTCGAATAGAAAAAAGTGTATTCAAACAGACTAAAAGTCTGTTCAAACAAAACACTCCGAAATTTATCTATTCGAATAGAAAATAAGTTTGTTCGAATAGACCTGAAGTCGTTCGAACAACTCCAAACCTCGTTCGAACGACTTGGTCAAAACTTAATAAAAACACCCCCAGATCCTCATGGATCAAGCATATCTAATGTAGAGTTGGCTTAGTTGGCTAATGTTTTATCATTTGAGCAAGAGGTCAAGAGTCCTAGCAAAACAAAACAAAAATTTAGTCCCCATTTGTATTTTCGCACAGGGCCTTACAGGTAGTTGGGCCGGCCTTGTTTAAACCCTTCCCGGCTTGACATAACTAACAACAACAAGTCACTAAACGATAAGTATAACTATTGGTTACCACTTCCACACCCCATTGTCCCCATACCAATATATGATGAAAATCAAAAGTTCCCCATTTGGTATATCTACCAGTCACCACTTTCTACCTAGCTATCATAAAATTATTACACAAGATTGATAAAAACTCGATAATAGGGCAATCAAATTTTATCTAAATTGATTCAAATTGCAACTAAAACCCAAATTCAAAAGTGCTAAATTGACAACTCTTAGATGTTGTAAGAAGAACTCACTGATGGTGCAAGTGATGAGGAATCCAGAATGAGAGTGATCCAGTAGGGACGATGGAGCATTGTAATCGAAACGAGGGATGCTTATCACTGCTGAGTGTTGCTCCCATGGAGTCATCATCGTTGTTTCAGTACTGGGTTTCTCTTCTCTCTCTTTCTTTAACCCTACACCTAGTTGTTCCTCCGCCATTTTCACTCTTTCTAACCCTACACCTGCTTCTTCTTCTACTTCAACCTTTCTCTCTCTCCCTCTCCCCCATTGATGTGATGAAACATAACATTGAAAAGTTGCCAAATCATTAGGTTTATTTTCAACATAGTTTGTCCTAGTCAGCAGAGTTTGAACCAGGTTTACGAGAAATGCCATTTCAAATTTACCATTATAATTTGAACTTAAAGGTAGTGATTCTTTATTATTTTTATTTTATGTTTTTCTTTTATTTTATGTTTTTCAAGGCAAGCCAGTTTTATATAGAGATCTGTAACCCTAAGTTTCCAACCCTATGACGTTTCGAACCATGGAGGGGTACAACGCAAGAGCCCAATGGTATTTATTTTTACTTAGTCACACCAATTATAAAATACAGGCTTAAATCCTCGTCTCGCCATTAGTCCATAAGTTTCATCACTTTCTTCCAAGAGGGGCGGTTTGAGATATCTTTCCACCACGCATTCACATTATCCCTTTCAGTCACAAGATGCCCCATCCCTGCTTCCTCCACTATATATCTAGTACCCGGGAGATGGCTCAAATCCACAAGAGTAAACGATTCTCCCGCAAGATATTTACTCTTGGATAACCTTTCTTCGTAAACATCAAGAACTTTCTCGAGCTTTTGTTCACATGCATGGGCTAAGGCCAAATCCCCGCGTTCCCCCATTCGAGGAAGAACAACAAGTTGGAGTACGAGAGTGTAAATCAAGTCGTTGTAGTTGTGTGCTTCGACTTCGAGCCATTGATCCACCAATGCTTTCTCCTCCAATGTTTTCCCTAGTAGATTTGGACCACGGTCTGCGTACTTAGTTGCATAATACCTCATGATCGCCCTTGATTCTGCATGATACGATAAACTAAAATTAGATACGGGTTGGTTTTATTGGATACATATTTTGGTGACTATAATCTCACCAAAAAGTCGAAAATCGCCATCTTCAATAGCAGGAACTTGCCCAAATGGCTGGAAAAACACGAATCTATATTAGTTACAAAAATATTCAAGATAAAGGGCTTTCTACGCATTTTACTTCACCTGACGAGCAAGAAACTCGGGCTTCTTGTGCTCCCCGGACTGTAAATCTACATTTACAATCTCAAACTCAACCCCTTTCTCGAGTAGGCACGCCACAACTCTCTGCGGGCATGCCGCTCCTATGGGACCATAAACCTTAACAACCATGTGTCTCTCTTGAAATGTCTAAATGAGGATTGTATGTTTGTTAAGTACAAATTGGTTGATTCAAACTCATAGACCTTCTTTATATACACAAAAAGAACAAGGTGGTCGTTTCCATCTCTATGCATGGTTATGTTTGTATGGGGGTTGGCGCATGCAAACGAACTTTCCAAAACTGGTTGGTATCACGAGAGAATTATAACAACAACTATATTAGTGCAGTTTTTAGGGCCCACGCAAACAATAATGTTAGGTACTCTGAAAAGTGAAAAATAGTACAATGCAATTTAAGGAATTAAATGAATAATGATTCATTTACTAAAACTTCCAATGATAGAATTGTAGTCCCAAAACTTCATTACTTTTGTGGGACCTGAACGATCTTTTGCGAAATATTTCTAGAAATTTGAATTATCTTTTAATAGCATGACCGGCAGACAGGGCCGGCCCTAATGTTTAGGGGACTTAGAATTTTGAATTATCTTTTTAGAGCATGACCAGTAGACGGGGACTGGGCGAGGTCCGAAAATAAATCTCCCCGCCGGGTGATTTTTTTTTTTTGTTAGAGCATATTTAGTTGTAAAAATTTGTGAACAAGGTGAGGGTTTGACTTTATGGTGGGAGTCTATTATTGTAAACCAACAAGGCAATTGTGTTTTTTTATTTATTTTGAAACCCTTTTTTATCTATTAATTTACCATTTGGGGGCCCTAAATTTACGTTAAAAATCAGAGGCTCTAGGCGGCCTCTTGCGCCTATAGCCAGGGCTGGCCCTGTCAGCAAAGGGTTAAGTCACTTGAACAATATCACTGCTACATCAAAACTACACTAAACCACCCTCCCAGTCGCCCAAACTGGCACTTAAGAGTTAATTAAACTATTATTTTTAACACTCTAATTTTAGGATACGTGTCATTATAGTGCCCCTATAGATTGATTATTCTAGAAGACCCCATGAATACTTCTTTTTTAGAGTACCTCCAACAACAAGGTATGTGATTATGGTTTGACATGCCGATATACCTAAATCGCATACAGTTTTGGTCCAACAAGGAGGTACATTTTTCACCCGCGCGCTGAACCGTCCAACTCCAACATATAATTAAAACAGGGAAAAGCCAAATTATTTGTTTATATAAAGCTAGGCGCATAACAAAAAGCGCGTGGGATAAAAAAAAAGAAAAAAAAAGTGTGCGATTAACCGTTCAACTGCTGATGACATGGGTGGTATGAGAATACTCCTTGTCAAATTCAGGTTTCGCTTACTTTGGAGGGGTATGGGGTTCTGTTAAAAGGGATGTTTGCAAGAGTATGTGAAAATCGTAAACCATGCTGCTGGAGATGCTCTTAGCACTCCGTTGGGACTTCATAATGGGAGCCACTACTTGGCTACTTGCGCACCCCATTTTTAATCTTACATGCACACTCCAACAAATCAAAAGTTGTCTCTCTCACACCCACTCAAAATTAAAATAACTCTCATTCCTCCCTCTAGTATTTCTCCTCTTTCCTCTTTCCTCTTTCTCCTCTCTCTTTCATACTTTTCTCTCCCAACACACACACACACTCAATTTTTTTTTTTTCTCTCTTTCTTCGGGGCAACAAAACGCTTTTCCAAATGTGTTGGGGACTTATAATTGTTATGCATGTATTCAGAAATGAAACGAAAATGAACGAAAAGGAAATGGAAAACTGAAGATCGAGGCTTGCAGTCACTGCAATTTTCTTAAGATAGATTTCACCCTACGTATGGTGCTTCAATGATAATGGCGCATGTCTTCTAAGATATAACGATCAAATCGTACATACTTGAAGCGCTCAAGTCGATACACCTTTTGAAATATCTATAATTTTACTCTCAAGAAGGAAGCAATGAAAAAGGAAAATGAGATTCAGGTATTTTTGTATGTATCAAACACAACAAGAACACAACTATTTATAAAGGAGAAGGTGACTTTTAGAAGCACCTGATGATAGGGTTGTGCCCCAAGAAATACCTTTGTGAAAAGTTATAACTATTGGAGAGAAAAACCAACTCTTGAATAAACACCCAAAAAAGACTAAGTGTAAACTAGAAATCCCCATAAGCCCATGGCCCCAAGGCCGAATCATAGACTTATAAATAGTCCAGGTAGGTCATGGGTCGGGTTGTGTACGCAAGTCCATGGACGTCTCCATATAGCAAGCCTTTACACACTCGCCTCACACACGCATGAGGGCGTCACCTACCTATATACACATGCTACACATGATAGTAGTGTGCAACCCATTATAAAGTGAAAATCCTTTTTTCACTTATCCAATGTGGGACTAAAAATAAACACACCAAATTTACATTCAAAACAAAAAGAACAAATGTGGATTTTTTCAACAATCCCTCACATTTGAATGAAAATGGGAAATACGAGAGAAGTAAAAAAAATGATGAGAGTAAGGTTAGGAATGACACTACATCGAAGAAGGTGTCTTGTGGACTTAAACCTTCTCTAGTGAAAGACTTTCGGACATACTAGGCTAGTTAATGAACATGATGTCTTGAACTGTTCAGCCGTTGGTGTAAGCTCAGACAATAATATTCACACAGTTCCTTTCCTATTACAGATAGTTCTAAAAGTTGTGTCCATTTCGGCCCTGGAGAATCTTGGATTCATGAGTGCTATTGGAGAATTCAGCCATCTCAATTCTCACAGAAGTGGCCCTCATTTCTCACTCACATAGGTGGTTTCCTATTACGAGTACCCTGCCGTACGCTACTTGTATACACAATCTATAGGAATCATTAAAAATAAAGTTTATCCTAACAATCTCTGCAGGTTGCACTGTTATATCAGGAATGAGATGAAGACCTATTCTCCGCAGTGCTTAGGTGAATAACCCTCAACTACTTTTCCTATTGAACCTAAATCTTGGCCTCCTCCAGTCAATTAGGCTAGGTTACCATTGAGATTACTCATGGATTGAGCGTATTAATCTCATTCTTTTTGATGTGCAGTATACTTGCCCTTTCGACAACCCTTTTGTAAATGGATCCGCTAGGTTGTCTTGAGATTTTACAAAATTAATGGATATTATTTTATTCGCAAGTTACTACTTAAAAGTATTGTGTCTGCGACGTATATGTCGTGACTTACCATTATACACTTGATTCTTATCCCTTGCTAGTGCTGCTTGATTATCACAATGAATACATATAGTATGCACAGGTTGTGGCCATAAAGGAATATCCTCTAGAAACTTTTGAAGCCATTCTGCTTCCTTCAGCTTTGTCCAAAATAATGAACTCAGATTCCATCGTGGAGCGAGCTATACATGTTTTTTTATGAGATTTCTATGATACTGCTGCACCTCCAAGTGTGAAGACATATCAGTAGTGGATTTTGACTCATCAGAATCCGATATCCAGTTTGCATCACTATATCCTTCAAGTACAGCTGGATAAGTAGTGTAGTGCAAACCATAGTGTAAGGTGTACTTCAAGTACTTTAAAACCCTAACTAGTGCCACCCAATGTGCATCTTCAGGATTACTCGTATATCGACTCAGTTTACTTACTGCATAAGAAATATCTGGTCTGGTGCAGTTTATAATATACATGAGACCGTCTATGATACGTTAGTACTTAAGTTGAGAAATGCTTTATCCCTTATTTTTCGCTAAGTGTTGAATTCTATCAAATGGTGTTTCAACACCTTTACATTTAAACTTATTGAATCTCTTAAGCACGTTTTCTATATAATGTGCTTGTGACAACACAATTCCCTGTGATGTTCTATTAATCTTGATTCCAATAATAACATATGCAATACCTAGGTCCTTCCTGTCGAAGTTCTTGGTCAACATTTTTTTTGTGGACTTTATTACATTAAAAGTAGTCCCCAAAATTAGCATATCATCTACATATAGACATACAATTACGCATGCAATATCAATGCGTTTATAATAAACACATTTGTCATATTCATTGATTTTAAATCCATCATTGATCATAACACGTTGTTGGGGGCACTGTTGGACGGAGAGAGGGCCGAGAGAGGCGCTGCGAGGGAGAGGGAGACGAGGGTGGAGAAGCGTTGTTTTGTTTTGGTTGGTTTTTGTTTTAAACTTTGGGTTATGATTTGGCAAGTTTGGGGAGGTAGGGGTGGTTAATCATTTGGTAGATTTGAGTTTGTTGGGCTTGAAACGGCCAAAATACCCCCACTTAAACTGTTTACAGGGTGGGAAACGACCAGACCACGGTATAGCGGCAAAACGACCAGTCAAAGATAAACTGAAGTTTTTTGGATTGGAAGTCAACCCAAAAAACTTCGAGGGGGGAGGGGGGTTGGAAGTAGGCCAAACTTCCAGTTTTTTTTTTTTTGTTGGGGAGAATGCTATTTTTATAAAATAAAATAAAAAACATGTTAAATGTAAGAAGTTTCCAAAAGTTCACACCTCTTTTCACCATTGACCAAAAAACAAACATGGCCTTAGAGTTTTTAAACTTTTTTGAGAGGGGTATGTCTAATTAGTTTCAGGTGCGCATCGAGTCAAACTGGACGGGCAAGTAAAGTCTCCCATAATACATAGCACTTTTGGTGAGGGTGGGTGAGCATCTGCAAGAGATGCGCATGCGTGCCTTGTTGCACCGATACAACATAATTAAACCTCCTACGAAACCATCAAATCATTCTCTCTTCTTCTTCTCCTCCTCCCTCGTCTCTCTGGTGAGAGAGAAACAGAGAGAGAGAGAGAGAGCAACGAGAAGCATCTCTCTCTCTCTCTATAAATGTCACTCCCCCAAATCCCTAATTTCAAAATCAAAATCAAAATGTCTTCGTGTTCTTTCTCTAATTATAAACCCTAATTTTGATTTCTCATGAAGAGACCTCTAACTACTACTACTACTACCACAAGACCAATTCTTCTACTCCACCAACAACAACGACGAACAACTATGAACAACAACAACAATGTGTTATCAGATTATCGACGGATTCTGACACCTTTGTTGGTATTCTTAGCTGTGGTGTCTCCTTGTTTCGTGATTTATCAAGCGGCGTATCGTTTGGAGTTTCTCACTCGCTCGGTTTCGTATTCGCAGAATCTCATTGGGGTGGAAGCGTCGTTGTTGGAATCCAACGGCTCTGATTCGATTTCAGTAAGTGTCGTTTTTTTCATTTTGAGTTTTAGTTGAGGTGTGACAGAGATGTTTTTATTTGATAGATACAGTTGAGCGCTTCTTTATTGAGATACTGTTGTTTGATAATACCCGGGTACTAAATATTGTGTCCAGAGAGCTGTTGGTAATGAGTTATTGTGAGCAGGGATTTATTAAAATAATAAAATACAAATTTATTATACATTGTTACTATATGTTGTGACTAGGGATCGATATTCGATACGACAATATTCCTTGTAGGGAGGGATATACGGACGATTGTTTCCCATTTTGTAGGTAACGACATATTTGGTCAATTACGATTTTACCTATTGCCTACATTTAAGTTTAGTCCAATTGCTATGAGTCTATACCAAAATATATGCACCGCCCGCCTCGTTTTATTAATGGACTAGTGTATGCTAGTGTCTTGCCACGGATGAACATTCTTCTCGTGCCTTCGGTACTGCTACACGAAAGGTTCGAAGTTGTAACCCTTTTATGGCGGTATTGTTGGCCTAAAGAGAAAATCTATAAGTTAACCCTGAACTGGTTCATGGGAAGGACGTTTAATAGGTGATGAGGTCTCAGACAATCCAATGCAAAAATTCTCACCCACCCCCAAAGCCTGTATATTATTAACCACTTTCAAAGCATCTACAATGGTGGCAGTCGTATTAACATTCCCTTCCTCGTTTAAACAACCACCATTGAATTTCACATGTCATTGATCATACCACCCTCTCTATTCTATTACTTACAGTTCACCTTTTTTACATCATGTCTTCCAACATAATGCACCATATGTTATAATGGAACTGGACTTATTTTGTTTTATATGAATACTATTTTTGTAGGATAATGAGGAACTTAGTCTGGAGGAAGTGTTGAAGGAGGCATCCATGGATGACAAAACTGTTATTTTAACTACTTTAAATGAAGCTTGGGCGGTTCCAGGTTCAGTTCTTGATCTGTTTCTTGAGAGTTTCCGAATAGGGTACCAGACTCATAAACTTTTAAACCATTTGGTGATCATCGCGTTGGATCGGAATGCATATACTCGTTGCATGGATGTACATGGTCATTGCTATGCTCTTACGACCGAGGGAGTTGATTTTTCCAAGGAGGCATATTTTATGACACCCGATTACTTGAAAATGATGTGGAGAAGAATTGATTTTCTGCGATCTATACTTCAGATGGGCTACAACTTCATCTTCACGGTACCATCTGCTCTCTTTATCTCCATTGACATATATACAACTCTATAGCTTTTTGATTGGCTGCATTAGTTTCTCACTTCTCTAGATGCCCAAAGTTCTAAAAGGACAAAGTGAATGTTGGGAAAAGTCTTGTCTCTTAAGGCTAGAAATCAAGCAGTTCATCTCATTGATCCAGTAATGTTTCATAATATCATGTAAACTGTACTTATAGTTAGTATTGGAAACATGGAAAGGATTGAGGACAGAGGCAAGTGAAAGGTAAGCGAGGTGGATTTTCATCTGTAACCTTTGACTTTTAGCAATAGGGAAATCCAATCGCTGTGATTCTATGGACATAGCAGACATTCGATGAACCCATGTGCAGTGACCCCCTCAAATAATTTGAAAAAAGAAGAGAAACTAGAATAGAGAAAGAAAAAAAAACTATGTACATTACTGTTTTTCGTCCCCCCAAACAATAGATAACTTGTAAAATATTTGGGAGTTGCTTAAGTTACCAAGGGTCCAATTTATGTTGTCGACAAATTACTAATTATTATTATAGAAACAAAGTGCGGAAGCAACGATTAAACCGAAAATTAACTACTCTTTATTACTTTTCTGATAAACAAAACTAGGCCCCTCTCTATATATACCCTTAAACTACTAAAAACAAGCCTTAGCCACACCCCCTTTGGCTCCTTTATAGAAGAGGAGTTCCCACCTTCCCAAACACGATCCCAATTAATACGAAACATATCTAAAAACAAATAATATAATTTAGAAACTACTAAAATAAAAGAGGTCCCACGAAGAGGCCGACTAAATACGTAGAGGACGTGGCCGGAGTGACCACAAATTCATGGGAACGGACAGTTCACTGCCTTGACTCTCTCCTCGTCCATATCATCGCCCCACATATGTTGAAACGTCTCCTTAATGTGATCGTGAAGATTATGGGTTAAAAGAGCTATATGTTTCTTAGGATTTGGACATTAATGCCTCATATGACATGTTTTCCCAAAATTGTAACAAATCGTGGAACCGGTCGTCTCTGATGCGTTTGGAGTTGTCGTTGTCGCTGATGTAATAGCTGCCGCTGGAGGAGTAAAAGATGAGTAAGCTGCCGGCTTGAGTTTTGTTTTCGCTTGCTTGGCCGTTTCAATAACCTCTGACAAACTCTGAGCGTTGAACAAGACCAACTCATCATGTATCAACTTTGTTAACTTAAGCTTGAACCGACTAATTCGCTTGGCCTCCGACTCAGATAACACTACTCGAGACGAGAATAGGTAAAAGTCACTCGCATAATCATTAACAAATTGGTTTCTGGTTTGTCGCAGTTTGTCGCAGGTTCTGTAATTTTGCAAAGTTCCTTCCCACTAGTTTATAGCATACTCTGTCAGTTTTATCTCCATCAATGTGATTGCACGAAGGTCCCCGCAACGTTTGAACACCAAAACCCGATCTACCTGATTGAGCCAGTCAATAAACCCAACTCCAAAATTTGATGTCTTACCATCAAATTTTGGAGCATTTATCTTAACGTCCTGATTTATATTCTGAAAGACAGAGATGATCGCATTTGATACTTGACTCCGAGTTCCCCTGATATCCATACCCTTGCTGTTGTGGTGCATACCTTGCGTTCTCAATACCCGGCGTACCTTGGTATCCGCCGTTTCTAAACCGAGATCCAAAGTTTGTAAGATGAACTTCGCGGCCTTGCTCTCGCCCTCTCCTGTCGTGAAAGCCATATCTATCACTGTACCCTCTGTCATTACCAGATTCACTATCCCCCCCAAAACATACCTTCATCCACAAAAGGATTACCTGGTACCCATTGTCACTACTGAAATCCCGTACCCGTAGTCCGCATGTCTTGTGATGGAGTAGGTGCTCGATGTTTCCTAGGAGGGACATAAGGTGCAACCCCAAGATGATTCGGATTCGTCGTGTTGGTCTCTTGATTTTGCCAATCTCTCGTACCATACTCTTTTTGTTGAGAACTACCCCCTCCCCGTGTTCATGCTCTGTCCCCGCCCTTGCGTTAGTGGTTGAAAAGGACGTGTATGTCCCCAACCAGTTTGCCCAACACCATTGGCCGGACTGGTTCCGTAAGTGCCCTGTTCCGTCGCGGTAATACCCCCTAAGGGAATGGTACCCGGTGTCTGAAACTGTACCAAAACTGTCAACTGTGCGGGGTGCTGCTGCTGAAACTGGACCGAGGCTGTCGGCCGGACTGGGTTCGGTGGTTGTGTCTGGTGCGATGGTGCGAGCTGGTCAAGGTCCGCTAGTTGGGTCTGGCCCTGGTTCTCGGGTTGGACCCCTTGTGGGTTCATTTGCTTAATCGGAACCGGGCTTGGCTGTTGGGCCAGGCCAAAACCCAAAATCTGGATCTGCTGTTCCGGAGTTGGGACGGGGTCTTGGACATAGATTGGGTTCGCAATCTGAACCTGGTTCGGGTTCTATATTCGGGCCTTGTTCTAGTTCAGTGTGTGAGTCCGGTACTTTGATCTATTTCGGGTTCAGTATCTGGACCTGGATCGGGTCCACGAGGACTCCCGGATACGTTGCGGAGGCCGGTACCGTTCGCGTCTCGCTGTGGGTGGGTTGTCGGCTGCTTTGCCCGTTGATCCTCACCGGCAGCCGGTGGTCGCGCCATACCCATGCTAGAGGACTTCGGTCCCAATTATCGTTAAGGCACATCGCCCCCATAGTGCCGGTCACGACTTCCCTCTCCTCAGAGTCCGCAAACTTGTCCTCGCTACCCACTTCTTGCACATCAAGACCCTTACAACTATTCAAGGTAAACGGACCCCTTCTTCGTTGAATTCCTTCTCTAGGTTAACCCTTGTGGAGAGACCCCTTCCTCGCCCAACGCTCTCAACATGGGTTAGTGAAAACCCCAACCTTCGCGCATCTCTCATAAACACACCCAATGGCACCCCTCTTCTTCTTGACGATGCTACACTATCTGTTACCCTCGTACCAACTTTTATTTGGCCATTGGTAGCGTTAGAAGTGATCGCTTGCAAGATCAAGTTTAATGCCCGATTAGTTTCTTTTGATTATGCCTTAAATTCTCCTAACGAGTTCTTCGTCGTAATCCTAAATTCCTCCATCTTCTCTTCTAGGTCATATAACCGATCTCCTTGAGTTGGTTGATGTGATCCCGCTTTCTTTTTATTGCCTACCATCTTCAATTTCACAAATCAACAAAAAAAATTCCTCGTGGATCGAATCTCGTTCTGGTACTAAGTTCATAGAAACAAAATGTGGAAGCAACGACTAAAAAGAAAATTAACTACTCTTTATTACTTTACTGATAAACAAAACTAGATTGTTCTCTCTCTCTATACCCTTAAACTAGGGTTTTCTCTCAAGAACTCCAACTAGCCTTAGCTTCACCCCCTTAGACTCCTTTATAGAAGAGGAGTCCCGACTTCCCAAACACGATCCTAATTAATAGGAAACATAACTAAAAACAAAATAAGATAGTTTATAAACTACTAAAATAAAAGGGGTCCCTCGAAGAGGCTGACTAAATACGCGAAGGACGTGGCTACTCCAGCCACGTCGGCTATGATTCCTATCATATTCAAAAAAAAATTCCTCATTAGTTAATGAAATTGGGATTCAGTTTTCAAACACTATATTACTGATTTTTTTTTCTTTCATTAGTTGATTAAGTTATGGTTCAATTTGACTCTAAAATGAGATTGATTTTGATAGGTCACGTGGTCGTCTCGATGCTTATGTAGGCGATCGTCCCTCTACCTCGCAAGACCACTTTCTCTATTTTAGTTATTTCTAATTATTTTATTTTATTTGCATTGTAATTATGAGAAGTCTTAGAGTTTAGCTAGGGTTTCTATTTGTGCTAGGTCTCTTCTTCTATATAAGAGAGCCTAAGCTTAGTTTATTTCTTATGTTGGTTTTGTGAGAGAGACTTAATTTTAGAGAGAGATGTAAAGTTTGGAATAAATCTAAAAACCCTAGGTCTTCGACCTTTAATTTATGCAATTGAGAGATTTAGTTTATTTTAGAGTGTGATTTAGTTTTCGCAACAATATAGTTTCTATAAGATTTCCTCTTCAAAAACAAAAAGAATGACATTGATTTTAATGTCAAGATACGCTGAATTACTTCAAATTTTTGTACGAGGGATTTGCCCCCGAACCCCCGGACAGAACCCAACACACTTATCTTCTCCTCAAGCCTAATCCCATTTCCTCTCATTCATGCATGCATGCTATGTAGTCTTCATGAATAGAGCATCATGCTTATTATATATACATTTAAAATTTTCTCAAATATATTTGTCCATCAATAATGGAGGTGCTCTGTACTTGCTTAGATCAAGATATCTACTGAAAACTGTGACATATCCGCCCGTTATATTGAAAATTTCAGTGACCATTATCATGTGGCTTGCCTGATGTTAGTTTACTTGTTATTTGATGCCTTTAATTAATTGAAAGTATGCAGTAACGCAGTGCTTCGGTACATAAACTGGCATGGATATACATAGTGCTTGATGTTATTTTAATGCTACTTGTATGATTGTTTTCTTCAGGATGCTGATATCATGTGGTTTCGGGATCCATTTCCACGGTTTTATCCAGATGCAGATTTCCAAATTGCATGTGATATCTTCATGGGAAGTTCATATGACATAAATAACAGACCCAATGGAGGATTTTCTTTTGTGAAGTCAAATAACCAAACAATAGAGTTTTACAAGTTTTGGTACAACTCAAGAGAGACCCACCCTGGATATCACGACCAAGATGTGCTTAATATGATAAAATATGACCCTTTCATCACTGAGATTGGATTGAAGATGATATTCTTGGATACTGCTTATTTTGGGGGACTATGCGAGCCAAGTAGAGATTTGAATCTAGTTTGCACGATGCATGCAAATTGTTGTTATGGTATGGATAGCAAGCTGCATGATTTAAGAATTATGCTCGATGATTGGAGACATTTTATGTCACTTGCACCAAGTGTAAAAAGATTATGGCTTTCTTCTTGGAGGGTCCCACAGAATTGCAGGTAAATGTGGCGCTTAAACTATAGTAGTTATTCAAAATGGAGTTAAATATGCAATCCACAATCGAATTAGAGAACTTCCTCATTGAAGAATTAAACGAAGAACAACAATTTGGCGGGAGAATTTCCCAATTAGAGCTTCAATTGCTCAATGGATTGATTCCAATTGAATTCATCTCTTAAACCCTAAGTCTAGATTACAAAACTTGGATCATTTGTCTTTGCCTAGCTTTGCCCTTTTATCAAGGTTACAAATTTATAGTTACAAAATAGGATAACTATGCCCTTAAACGCACTAAACTATGAAAGAAACATGATAGTTGTTTGAACAAAAGGTTCGTTTGAACGACTGGCTCAATTAAGCTTGAAAATCGAGGCAGACATAATTGATCTTCTGGGAACTCTAGGTCGTTCGAACGACTTCAAATGTCGTTTGAACGACTTGCCAATTTAAGCCTAGAAAATGAGGTAGACAGAGTTGGTGTTTTGGGAACCAAGTCGTTCGAACAACTTGCCAATATAAGCTTATAAAACGAGGCAGACAGAATTGGCTTGCTTTCCTCATATGTTGTTCGAACAACTTTAAGGCTCGTTCGAACGAGTTGGCATCTTTTTAAGGGGTTTGATATTCAGACGCTCCTGAACCACTATGTGTTTTATCTATACCAAATTATTATTGAATGATTTTATGTTGTTTATTGCTTTTATGTTCTATATTTGATGGCATATTCATCCAGTCTTGCATCCCTGCGTCATCCGCCCGAAATAGTTGTACAACAAGAAAGGAGTAAATGACTATACAAAACATGTGAAGGTATTGCCTTAGCTATTATCAGTTGTTATTTGTATTCAAGTGTTGATGACCTTAGCTAATCGTCTCACTTCTAGTAATGCATCCCATAATTGCAGGTGTAAATTATATTTCTAGGAAGTTGAGGACAAGAAGACATTTTTCTTTCATCTTGTTCTTCGGCTGCATCCATTGTGGAATGCAGTGTTTTTGTAATCTCTCAGAATTTCAACCAAAGCTTACTTCCAATGGTCAGAATTCCATTCAAAGTGTTTCTCATTGATCAAAGTAACAAAATGAAACTGAATTTGTATCTGCACAGATATTTTCGATGATTGTAGATGTAACAGGGGATGCATGATCAACCGGATTTTAGCTGAAGAACTCTTGAAAACCAGTTATTTTGAATAACAATTTGATGAGTATATGTGGGCTAGGTAAAGAAGTCCTCATTACACCTGAAGGACAAGTGGGGGAAATTCTATACATGGGCGCTGGAAGCGTTATGTGATACCCTGCCAATACCATGTAATGGTCATGGACGTTCAACATCATTAGGTTTTATGTCAGTCCATTAAAGTGTTAGCCCCTTCCTGACTGTAAATGGGACTACACTATGACATGATTTCCTAATACCACGAAAACATATAATTTGACAGAACAAATCCAAAGGAAACAGGTTTGCACCCATCTGTTAAGGTGGTAATCAGACCATCTTGTGATCAGTTGACTCAAATATAATTACTGATAACTGTTCAGAATGTAAGTGAAAGTTAGCTATTGACATGCTGAAGTAAACAGTCTAATTCACAATCTAGTTTAAGCATTTGTCTGTAACATGTATTTAATTCTTAAAAAACTTGTCATTTTACACCTTCGTTAACACTTTGCTCGTGATTCATCATATTTTTCTGGATACACTGTAGACATATCAATTATAATCATAAATTGAATTAGGTCCAATCCCTTTACATTATGCTGCACCTATAGCAGAGTCCAGTTGCTGTCGGCTTAGGAGCACTCCTTCCTCCCAAATCTCAGCACACCTATAAGCAAATATACACAAGAATATCATCAAAAGGTGAAAGCAATAGAACATGGTTATTACTTATTACATGGTAAAACCTAAGTGCTTTAGTCTCCGATGTAATAAAAATTTCTGATTCAGATCCTTAACATTGTCTGTTATGATATAGCAAAGGGGAGAATGATGATGCCTAGTTGATTATGGAAGAGTACGCTACAATCCCCCAAAACTCATTCAACCAATTATGTGTCTAGCCAAATCCATTGGTTAACATATTACAGTCTAAATCATAATACATGAAAAACCTCGTAACGGGGAAAAATATTTTTGAAAAAAGGAGTAATCATTGAGTAAATAATTCCTATTTTCATATTTATCAAACCATGCATCAGCACTAAATAGAAAGCATAAAATATCGTTGCTTATATGCGCTTTACCGTTTTCCTTCACCATCGATATGGAGGCAATGGCCATGCCTCCAGCCATCTTGGAAATGGCCAAAAAAGATTTCACCATTCTTTGAATAGAAACGACTTTCACCATTCGCCTTTCCCTTCCAGAAATTTGCATACCATCGATCGCCTGTGTGGAAATAGAACCAGCCCTGCAGGACCATAACATGATATTATGTTGACAGCAGAACAATGTTGATAGGCATCTATGATTATTCATACTTTGGCAGGGCTTTTCTTTCCAACTGTTTTAGTTTCTCTACTCATAAGACCATATTTTTTTGGGTTCATTATTGAAGTCAGCAAACGAGTAGTGAAACTATATAAATCACCAAGCATTAAGTAGACATGTCAAAAAACAGGAAATTGGCAAAATAACAAAGTTCCACTTGCAGAGAAGATATGTATGAAACCTAATGTCGCAAAAAGAGCGGGTATGAAGAAAACATTAATACAACTATATAAATAAAAACATAAAACCACATTTTAACATCTTACACTGCTACTTTTACATCACTTCTACATATCTGGCATATTATTAGTTGGGGTAGTGCATCGGACATTCTTTCATCCTGGAGAAAGGGAGTTTCTCATATATTTTCTACGTAAAGAGAGGTACTACAAAGTGATCCCTAAACTAACTGGGAAGCTACAAAAAACTCTAACTTGCTTTCACAAATCAGAAAAGAATAAAAAACTGAAAATTAACATAAAAATGGGGATACCTTGCCGTGCATCAGATCATCTCTCCATGATCCTTGGAACACATCTCCGTTGCTGAAGTAGAATGCACCCGGACCAGATCTCTTACCAAAACGCCACATGCCATCATAAATATTTCCATCCACAACGGTTAAACGGCCCTGTAAAAGCAAATATGTTGGTGAGTGACAAAATAGATGCTACTTTATAGGAAATTGATTTCTTAGCAATTTTGTAACTTCAAGAATAATGTTTAAGAAGTGACTAAAGAAAGCCTTGATGAAAAAGCAAATAATTAGCTTCCAAAATAATCGATGTCATAAGAGATTCTTTTTTTTTCCTGCTCTTAAGAACTACAGTAAAGGCATGAAAAAACTGCTATGGAAATATCACTCTCCTAGTTTTCCTTTTGTTGGTTAAGAAAATCACCTTCCCTTCAGGAAGACCTCCTTGGCAACGCCCTCTATAAATACCTCCTTGATACTGCATCTCCATAACAGGGCTCCACTTTTTCTGCGAGTCACGTTCTGATTCCTGCGTATATGATCCCAGAAATTATTATCATAGGAACCTATACGGCCATTAAATCCAAGACCATATTCATGAAATGCATTTTTACCAGCATGGAGGCTGCACGGGCAGAGATCGACCCCTGCTTTCTAGGCGAATCAACATATTTTCCCATAACACGTGATGATGTAGAATTATAGAAGTTTATTATTGCTTCAAGACCTGCATTCACATCATCTAAAGTTCCTGGCTCGGAGGGCTCTGGAGTTTTCAGAAACTCCGGACTGATTGTTGAGTTTTTAGAGGGTTTCACGCCGACTGGGAGAGTATAAGAGAATTTGGTGTCGAGTATTGGATTAGCTCCAGATATAGCTTCGCGCTCTTTGGCCCATTCCTGCGCGAGATGGAAAGCTGGCCCAACATTCCAGCTCAAGAGTGGCTCTCTTTCAAAGGAATGTTCTCCTAGACAATATCAAAGTTAAATTCTTAATTAACATTGATATACGACAAGAAAATAGGCCCACAATTAATTTCAGACTGGTTCCTGGTTAGCAAAAACCATATAATTCTTTTTTAATACACAAATTTTACATTTTTATCAGAACACCAGTACAAGTTTTGTAGTTTTTAAGAGCCCATAAAGTACAAGAGTAATTTATTCCTAGACATCTAACACATTATTCTTGTATTATTTTCTCATATAAAAAGTTGATAAGTAGGGTTAAGACTTGAGATGTATAGCACATCAATAGAAACACCATAAATATAGAATTACAATGCCTAGTTTACAATTCTGTAATGTTAAAAAAAATGCCTCGGTTTGTACATACCTTCATAAGTTGGATCATAAACATTCAAAACAGAGTTCTTGCTGGACTCTAGTATTCCAGTTATGCTATCGTTGTCTTCACTACTGGATTCCCTATGAACATCATCACAATGTCAAGTTTGACTGCATTCGCAGGTAGTGATTGAAAATATGACAGCAGAGACAAATGAATGAACCTCAAGGCATGAGCTTCATCATAACTTCTGCTCCGTAGAGACGGTGGTTCTTCTGAGACTTGATCACGGTAGACACTAGAAACATCTACCGAGTTTGAATGCGGCATGTCCTTGTTATCCGATGAACTCACAATTTCTTTAGTTTCTGGATGGTCTCTATTTAAAAGAGAGAAAACAAAAGGGAAATGCATGGCCAGGCCGGATAAAAAGCCCTTTCTCTGGGAAACCTTCTGTTCACCAAAGCTGATAAGCACACGAAAACTGAACATCAAAACTTACTAAATACAAATAGGAAGCCAGCATTTACTGAAAAGGTAAACTAAAGGATCAATAGACGAAAACTAACATCTAGAAGACAAGAACTGACTTTAAGTTGATAATTGAATTAATTGAAATGAGAAATCATAAGGGGAATAAAAGTTAGCACTTCAACTAGTTTAAGGATCCATTATCACCTTCAGTTGCTCTCAGTTTATGAACTTTTGCAGAAGTGTATACAGGGAGAAGGTCCTATGGCCGACCAACTAAAAGTTTTTACTATGTGCTTGATTTACATAGCTGGATTGCTCTCAAGAACAGCCCTTGAGTTTTTTGAATAAACCTGTCAGATTCCATAAGGCAAGATTAAGTATGTTGTTGACCTCTATGCCCAACCTCCTTGAATATACATGATTTCTCCTCCCACCCTCTCTGCAGTCCCAACTAATTAAAGCTTCAATAGTACCCTCTTACATTGTCTAAATCAATTAACTCCCAGACTATGGGTTGCATGTGAATGCAATACAATTTGTTGCATTTGCAACTGCTTGCAAAATGCACAACCTAGTGAAACGAGCAGAGCCTTCAATAATTTGACAAGTGTTACAGACATATACCATGATAGATATCAATTTTAGTGTCATAAGGTAAGTTAAAAGTAATTTGACGTGCATATAGGTATGGATAGGGAATACACAATCGAAATGGTTCAAACTTCCAGTACACTGTACTTTATATTCCTTTTTCATTATAATACTATGAGGGGAACTTTTATTAATGAAGGAAACTGAATACATATGGGAAGACTAGGCTTTGCCAAAAGGAAAAAAAAAATCATCCTCTAAAAGAAGCAAATCCTCTTTTATTACTCTGACATTGTAAGGTCCTCTTTTATTACTCTGACATTGTAAGGTAACTCAGCTAAGGAGTTGTAGATAGTTGAAAGTAGAGAAACTCCCCAGCTCTAGCCAAACCGTCAGCTGGTTCGTTTTGTTCCTGAAATGCAAGAACATGAGGGACTTGAAGACAAGCACCAAGAGAGTTAACTCGAGCCCAAATGTTTTCTTACTTCCAGTGGGGTTAATGTTTAGAAAGGTGCAATCCATGATAATATTCAAATTAGGTTCCTCTTGCACGAAGAACCAATTCTGCACAAGAAAATACTGAAACCATGAACTAAAGCAAGAATCTCAGCTGCGATATTTGTTCCCTGACCATAAGCTAAAGAAAATGCAAAAATCAAATCACCACTGATATCAGGCAATTCCCGCACACCCACAAGGTCCAGGATTTCCCAGGAAAAATCCCAAAGCGTTAAGCTTCATTTTATCAAAGAGAGGCCTGATCTATTTAACAATGATATGCTTCTTGACCTTTGGTGGTTTGCCTTTAGTCTGAAAAGCTCGCAAAGATCAAGACTCAAGAAAAGAGCAATCTATAGAATAAGTGAGCTTGAAGGGAAGGCCAGACAGCCACTTGAATCACCTTCTCAATTACGAGCACAACACTCATGTTATTGTGGTCATACTTGGCACAAACATGGCCTTTCAAATCTCCCAGAATCGAAGAAGGAATCATGCCTTTGAAGACACCCATTTGAGAAAAGATTTCAGCAGAAGCCAACCAAGAGCCTTGCCTAAATCAAACAGATTTGTTGGTGATGAATCTGATACCACAAACCCTAACGAAATACATCTAGACAGACCTAGCAGCGCTACTCTGAATGAATAGATGATCAAGGTATTCAGCATTTGACAAAGAACGGCAACAACATCTGGTGCCTTCGACATTCCATCAACACGCCCTTCTTACAGTAACTGGATCCACTAAATTTGCCTTCAGCATTCCAATCCACTAAATTTGCCTTCAGCATATATAATCATGAAGATGTCACAGGAAAGGAAACAGATTGAGACATTTATTAGAGGCTAAAGAAGTTATTTATATATATCCATCATAGTGTCCAAACCATCAATTTAAACAAGATACCAACCCAGATCTAGACCTTGATCGGATTATAATGTCTAAAACCATATGAAGTTATCTGTTGTCCAAAACATATCTGATTCAAAATCATTTTCAAGCATCAAATGATAGTATGAATCCGAAGAAGAAGAAAAACATTGTTAGAATAATATTATTGATCATTCTAAAAGAGTTTCCATGATGGAAACTGGAAAGCATACTTACCAGAAGATAGAGGGAAAAAATACAAACAATGAAATGAAAAATCGGAACGTCGCGCCAAATCCAAGAATGTCATGTCCTCCATCTAACCGCAAGGCCTTCAGGGCTCACTCCCCTCATGACTTTAGAGGAAGATGATGAATACAAAATTAGCGCTTATATGTCTAAGATCATTCCGCTTTTGTACTCTAGGGCTTTCCTCGAAGTGTCTATCATTCCTCTTCTTTCATAAAATTCATCCTATTACATAAGGAGTGCAAACTGAAAGTAATTTACCAAGTTTTTCACAAACGCAGTGAACCCCTCATTCCTCCAAGGAGTTGATAAAGCCATTATCAAAGAACCAACACACTCCGAACAGATTAAGGAGGCGTAGGAGTTTTCCCACGAAATGTCTTGCACCACCACCCCATTCCTCAAAGGATACCTCCATCCATTGCTCTTAATATAAGGCGTCTAAGATCCTACACGAACATAATAAAGGAAGAGGTAGCAGACTGCCTTGACAGACTCTTGAACACATCAGATAAGCTACATAAAGAATCAAGATCTAGAGAGTTATACTTAAACACCGCTCTCCTTCAACCTATGATAACCAGATACCTACTTAAACTAGGTCTATTATCCATGTTGGATACAATTAAGTTAAAACAACTTATCTCAGCTGTATATATCCCTTATTTTCTTTGTCTAAAAATCATAATCTCAATCTCCGCCACTGTTCCATGCGAAGGATGTTAGTTAGATCTGTTACTTAAATTTTGAAATATGAAGAGCTGAACATCTGATTCAAGTATCACTTTTTGCATTTACTTCTGACTCAAAGTGAAAGTGACAAACCAAATGAACAAGTTAATAAGTAATCAATATGCGAAAAAGATGCTTCTTACCCGAGGACTATAATTATTGTCACAACCATATTTGGCTCAAGATTAGGTTCATGAAAAAATGAAACTAGGATTTCCCTTTCAAATCCAGTAATCTGACGGAACATATGCGAGAAGGTGTGCAGATCATCATCGCCCAAGAGATTAGCACTTGCATGAGTACAGACAACCAAGCCGTCCAAATCCTACGCGCCAATAAAATCAGTAAAGGGGACTTAGATAATTGAACTATGTGCATGCAATTGAGTCTAGCAAAATTATGTTTCTTGTGCGGGTAGCGGGGCGAGGATTGCATAAGAAGCTAGCATTGCCCAGTGGGTTTAATTGAGCATGCGGATGTCCTATTGAAATACTTATTTCCATAAGCAGGTATTTTTTAACCTCTTGGTAAAGGAAACTAATGTAGAAACAATGGACAGAATGTTTTGGAAATTTTGGACACATTAAGAATATCTTTCAAAAGTCAAACACCACTCAATCCTTCTTTTTTTTTAAGTTCTCAATACCAATGTGACAATGACCTATCTAGTGTGACCATGGAAAAATATGTACCTTTATACCTTCACCCATAAAAGAACAATCAAATACAGCATGTTGAATGGATGATTTCATATTGCTGCCAGCTCCATATCCAATCTTTGCTTCTTTGTGTCTTCCCAAAGTCTATACATAATAGCAATATCATTAAATAATAAATAGAACAACATAGATTAAGAACAAAAGACAAGTGAGAAGAGGACTGGAGTCATTGCAAAATGAAACAAAGGGTAGACGGCAAATGGTGCATACAAAATAAGCTGAGTTAATAGGAATCGTAGCCGTATCCACGACCACGAGTAGCACGTCAAGTACGTCGCGTGTGCACATTTATTATTTAGTTATTTCTATTTTATTTAATTCCTTGAATAATAGGACTAGTTTCCTAATTAGATTGGTATTAGGGTTTATATTTGTGTTAGGTCTCTTCTTCTATAAAAGAGAGTCTAAGCTTAGTTTATTTATTAGGTTAGTTTTAGTGAGAGAAAGGCTTAGCTTTAGAGAGAGCTGTAAAGTTTGGGGTAAATTTAAAAACCCTAGGTCTTCGACACTTTATTTTATGCAATTGAGAGATCTTAGTTTTAATAGAGATTAATTTAGCTTCCGCAAACGTAGTTTTTAACAACTTGGTATCAGAGCTAACAAGATTCGGCGGGTTTATTTATTTATTTATTATTATTATCAATTGCTACATTAATTTCGGCTTCTGCTACAGTAATTTCTGCTCCAAGAAGATTTTGAAGGATTATGGGACAAGTTCGAGTGGAAAGACTGTGAAGTAGAAGACTACATGGAAAATTGGATAGAACAGATATTAGAAAAGGATGAATACATACTTCATTGGAGGGAAGCCAATGAAGTATGGATTCTGAATCGTCATTGATTGCAAATGTTTTTATGTTTAAAAATAAATCTGACAAGGGAGGCGTTTCAGATGCATGAGAACCCTAATGTTAGAAAGATGAGTTTCGGACGAGTGTAGGTGTTGTCGAAATCGCGATGTTAGAGACAGGGGTTGTGACGGAGGATTCGAAGAAATTCGATGGAGATAGCTTGGAAATGAAACACCACGAAGAGACGACGGAGAGAGAGGTTCACCAAGCAATTGATCTAGTAAGTGGGAAAGACGGAGACGTGTCGAAGACCTCTTGGTCAAAGCCCGACGAGGAGGTTGCGACATTGATGCGAGAGGTTCACATGATCAACGATTCCAATTGTCAGGAAGCCCAACCAAAGAAGACCAACCCCAATCCAAAACCCTTGCCAAGAATTTGAAAAACGATCGGAGGGGAAATGATTACATCGCTAACAATGGAGGAAGGATCACCAGTGACTACGGTGGCCGGAATACAGGAGAGAGAGGTCCCCATCGCCGCTGAGGTCCACGGAGGACGCGAAATTGAAGGCAAAACGAACCAAGGATTTTTGGGAGAAGATGTAAGCATGCCACAAGGGGGTATGGCATGCCACGACACGAGGCAGACACAAGCCAGGGCACCAGGCAAGGTTTGCAGGGCACAGGACGAGTGCCATTGGCACGAGCCAGGGCAGGGGACAGGACAGCGGGCAACAGCCGTATCGATAGTATCACCGGGCATCGAAAATAGTTTTGGCAATATGCAGGGACATATTTGGGAACCAGGAGGGAGTAATTTCTCACAGACGGGTGTATCGAAAATAGTTCCGTATGTTGACCCTTATTGGAAAGAGTTTTCTGCTCGTTATTTCGACATTGTGGGTCCGACGTTTTAGTGACTTCAAGTACAACGTATAGTGTCCGCAGTTGGTAATACAATGAAGCAACATGAGCTTTGAAATGATGTGTCACAACGTCCAAAGGGTATACTAGCAAGTTACGGTAAAATTTGTGGCCATATTCCCGAGCTATTAAGCGTACACTTTTGGCTTCATATTGATGCCTTGCAGAATTTCTCGCCAAAGTTCGTGGTCAAACTTTTCTAAGGCGGGGAGAATTGATAGGAACTGCGGTCGTCTCCACGACCACAAGTAACACGTCTTGTACGTCGCGTGGGCACCTTTTTTATTTAGTTATTTCTATTTAATTTAATTCCTTGAATAATAGGACTAGTTTCCTAATTATATTGGTATTAAGGTTTCTATTTGTGCTAGGTCTCTTCTCCTATAAAAGAGAACCTAAGCTTAGTTTATTTGTTAGGTTGGTTTTAGAGATAAAGGTTTAGCTTTAGAGAGAGATGTAAAGTTTGGGGTAAATCTAAAAATTCTAGGTCTTCGACCTTTTATTTTATGCAATTGAGAGATCTTATATAGAGATTAATTTAGCTTTCGCAAACGTAGTTTTTAACATGAATAGGCATCTCATAGGCTACATACAAAATGAAACTGACTTAATAGGTGTCCAGTAATTGGTTTCAGTTTTATCCCAATATGTTTAGTTACTGAGTACTCTCTACTGCCATCAAATGTTTCCAAAAATGGCTTCCCACTTGAATTCTTAATTACAGATTTTGATTTCTAGGTGACCATTTCACCAGGCTAAATTCTTCTGCAATAGTCGATAAGAACTTATAGAATACGACAGTTGTCAGAAAGCACTTGCACCAATACGCCTCTTAAGTAAGAGTCAGATGCAGTATCATAAAACGAGAAGATCGTAATCCACAAACATAGTAGGCATAGAACAGATATGCCTCTTAAGTAAGAGTTAAATGCAGCATCAGAAAACGAGAAGATCGCGATACACAAACATAGTAGGCATAGAACAGGAATACTACAAAATAAATACAGGTTTGTGAACAAATGAGAAAAATATATGATGGAAATGAAAGCTCTCACTTGTATAACTTTTTGAACATTGAGTTCCTGCATTTTAATATGTGGATGATCAAGAATCTTCTTTTGCACATCCTGAAAATTGGGTAAATCAAGTTATTTCAAGAATACAGTCATGTAAATCAAACATTTACAAAAAGATACACTTACAGACATTAGAATAGAGATAGAATTGATAGCCAAAAAAACAGCATTATTTGCACTCTTCAAAGCCTCGGCTAGAGTTAGAACTTCCTTCTTAAGGAGCGAATCTGTGTCCACCACTAAAAATAAAAAAGAAATCAACAATGTAACTAAGGTCAAGACAGATGACTCTTGTACTTGTAAGTTGTAAATAAATAATTATACAGCAGATGTCACTGAAATTCAGAAGCTATTTGCCGGTGTAGCAACGTGAAAATGAGGGTGACTCATGGAAATTTTTGTAGTGTCATCGAAATACACATGGTAAACCAATATTGTGTATATCAAGAACAATAGACAAAAGATAAAGAAAAAACATGCATGTTTTCGCATATCTAGAAATGTTGGACTACTTTCACTCAGTTTCATATGCTTTTGTTGGTATCTATGTGAGTAAAAATTGTTGCATTTTCCGTTGAGCCACACCCATATTTAGGATAATGCTTTAATGATGCAAAGGGTAAGAATCCCATTCATATAGGGAATGAGAAATAAAGAAATGAGGTAAGAAAATATATTAACTCCAAGATATACGAGATACCAAGAAACTACGAAAGAGATAGCTATATCCTCAAACAATGTTCAATACATCCTTGAACTCTTTGGGACATGAAAAAAGTTCAAACGAGCTAAATGATATCAAGTCATAATCTCACCAACACAAAAGCTTGTATGCTCCCGAAGTTTGCTTACCAAGTCTATAACCTGCGAAGTTGTAAACCATAAGACTTTCTATGAACTTGTGGAAGTAAATACTGTAACTACATACAACAAATATTATCCAAAATGAATTGGAAATAACTGCTTTTACTTTAAAGATGATTCAAAGGGCACAAAGGGAGAAGTGAAAAATCATATAACAAATATTATCCAAAATGAATTGAAAATAACTGGTTTTACTTTAAAGATGATTCAAAGGGCACAAATGGAGAAGCGAACAATCAAAACATATTTTTTTAGGATAGGACAATCTTTAGCATTTTTGGGGTTAGGTAAGCCTTGTACAGTAAGCTCAAATAATAGAGTTCATCTTCTTCTTCTTTTATAAGTGAAAATTCGATAATCAAAGGTTACGTAATCTCAAAAAGAGACAAGGGCAAAGTTGGGAACCATTACAACCAAATTACACAGACGAATTAGCACAACAAGCAGAAAAAAAAAAAAAAAAAAAAACACCAAGACACTACTCCCCCTTAAATAGCCGTCATTGTTACCATTCCCTAAACAATTTGACTCATCTGGCCACAAATTTTTCAAAAAGACATTTCTGAATATCTCAAACTCATCCTTTGGGCTCTTTCCCTCTAAAGATTCTATTGATTCTTTCTTGCCATAGACGTCTAAAATCACAAACAGGATCTTTTTCCAAATGTTATTCCAAAAATGGCATAACCTACCTCAAGCTAACACATTAAAAGAAGTATGACCGGGGGTGGACACATACAGGTCAGGGTGGAAGTTGCCTACCCTGAATTTCCAAAGCTTTTAATTCTTACAGGTAAATTTAGTAATTTTTCTAGACAACCCCTTAAAATTCCAACTCTGCCCATCCTAAGTTTTTAAATTACAGAAGTTATCTTTTGTTATGCTCACCATTTTATTCAACTTTACGGGTATTCTTGTAAACTTACTCAAATATCTCAACAAACCAACAACCTTAGATACTTAAAAAGCAGAAAACCTCTCTTCTCTCGAATCTAAACCTTAAAAACGTCCCTCATCTCGTAGCCCTCAAATGATTCACAACTCCAAACCATCTCTTTTTTATTCGATTTTATGAGATTGGAGCTTAGTTGTAATGACAATCTTACCATTACAGCAACACCAATTATTTCCATATAGATTTTGTTGTCTTAGTTGTGTTTTTCTTCATTAATTTGATAGAAACATTACCTAAGGACACTCAAATACTTCTTTTTTCTTGGGGGCTGACGCCCCCGAACCCCAACTTGCTCTTCTACCTTGTCCACCCTGGAATGAATTCCTTGTCCATTTCTTCATCCTTCTTACATATGAAGCACATACTCCAACTGTTAGATGCTGGTTAAAGAGGGGATATGGAGTAACTAGGTCTTAGTAAAATGTGTTAAGTGTGAATATGCTCTTATGATAGGAATCCACCATATGGACAAAATCGGACACTTTCTCCTTTCCCTGGGACTAGCCTAATCCCTCAATAAAAATCCTCTCCGCTCCATAGAATGTCCCTCCAAAAGGGCGCACCCATGAGGAGGCCTAACCTCTCCAGTCTCCCACCCCCTACCAAAAACACAATACCAATCAATGATAACCTTTCTTCAAATCTAGCCAATGTCCTCCAGAAAACCTCCATACAGGTTTGCCTTTAAGAGCTCTCTTCATGCTTTGATTCTCCCTATGCCTAGCCCTCTCTAGGCCATAGGTCTACAAACAAAATCTTAATTCACTAGGTGGTACTTGAAATTTTCTTGTACGACAAGCCAGAGAAAGTTCATTGCCATCTTTTCATATCCTTGCGCAACTCTAGCAGGGAGGAAGAAAAGATACACAAAATAAATAGGAATGCACTCAATGCACTTCAATACCAATCAATGATAACCTTTCTTCAAATCTAGCCAATGTCCTCCAGAAAACCTCCATACAGGTTTGCCTTTAAGAGCTCTCTTCATGCTTTGATTCTCCCTATGCCTAGCCCTCTCTAGGCCATAGGTCTACAAACAAAATCTTAATTCACTAGGTGGTACTTGAAATTTTCTTGTACGACAAGCCAGAGAAAGTTCATTGCCATCTTTTCATATCCTTGCGCAACTCTAGCAGGGAGGAAGAAAAGATACACAAAATAAATAGGAATGCACTTCGTCCATTTCTAGTCTGTGTTCTTATGGAAGTACTTAATGTCGCTATCCCCTTCCTTCAGCGATCTAACTAGACTTCTTCAACTAATTTTTTTTCAGTGTATGATCATGGAATTAAAGATAGTATTATTTTGATAAATTCAGTGCCTACTACAATGAATTCTACCATATGTGCCATAATTTTTTTTTGAAGGGTTGGGGTTCTGTATTTTGAATGTGTTAGTGGAAAATACTCTCTATTTGTTGAATGTCATACCCTTTTTTAATGTATTTAAGCTACACTATTCTATAGTACTACTTTGCTCCATAGAACAAGCATATCAGTGTCAAACATGTCGGGGTCCTTTAAGAGCACAAGATGTCTAACAAGGTCCATTTGAGAAACCCAAAACTGCTAATGCTTTTGTTCAAAAGTACTAAAATACTGTATAAGAAAATTAGATTTCAGGAGGCTAGCATGTTAGTTATAAGCTGTTTGGACCATTCAACAATACCTTTGTGGCCCTCATTCCTAAGCTGCGTGAGGTGGAAGACATATCAAACTATATGCCCATAAAGCTATAAAACCACATCCAAAGCTAGGGCATCTACGTTTAGAAATTAGGATAAACATCCAAATCATAAGTTTAAAACTTCGCACAAACAGATCCCTACCTCATCTTGGCGTCTCTGTCCTTCAAAACTGAAAGGCTTAAGAATAATTCCAACAGTGAGTCCATTTGCTGATTTCACAGCTTTAAGTAACTCAATTGCGCTAATGTGATCTACGCCATATCCCGCACTAGCAACCTGTAAAAATAACAAGCACTATAACTTATTAGACCGATATACCGAGGAGATATTACAGCATATGAACTAGATTCCAATCATCTTAAACAAATGCTTGAGACATCTCAACGTACATCTTTTGTATTCAGTAAAAAATCTTGAGGTATACATTGTCAAGTAATATGCATGCAACTCAATTACAGAATATATTAAGGAGGGGGGAGCTCATATTGAAGACTCATTTTTATAATTACCTTCCACTATTTAATTCATTCATTGGCAGCGTGAAGACTTAAATCTTCCACTCTGGCATCTAATTATCTTACAGTTTCTGTAGAACTTGATTGCATTGCCGTGAATACTCGGGTTATCAATTTCATGAGCTTGACATGTATATAATGGATGTGCGGACCGATAATAGGTTTTCAGAAGTGATTCGAATTGCCAACCTTGCGAAGAAGATGATTCAGACTCAAAAAAATCTTATTCACCCGTTAGTTTTTTTGCTCCTAAAATTGCCGTTAATCTTACCGGTTGCTACTACCACTGTTGAAAGAGTTTTTTCTGCCATACATATCATAAAGACTCGGTTGCGTAGTCGAATAAGCGATAAATGGCTGAATGATTGTTTAGTTACATACATTGAGAAAAAAAAATTCAAGGAAGTTGAAAATGAGGCAATTATGCAACGGTTCCAGAAGATGAGGCCGCGTCGAGGACCAATATGAGAAATCTAGTATCTTCGATATAATCTATTCAGGTAAAGTTTTCATTTTTGTGATTTTGTAATGTTAATTACTCTAGCTTTATGTCACATTTAGTCATTTTGTTGATTCACCAATGTGGGGTGTTTATATGTTTGCTATGACCATGATGTTGAGTGTTTCTAGAGTTTTTAGCATTGTAATCATTCACTTAGGCTTTACTATGTTATGGATGTATATTTGCAATTTACTCTTCTCTGATGCAAACTATACTTTAGCTTCTGGGTACAAGTCAAAATATGTAATGGGTCTATTTTTGGAGATTGTTTATGTCTGAATTAACATGTATTTGTTATGAGATCTTTGTTCTGATTAGTGGTATGTAATCTTCTACTCAGTCCCTGACATGCAGAATAATCATAAAAATAATTATAATTTGAAGTATCTCCTGCTATTCGTGGATGCGTTTGCTTTGGTTCAAGTTTTAAACTACCTCCCTTATAACCTTTGGCTTAGTTGACATTTTCATCAAGTGATCTTTCTCTTTCTCTTTCAATGCAGTTTTTGTTTTTTGTTTTGAGAATGAATGCAGGATTATTTTGTTTCAAAGTTACTAGTACTTGTGATATCAGATCTCATCAAGTCGATATATGGCAATATACTATTTTGCTTTGACATTTATGCACTTAATTAAACCCTATATGCTTAGCGTTATGAACTTTCGTACTTGATTTTTACTCCTTTGTCCTTCGTTTTTTCTTTTCAGGCTGAAGATACCACAAAGATTGAATACAGAGTATGGAACCCCTTCCGCTCAAAGTTAGCTGCAGCTATTTTGGATGCCTCCCTTAAGATACTGAGGCAGTTTCTTATCAGTATCTTGGGGGATATTTTACGCATATTAGGGCAGCACATGTTTTTATCACCATCTCTTAAAACAAATAGTCTCTTCGGAATATTTGGTAAATTATTTCTCTTTTCTGTAGCAATTGTACTTTCAATGATTGCTTTATTTTAGTTATCCTTTCTCATGTTTCTAGCAATTATAATAAAAAATTTGAAGAAAAGTATTTTTGTACAATTTTGATTTTGGGATATATATTATCATTTATTTGTTACATGATTTTTTGACTTGTTGACTTTGACTCGCCCACCCTCAACAAAAATCCTGGATCCGCCACTGGTGGTGACCTAAATGGAACTTCAACCTTCAACGAATAAATGATATGGGAGTAGGAAAAAGACTGGACTGGAGAAGTAGACAGAACTTGGGACAACTCCCTTCAAAAGAACAAAAGTGGAAGTCCACTACTTTATATATTGTGGTATTAAGAGAGTGTATAGGCTACAACATCGTGGACAACCACTTCAAGGTCACAGCTCTACATAGAGTCCTCCTTTAGATCTCCCAAACTTTGATTCCTCACAACATGATGAGGACATCGAATCGTATGCGCATCATGAGGCGGCCCAAATTATCTGCATGATTTTAGAAAGTTCACCTTTTATATTTTAGTGGTTTTAATAAATTGATTTCCTATTCGCATTAGAAATTTGATTTTAATAAGAGTAGAAAATAAGAAACTCCAAGTCGGGGAGTGACAAAATCTCGGAACACATGGACAAACACACAGTCCATACCTACCTACCTACCTACCTGATGACGACATCTACTACCGACCTTATCACTCTTTCTATTTTATATTGTTTATTTTTCTAGCACATTGTGTTTATTTCCTATTTGCTTTAGAGTTCGATTGTTATAGGAAGTATAGTAGTAGCCGTAGGAGATGGAATTTAGAAAGCTACTAGAATTAAAGGTCTTTCTCTACAAACAAAGTTTATGCCTCCCCAATATATTAGTTTTTGGTTTTCAGTTCTATTAGGGATTTAATGAAACCCCTTATTCAAATTCCACATCTTTCTGTAGGATTATCAAAGATTACATCGCTAATCTAAGTCAGATAAAATGACCAATACAAATAAAAGTAAAATAAAAATATATCAAAGAGTATCACGTGATATTCATAGTCCCTTTTCTTTTCTTTTCATTTTAAGTGCGTTCATAGTCCCTCCAAAATTCTTTTCTATCAAGAATGGAAACACCCACAAAATAAACTAATTGTAAGAGATGAGAAATGTACAAACAAGGATAGCAGCACGCAGAGATGACAACTGAGACGTTGGAACTTCAGCATTTCTTGGTATCAAATCTAAACATAATTAGTGCAAGAGAATTGTAAATATTCATGAAGAAATCTCTCCTTCATTTGGAGCACAATGCCAATATTACGACAAAAAGTTTCAGAAGAGCCAAAAGCGAGAAGACAAAAAAACAAAAAACAAAAAAAAAATCAATTTAAGATAGCCGAAAAAACACTACATATGCATTTGGAGAATAATGGAATGGCATTTTAAAAAAAAATAAAAAATTATGCCTATAAAATTATCAAGTCAATTAGACCTGGGAGATTACAGTCACAAATCACTTCTATTAATTTCTTTAAACACGCACCTAATTAAACTTTTATATTAATTCTAAATTTCCAATTAGAATCTCTTACTAATTAGATTGTTAGTACGTATGACATTACATTCGAAAGTCTGAAGATGATGTTTCTTATCGTTTTAATAGTAACTTGGATTGAGGTAGGTCCGTGCGTTGGATCTTAAAATGCGCGGCTTCAACGCCTAGCTATTTAAGTAATTTTTTGTTCATTAGTACTTGGTAATCAATTTGCATGTTCAAACTTTCCAAGAGGGTACTCATCAAAAGCTTGCTTTAAGCTTAACTCAGTAAAGAATGGTGCGGGAAGTTATTCTCTTTGAAGCAAAACTCCAACAATAACCCACTTCAACCGCACTACTCTATACCCAGTTGTTAGGTAACACTATAAACATATAAATACCCCACATTATCGGTCTGGGTATAATCATACAAAATGTTTCTGCTTTCCTAGGAAATAAATTACAGTATATAAGGGGTCAAAGAGAAACCTTTTCTGAGGGGTCTCCATTGTAACTCCACCTTCAACGAATCTTTCACGACAATATTCCTACATTATACGCATTGCCACAATCACACACACACATATAATCACAAAACCTCTAAGGCAAAAAGCGGTTAAACGACGTACCAGAATCGCATCAACGACAATGACGTCTGAAAGGGAGACTCAATGCAGTAATCGAAAAACGCATCTTTCCTGCTACCAATTCCAATCACTTCAACCAAATTCCCATCTCCTCCTCCCCATGAAACCTCCTCTTGAAATCCCTTGCTCAAGTAATCATTCGTTGATGTTGTTGAGCTCTTCTGCGATGAAGTCGAGTTGATTCGAGTGTGAGTTGGTGAGACTCGATTAGGGTTTATGTAAATGTTTCGATTACGAAGAGAGGGGACATAAGAATTGGGGGAAAGTTTGTGATGAAAGAGGGAGACTCTCGGAAGCTGAAGCTCCATGAGAGAAAGTGAGCTTGGCAGTAAGCAGTGAGTGAACAACCAAATTCACACAAATGGTGATCAACCTTCAAAATCTCTCATTAGTCTACTCTTCAAATATTAGCCACCAAATTTGGCTTTATTGGCTAATAAAAGTCATAAAAAAAAAATTCATTACATCCGACTACTCAAAAAGTACTCGTCAAATGCCATATTTCAACTTTTCCATAAAATCTTTAATTTTTGGGTAGATTTTGTTTTATTCAATTTGGTTTTAAGAGTGAAAAAAATAATCAAATTTTATAAACAAATATGACTTTAGGCAATTTAACTTTAATTTGGAGAGTCGGATGTAGGTGTTTTATAGATATTTGGTTCTCCAAATTTGACTTTAAGCCAATATAGAAAGTCGACTACAGATGCTCTAACTGACTGCAACTTTTTTCCGAACTTCTGAATTTTTCGAAATCTAATATGATTTTTTCCAATTTTGGATCGCTATATTTGTAGTAACACGCTCCCGCTAACCACGAGGGTCACAGGACGTTGGACGACCTCCCCATCCATGAATGAGGATGCCTTGGGGGGAGCTCTGTTAACGACCCATGAGTCCCTTGCGATAATAGTTTATATGGACGAACACTAAATACCATGCCTGTGTAGAAACGTAAAGCCAATGACCCCGTAAGGATATCTTGGGAATTACACAGGTCATGTGCGACTGAGTATTCCTAGGTCGAGACCATCCCCTATAAGAAGGGGACATAAGAAAATACTTTTTCATAAAACCTCATCTTCCATCTACTAAACCTTAACAACTCTAGAGGAAGAGAGAGAATAGACCTATAGAAAGTTGAGTGGTGCCCTCCTTTGGTGAGATGTATTAAGCCCAAACCCGATAATCACATATTGTCGTCCCTGAGATGATCCCGGAGGCTACAATATTGATTTTCCGATTTCCGAAATTTTTCAAAAAATAATTGGATCAGAATCATATATAGTTTTGTGATTTCAAACATTATTCGATCCGATTTTTCTGAATATTTATATTTATTTATAGTTAAATGGGTAATTTGTGTTAGATTGAGATGTGATGATGATGATACCATGAAATCTAAAGTATGAATAATAGTAAAAATAATGATATCGCTCAACACAGACGACTCGTCTAGAGATAGAGAGTCTGCCCTTTTGACCCTATTACCCCGCAATCCCATCCTCCCCAATCTTATCCCATTCCCATACCCCACCTCCATTTCCTTGGGTTGTTGAACCCCTTATCTTCATTTGGATTTGCAGAACTGGTTCTGTATGAGTATTTCTGCGCTAGCTCGGTGAGAGGTAGCGGTGTGGTGGCGTGAATTGCTCTGATCTGGGTTGCTTGTTGAAGTGGTCGCAGTTTTGTAACTTTGGATCCCTGTACCTCTTATTTGCCTTGTGTCTCCTTCGTTTGATCTCTGTCTGGTTTTTCTCATGTTTTCTTCACTGTGACTATCTTTGGTATACTGTGTGTTTGTTTTTTTCTTTTCCTTGCAGGTGAGACCTTCTAGAGTGCTAAGGCGGTGGTGGGCTAGATGGTATAGAACCGGAGGTCGTGAATCAGGTGGTCGGCGCATGACTGTGCTTCGGAACAACCATCATTTTTTCTAATTTCGAGTAAGTTATCGGGAGCTACAGTGCAAGGAAGGTTTAGAGGATAAATCCGGAAAGAAAAACAAACAAACAAAAACAAACAAACAAAAAAATAAATAAATAAATAAATAATTCTGGTGACTCATGTGGGCTTGTTTAAAGGGGTTGGAATTAGTCCGGGCGGTTTTTACAGATTCTGGGCACGATCGGTGGACCGGGTAGTAAGGTGGTGGGCCTGTTTTGGTACTGGGCGAGTATTGTTTATTGTTTCTGGTTTTGATTTGGTGGGGCAAGTCAAGCTGGGCCTGATTGGAATCTCCTCAATTTAGGTTCGGCTTTTTCCTTGTATGTGCTGAGGTGGTTTTTTACTATTAATTTTTACTTTATCTCTCTTGAGGGCCTCGACGGCTGGCGATTGCTCAGCGAGACGACACGCTAAACACTATTCCAGCCATAACTCAAGGTTTGTGTGGTGGAGAATGCATCTACTCGGTCTCATTTGCTTCACATCCTACACTTCTCTCTGACTTCGAACGACTGAGTTTTCTATGTGCTCGGTGTTGTTTCTTGCTCCTGGCCCTGTTTGAACTCAAGATTGGGGGACTCGGCTTTGGCAAAGGTAAAGGCTGTTTGTATGGTAGTGGGCTTGTGATCCCCCTTGAAGCAGTATGGTGTGCTGAAAGTGGGATATTGGTCGTGTTTTGGTGTGAGAGGTTGGACTACTGCTGAAGTTGGGTTGTTGTTGTTTGAAAGCTTGAAATAGGGGTATTGGGTGTCTGGGCTTGTAAAGTTTTGTTTGGTTGATGTTGTGGTAAAGGAAAATATTACTGTGAGAGAAGAAAAAAAAAGGAACATCGTTTGTCTGGGTGGTATGTGGAAAGAAGAAATGAGGGCTGGTAATTTTGTCTAGTGTTGTGTCTTTCTTTCAACTTTTCTGCTCGACTATTTTGTTAATTACTTTTGGTAGGTTGGGTTTTGGTGACTCTGGGTTGTATTTGGGTGGTTTGGTGTGCTTGGTAGGACCAATCGGTTTGTGTGCATGATGTCCTCGTTGTCGGTGACCCAAAAGTGCTATTGTTGTCCGTATACCCCCAGAAGAAGTCCAAGAAGAAGAGGTGGGTTGGCGATACTCATTGGTGGGAACGATAGCCTTCGAGACTGACCGAGGTTTTTCAAAGATTGTGGCTGCGCTGAAGAGTTTCTGGAACATGGAGATCTCTGAGAACGTACAATTTTCCAACGCATTGTGAATGGGAAGGTATTTTTCATCATCAAATTTCGCAAAGTATATCATTACAATTGTGTTCTGCTTAACCAAACTCAGAACCTGTATGGACATGCATTCATTCTTATGCCATATGAAGCACGTACAATGATTGACCCACTGTTATTCAAGTTTGTACCCTTCTGGGTTCGTTTCAATATCTTGGAACCTTTTTTCAGAACGCCAAAATTTCTCAATTTATTTGGTCAAAGCCTGGGTGAGGTGTTGTGTACAAAACCTAATACTGAGAACCTGCGAGTTACTAAGAAAGGTTACCGAGCCAAAGTGGCAATGGACATCTACGGGACCTTCCCACCAACAATTTGGGTGGATTTTGACAATGGCCCCTTCCCCATTGAGATTATTTTTGAAGGAATGCCGGTTTATTTTTGTGAGAGATGTTACACGATGGGACACAGAGAATCCAGATGTGTGAGTCTGACACAGGAGGGGGAGAGCCTGAGGGAAGAAGGACAAAATCATCCAACTCAGACGGTTACAATTCCTCAGGCGAGAGTCTCGGAGAGAACTGGAAGGTCACGGGGTAATGATCCGCCTACAACCCAAAATTTGGAACCTAGGGGTTCTGAGATGAGGGAGATCCCATGAGCCGCCCCTCGCCCCAGCAGAGCCGACAAAGGAAAGGGGACAGTAAATCTGGAATGCGGTAACCCGGGAACTGAAGATGGTAGAATGAATATGATGGCGGGACCCTCGACGTGGCAACCATTACAACCTCTCCCTGATTTTACGGCTTTCAAGAACCTGACTGATGTGGCTCTGACAGGTATGACAGGGGGCCAGTCCTTGATGTGGGCAGGAGGGATCGGCCATGATACTCTGGCAAGTTTGGTTGGGGGCAGCCAAACAAGACAGATGTTGTTTGAAGAAGAGCACCTCTCTCTTCAGGTGACTAGTTTTTTGGCTACGGAGAGAGGGATGGCAGGGGAAGGAAATCAGGGACAAGAGCTTGATCCACATGAGACTGAAGAGGATGAAGAAGGAGGAGATGATATAATACCAGAGGAGGACTGACAGTGGGTAGGGCGGTCGCATTTATGTTCGAAGTAGCTCAGGGGAGTTCCAACTGGTTCCAGAGTTCACTCCGGTAGGAGAAATGGGAAACAGTCTGGCAGGAATGATGAGTTCATCGACTAGGGTACCCTACATCCTTGGCACGGGTGGTCCGACAGCATCTGCGCGCAGCTACACAACTTACCGCGATGTCTATACCATTTCAGTCTCAGCTGACGAGCACTCGCAAACTGTCTCACGTATAGGTACACAATTCAGTCAATATCTCCTTTCGTCGAATTCATCATTTTTACTTTCTCTTGGATATCTCTTCTAGGGTTCGAGTGGCTCCTCGAAGGCCACCCAGGCCATTATGATCATCCTGCCTTGGAACTGCCGAGGTTTGGGTCGACCAACGGCAGTTCGCCACCTTAGAGAGCTTATCAGATCTTCTAAGGGGGACATCATTTTCCTTTCTGAGACCAAAAGATCCTCTGCAGAAATGCAGGTTTTGGTTAGTTCTTTTAATTACCCTCACTGTTTGTCTGTTCCGCCCTTGGGCGTCCAGGGGCGTTCGGGAGGTACGTGCATAATGTGGAAAGATAATATTCGTATTAAAAGTATTTTTAGAAATAAGTTTATTATTAATGTGCTGGTGATATCGAAACCGGCTGATAAGCCGTGGATGAAATCCTTTTTCTACGGTAGCCCATATCAACGTGACAAAATCGAGAGTTGGAAGTTGGTCGAAAACACTGCCCGAGGGTACGATGGACCGTGGCTCCTCCTGGGGGATTTCAATACCATTCTGGATAGGTTGGATAAACTTGGGGGAATTCCTCTCTGTGCGGCCTCATGTGCCTTTGCAAAAGAGGTTATTCAGAAGGCATGCCTTATTGATATGGGGTTCGCAGGCCAACCTTTCACGTGGAACAATAGACGTCGGGGAAGGGATAATATTAAGAAAAGACTGGACAGATGCATGGCCAATGCTGATCGGATGGTTATCTTCCCTACAACTAAGGTATCACATTTACCCGCCTTAGGATCGGATCATACCCTGCTTTGCCTTGATACTCTCCCTCAATTTGCAACTCTAGGTAAATGTTTTCGTTTCCAGACCATGTGGACTCGGGAACCCCATTTCCCACACTTGATTAGAGAGTTGTAGAATTTTGACACACGGGGGTCCCCAGCCCAACTGGTAAAGGACAAACTTTTAAATACAAAAATGGGCCTTAGGAACTGGAATAAAAAAGTCTTCGGACATGTCCTTGATCATATTTCTGCGCTTAAATCGAATTTTTTCCATCTCCAATCTCTTCCCTATTCTGAGGTTGTCGCTGCTAGTGAGAAATCTCTGCTTGACGAGCTGGAGGAAGTCCAAGTGAGGGAGCAAATTTTATGGCGACAAACGTCATGCAATGCATGGCTGAATGAAGGCGACCGAAATTCAAAATTTTTCCATGTTCAAACCCTGGCACGCAGGAAGAAAAATTCAATTGACTGGATCAAGAACGAATCTGGTAACTGGACATCAGATCCGGTCGAAATTGGCAACACCTTCCACCGAGATATGGAGTTGAACTACAAAACCTCGAACCCCGAGGGGATTCCGGAGTTCCTCCAGAGATTCAACCCGTGTATTACGGAGGGACGATAACAACTTCCTTACTCGGGGAGTTACCAATGCAAAAATTAAAGAGGCCCTTGACAACATTGCCCCCCTTAAATCCTCGGATTCGGATGGCTTCCCTGCGTTATTCTTCCAACAATCTTGGGATATTGTGGGACCGGATATCTACAATCTAGTTACCAATTTCTTTTCTTCTGGGTTCATGCCAAAGTTCCTCAATGCCATCCACGTGGTGATGATCCCTAAAAATGGCGCAAAGGCACACCCGAGGGACTTCCGGCCGATCAGTTTATGCAACGTTACGTATAAGATCATTTCTAAAATTCTTGCTACCCGACTCAAACCCCTCCTGGACAAGATCATATCGCCATCCCAAGGGGCCTTTGTGCAAGGGAGACAAATTTCGGATAACGTTTTGGTGGCCCACGAGCTTATACATACGATGAAAAGGGAGCAAGGTCGTTCGGGTCTTATGGGGATGAAGCTAGACATGTCTAAAGCTTACGATCGAATTGAGTGGAGTACGTTAATCCAAACATTAACAGCCCTGGGGTTCAGCCCTCAATGGTGCCAATGGATTGAGCAATGTATTACGACGGTGAGGTACTCAATCTTGATTAATGAGTCTGCCCAGGGTTTTCTCACCCCTACTCGGGGGCTCAGGCAGGGGGATCCTCTGTCTCCTTTCTTCTTTGTCATTCTTATGGAGGGATTGTCGCGAGCTCTGGGGGTAAAAGAAGTGACCGGGAAGATCCATGGTGTTAGAGCTTCCCGCCAGGCTCCCCCAGTGTCTCATCTGCTATTCGCGGACGACTGTCTCATCTTCTGTCGGGCAGATCTGGATGAAGCAAAGGAAGATAAAGAGACCCTTGAAGACTTCTGTACGGCTACAGTACAACAGCTGAATCTTGTTAAGTCGGGTGTGTTTTTCAGCAAGAACCTGCCTAATCGGTTTGGCCGTATTATCGCTCGCCTTATGAAAATCAAGATCATTCCCCCGGACGAACGCTATCTTGGTACCAATTTTTTTTTTTTTTTTGCCGTACTAAGACTCAAACCTTCTATCATATTATTGATAAGGTCTCGAGCCGGCTCCAGACGTGGAAAGGTAAACTTCTGTCTCAGGCCGGTCGAACGGTTCTCATCAAAGTTGTGACTTCAGTGATCCCGGCATACCAGATGTCCTGTTTTGCCCTACCCAAGGCAACGTGTAAAAAGATTAATGGTCTGCAGCGGGACTTCTGGTGGGGGAAAAGGGAGGAGGTTCGCAAACCCTTGTACCTTAAGAAATGGAAGGAGATCTGTCGACCAAAGCGCGAAGGGGGTCTGGGTATCCGGGAGGCAAAAACCACAAATAAGGCACACCTTTCCAAATTGGTATGACGCCTTCAACAAAAACCCGAGGACCTTTGGGGTCAGATTCTTAAAGCCAAGTACTTCCCGAGATGCACGGTCCTGCAGGCCCTTCCCAAGGCGGATATGTCCTGGACATGGAGGAGTATCTACTCAGCGATTGATACTATTAATGCACACTCATGCTAGCAAATTCGCACGGGCACCAAGGTTCATTTCTGGACGGACTCTTGGATCCCAACGCTGAATGATTGGAAACCTACACCTAGAGGGAATACCAGCCTGACCCTGCGTCCTGTGTGGGTCAGTCACTTTATTGACCCAAATCGACGGACATGGCGGAGAGAAGAGCTTGAAAAGTGGTGTGATGATGAGTCGGTCAATGTGATCTCTCAGGTGTTCATTCCTCAGGAGGGTGAGTCAGATGAGCTCAAATGGCAACCTTCCAAAGACGGGAAGTTCTCAATCAAATCGGCCTACCGAGCGATGATGGCTGGAACTAATCTCGAACATGTGGTAGGTCCCCCATCCCTTTTGTTAAAATTGTGGCATAATAAGGCGACCCCCCGGGCTTAACTTTTTGCCTGAAAATGCTTTAGGGACATTGTACCTGTTAGGGCTAAGATTGGGCAGCGGTTAGGGTTGACAGATATCTCCTGTCCTATGTGCTCGGCGACAGAGGAAACTCTTCATCACTTCCTCATAGACTGCCCTTTCACGAGGGCGGTTTGGTTCGGTCTGTCCTTGGGTACTCGAATTCATTTTTTCGAGCATCTCACGTCACATGAATGGATCACCATTTGGCTCGAGCCTCCCCTGGTTTGGGCGGTGTATAAAGATCTTTGGCCGAGGGTGGTATGCTCCCTCTATTGGTTTATATGGAAAGCCAAATGTGCTTGGGTTTTCCAAGCGATGAGATTAGATTCGGCTCGAATTTCTGACACTTTTAAATAAAATTATTTGGGATGAACCGATCTCTTGTTTTAATCGTCTGAATATCAAGGCTAGCTGGGCTCCTCCGAAGTTAGGATGGGCCAAAATAAATGTGGATGCTTCTTTCTGTAAAGATAGACATTTTAATCATTTAGGTTTTGTTTTTCGTGATGACCAAAATCTCTTTGTTGCAGCCAGAGCTTCCTCGTGCAGATTCACAAGCAGCGAAGAGGGCGAGGCATTAGCAGTTCGGGATGACATTTTTTGGGCACGGGAGCAAGGTCTTCGGCGGGTGATTCTAGAAACAGATGCTGAGGCGATAGCCTCCTTTTGTCAAACAGGCGCTGCTAAAATCTCCTGGACCTCTAGGGCAATTCTACAAGATGCTTAGCCGTAGTAATTTTTTTTTATGATGTATGTATCTTATCTGCGCCTCAAAGCGCTAACCATGTCGCACATTATGTCGCTAGTAGGCCTACGAGCGATAATGTTGTTTTTTCTTGGACAGGGTCCCCCCTGAATGGCTACAGGAGCTGCTTAGGTGTGACGGGACAAATTTTTTGTAATAGTTTGAATGCTTAATTTAAGTTTTAACAATAAAAAAAAATAAAAAATAAAAAATAGTGAAAATAATGATTTGAAAATAGTAAGGTTGATTTTTCATATGAAAACCCAAAAAAATCACTATTTTTATTTTTATCCGATTTAATCGGAATTTCAAAAATTTGAATTATTCGATTTCATAATTATTTTCAAATTTTTGAAAAAACCCGGATCAGATCAGAATGAAATTTTGATATTAAAAAAAAATTAGAAAATTTTCGATGCCCCTTATTTTCGATCCGATCCGAAAACAGCCCTAGTGAAAATGTGTAACACAGTTATAAATCGCGTGACATCAATATACATTATATTTTAAAAAGATGTAATACAACGTTTTGAACTGCGCGACAAAGTTTAGAGAGAAAAACAAAAAAAACACATGACATGATGTAAATTGGTTATTTGTTGCCGCACAATTTGGAATTGGGCGACGTGTATAATTAAGCCCCTCATCTTGTAGGTCTCTGAATCGACCCACAAGGTGAGTTTTGGAGTGGTTTTACTCCACCCACCCAATTCTTGTGAGGCAAAACCACCCAAATGCTGAGTACATTTTGGGGTGGTTTTGAACCCACCCACTTAGGTGATTATCTGAGATCTAAGATATGCCAGTCACATGTAACTTCCCGAGCCGACACACATGTGCAACTCTCCCTAGAAAGAAATAGGTAACAAATAGTAAACTTCGCCAAATTATTTGACAACATTCAAAAAACTACAGCAGCCGGCGATATTGTCCAAATCTCTCAGTTCATCGAGATACCAATCAGGGTTTAATAAGCGACTACAAGTCTCTCTCTCTCTCAATTGCAAACTGAGTTCTTTCGACTCGTTTCGCAATTCGGAAGAACTGAGTTGAAGCTCGTCACATGTTCGTCATCTCTCTCTCTCTCTGTTTCAATTTGAATCTATGCTTAATTTAGGGTTTCTGAGTTTCACTAACAGTCGGCAATGTAATCGGTAATGAAGGATTTAGAGATGAAGGCTACGAACAACGATGGCGAAGAGACGATAGAAAGGCCTCCGAGGTACAAGGGAAAGCACGACAAGCCAAAACCATGGGACAACGATAGCATCGATCATTGGAAGGTTGAGAAGTTCGATTCCGCCTGGAACGAGAAAGGAATGCTTGAAGTTAGCTCCTTCTCAACTTTGTTTCCTAAATACAGAGGTTTGTCACTTCAATCCTCTCTATGTTTATGTAAATTTGGTGTTTTTATGGTTTATTTTGATTGGGTTTATGCTGGGTTTCGCCCCCTTTTTGTTGCAGAGAAGTACTTGCAAGAAGTTTGGCCTATTGTTAGAGGTGCATTGAAAGAGCATGGGATTTCATGTGAGCTCAATCTGGTAAGTGTTTTTTGGTTACATAATACTTGCATATGATTGGGATTGTTAAAAGTTTTATCTTTTTGTTGAACTGTTGATACTATGGTTGGGGGACATGGTGTACTTGTTAGGATTTTAAGTAGGAGCTCTCTCGACGGGTTCTAATTGGGTTTATTTTTAGGTTTACTGTCATGTCTCTAGCAATTTGGTTTCTCTAGGATGGTTTTGTATGCTAGAAATTGAAGTATGGGAATGAAGTGGAGGTTGTAGGCCTGTAGCTGTTTAGTAAATATTTCCACTGTAGCAAATTGGTCCGGCGTAGTTTTTTTTTTTTTTTTTGGGTAGACACAAGAAGGTCCATTATATGCATTATTGACGGTTCTAATGGTTGAGGCATTTGGCAAGTAATCAATAAAAGGGCACGTATGTGTAATGTAACAGGTATAATATGGTGTGGAGACCTTTAATGTGACAAAAAGCTATTTGTGTATGATATGTTGGTGTTCTTGGGACAAAGTTGAGTAGTATGGTTATATATAGATGTTTACTTTGCTCTCATGATTTATAATCAGTATCAAATACAATATTAGGAAAGTTTTCAATCTTTTGGGTTGGGAAGAATGCAAACTTGCTTGATTTGGCAGGGGATTTGTGATACTGACTAGAGTCCTTACCATTGACGTACCGAGGGCTATGTCTTTGGGGTTCAATATAGACTCAAGGAAAGTTGGTATTTGGTAGTGCATGGTGACTAGAAGGCGACAGCTGTGGATTGGATATCAAAGGGAGGAAGCTAGTTCTTATGAAGAGTATGTTAATTAGCAGTCCAATCTATCATTTGAATTTTTTATCTTTACCAACATTTCTTGTGGCATGCAGATTTTATTTTGTGACGGAGATTAAGAGATTAGTGAGAAATTCTTGTGTCATGTGAATTATGGAGCTTTTGTTTATAATTTTGTAAGCTTATCTATCGTTCCATATAAAGATGACGCTTTAGGAAATGAATTCAGTTTTAGAGGAAGTCATTATAGAGATTTGTAAGTATGGAAAAGGACTAGGTGTTTGGGATTTTTGAGGCGTGACATTTCTTATAGTTGCAACTGCGAGATGATTCTTTGGTTATCTACGAGTTTAGAGCGACTATATTCTTGTCTTTTGGTAGTTATCGCAATTTGGGAAGAAAATGGGGAACATGTGACATGGAGTAGTAGTCGCTAAGCATAAAGAGGGATTGTTTATAGGAAAGAAAGTTGAGGATAGATTTTAGAGATACCCAGACCAATTTATTGATGAAAAATTAGTAAATCACAACCGAAGAATAGTTTTTCCTTTAGTATCCTTCTCAACAAACCTGAGAAGTTCTTTAGGAAACTTTCTCAGACAACTAACTAGGAAATATGAAGCTACACCTGATGCCTATATGGAAGAAAAGTTACTTCGGCAATTTGAAATTCAGCATACCAGTGAGTGTTAATCAGTGTTCTGTTACCTTTGGAACAGATTTTATCTTCATCCTGTTGATTATTCGTCCAACTAAAAGTATTTTCTCTCTCTTTTAGATCAGTGAGGTTGCTGTGTAACATTAGATCCCTTAGAGGTGTTCAATCGGAGGTGGTTAATTCCCCCACCCTACCCTTTCAATTTTATCAGTTGCAAATGTATAAGCGTGTTAATGTTACCAATAATGACTCATGGTTAGCTTGTTGAAATATGTGAGGTACTCCCATAGAACTACCTTCTCCCTTAATCATTTGATGCCTAAACACACGAGAGGTTAAATTCTTACTTCTTGTAAGTATAGTGACATGAAGAGTGATAACCTGGTTTGCTATTGGGCATAACACAGCCTTGACCTTGACATGAATTCTAGAGCACCCTTATTCTCCCACCATTTGTGTGAATATAGTTATTTAAGAAATATAATTTACCTGCTAAAGTAGTGTTACTACTATTGGCATTATGATTCTTTACTTTACTTTCACTTAAAGAGACTACGTCATACTCATACTTATGGGAGTGTTTTATATCTCGTATTTATCTCTGTATATGGGGCCTATCGAAACCCCTCACATTCCAATTAAGCATTCTAGACGTTATGTCCAGGGTTGTGGTTGGTGGCTTTACTACCTTGCTCGAGGAGTTGGATTTTTTGATGGTGGCTCTTCCTTTGATTCCATTCTGAAATTCACCATAGCAACACCATCTTTGAATTCCACAAAGGAGCTAGGAGAATTAATAATATGTTTTTCCTCCTTCCTTTATAGGAGTTGTACTTGAAAATCATTATTTTCTCCTTGTGGTCGTTTACAGTAGTATTTTCCCGTGTTTCTTTCTCAAAGGTCCCTTCGGCAGCTTGAGGAGTCTTATGACATTTTTTGACGTTCTTTGTGCACTTATTTTGATAGTGGCCAAATGAATCACGAACAGTACACATTGGTGGCTTCCAGCGATACTCAACTTGCACTTCAACTAGTGTACCATTACCAAGGTTAACTGCAATGACTCAAGGCAGTAGAAACTTAAGGTGTATATCTACACAGACTCTTGCAAAAGTAAGTCTAGACAAAATTCTTAGTGGCTTTGTGAAGGTAGACGAGTTTCCCAATGGTACTTGCAAGTTGCAACACAATCCAAAGCTTTTAACAAAAAATGCTCGGCAAGATTGGGAATAACCCAAATAGCTGTGCATGCAAATTTGCTAATGTTAACAGAATTATAGAGATCCCGCTTCCTCACACAACAATACTTCCTGGCTATGTGTCAGTGCCACGGGACATCCTTAAGAACTCCGTCTTTCCTTTTCAAATCGTGAGCAGGTAAACACCATTTTCAATTGAAGTAGATAGGATTTCTCTAAATTTCTAAAGAGATCTACCTTAATTTAGTAAAAAGAAATATCACTGTCGATCCAATAAAATGATCAATAACTGTTTCATCCCATAGTTCAATCCCTTCTTCCAATACCTCTTTGAGACTTTAGTCCATGGTAGTCTTAAATAGAAAATAAGAACTCACCATTAACCATGGAAAATTAAGGTTTAACATTATCAGATTGGGTTGCATTTGTGTTCCTACATTTGATTTGTTTTGCAGTTTCAGGAACCCATTGAAGCGCCCCAATATCCTGATGGAATTTTTCTTTTTACCATGTTCTGTACTTTAGCTTGTGGCATAGGGATCTAATTAGTTGTTTTATTTTCTTTTCATAATACCCTTATTGATTATTAGAGGGTTTTGTTAGGTCTTTGATTAGTAGCTGTTTGAGAGAAAGTGATTAAAGCTTTTGTGTTTTTGAGAGAGACCTAGTTTCTATTTACTAGTTTTCTTGAGGGATTTTTCTTCTATCTACCTTGAGTGCTTGATTTCTTTTGATGATTTTTGGCATTGATTAAAGAGTTTTTGCTTTTTCTGGCCACTTTGCATCACCATATTGAAACAATATATAATAATTCTTTATCGATGATGCTACTTTCATTTCTAATAGTTAGGTTTTTGAGTATTGGCATATATGCAGTGGCGGATCCAGGAATCTGAACTAGGGTGGGCAAGGGGGTTCGGGGATGGTATCCCCCGAAAAAAAAAAAATCAAAGTAATTAAGGGTATTTTAGTATTTTTAACAATAAAGATAGAGAGGGAGCAAACATTGAAGGATTTTACCAAAAAGAAAGGATTGATATGGGTGTATTTTATGGTTGACTATGTATTACCAAAAAGCCCTAAAAATATCATAATATGGGTGGGCAAATAAGTGGTATGTGTAGTAAATTAAGAAAGTCAGGATGCAAGAGGAACATTTTACAAAAGTGATTTTTTTTTTTTTTTTACCTATAGAAATCAAATGCTTTAAAATTTCAGGGCGGTCCACTGCACACCTTCAGCCCTATGTAGATCCACCACTGCATATAAGTAACAGTAACACAATATCTTTGTTGCTATTTTAATGACTTTCTGACATGGCACTTATTCTGCTCAGGTTGAGGGTTCCATGACAGTCTCCACAACTCTCAAGACTAAGGATCCTTTTATCATCGTTAAAGCTAGGGATCTCATAAAGCTTCTATCAAGAAGTGTTCCTGCTCCTCAAGTATACTCTTTTATTTTTCTCTTGTGGACATTGTCTAAATTTTGCGGCTTCTTAAACGCCAGAAATAAGTGTATCACACAAAATTAAAGTGTCAGTGATGTGAAAAATTCGGTGGAAAAATGACTAAATCCCCAAATCGGAATTAAGGTTTGACTAAATCCCCAAATTACACGCAATTGAAAGAGATCTCTCTTTTATTGATAAAAACTCGGGAAAAAATGAAGTATAGAGAGCGGCACAATCCATTTTATTTGTAGCAAGCTAAAGAAACCCTAGCAATCTCTAAAACCAACCTCTTTACAATTACCAAAATCGTAGTTATTCATCCCTACTTCCTAGACATTTTTAAATTCCAACTGATAAGGAACTATTCAAAACTAAAGTAAAATAAAAGTTACTAGGGTTGGCTACAAATTGTGGCACAAGACTGAGAGAGACACATGTTCTTGCACTTGTCTGAAACCAGTTAGATTTAAGTAAAGTTACGTTTAACCAAGGTAGTCAATGTGTGTTGCGATGCAAATGCGACCAAGGCTAGCAATATGCAACATGAATCTTGCGATCGTAATGCAACATGTTCCAATATGTTGCGATGCATTAGGTGAAATACCGCATATGCCGATGTATGCACCCACCAAATATATAGTTATTAATCGATAATATGTTTTTTTGCTTCATATTCAAGGGAACTAGATACTATTATTTGGGCTTGAGTTTGAATTTTACGTTTTATCAAGATTTAGTGCTTTTCGTGTTATATCGATGGTATCAAGGTTTTTTGTTACCTCGAGATGTAATATTTTTGAGTTATAGGTTTTCTTAATTGAGTTTTCTTAATTGAGTTTTGAATTTTGTGGTTTATCTTATGAGTTTTCATAAGCGAGGCTATAGTTTTATATAGGGCTGTACAACCGAACCGCCGGTTCGGTCCGGTTTTGACCCTAAACTGCGAACCGAACTGGATACTCCGGTTTTTTATAACAGTGAACCGAAACCGAACGGCTTCAGGAAAAACCGGACCGACCGGTCCGGTTTCGGTTTTGTATTCGGTTTTTGAATTAAACAATCACCAAACATTCAAGGCCCATACTAAGTGATGTGTATTCTTTGGGAGACACAACACGTGATGTAGGTGGAGATAGAGATGTGTTGGGTGGGACCTAGAGGAAGACTTTTGACTCTCATATCAAGTGATGGAGCCTTGGATTGCAAAAACGTCAAATATTTAAGCAATCATAACAAATATTTTGTCAAATATTTAAGTATTTTCTTGTTGTGCTCCTTAAGAAAGACGTCAACCACATGTTTTCACCGTTGGATAGGAGGATCTAAGAGTGAAGTAGGAGTATTTTCTTCATATGTAGATTTCTAGAGTGGAGTGGAGACTTGGAGTAGACAAGTTTAGAAATCTGCAACACAAATACATCATTGCCTTTGCAAACATTGATTGAGAGAGATGGAGAAATCTGCAACACAAAAACTGAGAGATAGAGAAATTTGAGCTCCAACATCAATCGATCACAAATACAAAAAGAAATTGAGAGTAGCCATTGTTGTTGTTGTTGAGATCACAAACATCAATCGAAATGCGAAGTGAGATCATACTGTTGTTGTTAATGCGAGGAGCCTTGGATTGCAATGCGAGATCATCTCTCCCTCTGCGGTTATCATCTCTCCCTCTATGTTGCATCAACAACAGAAGTTGTTGCCTCTCTCGTTCTCTGTGTGATTCTTTTGCCTAATAAATCAGATGTTGTTTGGCAGTGGGGTGTTGTTGTTGTTGTTTGGATAGATCTGAAAGAGGAGGCAGTGGGGTGTTGTTTGGCAGTGACAGTCGATGGTGATAGTGGGGAAGGAACTCATCAAACTCAAAACTCAAAAGAGTAACAACAGAATAACAGAAGGAGAAGAGATTTAAACTTGAAACCAAACTCGGTTCGGTTTGGTCGGTTAATCGAGGGTGCAAAGCAGTTGAGTCGGTTCTTCTAATTTGGAACCGAGAATTGAACCGGGTCTGTCACGCCCCAAAATCCGCTTTCTGATAATAAATCATAAAGCACATTCTAAGGCTTGACAAGTTGGGCATCCCACGGATGAAACCCCACAGATGTATTATATTTCAACATAAATTACATCTACTTACTAAAGAAACGCAGCGGAAAATAACTCAATATAAATTAAATGAATAAATGGATTAAAGTGAATAAAATCTCTACTAACTCTAAAAACGAGAATAAAACTACGACAATGAAATATGAAATAAATATCATAAATACCCTACGACAGCTCAGTGATCCAAAGAACTCCAAAGAATCCCAAAAATGGTCAACCAAGCCTCACTAAGCAAAAACCTACTGTGCTCGACCTCCTGAAAAAAATATAGCGCACAGGGCGTCAAGCAAGCACAATTATTACCGGTCACTGAACATGACAGACCGATCTATTATACAAAAGTACTAGTGTGATATAATATCCTATAAATATATATAAATGATGCAATGCATTGAGGAAATGAGGTTCAATTATTAATGTTGTTTTTAAGCGTCGGCGCCAACCGGTATTATAAAGTAGTTATAAAGTATTATTAGATGTGGGGGATAACTAACAGACGATGTACACAGGGTCACTTTTAATTCAGTGGGACCACACTCTCGCGCCCTTCTGTTCTCAACAGAAGCGTATTCCTTATTGTCGAGCCAGGGATTTGGCGGATTCCTTTTTAGTGAGCCATGAATTAGCGGGAAAATCACCGGATCAAGGTGGTTAAGGAGTTTCAACCTATAGGTCTAAAACCTGATTTATTTTTACTTTCAGGGATCTATGCCCACGGGGAGTATTCACAAAGAATAACAAAACCGATATGTAACTGGGGAAGAGTTTTAGGGGCTTGCAACCCTGGAGCACTGATAAACAGTCACCTAATCTTTTGTTTAGGGAATCTAACCCGAGGACGCTGACATCATACCCCTACTGTGTACACGACTCTAAGTTATCCTATGCATGAATGATTTAAGAGACCGACACTCAATCAAAATGACCCATCTGTCCTTGCTCTATAGGCAATGAGACTATATCATATGATTGGCGATCTTATGCTCAATGACCTTTCTACCCTCACTAATATAGGAGTGGGGTCTCAGTCGATAATATTATACATTAACTATCAATGACCCTTCTACCTTAAGTTAATAAAGGTTATATCAGTGAAGTCATATAATAGTAGCTAAGTTAAGCCTATTACAATTTATTACTCAATGCATAGCTATTTTAGATAGTAAACATAGCAATGTATATATATACATGGTTCCAATAAATTTTAGGAATAAACGCTCCTGAGATGCATAACTACATCCGGTTTTTCTTTTATATACGCGGTACTTAGATCTTGTGAAGAAATCAATTTGTAAATTTATACGCAACTATAAAGGTCTGAGTTTATAACGCAACTCACAATCTGTGAAAAGGAAAGGAAACATCCTTCCCTAATAACTATAACTAAGGTTACCTAATCATATTCTATTTAAACTTAAAAGCTTAGTTTAATCCCTTCAATTAGTTATAACATATAAGAAAGAGATGCTTCACCATTCTTAAATCCTTTAGTACTTAGTATTTACGTATTCAAGACCAAGTATAAGAGGTCATAGATTCCAGCAGGTAGTATGCTACACGACCCATAAATCCTACAACATTTGGTAATTAACTATTCTCGACAACATATATTATACAAGACTTTCAATTCCAGCAGGTAATATGTACAGAAAACATGAATGAGAAATTATCCAACACAACTAATGATAAAAAGTTTAACATGGCTGCAGCATTACAATTATCTGATTTACTCAAGTTACTACTAAATCTTACATAAACATTTAATCTAACATGATCGATTCATAGCAAGTAACTAAGCTTTACTAACATAGCACGCCCAAATCAAAGCCTTCTAAATATAACCTATAGTTCCTGTATATCAGAAGTATTACTCCATATCACGAATTCACTAAACATAGTAATCACTCGATGACTAGTAGTAATTGTACTTGCCTGATCGACGAATCTAGGGTTTCGAAGAGAGGGAAATCTGCCCTCAAAGCTCCAGTAAAATCAGTAATTTTCCAAAGCAATGCTGTATCTTAAAAAGATGGTCTCTCCTCTCTCTAATACTCTAGGTTGCTCGAAGGTTACAGTAGAGGAATTGCAGCGTTTGGAGAGGAGTTTTGATGTTTACAAGAGAAGAGGAAAGAAGAAATTTTGGTGGAGAATATTCAGGAGCAATTTGGTGAAGACGGTGGTTGTTGTTTGAATGGGTTTGGGGAAAATATAAAAGCTAAGATAACATACTCCACAAGTAACTTACTAAACTACAACAGCTCTAGAACAAAGTTATTTAACAAAAAAAATAAAGCGGGGCGCTACAGGGTCTTTAAAAAATCGAAAAAAACCACCGGTTCGGTTCGGTTTGGTTCAGTTCCTCGGTTCAACGGTTTTCTTGTACAACTCTACCTGTTAGTCTGTTGTTACGCTTTTGAGTTTTGAGTTTGATGAGTTCCTTCCCCACCATCACCATCGACTGCCACTGCCAAACAACAACACCCCACTGCCTCCTCTTTCAGATCTATCCAAACAACAACAACAACACCCCACTGCCAAACAACATCTGATTTTTTAGGTAAAAGAATCACACAGAGAACGAGAGAGGCAACAACTTCTGCTGCTGATGCAACAAAGAGGGAGAGATGATAACCGTAGAGGGAGAGATGATCTCGCATTGCAATCCAAGGCTCCTCGCATCAACAACAACAGTATGATCTCACTTCGCATTTCGATTGATGTTTGTGATCTCAACAACATCAATGGCTACTCTCAATCTCTCTTTGTATTTGTGATCGATTGATGTTGGAGCTCAGATTTCTCTATCTCTCTGTTTTTGTGTTGCAGATTTCTCCATCTCTCTCAATCAATGTTTGCAGAGGTAATGATGTATTTGTGTTGCAGATTTCTAAACTTGTCTACTCCAAGTCTCCACTCCACTCTAGAAATCTACATATGAAGAAAATACTCCTACTCCACTCCTAGATCTTCCTATTAAATGGTGAAAACATTTGGTTGACGTCTTTTTTAAGGAGCACAACAAGAAAATACTTAAATATTTGACAATATTTGTTATGATTGTTTAAATATTTGACGTCTTTGCAATCCAAGGCTCCATCACTTGATATGAGAGCCAAAAGTCTTCCTCTAGGTCCCACCCAACACATCTCTATCTCCACCTACATCACGTGTTGTGTCTCCCAAAGAATACACATCACTTGGTATGGACCCCGAATGTTTGGTGATTGTTTAATTCAAAAACCGAATACAAAACTGAAACCGGACCGGCCGGTCTGGTTTTGATCCGGTTTTTCCTGAAGCCGGTTCGGTTTCGATTCACTGTTATAAAAAACCGGAGTATCCGGTTCGATTCGCGATTTAGGGTTAAAACCGGACTGAACCGCATCGTGTACAACCCTACTAACAGGAGGAGAAGAGATTTAAACTTGAAACCAAACTCGGTTCGGTTTGGTCGGTTAATCGAGGGTGCAAAACAGTAACCGAACCGGACTGAGTCGGTTCTTCTAATTTAGAACCAAACCGGGTCTATAAAAAACCAAAAAAAACCGCCGGTTCGGTTCGGTTCCTCGGTTCAACGGTTTTCTTGTACAACCCTAGTTTTACATATATATTATTCATCAAAAACTAGTTTTGCATATATTTCGTAATCAAGTTTTGGGGTTTGACAAATCACTTGGTTGACATTTGAGTTTGATTTATGGCAAACCTTCACATCATACTTTGCAATGCGTCATATGTTGCGAGGTAATGCGGTAAATTGCGTCGCAATTGTGTTGCTGCGCATCAAAGGTGTTGCGTTGCGCCCCAAGTGTAGCATTAGTCACATCAGTAGCAATTGCGCTCGCAACACTCGCATCAGACTACCTTGCGTTTAACTAAAGCATATCTATTATAGTTTGGATAAGGTGTCACTCATATTTAAGTTTATGTTCTTGCGAGTAGCTTTTCGGAAAGCGGATTACTTGAGATGGACTTCTCATTTTTTCTGAAAGCAAAATTTGTTAATAAAGAATGTAAAAATCTCAAGAACCCAATAAGGATTTCACAAATATATAAGGGGAATCTCAGATTGGCAGGAATAAAACCCTTAAAAGGGTATAAGAGGACAATCAGCTGCAAACCACAACCAGAATGTAGAAATACAACCCACAAAAAAATTGTGCTGCCACTAATCCAATACCAAAGTGTGTCAATATATCCAAGGCCTGCCCGTCAAATCTTGCCAATTACTTGACCAGTCCCTTTGTTTAGTTATTTTAATAGGAGTATTTCTCAGTCATTTTATGTAGGCAGTTCATTTTGCAGGCAATAAAAATACTTGAAGACGAGATGCAATGTGACATTATTAAGATTGGCAACCTCGTCCGGAACAAGGTAGCTATTACTTGTTTTGATTTGTTCATGACATAATCTATTTTTTTCCTAGCCAATGCTATAACAGTTCTGTCATAACTTGTGAAAAACATATGTGCCTGCGCATATGCCTGATATTTATCTTGATTATTCTTCCTACTTTTTTTATTGTTAAATATGTAGTCATAAGTATCATCTGGATCAAAACATTGCCTAGCTTGAATCTCTTAGACATTGATGTAAGATGACATGCATAACAGCATAAGCAACTACTTGGCAAAATAATTTTGCAGTTCATATGAATTTTGAGGATTATATTCATTTAAGCTTCCAATTCGACCACGAAGAGAACTGGATTTTCCCCGGTGGCATTATCAGTTTTGATTTAATGGTTATGTTTTTCTAATTACTCGTTGAACTGACAAACTATATCATTAGTCTTTTTATTGGACTTGCTTATTTTTTAATTTGAAATATGGTGAAAGCCGTTTAGGTCATTCAAATCTGTGAATTATCTGAGCATTTCATCAAAAAAATGTAAGTGCTGATAAGTTAGTAAAAACTACATTACTCACTTAACTGCAAAATAATGAACACGGTTTGAATACTTAAGAAGCTTCCATGATATTGTCCTATGGACATGCTGAAGTAATAATATGTGAATTTATGAATGTACTTTTTGTCAGTCAATTTAATGCATATTTCCCAAATTTCCTTGATGCTAATCTTACAAATATAACATTTTCTGTTCGAGTAGCTATAGATTTAATAGCAGTAGGCAAGTATCTATCCCCAAAAAAATGTCTGACTAAGAGGACACGTGGCAAATGCTCAAATAGCCAAAATATGGAAGTGCAAACAATAGCATGAAAGCAGAATGTCTGCTTCCTTAGTTAATGCGACATTAGTGAATCTTGCATGGAAGCTCTGACTTTAATATTTGCTTTGTATGACATTTTATTTTTATTTTTTGACAGTAACTTCTACATTCACTGACAAAAAAGTTACTTACCAATTCTTTTTTGTTGCTAACTGACCCAAAGCAGAAATGATTCATTTTGGTGGATTTTCTAGCAGAGTAATACACAACATATCTCCAGTAGCATGTTGACCATTTCCCCAAATTCGATGGTGTTTATCTCATTGTCATCTTATACAGGATCGGTTTGTTAGGCGGAGACAACATCTTCTGGGGCCCAATTCATCTACTTTGAAGGCTATTGAGATTTTGACAAAATGCTATGTTCTAATTCAGGTATACGTTGTTGTGGAGTTTCTTTTCATGTTTCATTCTGATTTCATTCCCTTTTTCTTTCTCTAGGTCTTAGCTAGTAATATATTGAATTTATATATTCTTAAAGACTGGAAATCTGTTGGTTATTTCTTGTCAGAATCTTTTCTTAACTTTTAATTCGTGTATTATTCAGTTTAATTTACGAATATTTTCTGTTAGTTTAACATATGTAACATAATTTTGTTGCTAAATCAGAATTGATCTTGTAATTCTTTCCATATACCAAACTTGTAACTAGCGTGTGTATTGTGTATTCCAAGGTTCATACTTCAAAGCCTGTAGATGTGTACTGAACTGCTCCAATCTTGTTGATATTCCAGGGAAACACGGTTGCTGCTATGGGTAGCTTCAAGGGTCTAAAACAAGTTCGAAGGATCGTAGAAGATGGGATCCAAAATAAAGTTTACCCCATATACCATATCCAGGTATCTTTCCCCCCTCTTTTTCGGCCTCCATATGATTGAAAGTATCACCCCCCAAAGGATTCATTCTTGACTTAGCCCTAATCTGGCACTTGCCCATTCATAACTTGGGGCGCATAGCCATACAAGTTAAATTTCAATCATATAATGGTGTCCAAAGTCAATATCTCTTGAATTAACCACAAATGGCTGGATACATCAAAAGCTGAAAATTTTACTTGTGCATGTCTGATTTCGATAAATCAAAACATCTCATGATATTTTCTAACTGACTGGTTTATGATGATTACCCTATGATTACAGGAGCTCATGATAAAGAGAGAACTTGAAAAAGTTCCAGAACTTAAAAATGAGAGCTGGGACAGGTTCCTTCCTAAGTTTAAGAAGTACGAAAATTGCACTTTTTTTTTTAACCTTACTCTTATTTTATTATCTATGATTAAACCCTTTATACTCATTTGCCATCTATTTACATGTTTCAGGAAGAATGTTAAGCAAAAGAAGGTGACGAGTAAGGAGAAGAAACCATATACACCGTTTCCCCCGCCTCAAGAACCTAGAAAAGTGAGATTCACTATTTTTTATTTTCTAGCACAGGATACTTCAACATTATTTACCCTACTATAGTTACTTTTGTACTTCTTACTATGTCTCCTTTGATTTATAGCTCTCTAGAGTGTTTTGCTGAAAGGGGCTTACTCCTCCTATAAATACAACTTGAGTTAAGATTAAAGAAGAATAAGTTCGAACTAAGTCAAAGTAGCTTAAGTGGGTCCCATCTGTCCCGAATATATCTGAGTTTGGAACTCATGTCAAGCTGCAAATTGCAGTTACATCCTGTCAGCGAAGTTTGTCTCAAAACCTATATAATGAGGATACACCCTCTGAGCCTAAACCAAGGTTCAAGTAATTTATTTGGGTTCAATATTTATTGAACTATATATTTTGGCCTTCAAAATATCAAATTGTTCCTAAATTGCGAAAGTTTAGCGGTATAAACGAATAACAAGATAAGAGAGAAGAAGAGAGGAAAAAAAAGCGGAGAGGAGGCAAGGTAAACCATGGAGGGAGCTTTTCTCGATAAAATCTCTTGTTTTTTTAGGAATAAAACGGCCTTTGACATGAAACGCTGGCTCATTGACTCTTTTGTGGCTAGGTGAAAATGTTCTTCTAGGAATTCCCTGAAGAGTTGTCCTAGCATTGAGTGTTGTTTCCTCTTTTGCTATCTTTTTTTATTTTTAGTCTCATGTAATCCTTATTATGAAAACAAATTAGGTTTTATATTATAAAGTTGTAGCAACAATTAAGCTTAATAAAGAAATAGTTATTTAATTATTGAGTAGTTGATTGCCAGAGTTTTCTAAATCATTGCTTCTGGCAGTTTTTTAGTTTTATGTATGTAGATCAGAGTACACATTAACACTTTAACTTATTTTATTATATTAACAAAGAGTGTCTTCTGACACGATGGGAAGATTTAGTTAGCACGGATCCGGTGTGAGTTCGAGTGTCTTGTTTTGGTTTTTCTTTTCCGTTGCCCTTCGGGATGTAATCTTTCCACCTCATAAAGTTTCTTTCTCTTGATCAATAAATTATTCTTTACATTCTCAATATATATATATATATATATATATATATATTATATTAGCAAAGAGTAATATGGGAGTAAGTCATGGATTCAACACCCAACGTAACCGGTTTACGCTCATTTAAATATATCACATTTTTCTGATATTGTATTTGTTCTGCATCTATTACTCTATAATTTCCTGAATTGTGTCATAGTGGAGCTTCTCATGAACTTTCTTCACAATTTTTCAGATTGACCTTCAAATAGAATCCGGAGAACACTTCTTGAATGCGGAAAAGAAAAATGCAAAGAAATGGCAAGAGAAGCATGAAAAACAGGCAGAAAAAACAGCCGAAAAGAAAAGGAAACGAGAGGAAGCTTATGTTCCTCCTAAGGTATAGTTTCTCAATTTTTCATATTTTGTTATGTTTAGCTTTACTTGTTCCATTTTAAAAAGAATGTGGTTGGGTGGTGATCACAGGAATCTGCTAAGCAGGGTTCTAACCAGTCTAGAAATGACAATATTGACATCGCTGCAATGACAAAGTCCATAAAGGTATTATCGATTTCACTTTTGTTATTTCAGTTAGTTATGTTAAAGTCCCCACAATTTGCAACCTTCATTTCAAATTCAGTTGTGTATTTTACGGGGTTAGAAGTCTCGAAATGCAATAAATTTTGGTGAAAATTGTCAATATACAGTAAAAAAAAGATTTTCATCAAATGGATTACTGTACTTTAACCCCTAACCTTATGCATTGGGATTACATAGTTTTCTTGAATTCCCTATGTTCATGGATTCTATATTATACAAATATCTGTGAAGACATGTATATTATCTATGGGGAAGGATAGTATGACCCAATTCTCAAAGAGACGAAAGTTTACACATTTTATTTTCGCGTAAATATGATTTAGGACAATTTAGAGAGAAAATTTGGATAGAGAGAATATTAATTAAGAGAATCTAGGATGATTTGCCCACAAGAATCTTATGAAACATTTTAGATCTGAAGAATCTACAGACAAATTTTGAGGTTTTGAAAGTTGAAACTATATGTCTAGAGATAATTTAGGCCAAGAGAATCTAGAGGGAATATGAATTATAGAAAGTAGAATTACAGCTGATGATGAGGTAGAAAATTTTGGTCCCGAAAATGTACTGATAATTTTAACGTAGAGAATGTCGAGGAAAAAGTTTCTAGACAGGAACATTTGATTGAGAGAAATTTTCAATTGGAGAAACTAGAGGATTTTATTTAATAGAATCTAAATTAAATTTTTTTGAACCTAAATAGAGACTTGCCGAAAATAAGAAAGATATCTAGAGAGAACATCCATAGGGAGAGAAACTTGGAACTAAGGGCGTGTGTGGTTCGTTGGAAACGACGGAAATGGTGAACTGAACGTGATATCTGGTTTTCCATGGAAAACCCATATTCCATACTAAATTTCATTGTTTGGTTGGGCATGGAAAATGATGAAAAACCATGGAAAATAAAAAAACTCTAATTTGAAAGAGGAAGTCGGGTTTTCCATCTTTTGTTATATTTTCAAAAACCATGGAAAACCCAGTTTCCACCAATTACTTTCCATCACGAACCAAACGGTGAAAAACAAATTTTATGGAAGTCCGATTCGCCATTTCCGCCGTTTTCCACGAGCCAAACGCGCTCTAAGTTTTGAATTAAGAGAGAATCTTGAAGGAAAAAGATAAACTATTAATACTCTTTGAGTAAAACTCAATTTCACGGTAAATGGTTTACCTTTTTTTTGTTTCCTACAAACCAAACACATCCCATGTGTTGTACGTTTACAGACTCTGTATTCTGTACATTTGAGCCCATATTTTACCTAGCACCTACCAATAACGGTCATATTTCACTATTCTTAGTAGCTATGCAAGAGCATCTTCAATATGCTTAATAAACTTTCTTCAATGTATAAAATCCTGATAATACGAGATGGATGTGTATGGTGGAGCGGAATTTCGTATTTAACAACCTTCGAAGCATCCATATATATATATACCTATGTATAGACACATCTTATACACAATCTACATTATTAATAATATGTGCGGGTCCACAGGAAAAGGCCAAGGAGTTGAAGAAGCAAAAATCCAATGAGAATATCCAGGCAGAAACGTACATTTTAACCGCTGAACCATCTTTGAAGAAATCCAGGTACATTCAAGCACTTGGGATATTTCTTCTTACTATTTTTATTGTCAGAGAGAGTTAATATACTGAATTGCTAAGTGGTGTGCATGTCGAATGTTTCTTGCAGAAAGAAGAAGGAATAGGAGAACAATATTTGAAGATTAGTCTTTGTAAGTGTGATCAGTCGCTGTTAGAGTGTGGCCATTGCCCTCGTTTATGCTCTATGGTCAACTAGAAAGCTACCTTTCTTAAACATTTGCAGTGAATTTTAACCTTTCATGATTATAGTGCCTTTGACAATTGAGGTTTAGAATCTTTAGATGAAATATTTGATCAACTCTCTAAAGAAATGATCACTCTTTGTAATTTTGGAAACTTGAAAAAATCCTTCTTTTGTTGGTTAGCACAAGTCACTTATTTTTCTAGGGTTTCAGTCACAGCAAATGTTGATCGTAATATTCATGAGTCTCATAGATCTCTTGCAACAAGTGAAATTGCCCTAATTGCCACCTTTCAGCACGAGTAATAATCTCTTATTAGTCACAAAAAAGTGGGCATACTTCCGTAGAAAAAGATCTGGCAAAGCCATACATTTCTACTCATTCTCAGTCTTCATTATCTCCTTCACTAACCCTTCTCAACAATCAAGTTGCTTAACAAACAGAACTGCATGAATTGATGGACATATATCTAGTTATAATCATTTCCTAACTTTAAGAAGCCCGGTAGTCCTGCAACTTGAAAAATTGTAGAATTTCATGTGTGCCACAACGGGTTTTCCGAGTTTCTTACCCTTTTCCTATAATTTCCTTGCAGAGTTGTTTAGTAGTATAGGTCTTTTGTTAAGTAGGGAGATAATAGAGAAAACAAGAGTATATTTTGAATCTGAAGAGGGAAACGAATGCTTCCATCAAACAAGCCAAAATTCAAGAAGACAATGCTAAAAACAAATTCTTGCTGTCTCTCTGAATTAATAATTTTGTTTACTTCACAATTAGCAGAACTTAAACTTACACAAATTTAATATTAGTTTCGTGTTTCCCAGAAACACTTTTTAACTGTCAATAGTTTAATCCATTTTCTAACCTTGTAAACTGAAATTATCATCCATTGTAAACTCTTGTTGTGGTTGTCTCTATTCATGGAGATGAGATTCTAGATTTTCTCTGTTTTTCTTTTTCTTGGTGTTCTAGTGGTTTCGGAACCATGACTATAATCATATTCTTTGTATGTGGCAATCCCGAGACGGTAAACTCTGAATTATTCACATCCATGATCGTAGATTTCCAATACGTTGTTATGTCGGTTCTACGAAAAACAAAAACAAAACAAGGTAGTTCAAATATTCCAGTCCATTACTAGTCAGTCTCTTGTGTACCAAACATTAAAACTCCAGGAAATTCTTTTTTTTTTTGCCCCTCTCTTTTACTCTGAAACTTTTAGGATTGAAGTTTGAATAACTGAAAACATTGAAGGGAACATGCAAAATTGGCCTAACATCTAAATAAGGGCATCGCATCGACTAAATGTTCCAACACTTCAAGCCTAGCAGAATAATCATGGGACCTTAGATGATGATGATCTCTCAATTCTTAAGCTTCACGTGAACTGTATAAGCTCTTAGATAATCGATTCCATTTTTACAAAATAGGGTAAGACATGAGCTGTTGGTTTATAAATCATCACACAGTGATCCAAAACAATGAGTTATTTGTGGACCCAATTGTGCATGCATGCATATGTATGAAGTACGTGTGAATAAAAAAAAAATGATCACAGGAATCTATTATTTCACAATTCAATGATTAATGGGAGTGAAAGTAAGAGATCTAACTAAAGCAGACTAACTTTATAGTAAAATTACCAGAGGTGTCCTTGTGATCATTCCAAAACGATAAAAGTACCACCACTGTCTCATCATAATTACTATAACAAACATTGCTAGATCATCTGTTACTCCTTTTGTTCTAACCCTATATTTTAGCTAGAGAGAAACATGTTTCATCATTGTTATATATTGAGAGAGATGTGTAGATTAGAGCATATGCAACAGTAGCTAGGGAGGGTGAATTCACCTAGCTCACCCCAAAACACAATCCAGGTGATTTTATTCCCCTCCGTTTTGAACTACACGGCACAAATGACGGCCAAGATATGTCCACGTGTCACAAATCTGTCGTCTAAATATGACGCACACTTCATAAGTGAGGGCACCAGAACCAATTAAATGATGCCACATAGCTATTTTGAATTAATTAATTTGAGGCTTATATATATGCCCTACTTCTGAAGAAAACTGGCATGAAAATCACTAAAATCTTGACAAGTGTCGTTATATAATTAGCTTTTGGTAACTTGCAGTTGAAGTGAGGGGCATCAATAAAGTAAAAATCTACCTTCAAGGTGAATTGTCACATAGGCTAATCCACTTAGTTACTCTGGGTGGAAAAGAAGAAAAAGAGGGTGAATTCACTCTCTCCTTGCCATGCTGCTGCATATGCTTTTACCATAGATTTGTAGTTGGAGTCAACCTTGATAGTGGAAAGTTTCAAAGGATGTCAACTTAGAAAGTGTTCATGAAATTCAGCATTTGATCTAGTTAGGATTTGTTTAAGTTTTAGTAGTAGTTGTTAGTGAGGAGTAGGTTTTGGTGTTTTTGTTATGATTTAGAGAAATAAAGAAACATGAGAAAGAATGTTTTTCTTCTTTTCTTATATAAACAAAGAGCTGCCTTTATTATGGCAAGGCTGGCTCAAGACAACACAATAGAAACAACATAGGAGACAAAGGTCACTGAAATCTAAATAATTCCATCTCTTTCTCTAGATCTGCAACAAAGATAAGCCTAGCTAAGCATGCCCAGAAGAACATGAAGTGACAGAGTCTCTACCTCCTTGAAGCTCCAACACTGTATCCAATAATTGTTTCTGTCTCAAAATTTTGGGATTGAAGTATAATCCTATTCCTATAAAGTCCTAGAAGGCTATAAGCTGCATGAATTGCAGCTCTACATGAATCTTCAATTATGGGTTTTATAGATAGCTTTGCCCAACTCCTAAAATGTTAGAATAAGAGTGACCTTTCAAATAATCCAAGTTTTAGACATCTCCTTGGCCCTCACCATGTGTAAACAAGATAAGATCAGGAATGCTAAGAAGCAACTATTTTAAGAAAAATGCACCGTATTCATAAAAAAATATGACATACGGAAGAAATATTCAAATGTTTTGCAATATAGATGCATTACCCAGATCTTATTTGGCTTTTATACAAAAAAAAATCACATTAGAAGTGATGTAGTATTGTGTTTAATTATATAGTCATTCTTTCGAGATCTGTTGAGTATTTTCAACACATGGGGAATATAGACGCAGATCAACCGATTTCAGCTTATTTTTGTCGGAATGTTGAGTGAATAGTGACTAGAATATCTATAAAATCAAAATATATCTCTGTGTCACGGCACAATTCTTTAAGGAGTTCCTTCTTAGACTTTTTCTAATGATAATAGGGTAAATTTAATATATTTTTATGATAGTTTATACCATGGAGGTTGCATTTCAGAAAAATGATTAAAGCCGACTAAATTTTTAGTGGAACAAACTATATTTTGAAAGAAACAGACGAAGTTTTCTGAAATATAATTCGGTTATAAACGAAACGATTATTTGGGTTACCCAAGAATATACAGCATATTCCAAGGCAATGAAACAAAAATTTAAAAGAGAAAGGAAGGCCTAAATATCTCAGTTCAAGATGACTATCTTATAACCAAAACAACTACTCACAAAAGCTAGGAAAGTTGAACCCTCAGATGGGAGATAAAGCCTTAAGGCCTTAAGGCACATGTACGTACTTAAGCAAATCCTACTGTAATCAAACAAAAACAAAAACAACACTAACATCCTTCTTCAACACAGTCACCAAGCTGAGTTACATACCTATTTCTGTTTTGTCCTGGACCCTCACTGCAAATTTCCACCTCCAAATGATCGACTTGCTGCAGCAGCGGACTTCATTTCTGAATCAAGTGAGCTAATATCAATCCCATGATGTTGATGTTGTTGTTGTTGAGATTGTTGTTGCTGTTGTTGTGGTTCTCTTTGCGAAATGCCACCACTCATGCTTCTCACCATTCCTCCAACACCTAGAAAGTCTCTCGTACTTAGTCTCTCGGACCCTGCCATGTTCATTGAAAGGTTTTGATGTAGCTTAGACTCATCTATAGTAGACATATTCGAGCTGCTTCCTTGTTGATCCAACGTAAGTCTATTCGAGTTAAATCCACCAAAACTACTTTCTTGTCCACCAAATGTCGTGGGATTTCCTCCAAAAATTGTCGAGTTCCCATTTGCAAGAGAGTTCATCAAGTCTTGGAGGTGATTTTCATTTTCCATCTGTGATCTTAGGCTCTCTGATCCTCCTCCACCTCCACCAAAACTACCCCTAAAGTTTGCAGACATGTTTGGCCTATCTTGTCTCGAAGAAGTGCTACCAAACCCTCTTAGCAAGGTTCCACTATTTCCACTTGTAGTTGAACCCATTTGAGCCGCTTTTTGAAGCAATGCAGTTGCGGACATTTGAGGCATCACATTATCATTCTGCATTGAGGAATTGTAAGCCATGGGATCACCCATCATGCTCCCCGAAAAGTGTGTCGTCCCTTCATTTCCAACCGTGTTTCCACTATTATATTGATCTGGAATCATCAACCCGGAATTGTTATTTGTATTGCTGCTTGTAGAACTGTTATTCGGGAAGAAGCTGAGATTGAAGAGATTGGCAGCTGCGGATGCGGACGACGAGTTGTTTGCATTATTTTGAAGATCGGGAAGTTGCATTAGTCCATGAAATGGCTTATTCTGCAATAAACCGTGATGGGATTGGGGTTCTTCATTGAAGTCTTGGTTTGAACCAGGAAGGAAAAATCCAGACGAAGGTCCCTGTTGAGGAGGTCGAAATGAAGAGGTTGATGAATTAGGGAGTAAGTGATCGAATTGAGTTCCCGTACCGGCCCCGCCAAGTCGTAAGATATCATTTGATGGGTGGTTTGGATCTTGTAATGAGGAAATTTGTGGTCCCACTTGAGATAGGCCTAACCCCATGTTGTTACCTCCATATAAATGACTTCCCATGGCGTTTAGGCCTGTTGGAAGCCTTGCACTCTCTTGTGCCAATGCGTCGCAGAAGGCTCTATGTGTGATGAAACTATCACGCCTGTATATGTATAAAAAAATGTACAATGCATGAGATCACCCAAAACCCAAAAAGAACTAAACTGAAGTTGAATCCAAATTAACAATTATGATTAAGATACACTAGTAGAAAGAATGAAAATTATTGAAGTCACTTTTCACAATGTCAAGAAGGAGGGAAGATGGCATGATTCCCACTGAAGAATCCCAACTCATATATTTCTACTTTCTTTCTTCCAATTTAAGAATTTTGCCAAATGCATGAAACTTCACCATATGAACAACTCATCTTGGAACCTAGATACTCCTCACTTAAGTGTTAAGAACTTAAGTCTGAACTTGGAGTTTAAGAACAAAAGAACCATCTTTGGAACTTGGTCTAGAGAGAGAGAGAGAGAGAGAACCTTTGGAATCTTTGTGTGTTAATCCTCCAAACCCTAACGTTTACATGAAAAAGGGTACCCGACTGTTCCATCTGCAACAACAAGAGTGGCCAGGGCGGATAACATCTATCCAACCCACAAGAGAACAAACCTGCCTTCTCTCTCCCCACCACCTTTCGTTACATTGTCATGGCACCACGTGAATATATCACAAATGTGAGTGAGAGAGAAGAGAGAGATGGCGTTGTTTTCAAGGTGAGTGAATTCAAAGATGAAGTGATTTCCCTTTTTCTCCTTTGAGAGAAGAGAGAGAGAGGTAAGTGTATTGTGATGAGAAGAGCAAGGCAGTTTCATTCACAGATGATTCACGTGTGAGCAGTCCTTCTGCTACTCCCTTACACGTAGTTCTAGTCTTGTAGTAGTAGTAGTTATTGGTACTACTACTTGTTAAACAAGAACCTCCCCCAACCAAAAACATGATAAAAAACAAAACCACACTTAAAAAACTTCAAATTTTCCCATCTTTATATCAGTTTTATTTCTCCCCTTAATCTAAGTTTCTAAACCCCAAACCCTTGATTCAATCTCACTGAGAAGATCAGCATGCGTAGACTGTACCGATCGATCAGAAGGTGAACCCTAATCGGAATTTCGGCGATTAGGAATGAGAATTTGAGTTAATGAGCCGGACCACCCCCCTCATAACTTATATATTTTTTGAACATAATTTGACTTCGCCGAACGGCCAAAAAGATAGACCTTATGTCAGGTGATCGAAGAAAGAAAACCCTATACCTAATTGATATTGATGATTAGGAATATGAATTTTTGAGAATAATTTAATGGGTATTCAAGAAATTTAGAAGATAAATATATTTTGATTCGAATTCGGCTTTGCCCGACCTCAGGAAAAGAAGAAAGAGACCTTAGACCTTATGTAAATCGAACAGAGAATGAGAGCCCTAAACCTAATTATATTGGTTTTGTGATTAAGAATTGTACCTTGAGAAGAGAGTACCACAATCACATCTATACTCTCTAGTACCACAAGTCTTGGAATGAGCTTTCCAGTCGGATTGAACTGCATATCGCTTAGAACACTTATCACACTTCCATTTCTTCTCACCATGTTTCCTACAAAAGTGTTTCTTAATCCCGGTAAGGTCTCCAAGAGCCCTCGATGGAGAGTGGTGTATGCACGTCGGTTCTGGACACAAATAAACCCTCCTCTTCACCTCTTTAGTACTCTTTTGTTTTAGTTTCCAAGGGAGATTATGTCCTCTTCTATGGAGTTGTAGGTTTTGCTCCCTTTGAAACCCTTTGTTGCATACTTCACATATGAATCTGTTTGTAGCCATTAGAGTCTTGGGAGATAGTGCAATTACCTCTGCATCTGGATCTGTTTTTGTCAAAGAAGGAGCCAAAAAACAGGAAGAAAAAAACAATTCAATTAGCCAAAAACACTTAATATAATTATAATTCAAGGATATAAGGACATACCCATTTCTTTTCAATCAGTAAAGAACACAAAATTAGGGTTTTTGTAAATGTAATTTTGCTAATCTAAGTAAAGGTACTTGCTTGGTGTTCCTGGGAGATTTCTCTTCTTCTTTTGAGGAGCTTGTGTTGGAGCTGTCGAAGAGGTTGGTGTGGAAGTCTGTTGTTGTTTCATCTGGTTTTGATCTTCTTCTCTGATACCGAAAAACTGAGACGACGATGAAGCGGCTGCCATTTTTAACAACTTCCTTTACCTTATTCTCCTTGTAATTCCCTTGTATCTTCTTGTTACCAATTACACTTGAATCTATATATCTAGCTAAAATTTTCACCAAATCTCATAAAATTAACTATCAAACTCTCTCTCACCCTCACTAGAGTTCAACTTCTACTCCCCTTTAGGAAGAATTTTGGTTTGTGGGTATTGTTTTTTTCTCAACTTTAGTCACAAGAAAACCTCCAAAAACCACAACAAGAAGAGCTAGAAGAAAAAAAAGAGAAATCTAGAGGAACAGTAGTGTTTTATGAATAGAGGAGAAGACAAACACTCAAAATACTTATTTTCTCTTCTCTTATATTCCCTTCTCACACCACTTGATAATGAGAAGGATTCATGACCTCTCCCTCTCCCTCTCTCTCTCTCTCAATATACATACATACATACATACATAGATTTGAGTACTAGATACATACATGCATAGCTATATTAGTATACTTTTCTTCCTGATTTTGCTCACAAGCTCTTACCATCACATATAAAAATACAAAAAGAATATTAATTGAGAGAGAGAGAGAGAGAGCTCTAGAGAAAGAGGGGTTGAGAGGAGATGGAGGTGTATTACTGTTCATGGCTCTCTCACGCAGGCTAGTATGTCGTTATGTGGAGTTGATTGGGGCCACCGACCTGTAGGCCTTACCCTCTCCCTTCAAACCCATCTCTCTCTCTCTAATATCGTATCTTGTTAGCTGCACTTGAAGACAAACCCCTTACATTCATCACCATCTCTCACTTTCTTTCACCACCTCACTGTAAATAACTATATTTAGAATACTATTCAACTCTCAAGATTTATAACCCCCTGTTTATCTTTTAAACCACCTACTTTAACAAATCCGATAAGGGTTTACTCCAGGTTACTCAACTACATTTATTCTTATTTGACATGTGGCACATAAACCACGCCACGCTCCCTTCGATTCAACCTAATTATATAGGTTTTGACAAGAAGTAGTTGGTAGTGATAATCAGAAATTAGGTGATATCAGTTTCAGGTGAAATACATAAGTAGGCTTACTCTCACTTAACACTAGGGTTTTTCATATTAAACTTCATATTGGTGGAGTACTGGGGGTGCTATTGCATGCATTCAACCATAAAAAAAGACAGATTAGAAGACTATGGTCATGAGCGTTTTCTACTGCCGAAGAAAAAGAAAAAAAATATATGCCAAAACGCAGTAGTCAGCTTTGTCAATTCTGATAGATTTGATCCAGATAAATCATATAACCAACATACAAATGTCTGATAAAATTTTGCCCTAATCCAATATGATAATTCAAAGTGCAAAAAAGATTAATCCTAACGGATCTTACTTGCTCCCTGAATCACTTTAATTACCTTTTTAGAGCATCTCCTAAAGTACCTCACTCACTTGCTTGAAAAAAGACAATCCAAGTCAGTGAGGTTCTATTTCTTCCAACAGTACCTCACTTGGGGTTTTTTTAACAGACTCCTAAATGTCGGGCGTCTGTTTCATTTATTATTTTTATTTTTATTTTTCCCATCAGGCACCTAACACCTAACTGTTAGGCGTCCGATTTGATTTAAAAATAAATAAAATCAATTGGGTGCCCAAACCTTAGGTAGCCGATTAGAATACAAACAGATGCTCAACACTGGGGCGGCCGATCGGGATGTAAAAAGGCAGGGGCGGATTTTGGGAAGGGTCTAGGGATTTTTTTTTTACATGTAAAGCAAAACAAAAAATAAAATTATGTAAGCGAGGGAGTTTGGCATCCCTCTAAGGCTATTTTGATGTGGCGCATCCCTCATAGGATCGTTTACCCACCGTAGCATCTATGTTTATTTAATGTTTTTAATGCTTTGTATTTTAGTCTTTAGCTTAAGCCTTGTTGGAGAGGCCCATCCTATGTTATTAGCAGTTTTTTAAGTAGAATTTTATTTCAATTAGAATTAGGGTTACTAATTCTAACCCTTCTATAAAATGGGAGGTCTAGGTTATTAGTTTTTCAGTTAAGTTAGTTAATTCAGTTATTCAGAACAATAGTTTTAGTTAATAAAATTAGGGTTTCTCACGAACCTAATTTCCGTTTATTAAAACTGGTGTTATTTTTTATTATTGGTTTCCGCGTAATCAGTTTACATCTTATTCTAATTGATTTTTAAGTCTGCCATTTCTCCATCTCTCTATTTTTTCACTTTACTCTATTTGTCTAACTTCGTAAACAAAACCAATAAAAGATCCATTGATCGCTCGAATTTTTTTTGGGGGTGGGAATTTTTTTTGGAGGTTCCACCCCCAACATCTCGGCACCCCCTAGTCTAGATCTATGGCTTCGCCCCTGTAAAAAAGCAAGGTTGAGCCTTGCTTTCCAAGTGGGTGAGGTGTTGTTGGAGCTCGAAAATCCTACATGGCACCTTGGAAAGCAAGTGAGTGAGGTACTTTAGGAGATACTTTTAGTATTTGGTGGCGACCATGACCTGCATTTTTCCAAATTTTGTAGGCTACATATTATTCATCTTTGGAGTGCCAAATGTGAGGCACTATTACTAGGTCATCATTTTATCATAATTATCCTTCATCAGCAAATTCACAATCTTCAAAATAGACATATATAATTCCCTAGTTAATAAAGCCCTTGGAAAAACTTTTGAGATGGCAGTAATAAAGCTGAGACTGAGAGTATTCCTGGGGATAAATCACCACTGTTATTGCTAGTGTCATCTCTATGGTACAGATACAATTGTGTCGTCAGCAATTATATTGTTCCTTACTTCCTTCAGGCTGAGATTCTTGATAGGGACTTCATCATCATCATCATGATCAGCTCACATGAAAGTTGATTCTGCAGTGCAACGGTTCAAATATGATATTCGACCGATCTTTTATCTTCTGGATATACTGATGCGCGGAAGGACAAATCAATGCCCGGCTCTGCCGAAAAGCCGTATTATAAGTCACAGGTGTTATCGTCTTTCGTGTATCCGGGACTACGAGAATATTTTGGCTTTGAGTAGATCATGTTTTATACTTTTCAAAAATTACAGCGAGGAAACTGTTCATTGTTAAGTTTTCACATATATGTTTTTTAGCACAGATGTTATGCCACAGAATACAGCTGTGTTATAGCTCTCAGTGTCATGGTTGGTGCTCACATGCATTGGGCTGCCAATTGGTAGAATTTGAATTCGACGCGAACGTGATTTTAGCAAACGGAAGCTCGAACCCTCCAGCTTTAAGTGAAGATTATAGTGGTCTCTCTAGATTGTTTTGAGGTAATCTTTAGGTGTTCTTAACGGTTCTCTTGTATCAGTTTTGAATCCAAGTGAGAGAATGAATGGATTTTTTTTTTTATGTTATGAGAGACCAGGATTGGAAGTTTTTCTTCAAACACAAGGAAATTGGTTTTCTGAGAATCGGTCTATTTTCCTCGAACTAAATCCATTAGCTGTGTAAATTATCAATGTCCGGAATTGGGACCAATGGTTAGGGACCATGCATGGCTCAGGAAGCACATGTTCTTGGATCGACGCTACCTAAACCCCGTCACGGTCTACCTTGAGGATTTATCTTGTCTTAAACTGGGGCATGCACGTTATTTCTGGATACTGTACGGCCCCATGGGATGCGGAAAAGAAACGGTAACAAATTATGGCTCTAGATTGATTACCCCTGGATATCCAAAAACAGAAAAATAAAATGACCCATAATACACCTGCATATATAAATAAGATAATAAAACTTAGGTCTTATTATGCTTTTCGAATTCGAAACATTTTCCTTACCTGATGTATGACAACAAAACACAAATACTGAGACTTCTTACTAAGGGGAGAGAGAGATGCAGATAGACAAAGTATCTAGTTAGATGTCTTCTGCTGAAGTATATACATAGTCCACTATCTTTAAAAGCTATAAATTATAAGGTTGAGAATTAGACAAAATGCAGAAGAAAGAATGAGAAGACAAAATAGAGTTGAGTCCTCTTCTATGGTTCAAAGAAGCCTTTCCCCTTTGTTTTTACTTACATTTGAAGCTTTCTCCTTACTTTTATTTTGTTTTAGATACATTCCACAAAGGCCTCTTGGGAGCTAGTATTATTAGTACAACACTATTTAGTCTTAGTCAACTTCAAAGTGATTCAACTTGGTCTCTTGTTTGTTGGTTTCCAATAAGCAACTTTTCTTTTATGTTGCCTCACCTTCTTCAGATAATCTCAAATCAACTTCATACTTTCTTCTTAAAGTAAAAGTCGTTGAATTCGTATTTCGACTATGTTTGCTCGAAGTTGCACTGTGATGATCTATGGCATCTAAAACAATAGGGATATGCCACCAGAATTGTTGTTATGACTTTAATTTCTTTCATACAGAAAACATATATACATGATTTACTATCTCTTGAGTCTTGTGTTTGAGAATTTTCATATTTTGCATTTGAAGTTTAAGAGAGCATGTGACATTATCCCCCCACATATAATTGCCAATCAAAATCAAATTCTATGGTCCCCTATGGGCTATGGCCATCAACATCATTTATAATCTTTGCCAATATATACCACAATATATAAATTAAAAGAGAAAATTTAATTAGATACATTTTTTCAAAAGAGTATATATACGACTTCGACTTTGACCCCTACATGTACTTCAACCTTTATATGTACACATCTAATACGCTTTGAACCTTGTTTTCTAGATCTACGTCCTTCATTCATATGCAACTTTACACATTAATTGTTTGCTTGTACAATATATGAAAGCTTTAGCAACGAGTTTTTGCATTATTTCTTTGCATGAACACACTTGAAAGTGATTTTTTTCTTAATTAAAATGTTCTTTTGCGTGTACACTAACTTATGTTATTCTACAGGCATCATTAAATCACTCCCTAATTTTGGTTGGAAGGATATATATTTTTAAAGTCCATGTTAGGTTTATATTGTTTACTAGGTTGATGTCATGTAAAATATGTCATTTTGATGAGAAAGATAAATAAAGCGAACTAAGTTTGGGTAGGATTGGATGAAACATCGAAACATTCATTCATCGTGACCGGAATACAGCCACCCCTCAGTGGCCTTAAGCTAAAGCCGGCCTTGCACTATATCTACATGTTCGAGCCACATGTCAAGAGCTACTTTAGATCATGAAGAGATATATCTCCCCATGATTCATTCTCATCCAACCAAGATGCTGATGTGGATGTGGATCCCAAGACGCGCATTTGTGGGCCCCATACACGACATGTGAGGATTCCTTGCCGGCTGAACAAGAACGACATCAGAAACGACACAGGCCTCATGGCCAGTCCTATTATTTCAATACCATTATTTATTTATTTTCTTATATATTTAATTATTTAAGTTGTTTTCACTTAACGAAATTTAATATTCTCTATTAAAATAGTAAATAAAATAGTCCCTACTTATACCTAACCCAATATATGTTCTTTCCAATTTTTATATTTTATTTACATTCTTGTAGGGTCTGTTTCTTTATCATATAATTTAATTTCAAATTATTTTTAGGGTTTGGTTTATGGGGACCTTGGACCAATATTTTTAAAATAACAGTTAATTCTATTTACCTGATTTTTAAAACTGTAAATATTTTCCTATCACTGGAATAACATCAAGTGTGGGAATGGTTTCAGAGACAATGTTTCGTTCATGGATTGAGATATTGTGATTGTCCCACAAGGGTTCAATCTAGACTTACTTTCATAAGTTTGTTTGTACTTTCTTTAGCACAGATGCCCTTTTGTTGGACAAACAAAGCTCCATGTTGAACTTGGACGTGGTTAAGATAGAACATGCAATTCTAATTGGGACGGATGACTGGTTTCAACATACAGCTTTACTCAGATTTTAATTTCATCAACCTAATTCAAGTTAATAATTAGTCATTTTTATTTATTTTTTCTTTGACTGCTTTTACATGCATTTACGTTTCTATTTAGTTTAATAATGTTACAAACTTTCTTTTGAGGTGTTTTATACATGTATTAGTACATTTTTCCTATGAACACAAATAGTTAACCAGCGAAATTTGGACGTGGTGTACCTATAAAGAACGAGTGACAGACGTTACATATATACCACGTGTCATTTTTAATCTAACAAGTGTTTGATGGCTAAAGATTTTTCAAAGTTGTCGACAGATGAAAGAAGAAAGCTTTTATAAGATTTGTGTTGAATACTTATGCAATTAAGCAAATTGTCGTATTAATCACACTTGTATCGTTTCAGGTATTCAGTTTCCTTCTTTATGCCATCAAACTGATTTTGTTTTGTCTATGACACTTTGACATGATGTAGGGACACACATGGCTCAGAGTACAATAAATTTGACATCTTTCCAATAGTACGGCAGTGTGGCGAAGCTCTCGGTGAATGGTTCAGGTGTTGTACTCCACTTGCCTGATATCGAAATTAAGGACATTGAAGGCTTAATGAGATTTGTGAAATTTGCAGGGTTTTGTCTAATTTGTGTTTTATATTTAAGCTAATATTGTATCACCATGAAACACCAAAATAAAAGATGGTACATGTTTTAGATTTGGCTGCAAATGCAAGGTTACATTCCAAATCTCGAGCTCAAGTCTCATCTTCGACCATCATACACCTCGTCAACATACGATCACGTAGCACATTTAATGCAGCGCTAATAATGCTTCTCAACCAACACCACTTACTCATGATGTTTATCGTGTGCTCTTGGCTGAGAGGTGGCGGTTGTAAGGGCATATTCCCACTCTCGATCTGAAACCCTAGTTTTAACCAACATAAAGCTAATTGACCTCCGTGGAAGCAGCCCGAACTCATTGGCACATGCCGTCATTTAATAAAGCCGTTACAAGACAAAAAAGTTACTCAAGCCGTTACACAACCATTATGAAAACTCATCAAAACTATGATTGTAACGTTCGTCATTAAAGTAAATAACGATCATAAAACAGTCATATTGTAAGACTTATAAATAGGACCAGAGAACTACAAATAAATGACCGAGAAAATATGAGACAGACTTTTCCTATCAAGAAAGTCTATACAGAACTACTCAAAAGCGTTATTTGTAATAGCTAGCAATCATCAATAAGACATTTATTTCTAAATCCTCAAGAGAGAGGTTGTAGTTTCTAACCTATTCAAAGCTTTTCCACGCTAAACCTTGTGTTAACAATTGTTTGATTCTTACTAACGCTCTAATTACCTTTGGTGTGAAAGACTAAATTCGATATACAAAATTAGGTTCTTACAGTACATAAGAAGAAAAACACAAGATCATAACAGGAATACACAAATGAATTTAACTCTTTCCACTGTTTTCAGTTATTTCATGTTCTGTGCATCATCCTAGAATACTCTCCGTCCCTCCGTCTCTTAAAAAAACACTTCATGTGTTCGGTAAGGGAACAATTTGTCCCGCTACCTCCTAATACATAAACAACCCTCTTTGTTTTTGTACTCGTATGAGATGGTACTTGTTGGCTTTATTTTTGCCTCATCTTCTGATAGATTGATTCAAAACTGGAGACTATTCATTCTGATTTGAATCGGAGTTTCTTCACAGATACAAGACCATGGAAAAGACTAAATCTTCAATCATGCAACTATCCACTACCCATACTAATATCTAGGGCTAATCTAACCCCATTAGTAATACCAATTCAATTATCTACATTGGCACAAATTATATTTCTTCTTATAGATTGTTCATACAAACATTTATGTCCACACAAAAAAGTATACAAGGAATCCGATGAGACGTCGCACATGTGATAAATCGACGCAATGCATGTGATGGATAGTGACTCGTCACCAATCCGTAGGCGGCACAGGAAACCATTTGGTCCCACTAGATTTTTTGTTGATGGAGTGATAGAATGATTAGTTTTAGCTAGGCACCTTAATACAAATTAGTGATACTTCTGTTGTTATATATGATCACTGCTAAAAAAAAATTATGAGTAAAACCTATCAAAACAAAGGAACCTTCTCTTATACAATTGAAGTTAAATAGCTTGGAGCAGTAGTTTTCTTCTTGTTGTTAGCCAAGTGACCGTGTGAGATAAAAGGAAGAGACAAGTAAGAGAGGGTCACGGGCAAACTCTCCAAGAGAGTAACACTACAAAGGAAAGATTCTTCCCAGTCACTTAGAAATGAGAGAGAGAGAGATAGAGAGATGTCTCACATCGAGCCATCTCTATTGTGGGACTTGTACCTCTTCCCCCTCAATGCATGGTGGATGATGCATGCAACAAATATCTTGTTATGGATGCATTCACCAGTATGACTTACCAACTAATATCTTTCTCGAGTGGCACTTTTTTTCCTTCCCACATGACACATTAACATAGATTAACTTCTACCACAAATTATCGTACAATCTGTGGATATAATAGTTGTTTATATAGTTTTAAGAAAATGTTGTCAAAAATATATTTGCTTCTAATGAGTCAAAAAATAGAAGTGACCTAAGAGAATTTAAACTATTTCAAGGGTTTTATCTTTTCTTATTTTCCTTGAGGCGCGTATCCCATAGGTCAGAAAAGTCCTGGCTGGAGCCTGGCGGGGAGTCGTGGAGAGAGAACTTGAGATTATATATATCTCAGGACCTTTGTGCTTAGGGATATAATCATATACATGCAGTACCCAGGGCCGGGGCTAGGGTTTGAGTGGCCTAAAGCGGCCCATAAAATGAGGCCTATTTACTTACTAAAAAAAGTATTTTTGGGAGGCCCCATCGATGAAGAGATGGAAACAGGAGTTAAAGTATAAAAAATACGTATAACAAAACTTTTTTTTGGAGGCCAGAGCATATGCTTTGATCAATCCCCTTCCATGGCAGTACCGCGAGTACCAACTTAGATGAAGTGAAGAAGCATCATGGAATTTTATCAATGGTCCAAGTATGTAACAATTTTTTTCTTATAGCATTCAAGCATGTCTCATGTTCTGCTATGCTATTATAGATAGCAGAGTTTCCATGTTATCCCATGTGTTTGGGATGTTTATAGCATGGGCATGAACGCCATCTTTTTCCACTAGATGCCCACAAAAATATATATATAAACTACAAAATTCGACATACATATGGTGGAAATATATGGTATGAAAGTTTTGAAATGAAGTGTAGGCCAAGTGTTCATGTCTGTTTTCATGAAACCTATAGTACTATAAGCATACATGGATCTCAGGTGAGATGGTGTACCACGGGAGCTCAAACCAAGGTGGAGATTGTTGGTGGGTATATCTAATCGTGTCGGTGGTGGTGGATGGTTGAAGGTGGATCAAAGTTAGTCCCAAATCGATTAAAATTGTGGTCCAGCACTATGATATTAAGAAATATTGATATTTTAAATTGCACGGAAGCCTTTTCAAATAAAACCCCACACCCAGCCCATACAGTATTAGGTGGTCAAGGTAGGGACAATATCTATGCAATTGGGTGGCTCGGTCCCCAACATGACCCTAAAACATCATAAACTTTTATTCCTTCATTTTTGTCTTCCAAGTTGAATGAATATTAAGAGCCAAAGTTTCCCTGTATAATAAACATTCTGCATCCATTTTTATTAAGAAAAAAAAAACTATAGTCTTTCCATCAACTCTGGGAGTGTTGTTTGTTTATCGCATTTTTGTTAGAACCCTATAGGAATATGTTTTCCTCTCTATATCTATCTTACTTGTAGGCGGCTTTACAATGGTTTGCCGCAAATTCTTGGGTGAATTTGGCATTAATTACAACAATATTTTGGAGGGGTTTGATTTGAATCATCGAGATCAATTTCATAGACTTTGTATAGCTCTACCCACCAATTTTACGTTGCAATAACCCGTGGAAGCAATCAGATTACTTATTAATTAAAAAATTAAAATAAAGACATTTTTTCAACCAAATAATGGTAGCACTGATAGATACAACGTCATGTACTACTCACATCACTTTCTTTCATTTTACCTCACAATTCATTTGCTTGTAACTTCATAAAATGTCTACTAGCATATAATATTTGCATTAGATCCACATAATTAAGATATTTGTACAATTCAAGAATGGCTCTTGATTAGTTTCCAATCAGCATTAGATCCATAGTTTCGAATGGAGATTCTTTAAGTTTAAAAGGAAGCTTGTTGTAGCTATAATTAAGAACTAAAACGATTCAGGTATAAAACATACGGGGAAAATGCAAGATCATATTTATATCATGTAATTGTTCCTCAGTTAGCTTTGAATCAGAGTAAGGACCTAAAGATTCAAACTTCTTCGCTCTACCTACCATTTTTGTATAAAACAGTAGAAAATCTGAAATGTGTGATACAAACTCTTCTTCCTGTAACTCCTTCCTCTCATTCTATCCAAAAACTGCTTCTTTTACCAAAACTAAAAATATTCCAAACTGATTCACTAAGGTTAAGCTCAGGTACAGGTAGTCACGTCTAATACTTGTCATGGTATATTGACCTACAACTTCATACTGCCTTGTGACAATAGTCCTTGAGATAATACAGAGTTGATTTGTGATTATATTTCATTCTGGGTGCATATTTTAAGTTTAAACTTGGCGACTGTCTTCCTAAACCTTTGGCAAGAGCAAGAACGTATCCATAACACGGCCAAGGCCTAAGGCAGATATCATCAGACCAACATTTTACCCTTTCAGCTAAACCAAAGTATATCCTGGAAGCTGTAATATGATGAGTATAACTTAGCCACACCAATTAGCGTATAAGTTTTTGTTAATTATGCAAACCATGTAGAGCATTCAAACTGAAGTCAATGAATCTCTATAGCCCTAAAGATGTAATCAAAATCAGCTGTACAAAAAAAATGCAACCGAGACAATTCTTTTAAGAAATAACACTAGCTTAAAGTACTGGCAACACTTTGCTCCGTCCGTTCGACTAAATAAATTATATTTAATATTGTTTGTATACATACACACATACATTCCAAAATGAGCTGCCAAATGGAAAAAAAAAACATCATACCACTTGAATGATGAATATCTATAGGCATATTATACATTCAATAAATTTGGATTGTACATACATGCAAATTACAGCAAAAAAGAGATAAATTTGCAATATTCCTTTCAGTTTTCTCATCCTTTTCCATCTTCCTGTGAAATTTGTGAAAATATCAAATTGCCTTTCAGATCCTACATAGGCTCAAAATTTTAAAAATCTTGGCTGACTTGAAACCCGCATTGGTCAGATACATAATAAAATATCAACCATTTTGCTGCTAACATTTACACCAGCAAAAGTGCAGATAATATTTCTCCCATAGTCTTCTCGGGCACATCAGTTCCACTATCCAATTCAATACCAGATTCAAGCACCGCAGCATCTAATACCAGTTTCCTCTTTGCAATCTCATAGACATTCTCATCAACTGTACTCTTGGTCACAAGCCTAAAGCGAACATATGCATGCAGTAAGAACCTAGTTATATACTGATTGGTTGATAAGTCTAGAGTGCCCCCCCCCCCCCCCCCCCCCCCGCCGCGGAAAAAAATAAAAAATCAATTACTACTGCAACTCCACTTTAGAAAAACCCAGAACGGGTCTCCAAGACCAAACTTTATATTTTCTTTTTTTAAACGCATTTGTAAGTCATTGTCGTACTTTGACTATATCCAGATAATGGGATGCATTGCACCTCATTTGATTACCATCATTTACGGTATTGTACATCGTCTGTCATACAAAACTTAGATATATCTATAGTGCGATAACATTGGATATTTTGTTCCATGATTGCAAGTTATCACAGCATATGCAGGAAGTTCATAATAAATAGTGTGGTCTATCATGAAATGAAAGCAATTTGGAGAGGCTTGCATATTGGGTTACAAAAGGATGGGAAGAGGATTTGGGTGGCCACAGACTCTAAAAACACAGTAGCCTACATCCTGAAAAAGAAAGCTCCTCCTTGGTCCTGTCTGCACATGATTGTAGATATATGGGCAATGATTGACAGGCTTCAAGAGTTCAGAATAATCCACAAGTTAAGAGAACCAAATAGGGGAGTAGATTTCCTATCAACTTTGGTAAATCAACTGGACGAAGTTCTTCTAACCCTCAGCTCCTTGCCTCCTGTGCATTATTATGGAGGAGGATGCTAGAGGCAAAGAGTACCGTAGGATGTAATTCTTTCAATTTTGCAATAAAGGTCCATTTTTTAATTACAAAAGTTTACAAAATAGAAATGGTACCTGTATACGGTGACAGGTTTTGTTTGGCCAATACGGTGGCAGCGATCTTCGGCTTGCCGGTCTATCTGTGGATTAAAATCCATGTCATGTATGATCACAGTATCTGCTCCAGTTAAGTTTAACCCCTGTCCTCCAGCTCTTGTTGACAGTAAGCACGCAAAGATGGATTTGTCATTGTTAAATGTGTCAACTATAGTTTGCCTCTCGGTCACCTGAGTACTGTCATTCGAAAAAGAAATTTCATATAGCCAAGTAGTTAACCGAGAACTTTAATATGCAAAATACAGAAAGAAAAAGCTATTATGGGATAATTTATCCCAGTAGAAAAGAGTAAATATTTTAAATTTCAGCCATTAAAGCATCTGCAGTGGTTTCTCCAAACCTTGCTCTTCAGAATCAAAGTTGGTGATTATTTAAGTAAAAAGAATCATAATAAATACAATGAAATTGAAAAATACATCACTTTTTTCTGATAGGTAAGCTGGGATACCCATGATCAGATCTATAGAGAAAAATAAAAGAATGTACAAGGCGGGGGACAACTCTCCCAACCCTTCACAAAGTCAACATGAAGATCTCAATAGCGTAAAATTTCCCACATCCTTCAGTTGGTGGGAGACAATGTTTTATTTTAAATAGATCTGAGTGCCATGTGCGCATTAAGATAAATTTCTCAAGGATATGGGTTACAAATTTTGTCGAGCAAAAATGCCTTTAAGCAATATGGCTGGTAAATGTAGCTCCTTTTTTTGGAAATTTGATTAAATGCTTAAATTTTATAGGATTTGCCATAGGAAAAACTCGGGGTATAAGCAAAATTTCAAACACTCAGCGGAGGTGAAAAGCTGAAAACATCTTTATGTTTAACACATCAGTAATGCGATTTATTTTCATCATGAGTTAGAGAATACTGTCCAAGAGAACAAAAGTGAAGCCATTTGTCTGACAATCCTGCAGCATTGGGACATTGAGAAGTCGGTAGCTGGTCTTTAGATGGTCACCAGTTTCATTGTTTCATTGTTCACAGAACTTCAGAGTAGTTTCACTTGATGACTAAATGTCATCAACAGATATTGTTAAGGCACGACCAAAAACCATCGACATAAAGAAGAGTGCTCTGGAGCAGATCAAAGGCTCTACGGGTTGACGAGGAGAGACGACACAAATTAAGACATAGAGTAAGAGGCCAAAAGCAGGTCCATGCATATAGTTCTACGATGTTACTTATAGTGATTATCAAAGTGTCCAGTCTTAATTTCTTAGTTTGGATACCTAACGTCAAGTTGAGGAGCTAAAAACCTCGAAGCATTTGGAGGAATTTAAAGAGTATCTAGAACGTATAGTAATACAAAAGAGATAAAAATTTAATTGTAGTTTCAAATGCGATATAGTTAAATTTGGAAGTAGAGACACTGAACAGCGAATCCGTTCAGTTACTAAACACAAAATAAACTAAATAGGCTAAAACTACACTATAACTCGAGCATAGAGATTTAACATGGACAGCGTACTATGAGTACTGATAGTTCAAGAAGAAAGAGAGTATACCGGACATATGAGTAGTTGCTTCTGAGCCATTGACCCAAGATAAAGAGGTGACTTAGAAATTACAAATTATCTGCATTTTTGTTGTTGCATTGTAGTTGTAGACGGGCCAGATGGAGACAAGACGGAATTCAACTTCTAGAGAAAGTTGCCTAAGTTGAGAACTCATATCATCACGGCCAAAAATGATGATTAAGGTGCAGGCAGAGGACCCGAGAACAAAAGAAGGGTGCTATCAGTAGCCTGATTAGCATAAGCAGCCCTAACATACGTTTTCCTCGAAACAGTTCTCCCAACATTCGAATTCCCGCTAATTCAGCTGCCATCATTCTCACATCCTTCATAGGTATTACCACTCCAAGACTGCTACATGACCGCCACGAGATGGTATTTGAGTCGATTCGATATTCCCGGGGAAGTTAACTTCCCCGGCCCCGGTCAACAATTAATACCCTAAAGTTCGATTAGGGGAGGCTGCTAGAGGCAGCGATTGGAGGTTGAGCAATCATGACAGCATTTGGTACGCCAACAGTGTCGGGTGCCGGGAGAGGTGCGGGGGGAGTTACATTAGAGATGATGGTAACGAACCTTAATAGAGATCGTGCAATCGTTTTTTTTTTTGTTTTTTCCGACCAAAAGGGGAAACAGTCACCATATAGCTGAAGAAGCGGGAATCCATTGCATTTTACCTAGTTATGTTCTCACGTCTTTGAGATTTGAAAATTGCGGATTATCGATAAATGGAATTGGCGGGGAAAACTTTTCGACCATTCACGTCACGTCTTTGCGATTTGAAAATTGCGGATTCTCGATAAACGGAATCGACGGGGAAAACTTTTCGACCATTCACGTCACGCCGAAATCTGACTTGCTTTGCAAATTGAGAGCTCGACCGTTTTGATCCTTATTCTATTGACTTTAAAACCTTACCCGAAAGAGTTCTCACATGCTTTCGACCCGCATGGTTTTCGGTCGCCATCACAAATGGCCGGGAATGTGATGAAGACGCAGTCTTTTTTGCTTATTAAAGTTAATGTATCTACGGCGACGACACGACACTCTACCGCTCATTCCGCAAATAAAATGCAACGGTAGGGTTTCAAGCCTACCTTGTATGTCTGTGTTAGTGTTATGTTTTATGGTTTATCTCAGTGTCTGTGCATGTGTGTTTTATGTCTTGAAACCATGCCATTGCATTTTACTTATGGAACGACCGGCAGAGTGTCGTGCCGTCAACATAAATACATTCATTTTGATAAAGTCTTCATCTTATCCCCATTCTTGGCTATTTGTGATTTCGACCGAAAACCATGTGAGTCGAAAACATATAAGAATCCTCTCGATTAGGGGTTTTAAGTCAACGGAATGAGGATCAAAATGGCCAAGCTTTTAACTTGCGAAGCTCGTGTCAGATTTTGGCGTGACGTGAATGGTAAAAAAAAATCTTTGTCGATTTCGTTTATTGAGAATACACAAGTTTCAAATCACAAAGACGTGAGAAACATGACTACGTAAAACACAATGGATTCCCGTTTCTTCGGCCATATGGTGACTGTCTACACTTTCAGTGGAAAAAAAAAAAATGGTTGCACGATCTCAATTGAGGTATGTCATCATCATCTCCAACATAACTCCCCCCGCACCTTTCAGCAATGTAGACGTACCAAATGTTATCGTGATCGCTCAATATGAATGAGTCAAGTTTTCCTTGAAGACTTCCAATTGATGCCTCTAGCAACCTCCCCTCCCCTCAATCGAACCATATGGTACTAATTGTTGACCGTGGAAGTAATAACTTCACTTCCCCGGGAATATCACGCTCCCCGTGACCACCAAATCCACCAAGTGTATTAGAAAGCAATGTAGGATGGGGCACTAACCAAATGATCAATAGACACCAAAGTCTAACATAAGCCTCGGCTCCATTAACATTGTCTCACTTGCCAAGATCTGATCCTTGTACACAGTAATGCCCAGATTATAGATATTCAGTAAAAGATAAACTTGTTTAGCAGTGGAGGGTTAATAATGATGCAATTCTTTCCAATAGCCCTTCAGGCAGCATAACATTCATAAACAGAAGACATTCCTCGCCTTTTATTCAGCATGGAAGTAAATAACACAGGACTATGAGAGAAATTTCACTCCTGTTAAAACTCTACTAATCTTTTTTTGAAGTGTAGAGAAACTGCACATTAGCAGCCAACAACATGGCTTCATAATTTAAAATGGAGCGTGCGGCTTGCGGAGGTACTGTGGCGAGTCCCAGGAGACTAGTTAAGAGAATGGTGAAAAATGATGAACCCAACGAACTTCTGGATTTCAAAAAAAAAAAACATGGCTTCATAGTTCGGCTCCTTGTTAGATGGACAATTATCTATGACGAAATAAGTGTTAAATTGTACGACTACAGTCCAAATGATTCGTATCGTCGAGTCTCATGGATATAACATACTTTCCCAAGTCATCATCACCCTTGGAAGAGACAACCTCGATTGGCTTCTCTACAGCCTCAACATTCGATAGGTAAATCGTCGTAGAGATAAGATTTCAAGAGAGAACAAAAGAAAGGGGAAACATGAAGAAAGTCTGAATGCAATGACAATCAACTTCAAATTAAGAGTTGGTGTGAGTGTGTGTGTGTGGGGGGGGGGAGGGGGGTGGGGGTGACCTTCAAGAGTTAATTAGAACACTTCCCTTAATCTTATTATAGAGTTCAAGCACTTACAGATTAAATGAAACATGTTACAGTTGCTAAATACAACATACACTAATGATACAATGGCTGATTCACTAGTTCATTTTGAAGAAAAGTTAAATGGTTAATTTAATCGTGATCTATCACAATATATCATGTAATTCAGTCAAAGTATAGTGGTAATATATTTCATTATCGAGAATTTCAAGGAAACTATCACTTATGTTAAGAATATACTGAGCTACAAAAACAGCACAAATATAAGAATTTGTATCAGTTGTTTGCAGACCGATATATCAACCAAAAACTACGCTTTGATCCTAGAGAGTATCTGAGTTCTATGTTCAATAACCAGAGAAAAATTCAATCTGACCTGCCATCAAGGCGCCTGTATGTAACCCCAATGACATCCAAAGCCCATTCCAAAATATCCAGCATTGAGGTCCACTGGCTGAAGATTAGAACTCTGTGCCCACCTCTCTTTAGTGTAGGCAGCAGTTGAGCCAATGCCTGCAAGCACATAAATTAGCAAAACGAATGCAAATAATATGATCAAATCCAACTATTAACAGTCATCTAACCTCTAAAAATAAAAGCTTTCAGTAAGTACAACGTTATGAGTAGACTTACACAACATTTTCCGGAAAGGAAAACATGCTCATCGCCAAGAATTCCTTTCGTGTCATTGCCCACATACATCGACAGCAGCTGCAACGACAATTGGAAATACTAATTATATTAAGAACAAAAATTCAGACTTCAATAGATCTCTAAGGTGAAGGATAGTTTGGTAGGTGGATTAGATATTAACTTATAAACTAGGTAACAACAACACGGGTACGGGGTGTCAGAAATGGTAGAAAATAGAAAAGTACCTTGTAAATAGTGTTGGACACTTTTTTTTTTTTTTAAAGTGAAGTGTCGTTAATTACCTAGCTTATAAAATATTTTAAAATTTTCGTGCCGAGGAACGTTTAGGTGAAATAACCTACATTAGCAACTCCACATGGTAAACTACTGTCTCAACTTGATCTAAAATGACCCATTTAACGTATAACAATACTAGAAGGTCTACTCTTTCCTAATGGAATTGTCTTTCTTGAACCAGATGATGCATTTGGACACAACTAAAGTGATGGCTCCAGGCCACATTGTCTTTTTTTGTTTAACTTCCTTTTTATTATTTCCAGCAATTTAAAAAACACAGATTATGAATATGTGTGCAAAAGACAAGCCCTAATACACAACTTTTTTCAGCAATAAATTACCTTCTTCATGGTATCAGAGCCTCAAAAAGTCCAAGGGTGATCCTTGCTGTATGTTTAGTGTTAGCTTACGTCTCGTCCAGCTGAGACTCCCAACTCCCATGAAGCACAACCATCTCCTGACCAACTTTGTTTGTGTGTTGGGGGGGGGGGTAGATACAAGATGATGATGGTCAGTATCAGTGCTTGATTGGGAATATCATCTCTCTCTCTCTATCTCTCGTCTATATATCACATAAGCGGTCCGTCAATACATTCACCACGTTTTTCACATATTAAGGCAGCTATATACTCCGATATCTCAAAGGATGTCTTGGCCAAAGGCTTCTGTTTAGCAACCATGATCACTTTCGTGTTGAAGCCTGGACTGATGCTGATTATGCAGGTTCAATCTCTAATAGACGGTCGACATCCGGCTCTTGTACCAAAGTCGGTGGTAATTTTGTTACACGGCGCAGTCAGACGCAACCTATGCTTTCTCCATAGAGTGACGAAGCTGAGAATCGGGCAATGCCTTTGGTGTTTGTGAGCTCTTATGGTTACATAGGCTCTTCAGGAACTTTGTAGTTGGTTGCAATCTCTGAAATTTATTTCCTTTAGCGTCCTCCATAAGTTTGACATGCAAGTCAAGGGGCCATATGCCAGCACATAAGATAACTAGTCATCCACCCCTGTTAGTAACTACATTACTTTTCCAACATACTAGACGATTTACTACACTCTGAATCACCCGGCCCAGTTAGCCCTAAGAAAATGTAGAGCTCCAAGTAGCAGCTACAGCTCCCGAATGTCACTGCTAAACTAGGCAAAGTGCTAATGAGCCAATAATTCTAATGCTATGATGTTGAGACCAAGTTCAGAAAAGAATTGCAACATATAGACACCCAAAGAAGGCTACCTGATCTTCTGAGGCATTCAGAATAATCAACGTGATCTAGCCAATTGGGAGACCAAAGCCTCAAAATTGTTATTCTCATACTCCAAAAAATCTTTCACAATGAACACAAATCTTTATCATTGAGACCCATCCATATTGGATATTTCCACTAGCGCATAATTATTTGAGTACTCATTTGCAAGTAAGTGAAACATCTGTGCAGGTGTCTGACAACAGACAGAATTTCAGGTCTATTAATTCAGATAAGCTTGAAAAATGGATCCTTTACGAAGTAAGTTAGGATGTATGTGAAATAGGGGCGTGGCAAGGTGTCCAGTATGATTTTTTAATATAATGAATCACTTTTCTTAGTTAGGTCATAATAAAGTTTTTACCACTTAAATAATATCTTTTTTTGTGCTGGCTTTTAGAGTCATGGAAGGCACTCGAACAACATATGCATTAATTGGGTGCTTTACTTATGCATGCATGTTTAAATATATATATAGACAGATACATATTAATAATATCTAGTGAAATTGATAACTCCGTGTAAAAACTATAGCAGACTGCCGAACTAGAAGCAATGACAGGAATTACCCGATGGATAGAAAAATCATTGTAACTCTTGAGTTCTTCAATTACTCTCTCCACCTTACATTCAAAGCCAAATGCGCCTTTTGGATACAACACTCTAGCAATACGAACAACATCCTTATCGTTGTAAATACGCCTCACCAATAATGGATGATTTGCAATCTAATGTAAAGACAAACGCATAAAATCAGATCTGAGAAAGACTCAATATATGACGGAAGAAAACATATAACGCTATCAGCACCTTACGGAATTGCACAAAATAGTTGGATATCTGACGTCGTGGAAGATTTCCAATAGCACCATTAGAACTCAATACAGAGGACTTTGTTATACGAGCTCGGGAAGCTGCACGATACTCCTCAATAGCTTCTTTATAAGCCACCTCCTGCTCCTCTTCCATGACTACATACTGGACCTGAGGTAACTTTCTCTTTTAAGTATTCCGAAACTATGGCTTAAAAATTTGATTACAACAACTAGATAATTGTTGAAATAAAAACTATTAGAAATATATTGGGAAATATTGGTGAAAGTAAAAACGTTTTTCAATATATCAGATAATCTACTTCATTATTTTTGAATCATATTTTATTAAATAAATAAACATTAATATATGAGAGATATGGGTCCAATATGTAAGACCTACCTTCACCTTTAAATGTTTTATTGATTTGTTGCATTAACATATATATATATACCAAAACGTATACCACAGGGTTTGAGTACTTGTCCAGACTAATAGATTGGACAATTTCGATATTTTGATCATTACACTGAACGTAGTAAATGGAACCGAAGAAAATTGCAGAAGATGATCTTAAAGGAATATTTGGGAGCACTCCTATGTATTTTAGAAATATAAATGGACTGTAACATAAAACTTCATCAGGAAAATAACCATCCAACATACCTCTTGTGTCTTGCGAACAAGTTGCTGCATTACATCAGATTTTAAACGTCTTAAAATAAATGGTCCCAAAATGGACTTTATACGAGTAATTAACTCCCCATCTTCTCCATTTAATAGCTTTTTCAGGTCCACGTCCCCAGTTGCAAAGAGATCAGGCATCATAAACTCCAATAATGACCACAACTCCTGTAAATTACTTTTTTCGATCAGCACTAATATCTTCACAGCAAGTAAACATTAAGGTGTTGCTTATACTTAAGCGAAAATGTCAGACTTCTATCTACATATAAAACAAAAAAAGTAACATACAAGCTATCTCAATAGATCATACATACAGTAATTACTGATTTATCACATGATACATACCGTGTATAAGAAAATAATCATTATTAAAAAAATACAAAGAAAGAAAATGATAACATTTACTGCTGTATCCCAATCGGCCTATATAATATTGATACCTGGGTGATATATTCCCATTCTCACATTGATATTTTTCCAAACCATTATTAAATATCAACATTGGATAAAAGATTCTATGGCCTAAAATGTCGGTCATGAGAAATATTTAAGAAACAGGTTTCGGAGGTATTTATGACAACAGAAATTATATATAGATAGTTGAGTACTGCAACAATTGCTCAATTGTCACATTTCCAGAGCCAACAGGTCCAATTTAGCATTACATAGTCATAAATAAAAGCTAAATATATATTATTTGAGACTCCAATCACTACTCCAAGTGACTTCCTGAACCTTAATCATTTTATAAGATCCTGGCACATACTGTCAAGAGTTGGCATTAAATTAGGGCCGTTCGTATTAGTAGTACCAAATCGCTGTGAATTGACCATGTCATTTACCCCAGGTGAATAGTATCTTGTTCTAATCATGTCAAATTGATAAAATCTAAGCATAGAAAGGCATTCCCTCAACAGAATACCATATTTGCTTTTGTTTTTGTTTTTTTTTTTGGAATCCGGAAGTTCGTCGGGTTCATCACTTTTCACCATTCTCCTAACTAGTCTCCCAGGGCTCGCTACGGTACCTCCGCAAGCTCCATTTGAAGTCAAGATAAATCTTGGCGGATGACCGACCCCCGGTGTTGGGTTTCGAACTCGTGACCTCTCTCTCATCTGTTGTTTTTTGACAAAGCAACCGTTTCATCTCGTTTTTCAATCTATTACGCTTTTTAAGCGTGTGATGCATTTTTTTTCGCTTTGCTTAACGCTTAAAGCAATCACTTTTGAAAGCAAGTCTCATAGGTGTCATGGTAAACACATGGGATCCACATCCATGTTTCTTCCTCTAAGCTTATCTATAAAGTTTGACCGCAATCCACTTTTAAAAAAAATGCCCCTTAAATGGGATCTCCTTCCTCCAAATCAAGCATTTTAAAAAGTCCACACGCCGACATTAACCAGTTGAGAGTAAAAGTGTTGAGGGTAAAAGTGGATTTCCTTAGACATTTAGTTTAGAAGAAACATATACCTTCGAAGTATTCATTTTTGGGGAGAGGATAAAGGGAAATGAACGTGGACCCTTATTGCTTACTTTATGACACAGAGGATGAGACCAATGACCAATCACTTTTCATAATCTGGTTGCGATTGAGGTATGGGACCATTTCCTTAACCTATTTAGCGCCTTGTGGGCCTTTGAATGGCTTTCTTAAATCTTTGAAAATTTGTTGATGCACCCCGTTTAAGAAGAAAATTGTAATAGTACATTTGGAGTCGCTACCTATATGAAATAGGATAGGTATCATGGAAGGAGAACAAGAATAGACATTTTAAAAGGAAAGTAAAGAATCAAAAAGTATTCATCTTTTGAAGTATATTCGATGATTTTGTATTGGCCCAATGTTTACAAAAAATGTGTTGAGGTGTGCCTCACATCATTTGGGGGAAACCGAATTGAAGTTATAACCTCACATTGAATTTTGAAGCCTATGAGGCTATAATCTCATATCATGATGGTAAATTGGAGACGGTTCCAGAGGTGGAGTGGAGGCCACAAATGCGTAAATAAAGGTATTTTTCTTATTTTATCTTATTTTTCATCTTTTCATTTTTTTTCTTCTTCATCTAAAAACGACCTTATGGGTCTTGATAATACCTAAAACAACCCTAAGGGTCTTGTTTTAAATCTCTATTTCTTCCTCTCTTATTTCTTTAACAAAAAAAATTTTCTTTGTTTTTTTCTTTTATATTTTCACTTCTTCTATTACAAAAGACCTTTTATGGGTCTTTGATAACACCAAAAATGACCATAAGGGTCTTAATATGTTTTATTATAACTTACATGTTGGATACTAGTGTATTGCATCAGGAGTAAGTAAGGACGATGATTGGATTGTTAATGCAACTCTTATAATAAAAAACATACATATACATTTATTGGCATGACGCGTTTAATTATGTAGGATGTACTCATTTATTTTGTTTTTTTTTATAATTGATTTAGGTTGTTTCATAGTTTTTAAGAAGAAAATGAGGCTAAAGCCGCAATTCGAGTCACTAAGCCATGACCACATCTGTATGCCGTTTAGTTATATCCATGGTTCGAAAGATCAGATCGAATCGGCCAGGATTGTCTAAACCAACTCGGGATCGGCCTAGTGCGGTCCGATTGTCAGTGATTTCACAAAAACATTGAATCGTTCTAGATTGCTCGAACTCAAACCCATTGGTATGAGTTTTTGTGGGTCAACTCAGGTCGTCTAGGATTCGATTAGGTGAATGTCTAAATTTACAATCTACACTAAATATAAATAACAATATTTTATTACTTTTTTGATTTCAAAAAAAAAAAAAAAAAAACTTGGACCAACTTGGAGCTGGATTGCTCGATGCAACTCGTGATCAGCTAGTCCAACTATTGGTTGCGGGCGATCCAGGTCCTGCGTCCTAGTTATTGAACCATGGTTATATGAGATATTAAGGTGATGTTGTGTATCAATTTTCTTCGCTTTGCCTTTTGCTTCACTTAACGCGCCAATAAGTTATCTAATATTCTCAACAAACAAAAAAGGCATACATTGAACTCGCCACAACTTTCCCATTGTCGGTCCACTAATCTCTGTCTTCTCGCACACAACAAAAGAGAATTTAATATTTTAGTCCCGATACCCTCTAGCTATCTTACGAAAAGTTATCTCCGAAAAATGGACGTTTCAATCCACCATACCCCTCATCTCAAAAAGCTCTACCGAAAGCGTGTGGTCTTGAGACGCATCATGTGTTAAGTAGACCTACATAGCGCCATACCATAACAAACTGGGACCTCTTAGGCAATTATGCGAGTTCATTGCTCATCCCTCCCATACTTAGCTTTTATCACCTTGGACTGTAAAAAACATCTTCCTGAACACAAAATTTTCACGACTATCTAAATAAAATTGAATTCATTTCAACTATAAGTCAAAGCCTTCCACCTCCTTCCCATAAAAATCGCCTCGCATTTCACCCATCTTCCTGAACACAAAATTTTCACGACTATCTAAATAAAATTGAATTCATTTCAACTATAAGTCAAAGCCTTCCACCTCCTTCCCATAAAAGTCGCCTCACATTTCACCCATCAAACTTATGTTAAAGCCTTTCGTCACCTTCTCTCACATTTCACCCATCAACTTAAGTCAAAGCCTCCCACCCTTCCCTATAGAAGCTGCCTCAAATTTCATGGATCTTTCAGAACCGCTTGGTACCTTCCCAACAAAAGTTTCTGATAATCCTCGCCAACCGAAGCCGTGGAAGATAGTATATTAAATAAAGATTAATAGTTAATCCCTAAGCTAAAGACTTCAGTTTTAACGTGTATAAGATGACCTCCTTCCAATAACAACTTCTTTTTCCATAAAGCCAAATTCTTGTCATAGCGTTTAATAGCCAAATCTAATATCTCAACACATTTTAACGACACTCCAAGTGGGATAACTTGATCCGTGTCTTAAATATCAGAAACTAAATAGTTGTATTCCCATTTTTACATCAGCATTCAAACTTATTTCCATATTTTAGAATCATATATCCGAGCTTACTACGAACCCAAACTAGATATATAACGTGCTCATTACAGACAATCATGAATCAATCTAATTTCAGTATGGTTATTGCAAGAGTGGTGGCCACAATTTACTTCCTAGTTACAAACTTTTCACAACAAAGGTAGGAATAGCGCCAGTGAATCCCTAGCTAGAACTCATGATAAGGAAGGGAAACTGGCTCCACCGTAGTATTTGGTAACAGAAGTAATAGTAGAAAATACCTTAGGATCTAATTACACAACTAAGAACACGTAGACAGCTAGACAACAGTTTATGTTTTCCTTTTGCTTCGTTTTCATTTCTTGCACTCCACTGTTATCATCAGAGCCAAGAGTTTCTAGGAAATGCAACTATAATATATATATATATATTGACCATACAGTAACTTGAAGCATCAATGTAGTCTTTCAAATAAAAAATGAGTTTAAAGAAGATTACATGTAAATCGTTTTGAAGTGGTGTCCCCGTGAGCATAAGACGCTGGTTTGCATTTTGTGCAACAGACATTAGGTTTTTCCATCTATAGCTGTTTTTATCTTTCAATGCATGAGCTTCATCCATCAGTACACAGCTCCATCGCCAGCGCTTTAATACCTTACGGTCATCTTTCTGCTGGGCACTGCAAGAACAGCAGTCAAAAATCCTAAATTATGATTTATAAGGTTTATTTAAGTTTCCGTCCACAATTTTGTCTAATTCTCCCTACTCCCAACTCTTTTCATGAATAAAATATAAGATCCGCAGATAAGCTTTTATGGATGGTTCGATATTTATCCCTCATTTCCAATAAAAAAAAAAGGTGGGGGCGCACCTGATTCCAGAAAAAGGCTGGGATAAGTGAAAAATAAACGGAAACGTTAAGAGTAACTACAATATACACATATTATAATAGTTGACATCAGTTTCAGAAGGAAAATACAAGAGAGAAAGAAAAGTTGAGCAAACCTGTGTCGTTCAAAAAGTGAGTAACAAACTAAAAGCACATTAAATGGAGGTGGCAGGCCAGCCTTGGCATAAGAGTTCAACTCCTTTGAATAAGCCGCTCTTCCAGTTCCGTGATACTGTAGTACGGAAAATGACGGACACCACTTCTTAAGCTCTCTTTCCCAGTTCTCCAAAAGAGAAGCAGGGCAGACAATTAAATGTGGACCGGGATCATCATCCAAATGTCTCAGCAAAGTTAAATATGTAATAGCCTGTAGCAAACACGGCATATAGAATTCATGAATTGCATTAATAATTAAAATCTACAGACACGATATGCTCTCATCTAGTTGGCTGAAACTAAACACACCTGAATTGTCTTACCAAGGCCCATCTCATCTGCCAAGATTGCTGCATGCAATAAAGATGTCAATGCAGTAAACAAAAAGAGGGAAAACCGTCTAGAATATATCAAAAGTACAAAGGATACAAATACAGAAACAATAACCCATTACCTGGAATCCAGTTCACATTCTAATGGAAAAAGATATTGAAGAACAAACAATCGAAGACATAATAAACCCTAAAACACTTCATAGAAAACTTCTCGCCACAGATTATTATGAGCTCAGAAGCAGGGATAAATAATGATATCGAGGTCTCACCTTGAGGACAAGGAAATTCCATGTCTTTAAAGAGAAAAAGGAGGAGCGAATGCTGCCACAAGCCTAGCTAGGTTAGCTGCCCTACGGCTGTGAAGCAGCGTCCAGCGAATGGCCCTATATTTCACAAAGATATGACAAGGGAACTATGGTGAAGTGCACGAGCCCCTGAAAGTAGATATTCAAAGCTAATATGGGCTTGAAATAAGAGAGGACTAGGTTACAGTTCCTGTATAGTTGTGGTTATGAACTTGATTTTGAATAGAGCCTCACATTGCTTCTTTCATGAAGCAAAGTTGGGTTTCCTTGATTGTCGTGTGTTCGGAATAGGACAGGATGTTGATTGGAGTCTCAAGCTTATTCATCTAGAGACGGTATCCTGATCCTTCTTCTTTTTTGATAAATATATGATTTATTGTTTAAGAAAGGAGAAAACAAACAGAACAAGAGACCAACAAATAAAAGAGAATGCCCTTCATACACAAAGAGAACAGAGGCTCTAATGCAAAAAGAAGGGCAACCACAAACTATCCTTCGTGATCACTCAAGGGATACAATGATTACTTCCTTCCACCCTTTTCTTTAGAGAATGTAAAAACTGTTTATTAATCAACCGAAAGAAACTATCCGAGGTGGAAAGAAACAACCCGAATGCAAAGGGAAAAGAAATAAACGAAAAACAATACAATTCACTCAACATCACATCGGATCCGCGATAATTAAATTTTCCACCGAGTCACGAGGTCTTCAAATGTAACACTCGTCATACATAGGGATGGCAAAATGGGTCAAAGCCCATGGCCCGGCCCAGAAAAAATCCAGCCCAAGGCCCGACATGCTCTTCGGGCTGGCCTGAACCAACCAAACTAATTGCATGGGCGGGCTGCGGGCCACCTTCTTTAGGCGGCAGGTCGGCCCAAGCCCGGCCCGAAGTTAGCCCGAACCAACCCAGCCCGAACTAGCCTAAGTGTTTTAAAGAGCCGTTGGTGTTTGGAGAAATGGGGTTTAGAATGTTATTGTTGGAGTGGGCCAGTCTATTAAAAAAACATTCTCACTCAAGTTCTCATAGCAAGAAAAAAGAAAAGAAACACTCAAGCTCTCATCTCTTCAATGATTTCCTCTCATTTCTCTTTGTTCACCGGTTGTTGCATTCTCGGTTGCTGCGTTTTGTGTTCTTGATTGCTAGGTTGGAGCTCCGGTTTTTTGCTTTTCTCGGTTGTTGTGTTTTGTGTTCTTGATTGTTGGGTTGGAGCGAAATCACAGGTAAACAATTGCTTCTATGATTTCCTTGTAAGATAGAGAACAATTTGAAAACAGTTTGTAAACACAATTCATCGAACACCTTGTCAACTCTAAACCCAGAAATCCCAATTCATCTTCATCAAACACCTTGTAAGCACAAAACCCACAAACAACAATTCTTCAAAGACCTTGCATGCACAAAACTCATACTCTTTGGGTGTTTAACAATACTTGGAGGCAGAGCGATGGGTTTATTATGGGCTTTCAGCTCCTTAAGGAAAACCTAGATATGATGAGTTTTATTGAGCAAGAGAAGGATAACATAATATGTTCTTGTGACACATGTTGGAACAAAAGATGCCTCAGAAGTTATTTGATTCAAACCTTATTTCAAATTTGTATAAGCTAAGCTACGACAATAATAACTATGAGCTTCCAAAAACATCTCTTATGATGTCTTGTTTTGTCATCAAATTGCTATTTAATGTCATATATCTTTCATTTTTTGCAGAATGATGAATAATTTATTTTTGGCCATGGGTGACATTAACGACTTGGATAATGCGCTAAGGTACACCGAGAATGATCCATTTCCCACCCCACCATTTACTAATTCAAATTTGTCAACCGATGGAGAAGGTTCGCAAACCCAAATTCCAAGCTCCCAAAACCCGAGCCCCGAAATTCTGACTTCTTCTAAAAAGCCTAAACAAAAGCAAAGAGAGACATCCGTAGTTTGGACATGGTTCACCAAGTATAAGGTACCACATCCTGATCAGAAAATCAATAAATGTAAGACTATTTTAAGAGCTAGATGTAAAAATTGTGATGATAGTGATTCTATAGCCACCCCAGAAAGTGGCACTACTCACCTTAAAAGACATATGGAGAAATGCATTAAGATATTAGAGATAAATCCTTTATAGCCACAACCAGCAAGGAGTTCTTTAGGTAGCATTGCCACATTTCGATTTAACCAAGAAGTGGCTCGTGAGGAACTAGTAAGGTTTGTAGGCGTGGATGAGCAATCTTTTACTTTTTCCAAAAAAGAAACATTTAAAAGGTTTATTAAGAGATCATTTGGGGATTCATTTCAAACACCTAGTAGAAATACCATTAAAGCCGATATTTTTAAATTTTACAAAGCCGAAAAAGAGAAACTAAAAAGCCTTTTGCAAAATATTTGTGGTAAAATATCTCTCACAAGTGATTTATGGAGCTCTCCTACAAAATTAGGATTTTCTTGTGTTACGGCACACTTCATAGACTCTACATGGATAATGCAAAAAATATATATTTGTTTTGAGTTACTTGAAATCCCCCATAATTGTGAAACTATAGCTCAATCATTTTTTGATACAATAAACGAATATGTATCTCAAGTAAAATAATTTTCGTGTCTTTAGATAATGCTAGCGCAAATAACAATGCTAACACAAGATTAATGAGATGGTTACCAAAAATACATAATGGCAAATATTTTAAAAATAGATGTTGTCATATTATTAATTTTATGGTAAAAAATGGACTCTTTGTATGCAAGGCTGCTTTAGAAAATGTTAGGCAAACTACACTATATTTGCATAGTTCACAAAAACGTTTTCAAGATTTTTCAAAAATATGTACATCTCTAAGCATGAAACCAAGAAAGCTACCTCTTGATGCTCAACATAGGTAGAACTCCACATATTTGATGTTAAAGACAATACTCTATTTAAAAGAACTAATTCGTCAATATCAAATGGGAAAAGAACTCACTCATACAATCACGGATGATGATTGGGAAGTGGTAGAGTTACTCCAAGATTTTCTTAAAGTCTTTTATGATGCAACATTATGTTTTTCCGAAAGTTTTATATGTCATCTTCTAAAGTACTTGACATTTAGTTAACATAAGTGAAGTATTTGAGCAACATAGACATCGTATACAATTTGTAGAAATTTGTGCGGAAATGGAAGCAAAATATAAAAAATATTGGGGGGAAGTTCAATTAATTTGGGCAGTAGCTACCATTTTAAACCCCCAATACAAACTAAAAATATTAAAAAAAAAATACCATGCTACCATTGCTAGTTAGTTGTTTTTGGATGTAATTATGAGGTTCAAAATGAAGGATGTGAAGAGTTTCTAATACTGAGTGATAGTTAAGGATTCTTTTTGAACCATTATCCAATTTTACTACTTTGATTAAATAAAGGCTTGTGCCACCATTGCTAGTTAGTTGTTTTTGGATGTAATTATGAGGTTTAAAATGAAAGATGTGAAGGGCTTCTAATATCGAGTGATAGTTAAGGATTCTTTTTGAACCATTATCCAATTTTATTACTTTGATTAAATTTAATTGACTCTTTTAACGATAATTTACATTAACTACTGAGAGGTCTTTTGGAATGTCAGATCACGTTAATTATATTCTTATTAGAAGACTATGGTCTGGGCTGAAAGGTTTTCTTTTCTTTGACAAATTATGGGCTTTTAATTAATCAAAGCACATCTCCTGCTTCAATGCTTCGAATGAGCTAAGCTCGAGTAGAAAGCGTCTCCCAACTCGCCCCAAACACATTGAAGAGAGCCCCTCCGAAAGCCGAGTATGCTTTACACATGAAAGGAGGATGCTTTTGCTATCCAGAATAAGGTGATGGAAAAACCTCTCCTGACAATTCTGTTATTCCTCTCCAACCAAATGCCCCAAATGACTACAAAAAAGGAGAAACCACCATATCATGAACACTGCGTTCATGCAATGAGCCCACCAACTACCCGGGGTTCTATGCCAAGAATCTTCGCACCAGGAAGATTGGAACAACTTTTAAAGTATACGGTGCATAGAGTGAGTTAGATAGATCCCACAGGTTTTAGGATGATCGAACATATAACAAAATTGTCTAAACCGTATTGTAATTATCCCAATAAATCCGATCTATCCAAACTTTCAATGTTTACATCTCGAGGATTTAAGGAGAGACTTTACTATTTATGTTTCACTCAGATGATTCCATTAGTTAGAGAAAATCTAAGTCGGACAAAATGTTATCTCTGAGAGATGAGAGATGAGAGATAGACGGTCTCCATTATTCTCCCCACTTAATATTCCACTATCTTCTCCTTTTTTCTTCAAGAACATTTCTTTGTGGAGCCTCTATGCCTTATATGTAGGATGGAGGATAAGTTCTTATGCATTGCCTTGATAAGGCCTCAGTGAGGAAATACTTTCTTACGCTCTTCGGTGTGGATTGGGCGTACCAAGGTGATACCATGAGCACCTTGAAGGCTTGGTTGTACACACCTATAATAGAAAGGTCAGAAAGATTTTACGGAATATGCCTTACAGTATTGGGTATATCTTGGGGAAGGAAAGGAGCGATCAACACTTGTAAAGGAAAACGATGACAATGGGTGCGATTATCTAAGATATTTATGATATTTATGTTGTGTTTGGCATCAATCCTTAAGAGGGGTTAGGTTTGAGGATCATGTGCTTAGGAGGCAATAAAATTTTCATATCCGACTTGAGATTTCTTGTTCCTTCTATGTTCGGTGTTTTTGTTTGTTCTCCCTTTGGCATGATCTGCTTTCCACCTCGGAAAGCTTTGTCTCTTTAATAATTTTACGTTCTCTCAAAAACATAAAACTCTGCTTCCACAGGGTCAATCCGTTTTTAATGAGATTGGTAACTTGGTGCTGACAGGAATCAAACCAAAGTATGTGTTAACAACTCCCACGGATTTCACCAGTAGGGCTAGCCAGCATACTATCTTCTCACAATACAACAATGGAATTATGCAGACGTCCCCTTCAATGTTCCATATACATGTGAATAAGTTCAAGTGTTAATTGGCCTGTCCTTGATTTCATCCTTTATAAGATAAGTTTTTGGGAGTTTTGAACAAGCTGGAGATTGACACCTACCTCATTGCCTATTATCTCATTTTTTACATAGAATAACAGATCCCTTCCGATTTCTTCAGAAGTTGCAGGGGTTTGAGGCTTCACAATCCTCTACTGGCCTCCTTTCATCGTGAATAAAGCGCTCCTAAGGATTGTTTTCAAAGGGAAGAGCCTCAGCCTCGCAATGACTTATCGGCTGCATGCCCAGGGCCAAATATCTTGTACAGTAAAACATCTTTATTATCCCCTACAATATTAATATAGAGAAGTTATAAGAGTAAACGGGCTCAAGTCACCAAATTATAAGATTATCAAACGAGTTTATTGCTGAGGAAGAAAACAAGGAGTTCACAACACAAAATTGTTAAATATCTATATTATTGAGTAAATTTTTTGCTATTTACATAAGGACTTTATTATGTAGTAGTTTTTGCAACACATGTTTTTGTAATATGCCATTTTTGTTGGTAGATAAAATTGTTTGGACCAAGGTTTTACATATTGTTGTCAAAATAAATTATTAGATAAGAAGTTCAAGAGGTTATTATCTTATCCTTTGGCACAAAGTTGGGACCGGGTTTATTAACTTATAGGGAAACAACCTAAAGAGGTTTTACAGTACCTTCGGTTTGCAAATAATATATAGGCTTTCATCGGTGCTAATCCATTGCAGTTCTGTTTCCTGAAGGGTTTGCTTGGCTATCTAAAGATATGCTCTAGTTGCATAAAATATCATACTTGAGAAAAGCAACACTTATCTTTGGGAGCGGGGGTGAATAACCAGCTTCTATTATGATTCTAAGTTTTGATTAGCAATATTACTGAATAGTTTCTCTTGGTTTGTCCTGGGTGTTTCTTATGAGTCCAAGGCCTTGTGAGACCTGTGACCGATAGGATCAAAGAGGGGTGTCAATGTGGAAAATTTTGTTTCACTCTAATGGAGTGAAGCATACTCCCCTTGAATCTCCTCTCTCTCTCTAACCTGCATATTTACTAATCATCCCTTCTTTCCATCACGATTTAATGTCTCCAACAACCTCAACAAACTCATGACACACTAATTGGAGAATGCCAATCTCAGTGCATTAATCGCCACATCAAAGGGAGTTCAATTTGTGTCTCTAAAGGGCATTATGGTTTAATATCTACAGTAAATGGCTTAGCAAAGCAATTACTTCTTAGAGTTAAATGGATGCAGAGATTTTGGAACCGGAATAGTAGGTGGAGAGGAGTCGTCCAGGAAAACCCATCTATTGTACAAAAGATCACCAAAATATTTAAAGGCAAACATAGTTGCATTTCAAGTTCATGCATGGAACTTAGGCCATCTCCACTGTCACTATATTGTAACTAGTATTAAGGTTTCAAAACCAGGCATTGTAGTTTACAACTAATGCAGTCCCGTTTTGTCTGTTTTAGGTTGAATTACGTGTCGAGAGGGCAGTAATGTTTCATTTGAGTATTGAAGCACAAAAACAACTTTAATACCAGCAGTGTAATAACAAGCATACGTAACTAAATATGAAACCATTCATCACACCAAGCGAACAAGCATAACTAAATCATAAAAATAGAACGGAAAAAAACCCAGCATACCTCCAGCTATATTTTTCCTATACAATAGAAGAAGAAAGTTAACACCAACGAGCTGGTACGGTTTAAGAATTGGCTGAAAATCTGAGTCCTCCGTTGCACATGCATCATTGATATCATCCTGGATAATCACATTCACACCCAATTCATAAATTAAATTCAACCCATGTTTTATAAGTCCCCAAATTTCTACATTAGCGTTCCAACTGTAAACACACTCGATCGTCAACTAACACTGAAAATGCTGTAAATTTATCCAAATAACAAAGGAGTTACAATGATTATACCTGTGTCACAATTCTGACAGAAGATGTTTCAACTTCAGAATATCTATCACAAGACGGCACCGAAGACCTGTAAAGCTCTTTCCGCAACTCCGCTGATATCTTCGCACATTTCTGTAACGCCTTCCCCACAACATCCCCCTCCTCCACCTCCACCACTACCACCTCATCCTCCTCATCTAAATCAATAATTTCTCTCTCCTGAATACCCCCACTTGATCTAACTTCAAACACCTCCTGATAATCCTCATCACTCTCTTCATCAAACACAAATCTTCGACCTCGGTTTCCTTGATGACCAACATCAACAACAATGTCGACATCATCGTCCTCTAAACTATCTCCAGATTTCGAAGAATGATAAGAGAAAGACTCGATTGGGGGAGGAGATGAACCCTTCTTGAAGATTCGATTAGGTTTGAATTCGTGATTCTCCCACTCATCATCAGATATTTCTTCGAATTCGCGCTTCATAGAGACCCAATTTCAATCTCACAAACCCTTGAATGATCTGATACTAGTAAGTGAGGACGATTTGGGGATGAAATTGGGTTTTAGGGTTTGTTGAAATTGGAGGGAATTCGATATGTATTTGGGTTTCGAAACTCTTTATTTTCTTCTCTCCCTCTCTAATTGTTTAATTAACAGATATGGCCGTTACTTAACGGATAGTTGAAAGGTTGGTTTTTAAGGGAGCATCAGGTTTAGCATGGTCTTAATGACGGTTGAGGCCGGTTGCATTATTAATCGACCTAAAATAAAAAATTTCCCTTAGACGCACGGCAAAATACTAAGGATGTAATTGTAAGAAGAATAAAAAAAAGACATGCCTACACTCTCTTTTGCTATCTCCAACCATTAGAGCATCTCCAGCTGTTGGGTGTGAGTTGGGTTGTCTGGCCCACCATGTCAGACCCAAATAAACCCAACCCACACTCAATCCTTCAACCAATTGCATGAGGTGGCGGGTCTTTATTTAATGAAAATAATTGTTTAGTCCACAACGGACTACTTTACTTCACATATGACACAATTATTCATTATCTCTCACACCAATAAATAAAGATTTAATCTGCGCACTGTAATTTAGTTGTACGAACTTCCGCGCGGTGTTTTAAACTTCTCACACCCATTTTTTTTTAGTTTGAGTTCCCCACACCCGGTTGCGTTCTGACAACGCCACACAAACAACTCACACTCATTTTTTGATCTACTGAAAGGGAAATAGTGTGAGTTGTGACTGTGGGCTGACACCAAAAAAACCAACCCACACTCATTTTCACAACCACCACTACTTGTTGCCCCATTGATACCACTTCTTTTTTTTTCCTCTCTTCTATAGCTATGTTTTCGTCTGAATATTATTAGCTTATATATAGTAAAGATAAATTTTGCAAATTATGCCAAATCTGGCATATTTTCAAGAAAATTATAAGATTTTTGCGAGTTTGGTGAAACATGTATCTTTGAGTTTTTTCATGGCCAACATTATTATTTATACTTAGCACATGTTGCCCATGTTAGCATGTGTAACATGTATTCTATACCTTGTGTAACATTTGTTCTCTAACAAACATATTTATGAAATGCCTCTCATAAGAGTCATAACGATAACGATAGTATTCAAGCAATATTGAAGGTAAACCTTTTAAGTTTTAAGGGCAAAAGCTTAAACTCAATTTCAAAACAAGCCTATAAAACCTTAACTTTTAAAAGATTTGTATCTAATCAGTTTCAGGATAATAGGTTGTTCCACAATATTAATCACCTACAATTAATATTGGATAGTCCATGCAAGGAGTAAAAAATTTCAAGCTAGGTTGTTAGGCCATGGCTTACTTTAAACTTCAAAGGGTTATAGTACATTTGTAGCACTCTATCTGACGTGAATCTACGAACGCGAAAACAATATTCGTAAGAATAATCACGGTTAATCTAGATTTAGAGAAACTAGGATTTCTACTAGGATAACTTCAAACTTTCATTAACAACTACTAAAAAAGATTGCATCACCATCTTCCTTTATATAACCTAGGTTTCCCTAAGATTACTCCTACTATAACTCCCCTAACCAATCCAATTAGGAAACTGACTAAAACTAAATCCTAGAACAACTCCAATAGAGACCAAGAGTTGGTTGTGGTAAACGATCCATAGGCATGTGGCACATCAAACTCTTAGTCTTCGGAATATTTCAACCACGAAATCTGTACAGTGGAACTTTTCTTGAAATCTTGAAGCCTTTTGCATAATTTTCCGTACCCTGTTATTGTACCCAAGAGCGGGGGTACGATGTCGTCGCCGACATCCCTATGTCCATTGATGTCAAAAATTAAAAGCTGAAAAAATATTGTAGTCTGCTCCTCGAAACTTATTACAAAACATTCCCAAAACGGGTTAACGTACAGGAATAATAATTTGCTTGGGGCCATCATCTCCCTCGTACGGATACAAAATTGGGATACGTCAGACTGTAACATGCGTGAATAAAATTGTTTGACGATCTGTATCTTGTAATTAGCACGTATCCCTAGAATCCATTATTGTGTGGCACAGTGATTGGTAGCTACTGTTGAAGATGCATTGTTTTGTTTGACTCGGCTCTGCCTTTTGACCGTACTCACTGCTGGAGGTGTTTGATGTTTTTGAGTAAGCATGTGTGTTGCACGTGAGATAGGTGAGGTTTGTGATGGGATCGGTGTATCTGGTTGTATCAAATCATTCCCTTTCCTTTCCTTTCTTTCTCAAAATAACAACTCTGTAACTTGTTTTCAAGTGGTTTTTGAAGTCGAAACCTTAAGTCCCAATTTTTCGATTTGTGGGAACACGGTAGAGTGCCGAACATCTTTGTATTGGACCAACTCTGCCTATATTCTCGTAGACAGCATCGCAACTGCAACATTGATAAGTTTTCCTCCCTCTTCGATTGTCTCTCTTCTACCATTGCAGCCCCGAACCTGCGATTGATATTTGTGAGAGATCATGGGTTTGAGTGGCTTTGGGAGTGAGGGACAAAGCAGCATTGGGAGTTGTTGGCTCTGGAACGGGTCTGGTGGGTCAGGTGGTTCGGGCAGGTTTAAACCACACATATGTGGAACACATGTGTTAGCTGGGGTGGGCCTATGGTTGATGGGCTTGAGGCTTTACTTGGTATATCATGTGCTAATCACTTGAGCCATGTTTATGGCGCATATGCAGTGCACGTGACATCCAATCTCCTCTCTCCCGGCTCTTCAAAATTTATGCCGCTACTGCTAGTAATTTTTCGAGATTTCTGGCGAGAATCCCGATTGTTGCGGGGATGTGGGGTGCCGCTTGGACTCCGTGTTGAACTCCGGTGCTTTCCTTTCCACAGCTCGCGATTATTCCCTCTTGAGAATCTATAACTGATCTTTCTGGGGTTTCGTGATATGTTTTTTCCGACCAAGACTCCGATATGGGGTGTTCCATGAACCCCATTTTGTTGGGTCGTCTCTACGTGAGAACTATGTGTTTGGTTGTCGGTTGTCGGTTGTCGTGGCTGGCCCTTTGGTTACGGCTGGGACCTCGATTCCCTCACCATTACAATCTTCAGTTTCGACACCTAGGCTTGCAAACGGATTGTGAAGATCGACGCTTTTCGCGTTTACACATCCCTCATGAGAGGGGTATTCTAATACATCCAACAGAGGTGGTTGGGGGGAGGGAAAAATGCTTCTTTTCCAAAAGCCTCGATAAGCTTATCAAACTTATCTGATATCCTCACCACATCTTAAGCGAGTGTAAGTTTCTTTGTCGCGGGTCTTTTACGAGGCATCTTGCTCTTGAAACTTATTATACCGGGATGTTAACGCAGCTCTGGTACCAATTAACGTGAATCTAGCTACGAACGCGAAATCAAGATTCGTAAGAATAATCACAGTTAATCTATATTTAGAGAAATTAGGGTTTCTACTAGGATAACTTCAAATTTTCATTAACAACTACTAAAAAAAGATTACACCACCCTCTTTCTTTATATAACCTAGGTTTTCTTAAGATCACTCATACTATAACTCCCCTAACCAATCCAATCTGGAAACTGACTGAAACTAAACCCTATAATAACTTTAACAGAGTAAATAAAAATACAAGCTAAAATAGAGACCAAGAGTTGTGTCACGCCCCAAAATCTGTATTCTGAGACTTTGGTACACAAGACCCCATCATCAATCTAAGCACAATCTTTAGATTATCTTAAAGTGTTATCAACAACAGTTCTACCTACTCACATGCTAGGTATGATTAAATCAAGGTATGAATCACTTAAATCTCGTTAACATATGACATCGATATGTGAGTTTATTTTTAAATCATTGTAAATTATAACATGTTTTTAGAGCCTCTAGCAAAATACCCGCTCAAAGTACAGTTGTCGAATTGTAACACGAATGAGTGGGATCGAATCCACAAGGAGGTTTGGGAAAACAAATACTTTATAGGCCAAATTATGATTTTATAAGAGATAAATTTAAAAGTAATAAATAAAATATAATTATAAAACTTAATGAGAGAGCTAAGGTTCGGACTTGGCCTCTACCTTTCAAAGCACTAATCAATATTCAACTAGATCCTAATATCTTCACCCATCATATGTTCGTGTTAAGACATATACAATGTTGTAAAATAAACCACTAAATCTATGGTCAAGCATTTAGTGGTTATACTTTTAAGTGATGATGAAGAGTGTCTTAAAGAATTATCAACTCAACTATGGCTAGGCTTGAGTGAGTTTTCTAGTATTTTTTATTGTTTATATCTCCAAATTAAGTCTACGGTTACTAACACTTGTTTGTATCCAAAGTTATCGTACACTAAACCGAAGCTATGGTCAAGCCTTCGATATGATGCACTAACTTATCAATCATGAAGTATTAAGAGAAAACTAATTAAAGCCTAATTAATACCAACTATTGCTCATCCAAGAAGATGTATCATCCTAACCTTAGCTAGGAGATTAGTCGCTCATCTTGAACTTCATCGCATTAACAACTAATGAAGATATTAACAAAAATTAAACTAAAGAGAAGTGAAAAGACAATTAAATAAAACTAATATTTTAATTATTTATTCTAAACTTGCTTCAATATGAGATGCCCAATTACAATAGGGGGAGGGTTTCTTTTATAGGAGAATGAACCAAAATTTAGAAATTATATATTCAATTTTAAAGAATATTTTCATAATAATATCTTTTAATTTTACAACCAATCACATAAGATTCTTGAATATAATTTCCTTAAGTAATATAAAGATATTTCTTCATGAAAACTCATGCATATATCTTCAATATAAAATATCTTCAAGGATCTTGGATGTAATATATTATTGGATGCAATATATTCTTTGATCTTATTCTCCAAGAATATTTGTGTATATATTTATTCAATCTTAAGACCAAATATATTGTGTCTTTGATTTTTTATGCTATAAACTGCTGAAGACACTTTTACTTGACTTTAAGAGCTTGGTTTCAAATATCCATCTCCAATAGCTGCAATCAAACAAACGCGCATAAGTACCCAAAATTAAATATAATGAACGACTAAAATACATGTTCGGGTATATTAAAAATCTCATAATTACGCGTTTATCAATAAAATAAAGAGGATAGCGGTACTTGCCTCGGATAATGAAACAGAAAATATGGCGAAAAACGGAGAAAGAATCGCTTCTTAATAAACTTGCCAAAGTAAACGGTGCACGACACCCTTTCTTCTTTTCCAACGAGATGACCTTGTTGCTCTTCTCACTAACCTCTCTTGTGATTGATCTTCTCTCTCTTAATGGCGATAACAGCTAGGGTTTTTAGATGTGTTTATAAGAAGCATGTCCCACCTATGATACCTCTTTTAGTTATCATAACCCCGTCACAATTCACAAGTCATAAAGCAACCAAACTCTTAAGGAGGGATTCCCTACTAAGGGTGCTAATTACTAATACAACTATCAACAATCTACTACCATATCTAACTCCTACTATAAATAAAAAATACAGTAATGACCTAACTATCCATTACAAGTTGGCTGTGGTAAACAATCCATAGGCACATGCCATGTCAATATCTCTATAAGGCTGCAGTTAAAGCCACATTTTGCAACAAACTGGCCTGATCGGTCCGTAGATTGAATTCCAAAAGGCGTACACCCCAAATACTATTCTCATGTAGAATGTAGCAAACACATCAAAGTTATCATATCGTAAACTACATACCAAACATATTTGGCCAAAAATATTTCCTTTTGTAGTAAAGAAAGACGGCTTCGGAACAAAGGGATTGAGACTCCAACTGCCCCAGATGCGGAATGGAACATGAGACTACAGCTCGCGCCCTTTTTTTCTGCACTAAGATCCATGATTTATGGTTTAAGAGTGAATTCCAGCTAGACTTCGGAACATGGACCTATACGGAGTCGATTAGCAAGATCATTCTACAAAGCCACCAGCTCTGTGGGAGCACCATGAGTATCACGAGCTTTTCCAGCAAAATTAGCTCCCTCATGATTGTCATTTGGTCCAGCCGTAATGAGCTCGTCTTAGAACAAAAGCAGTTCAACTCTTACGAGGCCCTCAAAAGGGCTACACAATACCTCGTGCACCGCACTAAGCCCCCCACCCCATCCTGGCAACCATCTCGTCAACCCCCAACGGCGCAGGCTGGATGGCACATCATAAATGTCGACGCTGCCTGGTCAAAATCGGACAAGCCAGGAGGAACTGGCTTTACTATTAAATCTCACATGGGTAATTTTGTTTGTGCAGGTCACGAGACAGCTTGGGCTGCGGACTCTGAAGAGGCCGAGGCGATTTCAGTGATCAGGGGCATGGGGGCAGGACAACGGTTAGGCCTGGATAGAGTGATCATTTTGACAGACTGCCAGAGGCTTGTACGAGCGTATAAAGATCGTTCTGATGACCTTTCATGGGGCGCCCTCACCCTGGCACCAGATATGCTTGCCATCGCCGTCCTGTTCAGAGATTTTATTTTTGATTTTACTGAGAGATCATGTAATTTTGAAGCACATTTCCTTGCTGCTCGGGGAACTAGATCCCCTACTTATGAGTGTTTTGAGCCTGATGAGGCCAAAAACTATGTTGACTCTGTCATCCCCGTTTTTGAGGGTTTTTATATTCTATTTTTCATTGCGTTCAAAAAAAAAAAAAAAAAAAAAAAAAAAAAAAAAAAGACGGCTTCATACATATTTTAATATATGTACATCTTCTCAAAACTCTCGGGATAGGACAGAATCAGGAAGATGGAAGGTTGTCAAAGTATCAAAAGGAATGTCCCATACGGGGGAAAAAAAAAAAAAAAAGTTCTTGCAACTTGGCTTAGATATCAGAGAGAACAATTCGATCCATCGAAAGATCCAATTGTTTCAGTCTAAAAGTGACTGATAGAAGCATCTTAAGAAATTAGGCCAGGGAGCATGCTATTCTTACTCACCTAATAAAATTAAATATGTCAAAAGGTACTAACTTAGGTCATCTCTTCTACTTTTCTAATCATATATAATACTGATTAGTGGGTGTTTTGGCATGTTTTTTTTGTTTTTTTTGTTTTTACATATTTATGGCACGAGTAGAAGGCGCCGGCAAATCTTGCCGGCTTTTGTCTTTTTTGTTCTTGATAATGTTTTTGTATACTTTGATAGTGTGTTTAGTTATTTTTTATCATAGTAATGTTTTCTGGTTTTTAACCCGTTGATGGTTGCACATGAAATTTAGGTTTGGTCATAGACACTCGCAAAACTCATACTCAATTTAAATTCAGCTTAGATACATTAAATCATGCATGGTTTTTGTTTTGTGAAACTTCCACGAAGTTTAGGACTTTTTGAATTCTCAAGGCAAAATAGTCCTGATATTTCAACTAAAACATGAAAACATGAATAGACCCGTAAAAGCATGTATTTTTCGGCGATATTGGGACAGATTTTCAATGAGCTTCCATAGATTTGGACACTTCATAATTTTAAACAAAATGAGCATTCTGTAAATCTCAGTGAATATTTTTAAGCCCAATACTTTCGGCCAAACCTTGACGAAACTTCGGTGGTGTTTCGTGAAATAACAAAACTTGCAATAAACAATAGTATGCACAATTGCACTATGATCTCACATGGGATCTGAATATTTCTAGAGGGAGTGACAGATGGGGATAGAAAACTAAGGACATTTGTATATAGTTGGTTTTTTTTTTTTTTTTTTTTTTTCTCGAGTGACTTTTGATTTTGAATAAAATCAAAGAGCAAGGCTTGACTGGTGACCAAGTTAAAGGAATAGTATGAATGAGTTATGTCACTAAGTGCTTGGAAACTTCACTCTTTATGTATCTTTTAAGTGTTTTCTAACCAACCCACTTCCCTAACTGGTGCAGACCTTCTAACATAACTTGCACAACAAGAGTGGCAAGGGTTAGGACCAAACTAGACCCACCATGTCAAAAGAGAAGAAATTATGTTCTAGCAGATGAATCTAGCTCAAAACTAAGCAGTGGTAGCAGACCATTTGGACTAAACACTAAAAAGAAAAGGAAAAAAAGTGACAAAAAGATGAATGTTGTGTGCAAGCAAAAAATATCTAAACTATCTCACAACCTCACGTATCCAAAGAAAATGATTTCGAATAATTCAAAGATTATTATCTCACAATTAATTCCCTAGAGCTTCTGCACTACCCTGGAAACCACCATTCGAATTTCAGTTAAGTTAAATCCTAGCGGGTTACACATGTTGGTGTCAATCTCAACTTCCTTGGATTTGCATGATGAGAAAAATCCCTCTCAAGACCATCTAGACTTAAATATAGCCTGCCCTACTTTATAAATGTATAGGGGGAGGCCAATATTAATTAACCTTGAAAAAAGTTGGTTGCAGGGTCTTATTCAGTATTAGACAAGAACCGTCCTCAAATAAACTATTCGGGACAACCATGTCTTTCGATTACACCATTTTACGAATGTGAACCAAGGAAGTCATGTGAAACATCTGTTATCCATCAATTTGTGCCTTGATCAGAAATAGAGTCTGATGGAGCATTGACAAGTAAGCAAAACATTGTTAGAGTCTAAAGACTAGGAGGACTTGAACCAAGTGCTGGTGGGGAAGAAAGGGTCCATAGATAGAAGTCATCTAACGTTTTGAATGTGAAATTCCCATGCAAAACATCGAAGAGTCAATAGTCCATATTCAAACCTAGTGTGTAAGATCTGAGCACCTTCTGTGTAGACTTGCATATAAAATACTCCTACTTACACGACTCATTAAGCGTCTAACCTTTTTCTATTTAAACCTCTCATGATGCCCCTCTAATTATCTCCACTAGAATTAGCTATCTCCCTCTCCCTCTCTTTATCTCTGTCTTTATCTTTCTCACTCACTCAACCTTCTTCATTCCTTAAACTAAGTGATCCTCCATGGATAAGCTACAAAAGTGTCCAGCAAACTACACTCCCCTCAGTCCAATCACTTTCTTGCAGAGAGCTGCAGCTGTTTACGCAAATCGTACCTCTGTGATATATGGCCGAACCCGTTTCACATGGAAGCAGACCTACGAGCGATGTTGTCGCCTTGCCTCATCTCTTCGCTCAATGAATATCGCTAAGAACGATGTGGTGAGTAATAACCTATTTTTCTCCTCTAAGTCATCCTGTTTTAACTTTTTTTCGTTTTGGCCCTTTAGAGACTAAAAGAAATGAACACATCGTTACGTAGTTCATGAGCTACAAGAGCTGTACACATTTGAATGTTTTCTGAGTGTACCATAATCACCCACGACATATCGTCTAGACGTTAGGAGGAAACAAAAACTTTCTAGTAAACCCTTATTCAAGATTTGAGCTTTTAAACTATTGCTGCACTAGTGAAGACCCTAGTTGGACCAAAAGTGAAGACTCAAATTTTCTAGATTAGGTTATTCCATTATAAATCATGCCTAAAACAAATCATATGTTATTCCATAAGACTCAAACTTTCTTGTATTTTCAATTATAACTCCAAGCTTATAGTTTTGGTTGTTTCCATCACTGCAGGTTTCAGTATTGGCACCAAACATTCCTGCACTCTATGAGATGCATTTTGCTGTCCCTATGGCTGGGGCAATCCTCAACACCATCAACTCAAGGCTGGACCCTAAAACTGTTGCCACAATTCTCAAGCACTCAGAAGCACGGATCTTCTTCGTTGACTACCAGTATGTGAATCTAGCAAGTGAAGCTCTTAGGTTACTCTTTGTTGGACCTCATGAGTCATTATCAGCACCCCTTGTTGTTGTCATCGATGACATTGACGCACCAACTGGGGCTCGCCTAGGCGAGCTAGAATATGAACAGTTTATCCGCAATGGAAATCCGGGGTTCATGGGTTGCCCCGTTGAAGATGAATGGGATACAATTGCGCTTAATTACACTTCTGGGACTACTTCTGCACCTAAAGGTGTTGTTTATAGCCACCGAGGAGCGTATTTGAGTACTCTTAGTCTCATCTTACAATGGGAAATGAAAAGTGAGCCAGTGTACTTATGGTCCCTTCCTATGTTTCATTGCAATGGGTGGACTTTCACTTGGGGAATGGCAGCCCGTGGCGGTACAAACGTATGCATACGCAATACGAGCGCAGTAGAAATGTATCAAGCAATCTCTGAACACAAAGTAACGCACATGTGTTGTGCTCCCATAGTATTCAACATTCTCATTGAGGGAATGGGAAAGCCTAACCCTAACAGACGGTTAGGGCTAGCTTCTCCGGTGGAGATACTAGTAGGAGGAGCTCCACCTCCAGCCTCACTATTAGAGAAGATCGAAAGGCTCGGATTTCATGTAACACATGCATATGGCCTCACGGAGGCAACGGGGCCCGCACTTGTATGCGAATGGCAAACGAAATGGGATCGCTTACCACGAGATGATCAAGCAAAACTAAAAGCACGTCAAGGTCTGAGCGTTCTTGCGCTAGCCGATGTCGATGTTAAAGACTTGACTACCATGGCTAGTGTGCCGAGAGACGGGCAGACGGTTGGTGAGATCGTTCTCCAGGGAAGTAGTATCATGAAAGGATACTACAAAGACATGGATGCAACCAACAAGGCCTTCAAAGATGGATGGTTCCTTACAGGAGATGTTGGTGTGATTCATTTAGACGGATACGTGGAAATTAAAGATCGGTCAAAGGACGTGATCATATCTGGAGGGGAAAACATTAGTAGCGTTGAGGTGGAGACGGTATTATACAATCATCCGAGGGTTTTGGAGGCAGCAGTGGTGGCAATGCCGCATCCCTTTTACGGAGAAACACCTTGTGCCTTTGTTGCACTAAACAATGGCGATCAAGTAAGAGAAGGAGATATTATCTCATACTGCAAAACAAATCTTCCTCACTACATGGCCCCTAAAAAGATAGTGTTCTTGAATGAGCTCCCTAAAACTGCAACGGGAAAGATTCAAAAGTTTCAGTTGAGAGCTTTGGCAAAAACATACTCTAGCTCAAACAATAACAATGAGTCCAAGATCAAGAGCCAACGATCACCACGTTATGTTCATGATCAACCTCAAGAACAAGTTCTTGCCATGTCTCGTCTTTAATCTAAGACTTCGTAAATGATATGTCTATACGATTTAATGATTGTATATGTATGTTCATCGTATAAAAATAATATTATTTGCTTAATTAGTTTGTTCAACAAATATCTCTTCTTTTTCTTGAATTTTGAAAGTAGTTCTTGTGCTATGTTCTGAGTCCGGATTTGCCAACCCTCCTTAACGGAGGGTTGTGCAAACCCTCTCTCTTATTGGCTAGAGAGTTAACAGATATTAAACACTACACCCTAAATCCTCCTAAATCCCTATGGTGGGTTGTGCCAACCCTGTCTCTTATTGGCTAGAGAGTTAATAGATGTTAAACACTAAACCAATAAGATAGAGGGTTTGCATAACGGAGGGTTGTCAAATCCGGACTCCTATGTTCTTATTAACTCAACTTATGCTTGAATGACTTCTGGTATACAGAAATTTTATCCCCAGGCTTAAGAAAATAAATAAGTCTCGACAAAGTGATAGGACAATACTCAACACTACTGTAGGGTTAAGAGTAGGGTGAATTTGACTTGTACCCTAATTATGGTATATTTGACTTGTACCCTAATTATGGTATATTTGACTTACATCCCACGGTTTAGGGGTGAGCAGTAAACCGACCAAACCGAAAAACCGAACCGAAACTGTAGTGACTTATTTCTAATACTTCGAACTGCTACTGTAATCTGACCTGCTGCAATACTTCGACCTGTTACAGTAACTTCGAACTACTACAGCTACAGTATTTTGAATAGTAACAGTTATATTAACCTGCATTGCTACAGTAATTCGACCTGCTACAGTACTTCGAACTACTACAGCTACAATACTTTAAATAGTAATAACTACATTAACCCGAACTGCTACAGCAATCCGACCTGCTACAGTATTCCGAACTACTACAGCTACAGTACTTTGAATAGGTACAACTACATTAACCCGAACTGCTACAGTACTCCGACCTGTTGCAATACTTCAACCTGCTACAATACTTCGAATTGATACATCTACAGTACTTCGACCTTGTCAACAAACACGTGGCCATTTATGATGCATTACGGAGCGGTTACAAGGAAGAAGAGTTACTCAAACCGTTACTCGACCATTATGAAGACTCATCAAGTTCGCATATTGTAACTGTGGTGACCTATTTCCAATACTCCGACCTGCTACAGTAACTTCGAACTACTACAACTACAGTACTTTGAATAGTAACAACTTCATTAACTCGAACTGCTACAGTAATTCGACCTGCTGCTACAGTACTCAGAACCACTACAGCTACATTAACCCGAACTGCTACAGTACCTCCGAACTGCTACATTAGTCTAACCTGCTACAATATTTCGAACTACTACAACTACTGTACTTTGAATAATAATTGCTTCAGTAATCCGACCTGCTACAGTACTCGAACTGATACAACTACAGTACTTTGACCTGCTACATTAGCGTATTTACTCGACCTCGTCAACAAACACGTGACGCATTTATGGCGCATTATAGAGCGGTTACAAAGAAGAAGAGTTACTCAAGCCATTACTCGACCATTATGAAGACTCATCAAATTTAGTATCGTAACGTTCCTCATTAAAATAATATTGAAAACGGTCATATTATAAGACCTATAAATAAGACTAGATAGCTACGAATTATAGGGACTGCTCTGAGAACCTCTAGGAGATTATTTTTACATCTCTCTCTCTCTTTGTAATAGCTAGCAAACATCTATAAACATCTCTCTTTTTAAAATCCTCAGAAGAGGTTGTAGTTTTTTTACCCATTCAAGGGTTTTTCCACGCTAAAACTTTGTGTTTATAGCTATTTCATCTACATCATTCTTCATTTTAAGGTGTAAAGAACTATTTTCGATCTCTACGAAAATAAGCTATTACAGTAACGTTTCTCATTAAAATAATAAGGGTCATATTATAAGACCTATAAATAAGACTAGATAGCTACAGATTAGGGGGATTGCTCTGAGAGCCTCTAAGAGATCATTTTCTACATCTCTTACTCTCTCTTTGTAATAGCTAGCAGTCTCAATAAACCTCTCTATCTTTCTAAAATTCTCAGGAGAGGTCGTGGTTTTTAACCCATTCAAGGGTTTTCCACGCTAAATCTAGTGTTGTTTGTTTCCTAACTAAACATACTAGATTTCAAAGGTGTAAAACGCTATCTTCGTGCAATATGAAAATAGGCTATTACATTTGGCGCCGTCTGTGGGAGCGAAGCATTTTGTCATCGTTCTCTGATCCAGCTGATATTTCTTTCTCTCTGAAGAATAACAAGAAATGCATAGCAAACAAAACCTCTCTCTCTCTATTATAATATTCTTATTTGAGACGTGAAAGGAGAGCCACAAAATCTCTCTTTCTCTCTCTCTCTCTCTCTCTCTTCTCTCTCTCATCATTCTCTATGTTTGTTATGGTCCTTAAGTTCTCTCTTCTAGATATCATCATTTCTTTGCAAAATCAAACCCAACCATTAATGTTAGTAGTACTTCAACTCAAACTTTACACAATAATAACGATGAGGTTAGTAGGGATGAAATCCAGGTTGCCATTGCTAAAGCTACTGAGCTTAGAGTACTTCATGCTGCTTTGAAACAAGGAAACATCAATATCAATAACAGCCACTCTGTCTCATCCGATTCTCTGCCAATTTTCAGATCTGCCAAATTTATTTGATCAGATCAGAGAGTCTCCTTCTAATTCACATCAAAAACAAAGCAATCTTCAAACGACCTCAACGATGAGACGTTCAACAACATGATCAACAACAACAGTACTCCTGATCAGCAACAACAATACCATATTGTTCACCAGTTCGCGAATCAAGATCGACAACAACAATGACAGAGAATCAAATGGCTTCATCTCTTCTCATGGGCGCGACAACTTCAGAGCTAAGGAAGTATTCCCATCATCAAATGTCTTCATATGGAAGCCAACAACCATACTCAGGGCGAGCCCGACCTCAACATCTCAATCTCTTCACAAGATTGCTCATACTCAACAAGAATTTCACGACGCCAATGAGCCATTAGAACTTTGTTTTGGTGTCCCAAGCTAACGACGAACAGATGCCAAAGACCAATAACTACTACTACAACTAATATGCCAAGTTCACAACAACAACAACAACTATTACTTCAGTTTCAACAGCAACAGAATCAATAGAGACTAATATGAATCTCAAGCCAAACAACAAAATCACACAGCATTATGAAGGCGCTCGAGGTCGAGGTACTCGAGGCGATTACAACTTAACTTATACTCGGGGCGAGCCCAACTTCAAATTCAGACACAACGCTCGACCAACACATTCAATCATACTCGGGGCGAACCTAACTTTAGATTCAGACACAACGCTCGACCAACACATTCAATCATACTCGGGGCGAGCCTAACTTCAGATTCAGACACAACGCTCGACCAACACAATCAATCATACTTGGGGCCAGTCTAACTTCAGATTCAGACACAACACTCGACCAACACATTCAATCATACTCGGGGCGAGTCCAACTTCAGATTTAGACTTAATGATCGACCTCATCTTTTCAAACAATATCCAACTACATTATGAAGGCGCTCGAGGTTGAGATACTCGAGGCGATGACAAACTTATTATCGAGCCCGATATTTTTAACAACATTATAAAAACGCTCGAGGTCAAGGTACTCGAGGCGATTTCAACTTATTCATACTCATACTTGGGGCGAGCTTGATCAACATCTTACAGGTTGGTTATTGGTTCGTCCAATTCGATCAAATAAAATACATTCTACAAATCTAAAAGCTGCCGCTTGGATACAACCAGCCCAACTCTACATACTATATGTCTCATTACTGAGATCTACATCATAGCTCATTAAATATACTCGCTCTCCGAGGATCGCTTATTGAGGCAATCAATTCGATCTGGCAGAGACGCCATTCAGCTATGCAATATTTAATACATATTCCATCACGGTCGCTTAGCTCGACCTGTAACTGGGATCTACATCATAGCTTATCAAAATATACTCGCTCTTCGAGGGTCGCTTATTGAGTCAATCAATTCAATCAGGCAGAGATGCCATTCAGCTATGCAATATTCAATACATGTCCCATCACGGTCTCTTAGCTCGACCTATAACTGGGATCTACTTCATAGCTCATCAAATATATATGCTCTCCGAGGGTCGCTTATTGAGTCAATCAATTCGATCTGGCAGAGACGTCATTCAGCTATGCAATATTCAATACATGTCCCATCACGGTCACTTAGCTCGACCTATAACCGGGATCTGCTTCATAGCTCATCAAAATATACTCGATCTCCGAGGGTCGCTTATTGAGTCAATTAATGATCTGGCAGAGACGCCATTCAGCTATACAATATTCAATACATGTCCCATCATGGTCGCTCAACTCGACCTGTAACTGAAATTTACAACATAGCTCATCAAAATATACTCGCTCTCCGAGGGTCGCTTATTGAGTCAATCGATTCGATCTGGCAGAGACGCCATTTAGCTATGCAATATTCAATACATGTCCCATCACGGTCGCTCAGCTCGACCTGTAACTGAGATATACTTCATAGCTCTTCAAATAAACTCGCTCTCTGAGGGTCGCTTATTGAGACATTTAATTCGATCTAGAAGAGATGCGCCATTCAGATACACAATATTCAATACATACTAGCATGCATTCTACTATATGCATTCTACTACTACATTATCATACATTATCATCCATTATAATACATTATCATACATTATAATACATTCTCTTACAACAGTTGCTTTAACCATGCAATTTACATATCCAAAAATTAAAGATATGTCTCAACCAGCACCACTCGCTTCTGATGCTTCTCGTGCTATTGGCTGAGACGGGGCGAATGTGGTGACTTATTTCCAATACTCTGAACTGCTACAATACTTCGAACTGCTACAGTTATCCGACCTGCTACAGTACTCTGACCTGTTGCAATACTTCAACCTGCTATAATAACTTCGAACTACTACAACTACAGTACTTTAAATAGTAACATCTACTTTAACCCAAACTGCTATAGTAATCCGACCTGCTATAGTAACTTTGAACTACTACAACTACATTACTTTGAATAGTAACAGCTATATTAACCTGAACTGCTACAGTAATCCGACCAGCTATAGTACTCCGAACCACTACAACACTTTGAATAGTAACAACTACATTAATCCAAGCTGCTACAGTAATTTGACCTGCTACAGTGTTTCGAACTACTACATCTACAGTACTTTGAATAGTAACATATAAATTAACCCGAACTGCTACAGTACTCCGAACTTCTATAGTAATCCGACCTGCTACAGTACCCCCGACCTGTTGCAATACTTCAACCTGCTACAATACTTCGAATCAGTACTTCGACCTCGTCAACAAACGCGTGGCCATTTATTATGACACATTACAGAGCGGTTACAAGGAAGAAGAGTTACTCAAGCCGTTACTCGACCATTATGAAGACTCATCAAGTTCACATATTGTAACGTTCCTCATTTAAATAATAACGCTCATATTATAAGACCTATAAATAAGACTAGATAGCTACAAATTAGGGGGACTGCACTGAGAACCTCTAAGAGATCATTTTCTACATCTCTCACTCTCTTTTTGTAATAGCTAACATAAATCTCTCTCTTTTTCTAAAATCCTCAGGAGAGGTCGTGGTTTTTAACCCATTCAAAAGTTTTCCACACTAAATCTAGTGTTGTTTGTTTCATAACTAAACATACTAGATTTTGAAGGTGTAAAGTACTATCTTCGTGCAATACAAAAATAGGCTATTACAATTATGGCAAGATGTGTTTCATTAGGTGAGATTATAAAATATAAGGAAATTAATGTACATCGTCTTTGTGACAAGATAGGTTATGTGTTGTTGCGCATAAATATAGCTGAAGAGATTCTTCAAGATATGGAAGGATTAGAGCGGGAGTATGAGGGTTTGTTGTCGCTGAGAAGACAAAGTATAAGAGAAACTAGGAAGATGAGGGGAAGGCGTTACGTTCGAGGAGCTGAACGGTCGCGAAGTGGTGCGATGAACAGTCACGTGGGGTCTATAAATAGTTCTGATCTGGGTGACTGTTCACACTTTTCCAACTCAATTTTTTTTTCTCTGGTGCGAATTGCTTTTTCTCATTGTTGGATTTATTGTCTACAATTGCGAAGGAGGAAATTAATGTTTTGATTGCATGAGCCAAGCGAGTAAATGAAAGGGATACGAAACCAGCGCATAAACAAGGTTAGGGATTCTGGTTGTGGTTGTTTGTTTATGTTTTTTTTTGGTTTTTATTGATTGAAGAATGATAAACAAACAAGAGTATGTGTAATGTTGTTGTAGAATAAATTTGATTGAAAGTGAATGGTTTGTAAATAGGAGACAATAAAATAGTGTTAGGGTTTGACAAAGGGATTATGAAATTGGGATGTAGTTGTGACTGTGATTGGTGTGATGGTGGAGAAATGGAGTTGTAAGGGGTTAGAGATGGGTTATGGTATGAGTGGTGTGATAAATGGGTGGAGATGAATGAAGAGAATGACCGGTTGGTGACGCTGTTGTTACGACGCGATTATAGAGAAGTTATTTTTGGAAATGCGAGATTGTCGGGGACTTTGTTTTTTGTTGGGATTTTGGCTAGATTTTTTGCCGGAGAAGGGGAAGTCTCAATTTTTGAATGATGTTTTTTTTGGCGGGAAGCAGGTGAAGTGTCTTCGCGAAGCTGTTAAGTTTCCTAAAATTCGACAAAAAGTAAACCAGATTAACAAGTTATCAATGTTTATTATTAAAATAAAAAGGCATCGAGAACTGAGCATATTTGTTACTAAGTAAGGTAGGAATATGAATTAAATCATATTAATTGTTTCGAGAACTGTAGTATAAAATATAAATGTAAAATGATAGTAGTAGACAGTAAAGTGAATAACGTATTGGAGATAGTAGTAGATATTCATAATCATATCTCGATACCGATATGATTATGAATATATGAACTTAGAACTTATATATGTATCACATATGGTAGATTCTAACTGTGTAAAAAATGTAGAATCTGATGTAAGGGTTCGTTTTAAAATGGCTGAACCTATTCAAAATGATGAGAAAGATATATACGCGAATCTTGAAGACGTAGAGCCCTTGATGATTGATGCGAGGACTTGTGTACAACAATTGGGAGGGAGATATAGGGTGGGGTCGAGTAGTGTAGATCTAGGTAGTGTAGAACAGTTTAGGGTGGTACCTAGTATTGTCGAACTGTCTAACGAGGAGGCCACGAAGACGCATGTGGATCATAATCCCCAAGCTAGTGATCGAGAAAGTAGTGGGGATGGGGAAGAAGATGTGCAGGAGGGTGAGGATGCATATTATTGAGAGGGTCCAGAGACCAAAGAGATATTAAGTTTCAAGAAGAAATACGGTATTCATGGGAATATAAGGTTAGAGGAGTATTAGTTTGAAATGATCGACCAAGAAATACCTTTGAATGGTATTCTGGTGTATCGAGAACAAATAAAGAAGGGATTAAAACTTCCTTTTAGAGCTGACCAAAAGAAATTAATGAATTTTTTACTGTGGCACCGGGGCAGTTCAATCCAAATGTATATAATATGTTTAGGGTTTGTGGGGCAATAAATGGTTGACTTAAGGCCAGGGGGGAGGAGTTGATAACTATCGATGATTTATGTGTGTACTATATGCTCAAGATGAACCCGCATAAATTAGGCTACCGACACTTGGCGAGGTTCCTGAAAAGACCATTGTTCTATGATATGGTGTCAACTGGGGGGCAATACACCGATGAACGCTTACTTGTCTCCAGAAATTATGAGTTCGACAAGAAAGACCCTGAAGAACCCCTAAAGAAAAAGACTTTTCACTTAGGTCCGTGGTTAGGTAATTGTAATTGTTGATGTTTGAAGTGTGTGAATGGGATGTGAAGTGTTTCTAACTGTTTATGTTGTTTGTAGCGTTGAAAGAGGTCGACAGGAAGTCACAAGTAAAAGAAGAGTTGCACAAGGTGAGGAAAGATTTCTTTGGTAGGATTGATAATCTGGTCATCGTCCAAAAACTCGTGAGCATGCTATTCCAAGAAGCTGGTTTAAAGAGGTCGAGGGCTAAAGGTTCTGAAGTGCCTGCTATCAGCGGAAAAATGTTGGTGAAGAACAAGAGAGCCGCAGATGCTAACTTTCCAATGGAAAATCCTTCTTTGGCTGGGTACAACACGGATACAAAGATAGATGCTATGCTTGGAGAGTTTTTGGGAAGGAATAAAAAGAAGAGGGCGCGAGCTCTAATGTTCCTCTGCTGCTTCCTCATAAGAGAACTACTCGACAGTCGACAATAGAGGGGGTGGATGCTACCGCGAAACCAGCTGCTGTGGTGGGTGGGTATCCTCCATGAGGCTCGAGCAGTATACTCCCCTAGAAGAGTGTTGGTGGGGGGACGTCGAAGAAGAAATTTGTCAAAGAGTCTGAGATAGAAATTCAAAATACTATGAATTCCTTTACGTCTGGGACGAATGAGCTGAAGACGGAGCTGGAGGATTGTTTGGTGGGGATTGAAAGTTTGAATACGTTTTTCAGCGAGGGTCAGAGGAATTTGTCGTAGGTAAGAAATTGTAATGCTTTGGTTCGATTGAAAAATTTGGTAGGTCACTCGAATACTCATCATATGACTTTGATGCAGATTAAGAAGTTGGTGACTGAAGCCATGGGTCGCGTTGTGGGCAGCAGTGAGTTGGCAAATCAGATTGTTGCCTATAAAAATATAGAGAATGATTTGATCACGGAGAAGGCTGAGTTGAATACAACGCTGAATAGGTACAAGTTGGATGCAATAAAGGCGAGGGAAGCTGCGTTGTCTGAAGCAAAGAAAGTATCAGAGAAAGATAAGAAGGAGGTTTTGGCATTACAGAAAACCAACTTTGAAAAAGATGTAAGGGAGCAACTTGTCGATGTACGGAAAGTAATGGAGCTATAACATGGCAAAATTCTCGATGAGGTAAGGGCTCAGATGAACGCTGAGAAACTAGAAAAATGTAGGGAAGTGAGGGCATTTTTTTGAGGACAGTATAAGGAGTTGGAAGAAAGGAAAAATTCTACAAGGGAGTTGTGGTCGATTATAAGCCGACGTCTTAAAAGACCCGCAAGCGCACGGTGTACCGTTGGGTACAAAGGAAAGCGGGGTCGTATCCCAAAAGACTTATGGTGCGAATTATACTTCGAGCTACTAGTTTTATCCAATAACAACGAGTTTGTGTAGGTTTTGAAATAAAAAGAAGAACGAAACAAATTACAAGATAAATTGGAGTGAAAACCAAGGCATCGATTCTACTCTACCCTTTGTGACTATTTAGATAACATAAATAATTAAAGTAAATTATGAGTTCCCGTATCGCATATCCTTGGTCGGGCATATGCAATACATCAAAAGATACAAGAGATTTAGTAATTGAGAACTACCCATAAACCAACTTACTCAACCATGGTCCGGTTGATAAGTATGGATTATGTTCTTTTCTCTATGTTCATAACCTATCTTGTTATGGTCCAACAAGATGGTTACATAGATTTATTATTCCTCCTAATCCTAGCTATGGTCAAGCACAGGATGAAGAAATACGAATATGCAATATTCCAGGATAAAGAGAAAGTAATTACTCTAACTAAGCTACACAATCTACACTAATGCTACATTGGGTGGAGCTTCCTCTAGCCTTGGCTAAGAAGATTAGCTACTCATCCCTTTGATCATTGCCATACTACTATTACTATGATAAAAGTAAAAAGACAAGAACAAGAGAAGAACAATAACTTTATTGCTTATTAAACTTTGATTTACACTCTCCAAGATGATCCATCATGGGTAGGATTCCCCTCCTATTTATAGAGTATAGGAAGGGTTACTAAAAATCACCATCAATATAAAATCCCCTAAACAATGCCTAAAATCATGCATTACAACTCATGAGAATAATATATATATCTAATTCTCTTCAATGGGCTTCCATGTATGGGTCCTTGGTTGACAACTTCAAATGAGAATCATTGTTGGAGCGCATCACCCTTGTTCTTCGTTAAAAGCCAAAAAATTGTACGACTTATTTATCATGTGACCGATTTCTGTAAATACAAACAAAAGCACTATTAGTGTCACATTTATTTAATAAATGACTAGGTAGATATAACTTTAAGAGTTGTACACGTAAATATTACGTGTCTATCAAGTTGCAAAATCTGGTAGTACTATTTTTGATGATAGTTCGAAAGACGATGTACCCCAGACTCCCAATGTATATGGTGAAACTAAAGTTGTCAAAGATGATACGATGATGGAGGCTGAAGGTACTCATTCTGGGGAAGTAGCATCTGGGTAGTTACCCGAAGGTGCCTTAAATGTGAATGAAGAAAAATATCCATCTGAAATGTTAAATCTTGTGTAATCCCTGCTATGTTGGTAAAGTATGTAAATATGGTCAGTGAGACCAAAACTATTTAGTTTGTAGTGTGCGATGAATATTTGTGTTGCGATTTATTTATTTATTTTTTATTTAAAATTTTTTGTGCATGTGTTTTGTAAATAATTCTAACTAGTAGAATCGATAGAGTGATATCATCGAGTGTGTCGATAGAATGTGGTATATAAGTAAGGAACGCTTGTGTGTGTGATTTGTGAAAGATGACCAAGAAATGGCAAAGTAATAAAATTGAGGACCAGATGTTTATCCTTAGATGGGTATCTAGATTGGGATTTGAGAAGAACAAGAACTCTGTTAAAGGTTGTTCGATAAGTATAGTGCACGAAGTAGAATATCCTGTAGTTGGATATTATTCGCGTAAAATTGAATGGTAGGCTTTAAGTGTACTTGTTAAGTAGTGACCAAGAACAAATCAAGATAGGAAGGATTTTGTTTGTCTCATGCATACTTGACAAGTAAAGATCGAGATCAAATCAAAATAGTAAGGATATCGTTTGTCTGATGTATACTTAACAAGTATAGATCGAGATCAAATCGAAATAGTAAGGATATCGTTTGTCTGATGTATACTTGACAAGTATAGATCGAGATCAAATCAAAATAGTAAGGATATCATTTATCTGATGTATACTTGACAAGTATAGATCAGGATCAAATCAAAATAGTAAGGATATCGTTTGTCTGATATATCTTGACAAGTATAGATCAAGATCAAATCAAAATAGTGAGGATATCATTTGTCTGATTTATACTTGACAAGTATAGATTGAGATCAAATCAAATAGTGAGGATATCGTTTGTCTGATGTATACTTGACAAGTATAGATCAAGATCAAATTGAAATAGTAAGGAGTAAATTGATGAACAAAATTTGTTTAAATGAATCGATGGAAATGGTTATAGCATTTCATCTGTAAAATAGTTTTAGTTAAACAATGTTCAATGGATATTTGAGCGGTATTTCGTCTTCAGTCATTAGCTAATAAGTTCCACTATCAGTTTTGTTGCTGACAATGTATGGCCTTTCCCAATTTTTTGACAATTATCTAAAAATTTTAGGCCTAGTATTATCTTGGATTTATCGTAGGACAAGTTCTATAATACCAAATTTACGTTTTCAAACTTTTTTGTTGTATGTTTTTTTCAATGTATCATGGTAACGTCCCAAATTCGCAATGGCCTTGTCTCAGGTTTCCTCTATCCAATTGAGGTTGCAAAGGAGACCGAGTTCATTGTCTTCATCTGAGATTTTCTGTTGGGTAATTTGGAGATCGAGGTCTGAAGGTATGACTGCTTCAGTACCAAAAGCCATCATGAATTGAGTGTAACCTGTAGAAACTTGAGGAGTGGTTCGGTAGGCCCAGAGAACACTAAGCAATTCATCCACCCATCGCCCCTTCTTATCGTCGAGATGTTTGCGTAACCCTGATTTGATGTTTTTGTTAATGGCTCCAGCTTGTCTGTTGCCTTGAGGATAATATGGTGTAGATGTTGTGAGCTAGATTTTATATTTATGGAGGAAAGAAAGTACTTTAGCACTGATGAACTGTTTGCCATTATCAGAGCGTATCATATGCGGATAGCCAAACCTGGTGATGATGTGTTCCTAAAGGAACTTGACGACTTCATTTTCATCAGTATGGCAAAGAGAAACTGCTTCAACCTATTTGGTAAAGTAATCAGTGGCGACTAGGATGAACCTTCAGTTCCAGATGCTGGATGGAAATGTCCAATGATCTCAATTCCCCATCGTTTGAAAGGCCAGAAGACATTGCTAACATGCAAGTCTAAGGCTGGACTCTTGATGTCTTAGGCATGGATTTGGCATTTGTAGCATTTTCATAGAAAGTCTTCGCAGTCCTGTCTCATCTTGGGCCAGTATAATCCTTATGTGAAAGCGCGTTGAGCTAATGATCTTCCTGAAATATGTGCGCCACAGATACCTTCGTGAAGCTCTCTAATTTTGATAAGTGGTCCCCCTCCTATGATTCGATATAAGATGTGGTCTTGGACGGTGAATCTGGGGTACTTGGACAAAAGTGATCGAGATTCTTCTTTGTTACTGGGGAGGATGTTGGAGTTAAGGTACACATAGAATGGTATTCTCCAGTCTTCAGGATCTTCATCTTCAGTAATTGTGATCTGGAGTGTTGACAGTATATCGAGGTTAGATTGCTCGATGATTTCAATTTCTAAAGATCTTTTTTCACTATCTCCCAGCATGGCAGCGATGTAAGTTAACGCATCAGTATGTCGATTTTCTTGTCGAGGTAAGTAAGAAATTATTGCATGTTTGAATTTTTGTATCTTTTCTTCGACCAGAGCTGCGTAATCAACTATTTTTCCCATTGCTTTGAAAGTTTTGTTGTAATGATTTTCCACGAGTAAAGAGTCAACGTATACTGCTAATTCTTTAGCTCTGAGAGTAAGTGCGAGATCTAGACCGTGCAAGATTCCTTCATATTCGGTCTTATTATTGGTAGCATAAATGTTTAGCTTGATAGCTTTCTTAATTCGATGATTAGAAGGCGTAACGAGGACGATGCCAATCCCGGATCCTTGTGGTCCTGCTGACCCATCTGTAAAAAGTTGCCAACCTGAGCTTTTGGACCATGCGTCTGGTTCTGCTATAGAGTCATCTGTGAAGATTTTTTTGAGTTCTTCCCAATCGGGGTCCTCGACGGGAAAGTCTGCCAAAAAGTCGGCCACTGCTTGTCCCTTGATTGATATTTGGGGTTCGAAGGAAATATCGTATTCTCCAAGAAAAATAGACCATTGCTGGATTCTTTGAGATTTTTTCTTTTTTGGAGAGTACTTGTTTGAGGGGGTACTTGGTGATGACTTTGATGGGATGAGCTTGAAAGTAGGGACACAGTTTTTGAGAACTGTAGACCAAGGCGAGTAGTTATTTTTCTGTTGTTGTATATATTTTTTTAGCAGGCATAAGTGTTTTGCTGATGAAGTAGATTAGTTTTTCTACTCGCTATCTTCTCAAATAAGGACAGAACTGATTGAATCTTTAGTTGTGGATAAGTACATTGTAAGTGATTCGCCATTAATTGGAGTACTCATTATAGGAGGATATCCCAAGTATCGTTTAAGATCTTGGAAAGCCATTTCACAGTCAGGAGTCCAAATGACCTCCTTTTGCTGTTTGTTTGAAAGAGGAGTAGGGTTGCCACGAAGAAGAAGGTAAAAGAGTTTGCATCGATCAGATGGCTTTGAGATGAATTGGTGAAGAGCGGCTATCTTACCTACGAATTTTTGAATATATTTTTTTGTTCTAGGAGATGGCATCGCGATGAGTGCTTTGATTTGTGTTGGATCAATTTCTATCTCTCTTTTGCTGACCAGATATCCCAGGAATTTATAGGGATGACAATTTGCCCCGCCCCACCGGGGATCCGCCCCGCCCCGCCCCATTTGGAGAGGATTTGGGATGACTATATTGGATATTGGGACGGGTCTGGGATGAGTTTGGTTAAATCCGTTGGGGATTGGGGCGGATTTGGGACTGAGCTTGGTTAAATCCGTTATCCGCCCCGCCCCATATAACTTTACAATTATTATATATTAAGATTAATAACCTTAACAACTCTCAACTCTCACTCTCACTCTCACTCTCAGCAACTCTCAAAGTCTCAAACCTAAAAACCCAATCATCATCAATCCTAACCAATGTCTTCAAATCCATAAATGCCTCATTATCCCAAAACACAAAACTATTGAATTTCGATTCGGACGACCTGAAAAACCTTCGGAGAGACATTAATACACGATTGGCGACATCTTCGATGTCGATTGCGAACTCGACCCTCTCATCGGAGGATGGTTTAGTGGATTTTCTGGAATTTCTGCTACGAATGCCACAGAGAGATGAAGAGATAGTGATAATTGGGGGATTTGGATTTCTAGGGTTTTGAAGAAATTGGGGAAGAGGGAAGAGCTGCTTAAGATGTTGGAGGCGAGGGAGGTCAAGCTTTCCTAGTATATCTCTACATATCTCTTGGTCAAGAAAATAGGGTGATACATTAATTTATGGAATTTGATGTTTTTGATTGTAACTTATTATTCTCAAAACTACTGGTTTATACTTAGAACTTGGAACACCTATCTTTTCTTGGTCACAGAATGCCACTGAGGTGGTTAACCATATGATGCTTGTCTGATTGAATTTTTTTGGTCTGCAACCAGGATTATTTTGATGTAATACAACATCCAAGATTGAAGATTCTAATGGACTTTGGCACGATATGCAATAATCTTGAACATTGTAACAAATACATGAACTCAGAGGATGTATTTAATGATGTTCAATATATTCGGGGAAATTGTTATAAGTATTTAATGATGTTCAAACATTGTAACAAATACATGAAAAGTTTTGTACATAACTCTTCTTCTTTTCTTCTTTCTGCTTTATGAATTCTGCTTTCTGAATGTTTTTATGCATCCTGTTTTTTTTTATAAAAATAGTTAAATGAAGCGGGTCTAGGATTAGGGTTTGTAAAGCGGGGCGGATTTGGGGAATCCCCCTATAACTTAAACGGGGATCGGGGCGGGGATGGGGGGTTGAAACCTAAACGGGGATGGGGATGGGATTAGCTCCCCCGCCCCAAATTTGCCCCATTGCCATCCCTAGGAATTTACCAGATGCGACTACGAATTGACATTTCTCTGGGTTAAGTTTCATTTGGTACTTGCGAAGGATATCAAAAATGCTTTAAAGGTTATTGGAGTGGTATTTTTGTTTCAAGCTTTTGCAGATCATATCATCGATATAGACTTCCATAATTGTGCCGAGATGATCTTTAAACATTTTAGTCACAAGTTTCTGATAAGTAGCGTCTGTATTCTTTAAACCGAAAGGCATGACCGTGTAACAGTAGAGACCCCTGTCGGTGATGAAGGTTGTTTTTTCCTGATCTTCTTCGGCGAGTGGAACCTGGCTATAACCAGAGGCTGCATCCATCATAGAAAGAAGTTCGTGCCCTGCGACTGAGTCGAGAAGTTGCAGAATTAGTGGTAGCAAAAAACTGCCTTTGGGTGTGAATTTGTTGGGTTCTATGAAGTCAACACAAACCCTGATTTTACCATTTTTCTTTAGTACCGCTACGATATTAGAAACCCACTTCGGATTTCTAGCTTCCCGAATAAATCATACCCGAAGGAGTTTATCAATTTCTTCATTTACTGTATCGCAGAGTCGGGGAGCTAGATTTTGTCATTTTGAATGATAGCTTTACTGTCTGGAAGGAAGTTGAGTCGGTGGTAAGCGATTAAAGGATCGATGCCAGGCATTTCTTGGTGAGTCCAGGCAAAGATGTCGATGTTATTCTTAAGTAGATGTATCATGGCCTCCTTTTTATCGGTTGATAATTGGGAGCCGAGGAAGGTTGTGTATCCCGGGCCATCAAGTTCAACAGATTCAACCAACTCGGTATCATGTTGTTTGAATGTGGGCGATTCATCTTACTGTACTTGCTATACTTTGTGAAGTTTGATTGTATGAGGGTTAGTTATGGTATTTTCACACATTCGTGCAACTGCTTGGTTGCCTTTGATTTCATATATTCTGTGATATGTTGGAAAATACAGTGCTAGATGATAAGTAGAAGGCACTGCTTTGATTGAATGTAATCAACTGCGTCTCAAAATTTCCAAATATTTAGATTTTACATCGATGACAAGATATTTTACGAATGTAGTTTCTGAACCGGCCTGAAATGACAGAGTGATCTCTCCTATGGCTGATTCTTTTGAGCCATTGAATCCCGTGATTATTGTTGTCGAAGCTTTTACCGAATTTCTAAGGCCTAGGACTTCAATTGCTCTTCTGAATAATACATATGTTGCACTTCCGGTATCGATTAGAAGCGTATGTAGGTAGTCCTGTCCGACTTTGAGCATAATAACGAGATGGTCATCATGAGGGTATTTAACGTGGCAGTGTCACAGTCTTCGAAGGTGATTTGGTAAGGACGTTTTGATTTGCTTGCGCTTGGAAGAAGTTTTGCTGATTTGTCTGAGGTGGTCATTTTATAGCAAGACGTAATCCGATCGTTTTGCTTTCTGTTCTTTTCTTTCTCAATCTCGATCATATAAATGTGGTGAGCTTTCCCCTGGACCTGATTGTGCTCCACTTCTTAATTTTTTGCTTCATCTTCGAGATACTTTTGGATATCGATGACATAATTGTGGAGTCTTCCAGCTAATAGGATACGATAAAAGATTCATATGAGGGAGTAGAAGTTGTCAGTCTCATGACTACGCACATTGTGGTACTAACATAGTGGTCTGTTGGGAAGATCATGAATAGTTTGAGGTGCGCGATAACACTAATCTCCCTTTGTTGTCGGCAAGATAGCGGAGATAGAGTTATTATCATTAGAGGTAGAACTGGGACATGTCTGTCGGGTTTGCTGTCCCTTCTTCTATTATTGTTGATGTTTCTGTTATGTTGCTTGGATGCTTTAGTAGTGACTGCTCGTTGGGACGGGGTCGAAGATGTTTTTCGAGAATGGATGACATATGAGCTCTTCATCTTATCTTTCTTTGATCGCTCTAGTTCGATGTAATTATTAACTACATCAATCATTTCTGTGTTTGTTCGTGGCTTGTGCAGAGTAAGCTCTTCTAAAATTTTTGAGTTAATGTGTAGGGCGGAGGTGAATGCTGGAACTACAATTTTGGGGTCTGAGTTTCCGATTTTTCTTGTTTCCTGTAAGAGACATTTGTCAAAGCTTGCCAAGGTCTGTTTTGTGGCTTGTTCGAAGTAAAACAAGGAATCAACAGTAATTTCTTACTCTCTAGCATGAGCGTAATTAGATTCTAAAAGATGCTGCAACTGGCTGAACGTGGTGATAGAGGCTTCTTGGATAGTGTGGAACCACCGAAGCGGTTCTTCCTTTAGGCTCATATTGAATAGCCTATGCAGCATGTGGGTGAGTTTTAAATATAACCTAACCGCAGCCTTGAAGTGTCGAACATGGGTAAGCGGGTCAGTCAGGCCTGCATATTAAATAAATTTGGGCATATTGAAAATTTCTAGGATGGGCATATTTTTGAGATAAGGGGAGATGGGGTTTGTCTCGATTCTATCAAACGCAGATCTTTGGCCTGGGATGCCAGAGTTTATGGCCTGGATCCTGTTGTTGAGGTCGTCCAAGGTGACGAATTGTTGTGGGGGAAATGGTAAGGCTGTAACCTGAGGAATAAAATCTCCCTGTCCTTCTGGTCCCAATTGATCCCTGATTGGTCTTCTTTCAGTCGGGGGTGTTTGATGACGCGTGCGTTGACTTCCTTGAGTTGTCGATGTTGATGTTAGACCAAAATTTCGAGAGGCTCTATTTGGATTCCCAGATCTAGATTGAGAAGTCTGTTGCTCGCCTTCCCTTGGTGTATCATCATGTTGAATTGCTCTTGATCGATGCTCGCTCTGGGCGAGTGGTGGTGATGTCTGGCGGCCAGTGAGGCGATCTTGCATCCTCCTCAGTCTCTCCATCTCTTTCTGATATGTTTGACTTTGTTGATCTAAGACTTTCCTTCGTTCGTCTTTCTCCGTTTGAAGAGCTTGAGCGTAGACACGCTAGTCTTCCAGTCTTTAGGCTTTTTCTGCAGCCATTTGTTTCTAAAGCTCGAGTACTGCACTATGTAGATTAATAGCTCCTGGTATTTCTTGATCTCTTACGATACTGGAATGGCGTCTCAGGTTCATGTTTGTCATCGGATGGTGTTTAGATCAGGAATGGTAAAAAAAAGTGTGGTATTTCCCACATACAATACTAATTATAGTGACATGTTTTATGGAAGGAGAATCTTTGCCAATACTTATTTGTAAAGAGACTGCAATAAGATTAGATATACAAGATTTTACGTAGAAAACTTAGTAAAAGCTGAGAAAAACCACGACCTCGAGGAGGATTTTGATGTAAAATCCAGTATATTGCTAGTTATTACAGAATTTTGGAGTGATAGTAGGGTTAAGAAGTAATAAATGGTAAAGTTTAAGGATTTTTGGTCCTGAATAATCTATTTTCTTCCTGTATTTATAGTAGATACAAGAAATTTTACAAAAAGAAACAGTCTTCTATTCGTAGTGTAGTGGGCGAACTTTGCGGATCTCTAAGAGCTCTTTTTTGGCCAGGCACAACGACTAATTTTGGTAGATTGAGGAATTGATCTCGAATGTTGACCTTCGATCATGTATGGTTGTCTTCGACTATGCTTTGTTGGCTTATTCTTGTCGAATTTGGATAATATGCTACTAATATTACCCTCCTTCGAAATTGGAAAAACTCGAGATGGATCACTTTTCTCCCAAATTGGGGATCCTAAGTCCTTTATTGTATTAACTGAGGGAGGTGGTCGACCTCTCTGCTTAGGCTGAGATGGTGGGCCGTAAATGGGCAAAGGTTCTGGTAAGCTTCATAAAGGTTTTCCTTCAAGTGTCCAATTGATCATGCACAACTAATAATCAATAAAATTCAGCATCCGGTGCAGTATACAATCAATCAAACCTAGACTCTAGCACATCATCATTTTTTAAAAGTAATAATTAGGTCTCCCCTATATTTTTCTATGTTCAAAATGGGTAGGATGGCAAAAGGCTTTTGTTCCTATACCCCCCTGCGTCACTATGCTAGTACCAGCTTAAAATAGATGTCCAGTCCTCATGCCCAAGCGAGTTGCCTTACCGTACGTCAGCACTCAGAATGGTGACATCGCAAACCTAGAACCAGTATTTTATGGCGCTATGCTGGGGCCGTATCGTATGAACCCGTGTTTGTACCCTGATCCGGTACACCTATCTGTTGGGTGATGAAATCCCGCGGGAATCTTGCTACTATTTTTTATTAACAATTATTTTGAGGTCTGGGACGTTCAATTTTCGTGTGATACGAATTTCTTTGAATCCCTAATGGGTGGTCCCACTTGTTAGAGAGCTTTTTAGGTGATAAAATCCCGCAAGTCTCTAACAGTTTTTACCTTTACTAATATTGGAATGAAAAAGTATATTAAAGACAACAATAAGTCAATCCAACTACAACAATTTTTTATTAGAGCAACGTGTATTTGCACAATCTACACGACTTTATATGTCCTAGTACCAGGGCGTAGCGGATATCTACCCCTTCTAGATGTCCTAGTGTAGTTGTGGCCGCTCCTTCACTTAGGGGGCGAAAGAAGGAAGTGCCCCTTCACTTAGGGGGCACAAGAAAGATTTTACAAGAAATTTCCCCTGCTTTAAGTTTTTCATATTTCTGCCTTCAACACTTTCCGTTCTTTTGTATCCCTTATTGGTGCCCAAAATTCTCAGTATAATCGGCTTGTGTTTGATCGACAATGAAGAGTAATAATCAAGATTAGCAAAAAAGGTCTTTAAGATTTTTTTTCCACAATTTACTCACAAAAGCAACTCGTGCTTAAGCGCGTTAAAATTTTTGTGGTCGGTAAGAGGCTTGTAAAGAAAAACTAAAGCTCATACTCAAGTTCGTGCTCGTAACAAAAATAACTCGTGCTCAAGTTCGAATTAAGGCCCACAAAACAGTTCGTGATATTCAGGTCGTACTCAACATAAGAAACTCGTACTTAAGTTATACATTACAGAAATAGTTCATGCTTGAGTGGGAAAACAAAGCTCATGTTTGAATTAAGCGGCCCACAAAACAATATTTAGTACTGAAGTTATAAAAACAGTTCGTGGGAAACCAAATAAGTTCGAATTGAGGTCCACAAAACAGTTCGTTAAAAACTGAAGCTCGTGCTTAAGTTATAACAACCAAAGTGGGCACATGCAAAAGAATAGATTAAACACGTCAAATTTCAATGCAAGTTGGTGAGTTCGAATAAGTCTATCCCGAAATTGAAAATAATGGATATCAAATGATGCTGTTGAAATACTCAATCTTAAATTAAGTTTCAGACGTAAGAAAACATAAAATCACTCACACCTCATGCATTAAGTATCAAACAACTGTTATTGTTTATACTCGTGTGCTCGTACATCTGAAGCCAAGAAAAGTAAGGAGAACAAAGTTGAGAAAGAAAAAATAATAAAAAAAATCGGCTTAAAAATAACAACTCAAAATAAAATAAAATGCACCTTGGTCCCTGACAACGACGCGAAACACTTGATCGATTATAAACCGATGTCTTAAAAGACCCACAAGGGCACGGTGTACCGTTAAGTACAAGGGTAGGTGAGGCCCTATCCCAAGAGACTTGTGGTGTGAATTATACTTCGAGCTACTAGTTTTATCTAATAACAATGAATTTGTGTAGGTTGTTTTCAAGTAAAGAAAATAAAATGCTAGAAAAATATGAGTTTTATGAGTCAGAGTGAGAACCAATGCTTAGATTCCACTCCACCCTATATAATCGTGAGGTAGCATAAATAAATAAATAAAGTAAATTTCGAGTTCCCGTATCGCATATCATTGGTTGGGTATATGAAATACATCAAAAGATAAAAGAGATTTATGATTGGGAACTACCCATAAACCACCTTATTCAACCATGGTCCGGTTGATAAGGGCGGGTTATGTCCTATTCTCAATGCTCTAACCCATCTTGTAATGGTCAAACAAGATTGTTTCCTTAGATTCTTTACTCCCTCGAATCCAAGTTATGGTCAAGCTAGGATCGTAGGAAGAAGAATATGCATTAAAACGAAAGAGGAGAAAGTAACTACTCTAGTTATACAATGCTATTATATACTAAGGCTATATTGGGTAGAGCTTCTTCTAGCCTTGGCTAAGAAGATTAACTACTCATCCCTTTGATCATTGCCATATTACTTGCTTAAAGGAAAATGACAAGGGAAAGAGATAAAGAAGAATCTTTATTGCTATAAACTTTGATATTACACTCTCCAAGATGATCTCTCATGGGTGGGATTCCCTTCCTATTTATAGAGTATAGGAAGGGTTACAAAATATCACCATTAATGTAAAATCCCCTAAACAATGTCTAAAATCATGCATAGATATTACAACTCATGAGAATAATATCTACATTTAATTCTCTTCAATGGGCTTCTATAGGTCTTTAGTTGACAACTTCAAATGAGAATTAATTTTGGAGTGCATCACCCTTATTCTTTGTTGAAAATCAAAAAAATTTATGACTTGTTTATCATGTAACCGATTTCTGTTAATTCAAACAAATGTACTATTAGTGTCACATTTATTTAATAAATGGCTAGGTAGATATAAATTTAGGAGTTGTATACGTAAATATTACGTGTCTATCAAGTTTGTTCGATACGATAACGAATCATCAATGCTTTCCCCAAGCAACTAATAACTGGGAGGGATCCCAGTGTTGCCTTTTTGTGTACATTTATATGTACCGTGCAGGTGTCGAGGAGATCTCTACAACTCATGAAGTTGGGTCCCTAACATCGTCATAGTATTATGTGGGTTACAATTCATCATTTATCGATAGATAATTTAAACCCACTGGAGATGTATTTGTTACGAGGAAGATTGTCACTTTAATGAGACGATAGTTCCCAATATTTGGGGAAGATATGATAGATAATGCTTTAGATGGTCCCACGAAATCTTAGGATACACCATCGTTGTCTCATCTAGATCCCTTTACATAAGATAAGTAACAATGAGGTTCAACAGATTATACACTTGCAACATATCGCAAATAAATTTCCAGACACATTCATAGACGCTGCTGAAGTACCGTAGATACATGTACTTGCAAGTAATGCACTTACACAGCTAAACATTCCAGGGGAATTAGTATGCATCTCGCAAATGAATCTAAAGCTCACGCTTAGTGTGGAGTACAATTGTAAGAAAGTATTTTGAGTTGGGGAGCGGTAGAATAAGGAAAAAATATGGCTAATGGTATAGCCGGTTTATCGAGGATGAAACCAACCAAGGCATAGTAGTTATGGGACCAGTTGATGCATTACGAGATAAGCTCGGGTGGCACATATGTATGATAATAAAGAGATCTCAATCTAGTAATAACACAATGTAGGACCGTTCAATAGTAATTTACTAATAAGGTATTCACATTCGCCCTGTGTTCGCCATTGAGGATGAGGATTCAGAATCACTTATTGTAAATGACTGTGTGTTGTTGTACATTGGACAAAGTGGATGTTTGGAATCTAGCTAGGTAGAGCTCAGCTTGCTAGCATAATATAAAGTGATGTCATAGAGCCTGTCGGTTATAAATGGGAATTAGTACGGAAACACAATGAACTCAGAGATATCATTAGATCAAGGCAAGACTAGTTACCCAAGATCTCTTTCAAAAATCTGATATCATTTTTGATGAGACCTATTCTCTGGTTATGGATTCTATAACGTTCTGGTACTTGATTTGTCTATCAGTAGTTAAGGACAAGCTAGATATGCGTCTTATGTGGTTATCGTATATTTATATAGGAAACTAGATACATTTATCTACATGAAGCTACACGAGAAGTATAAGCTTCTGGATGCAATTAAGCCCAGTACATACGTAATAAAATTGGATAAGTCACTGTTGACTTAAAGTAATCAGGGCTTATGGGGGACACAGTAAGCTGACTGATATTTGACAATCGAAGACTTTCCAAATAGTCTTATATGGCCATGTATTTTCATTAAGAATACAAATATTGACTTAGTCATCATAATAGTGTACTAGATGATTTGGATATTATTAGAACTCCAGGGGAGATCACAAGAGCCGTCAAATACCTTGGGAAGGAATTTAAAATAAAAGACCTTGGGGAAACCAAGTATTGTGGCGATTTTCATATCGAACATCTTGGTAGTGGCATACTCATAAACCAATCGACATAAACTGAGAGATTTATATATCCAAATGGTTTGGTATGGATGCAACACACGCTGCTAATTAGTTGCTTATGGTCGTTCGTCACTTGGATGTGGATAAGGATATCTTTCCCCTTCCTGATGAGAGGGAGGAACTCCTAGGGCCAAGGCGTCTTATCTAGAAACTATTGTTGGTTTTCAATACTTAGTCGACTAGAACCGATATTTCATTCGTTGTGAACTGGTTGGCTTGCAATAATTCTGCTCTTACCCATAGGCAATGGAATGAGATCAAGCACATTATGAGGTATCTGATAGACACGAAAGACTGGGGTCTGTTCTACTAAAAAAATGGTAAACATAAAATTATAGGGGACGCTGATGTAGGATATATACTTGTCAGACCTACATAGAGGCCATTGTTAGGTGGACTATGTGTTTATATATGAGATTTAACAAATTCTTGGAGATCGATGAAGCCAACGATGGCTGCTATATCTTTAAACCACGTGGAAATTTTTGCACTTTATGAAGTTGGCAGAGAATGCTTTTGGTTATGCTCCATGTTGCATCACATCAACTGAAGTTGTAGTATAAGTTCTATCTAAGATAAACCAATGACTCTTTATGAAGGCAGGGGCGCGGCTTGTGCACCATTCAAGTCAAAGACGGATTTATCAAAAACGACAGAACAAAACACATTTCACCGAAGACCTTTTTCACTCATGAATTATAGAAGGCGAATGAGATTGACGTTATTCAAACCCATTCAGAAGACAACTTAACAAGAACTACGAAGACTCTTGCAACATCTACGTTTAAGAAGATGGTACACAGAATCGGCATGTGAAAGTTTATGCTCATTAATATCTCAGGGAGATACATCTCGAGGAGATATATATCGGGGGAGAACCACGTCAGGAGGAGTAATCCCATCCTGATGTGGACATATGTGTGTTGCACTCATTTTCCTAATAGTACAGTTTTTGGTCCCTGGGTTTTGTTTTTACTGACTAGAGGTTTTGATAAGGCAGCGTATACGCGTCCACAACACATACAATGCATAGGGTTGTACTCACCAATACAATTCCTATTTCCCCAGGATGTCTAGCATCTGGTTTTGGAGGTGGGAGTAGATGCCCTAACATTGATAGACGCCGTGTAATATTTTTTGACTCACTCGAGAATTCGTGGTCTCGAGTATCCATGTTTATTCTATGATCATCCATTCTATCAACAATCTATAGTTAAACAACCGGGGCGGAGCACTTGTAGACATACGCCATAATATTTTCTCGTCTTAAAGTACATAACATTTTTGATTTAGGTATTGGAAGAATCTTGAATTTCTCATCCACAAAAACTAGAAATATAATATTTTTGGCATAGTACTGAGGTAGAAACATCAAATGCACCATTAAAGTCACACAACAAGTAGGTCGGGCGTGCCGACATTTTGTACCAAAAAACAATGGGCTATAATAGGGAGTACTTTTGAGGAGTTTCAACCCAACTTTGATGTTGTGGATGTAACAGACTCCCTACAAAAAGGAGCCACATCATAAAATTTACTACCTAAACCACTTAAAACTGGTTATGTTTAAAAATAAAAGCCAAAAAGTAACATTTTTTTAACTTTAAACCTTTAAAGTAATTTTACACGTAATATAAGAGTCCTACGTGGCTTTGTTATTAAATCTCACAAATTTTCTATTTTGGGTGCAGGATACGATGCCTTCAGGACAGTAGACTCTGAAGAGGTAGAGGAGGCTGCAGTGATTAGAGGCATGGAGGCTGCTCTAGGGAGGGGTTTGGAGAGAGTGATGGTCCTCATAGATTGCCGCTGTTTGGTTAGTGCGTTCGAGTCCGGTTCTACTGACCTTTCTTGGGGAGCCCTCACCTTGGCTCCAGAGATGTTGTTTCTTGCTAGCCGTTTCCTTGAGTTTTGCTTTTAGTTTTTTAGTAGATGTTTTAATTTTAAGGCGCATGCTTTCGCTGCTTTGGGAGCGTGTTCCCCAGCTCTTTCCAGTTTTGAGCACTTAGGGGCCTCAGGCCTCGTTGACTAAGCTATTTCTGTACTGCATGTTGTGGGTTAGTTTTAATATATCGTTGCTTACAAAAAAAAAGAGTCCTACGTGGCTCACCAAATATTTCTCTTGACTTCCCATACTTGAGGAGAGAGAAAGAAAAAAATAGAGATAGGGAGCCTCATAGGGAGCCTATAAAAGTTATTTTATTACTTTTTGCCTCCCTAAAATAAGTTTAGAGAGGCTGCTGTGGATGCTCTAAGCGCTGATCGGTCTAATTCAACGGGTTATATGTGTACTTGCCTAGTATACGCTTGTATTACTAGTGTGATTATTACAGCCTTTGATAAATAAAAAACAGGCCCCCTATGCGGCTAGGCTATATAACATTTTTGATTTAGGTATTGGAAGAATCTTGAATTTTTCATCCACAAAACTAGGAATATAACATTTTTGGCATAGTACTGAGGTAGAAACATCAAATGCACCATTAAAGTCACACAACAAGTAGGTCGGGCGTGCCGGTATTTTGTACCAAAAAGCAAAGGGTTATAAGCGCTGATCGGTCTAATTCAACGGGTTATATGTGTGTACCTGCTACACTAGTATACGCTTGTATTACTAGTGTGATTATTACAGCCTTTGATAAATAAAAAACAGGTCCCCTATGCGGCTAGGCTAGGCCTTGCCTGCTATAATAACCCTGCTTAAAGAACTACTAATGGGCCTGTATGGTAACACAGTAAATCTATTAAACTTGTTTCAGAAGTTTACATAGGAGAGATTTGTGAGGGTGGGTCACCTTATGCTAACACCGACTTTATCACACTCTTCAAACTTGTTTCAGATAACTATAAATAGCCCTGCATGCAACACAAAGCTGTATGTATTAAAAACCTAGTTTTGATCTCAGATCTTTTGATTATGACTACTAGTATTTTCCTTCGATTACTTCGAGTTTTACCAACAAAGAGCATGAAAGATGTTCCCAAAGGGTTTGTCGCGGTCTACGTTGGAGAGAGCAGGCGGAGGTTTGTGATTCCAGTGAGCTTTTTCTCTTTGCCGTATTCTAGGGTTTTGATGGAGAGAGCAACGGAAGAGTATGGGTTCAAACAAGAAGGGGGGTTACGATTACCCTGTGATGAAGAGTATTTCCAAGATATTATGGTGCGTTGTTATGGGAAGCAGTTCAAGAAGAAAGATGTCTCCAAAGGATCTGTAGCGGTGTACGTTGGACAAAACATGCGGAGGTTCGTGATTCCAGTGAGCTATTTGGCTCTACCTGATTTTAGGGTTTTAATGGAAAGAGCAGCGGAGGAGTATGGGTTCGAGCAAGAAGGTGGGTTGCGATTGCCATGTCAAGAAGACGATTTCCAAATTATATTGGTGCGCTGTTTTCGGAAACTGAGGATGAGTTAGATGCATCGTATGCTGAAGTTGCGGCCCTTCACAATTAACTATCAGATTTTCAATTCAAGATGTAAGCCTTCGAGCAAAAAATAAAAACATTGTAAATAATTGAACTACAATGTACTTGATCCCCAATACGGGGTATGTAGGCAGCCCTTGGAAGTGACTCAAGCGGTGCAGTACAAAAAAAAAAAAAAAAAAAAAAAAAAAAAAAATTAAAAAAAAATAAAAAATACTTGTTCATATAAAATTTTCAAAATGAGTTTGTTATTCTCCATTTTTTGCAGTTGTGGTGTAGTAGTTCGTTCTTATTAAATCTCAAGCGCAAATATCTGCCTTGCTTCAACATTGGATTAACCCAACTCGGAACTTAAGGAAGCCATATAATGTTTAACCTTTTTATTTTGTAGAAAGTTTAGTCGGATATATTATGAAACATTTACAGTCGAATGCGAGGGTTGTTTGATTTTTACTAGTACATGTCACTAGTGCATATGCCGGCAGCCTGGTAAAAACCAACAAGGTAACTATATAATGCTTAACCCAGTAGCACGAATAGCAACTTTTCTTTCCATTGTTATCGATCTCAATGTAACCTCTTCATCATCTTTGATAGACCATTTCTGAATAGTTTTTTGCCAGCAAAATTTATGGCCAACTGTGTACTGAGAATTATCATTAGGTTTGCAGGGACATACTGACATTAATTATCATGACGCACACGGCCGTATCTAGGAGTGGGCTAGCCCGGGCTGTGGAGTGGCCGGCTAGTTTGGACTGTAGCCCGGGGTAGTCTTGCTCCAAAAATAAATAAATGCAAGAGGTTAGATGATGCTAAAAGACTACGCAAGTCTCTCGTTTCTAGCTGTTTTATATTTCTTGTGTACATAGATCTTAAGATGTCAAAACTGTACTAGTTAGCCGATACCTTGCATAGTTCTTACTTGATATTTAAAAAATTATATGATGACGAAGAATTACTATTTGATTGGATGGACAATTAAAATGGAGTAATACTATTGACGGTGTAATGCCAAAAAGGTACATGGTTGCGAGCTAGATGACCGTACTAGCCGGAGTCATATGAAAACATGTAAGATTATTACGTACAATCTTCAACAACTGCTTGAAATATCAGGCTGGGTTTGAGTGGGATTCAGCAATAGAGCTTGTTTCCCTGTGACACCCGACATTGCTTTGGGATAAGCAATACAGAGGAACACATGATTTAGACAGATTTGTCATAGGCTTTATTGTGTATGGTTCAACCAAACAAATCAGACCACAGATGGCGAGAGCTACAGGTGGAAGTTAACAATCAATCATGCCCAAATAATAATCATGCACAACTAATAATTAATAAAATTCGGCACTCGGTGCAGTAAATAATCAATCAAATCTAGACCCTAACACATCATCGTTTTTTAAAAGTAATAATTAGGTCTCCCTTATATTCTTCTATGTTCAAAATGAGTAGGATGGCAATAGGTTTTTGTTCCTATACTCCCCTGCGTCACTATGCTAGTACCATCTTAAAGTAGATATTCAGTCCTCACGCCCGAGCGAGTCGCCTTATCGTACGTCAGCACTTGGAACGGTGACGTCGCAAACCTACAACCAGTATTTCGCGGTGCTAGGCTGGAGCCGTATCCTATGAACCCGTGTTTGTACCCCGGTCCGGTACACCTATCCGTTGGGTGATGAATTATCCCTCAAGAATCTTACTACTATTTTTTATTAACAATTATTTTGAGCCCGGGACGTTCAATTTTTGTGTGATACGAATTTCTTTGTATCCCTAATAGGTGGTCCCACTTGTTGGAGAGTTTTTTGGGTGATGAAATCCCGCAAATCTCTAACAGTTTTTACATTTATTAATGTTAGAATAAAAAAGAATATTGAACACAACAATAGGTCAATCCAACCACAACAATTTTTTTATTAGAGCAGCGTATATTTGCACAGTCCACACGACTTTATATGTCCTAGTGCCGGGGCGTAGCGGATATGCACCCTTTCTAGATGTCAAGTTAAAGAAGTACCAACCTACGAAAAGTGTTTCTCGGTGTAGCTGTGGCCGCCCCTTCACTTAAGGGGCGAAAGAAAGAAGTGCCAAGTGAAAATATTAACATAAATGAAGTGCCAAGAAAGAAGTTATGGTCGCCCCCTCCTATTTATAGAGTATAGGAGGGGTTACAAAATATTAACATAAATGAAAAATCCCCTAAACAATGTCTTCCATTATACATAAAATATAAGAGCTTTAAAACCCCTTACTCCATGCCTTAGCCCATACGCAAAATGATATGGCTTGATAATCTCCATCAATGCCTATTTAATGTTCTTTATTGGACTTTTGGTTGACTAATACAAAGGATGATCAACTGCTAGAGTACATTACATTATTTTCTTTGTTGAGAACCGTAAAAATGTACGACTTGTTTATCATGTGATTGATTTCTGTAAATACAAGAAAAATTACATATTATTGAAAGATGATAAATCTAAAGCAATATAATACTATGGCTTATGAACAAAAGAAGAGAGAGAAAGAGAGATTTATTGATTCATCATAATTATGTTCTTTGTACATAATACAAAGATATATATAGGTAATCTTACAACATAAGTTACCTAATCTACTCAAGCTCTCCTTATAACCCTATTGGGACTATGGGCTTGTTAGGAGTCTGTATAGGACACCCCAACCCTGTTGGGTTCCTAGCTTGGGCTTGGACCCAACTCCTAACACTCCCCCTTGGGGTGTTCCATACTAGGACGACTTGCCTCATTAAAACCTTTGCCTAACAAAACCCCCTCGGGCCAAAAATTGTGCAAGGAAAGAGAACAATCATATGCTCTGTATGGGTTATGGACGCGTATACGTTGCCTCATCAAAGCCTCCAGCTAGTAAAACCTCCTAGGATAAAAACTGCGCTATCAGGAAAAAGAGTACAACACGCATGTATCCACGTCAGGATGGGACTACTCCCCCTGACGTCGATCTCCCTGAGATCTAACTCCCTAAGATAATAAATCTTGTAAACTTTACATGCCGATTCCATGAACCAATCTCTTGAATGTAGGATATACAAGAGCCTTCGTGAATAGATCAACCAGGTTATCTTCTGAATGGACTTGAACAACGTTGATCTCATTTATCTTCTGCAACTAGTGTATGTAGAAGAACTTTGGCAAAATATGCTTTGTTTTGTCACCTTTAATAAATTTTCCCTTGACTTGAACGATACAAGCTGCGTTGTCTTCATAAAGTGTCGTCGGTTTATCTTGGATAGAACTCAGACCGTAACTCCCGTTGATGTGGTTGACCATAGACCGCAACCAGAAGCATTCTATGTCGGTTTCATGTAGTGCAAGAATCTTCGCATAGTTCGAGGATGTAGCAACCATTGTCTGCTTCATTGATCTTCATGAAATTATAGTATCTCCATACAAGAACACATAACCCCATTGTGATCGGCCTTTATGTGGATCTGACAAATATCCTACATCGACATATCCTATAATTTACTATTTGCCAAGCTGGGGATAGAACAGACCCAGTTTTTTATGCCTATGAGATATCTTATAATGTGTTTGATCCCATTTTAGTGCATTTGGGTAGGTGCGGATCTATGACATGCCAAACAGTTCACTGCAAATAAGATGTCGGGTCGAGTACACCTTGCTAAGTATAGCAAAACACCGATAGCTCCTAGATATGGCATCTCTGGCCCTAGAAGCTTTTCCCCCTCGCCAGGAAGACGATATATGTCCTTGTTCACATTCAATGAACGGACATGCATAGGTGTCTTGGCATTATGTGCCGTATCCATACCGAAACGTTTTATGATTCATCCAGTAAACGTCGCCTGATGTACGATTATGCCGCGACCTAGATGTTTGATCTACAAACTGAGACAAAATTTGGTCTTCCCAAGGTCTTTCATTTCGAATTCCTTCCCAAGGTATTCGGCAGCATTCGCAATCTCCCCCGAAGTTCTGATGATATTCAAATCGTCTACATAAACTACAATAATGACGAAACCAGTATTCATTTTCTTGATGAAAACGTATGGATAAACAATGCTATTTGTAAAGCCCTCGGCCTTCAAATATTTAGTCAGCCTATTGTGCCACATGAGACCTGACTATTTTAGACCATACAATGACTTATCTAGTTTTACTACGTAGGCACCCCATGTGCCTGGCATTATCGCTTCCGAAAGCTTAAACCCTTCTGGCAGCTTCATGTAGATCTCCATATCAAATTTCCCATAAAGATATGCAACAACTATATCCATATGACGCATGTCCAACTCATTCTTGACAACTAACAGACTGATCAAGTAACATAAAGTTATAGCGTCCATGACTGGAGAGTAGGTTTCATCAAAATCGATGTCAGGTCTTTGGGAAAAACCATGAGCAACTAGTCTTGCTTTGTATCTTATTATGTCTTCGAATTTATTGCATTTCTGTACGAATACCCATTTATAACTAACAGGCCTCATGACATCTTGCCTAGGGACTATTGGTCCAAACATTTCGCGTTTAGCTAATGAACTGAGCTCAGCATTGATCGCAGGCTCCTAATCTGGCCAATCTGTGCGACTTCTACATTCGTCTACAGTGAGTGGTTATGGATCATCATCCTCGATGGCGAGTGATAGGCACGTAATATTTACGTGTACAACTCCTAAATTTATATCTACTTAGTCATTTATTAAATAAATGTGACACTAATAGTATTTTTGTTTGTATTTATAGAAATCAGTCACATGATAAACAAGTCATACATTTTTCAGATTTTCAACAAAGAATAAGGGTGATGCACTCCAACAATGATTCTCATTTGAAGTTGTTAACCAAAGGCCCATGGAAGCCAATTGAAGATAATTAAATGTATATATTATTCTCATGAGTTGTAATATCTATGCATGATTTTAGGCATTATTTAAGGGATTTTACATTAATGGTGATATTTTGTAACCCTTCCTATACTCTATAAATAGGAGGGGAATCCCACCCATGAGGGATCATCTTGGAGAGTATAAATATCAAGATTTAATAAGCAATAAAGTTTTTGTTCATTTCTTCTTCTTGTCTTTTACTCTTATTGTAGTAATAGTATAATGGCAATGATCAAAGGGTTGAGTAGCTAAACCTCTTAGCCAAGGCTAGAGGAAGCTCCATCCAATGTAGCCTTAGTGTAGATTGTGTAGTTTAGTTAAAGTAATTGCATTCTCTTTATCCCGGCATAATGCATATTTGTATTCCTTCGTCCTATGCTTGACCATAACTAGGATTATGAGGAATAATAAATTTAAGTACCCATCTTGTTGGACCATAACAAGATAGGTTAGGAACATGGAGAAGAAAACATAATCCATGCTTATCAATTGGATCATGGTTGAGTAAGTTGGTTTATGGGTAGTTTTCAATCAATAATTATCTTATCTCATGATGTATTGCATATACCCGACCAAGGATATGCGATACAAAAATTCTTGAATACTCTAACTAGCTACATTATCTCAAGGTTATAACGGATAGAGTGGAATCACGCCTTGGCTTCCTCTCCCATCGTATCAACACTTCTTCTAGTTTGTATTTAATTTTAATTTCTTCATTTATAAAAACCTGAAACTCATTGTTATTGGATAAAATTAGTAGTTCGAAGTATAATTCGCATCACAAGTCTCTTGGGATACGACCCCGCTTACCCTTATACTTAACGGTACATCGTGCGTTTACGGGTCTTTTAAGACGTCGGTTTATAATCGATCAAGTTTTTGGCGCCGTTGCCAGGGATCAATATGCGTTTTATTTTTTTTCGAGATGTTATTTTTAAGCCGATTTTTTATTATTATTTCTTCTTTCTCAACTTCGTTCTCCTTACTTTTCTTGGCTTTAGATGTATGAGCAGACGAGTACAAACTGTAACAGTTGTTTGATACTTAATGCATGAGGTATGAGTGATTTTATGTTTTCTTACGTCTGAAACTTGATTTGAGATTGAATATTTCAATAGCATCATTTGATATCCATTATTTTCGGTTTTGGGCTAGACTTATTCGAACTCACCAAAGCATTGAAATTTGACGCGTTTAATCAATTTTTTGCATGTGCCCACTTTGGTTGTTATAGCTTAAGCACGAGCTTCGGTTTTTAACGAACTGTTTTGTGAACCTCAATTCGAAATTATTTGGTTTCCCACGAACTGCTTTTATAACTTGAGCGCTAAATGTTGTTTTGTGGACCTCTTAATTCGAACTTGAGCTTTGTTTTCCCACTCAAGCATGAACTATTTCTGTAATGTATAACTTAAGCATGGGTTTCTTATGTTGAGTACGACCTGAAAATCACGAACTGTTTTGTGGCCCTTAATTCGAACTTGAGCATAAATTGTTTTTGTTACGAGCACGAACTTGAGTACGAGCTTTGGTTTTTCTTTACAAGCCTCTTACCGACCACAAAAAGTTTAATGCGCTTGAGCACGAGTTGCTTTTGTGAGTTTTACTTGAATTGTGATAAAAAAAAAATTTAAAGACCTTTTTTTGCTAGTCTTGATTATTACTCTCCATTGTCGATCAAACACAAACCGATTATATTTAGTGAATTTTGGGCACCTGTAAGAGATACAAAAGAACGGAAAACACAGAAAATGTTGAAGGCGAAAATACGAAAAACTTAAAGAGGGAGAAATTTCTTGAAAAATTCTTCTTGTGCCCCCATAGTTAATATTTTCATTTATGTTAATATTTTTACTTGGCACTTCTTTCTTTCGCCCCTTAAGTGAAGGGGCGACCATAACTTCACCAGGAAACACTTTCCGTAGGCTGGTACTTTATTAAACTTGGCATATAGAAAGGGAACCTATCCGCTCTGCCCTGGCACTAGGACATATAAAGTCGTGTGGACTGTGCAAATACACGCTCCTCTAATAAAAAAAAAATATTGTGGTTGGATTGACCTATTGACGTGTTTAAAATTCTTTTTCTTTCTAACATGAGTAAAGATAAATATTGTTAGAGACTTGAGGGATTTCATCACCCAAAAAACTCTCTAACAAGTGAGACCGCCCATTACGGATACGAACAAATTCGTATCATACAAAAATTAAACGTCCCGAACCTCAAAATAACTGATAATAAAAAATAGTAGCAAGATTCCTGCAGGATTTTATTACCCAACGGATAGATGTACCAGATCAGGGTACAAACAAAGGTTCATAGGATACAGCCCCAGCTTAGCACTGCAAAATACTGGTTATAGGTTTGCGATGTCACCGTTTTGAGTACTGACATAAGATAAGGCGACTCCTCGAGTGTGAGGACCGAGCATCTACTTAAACTGGTACTAGCATAGCGACACCGGGGAGTATAGAAACTAAAGCTTTTTTCCATCCTACCCATTTTGAACATAGAGAAATATAGGGGAAACCTAATTATTACTTTTAAAAAACGTTGATGTGCTAGAGTCTAGGTTTGATTGATTGTTTACTCCACCAGGTACTGAATTTTATTGATTATTAGTTGTGCATGATCAATTGGACACGTGGAGAAAAATGTTTAGGAAGTTTACCGGAATCTTTACCTATTTATGGTCCACCACCTCAGCCTAAGTAGAGAGGGCGACCACCACACCTAGTTAATACAATAGAGGACTTAGGATCCCCAGTTTGGGAGGAAAGTGATCAATATCGAGTTTTCCTAATTTTGGAGGGGTAATCTATTTAGATTTGACCCAATTGAACTTGTTGCTGAGCTAGAAGTCGAACTAATTATGGCTGCCGTTAAATCTCTTAAGGAATATTGGACCTCAGTAGTGAGCAATATGCCTTAGTGTATCGTGTTACCAGCCGTCACAATAAACTACTATGAAATCAAGCCTAGTATAATCCAAATGTTGCCTACATTTCATGAGCTTGATTCTGAGATCCCTTATAAGCATGTTCACGAGTTTAAGAAAATTTATGCGCTCTTCAAATACCAACATTTTATTGAGGATTCCGTCCACCTTCGTTAATTTTTATATTCACTAAAGACAAGACGAGCCATTGGCTTGATTCATTGACACCAATATCTATCAATTCATGAGATCAAATAGAGACCAAGTTCAAAACCAAATGGTTTTCTATAGAAAAAACCATCATTCTTAGAAATATAATTGTTGAATTTGTTCAAAATGATAGTAAAGCGTTTTACGAGGCATAAAAAAGATATAAAGATCTTCTTTCATAATGTCTCCATCATGGTTTTGAGAAGCAACATCTAGCCCAGATCTTCCATCATGGAATAACTACAGAGAATCGCTATAGGCTAGAATCCATGCATAGTGGCAAATTCTAAGACCTTGAACCCGATAGAGCTTATGTGGAGTTTGAGACATTGGCTGAGAACTCTCAACAGTGGGATTTTGATCCACATAAAAATGTTCGTACAACCAAGAAATGTGGCTTATAAAAAATGAGTGAGGGAATGGTCATCAAAGCCCAATTAGATACTCTTACCTAAAAAATCAAGGCTATGGCTATGAATCAATCTAAGGGCAGTGTGAACCAAGTTCAACAACAAGGTTGTACCGTTTGTTATGATGTAACCCATGTGACTCAATATGTGTCCCATGTTCAATGAAATGAATGACAATCAAGAGGAAGTGAATACTTTGAATAATACCTACAAGAGGCCCTTTGACCCGTACAAGCCAACTTGGCAGAACCACCCAATTTTTTTGTGAAAGAACAACCAACCCAGTCTGGGTTTTGGAGAGCCACAAACCTCAGGTCATAATTTGCCTAGGAATTTCCTTTCTCAATCTTATCCTTAGGCATTCAACAATCTTTTCAGTCATCCAAACAGTTCCTACCCGCTCTACCCAAACCATCTTTGGAAAATACCCTTGCTCTCTTCATGTAACAATCAATGGAAAGTCAAAAACAAGCATTGTAATTTCAGCAACAAATGATGCAATTCCAACAACAAACTTTGGTGAATCAAAATTTTATATCCCAATCTATCTCTAACTAGAGACTCAGATAGAACAATTGGCAAATGCATTGTATGAGAGGCCACCAGGTAAGTTACCTAGCCAACCTATATCTAATCCAAAAGGACCACCGGGGTTTGATTCTAGCTCAATCCCAAAATAGTTTAATGCCATTACCACTCTTCGAAGTGGTAGAAAAATTAATAACCGAGTTGAAATGCCTAGGGTTGAGCTAACACCAGTTGCTATTGAGGATGAGGTTGGTATGAATAAACTAATTATAGTGAGCAACCATGAACCTTATAAGAAATCTAAGGAGTTGCCTACCTCATCCGTTTTTGTACTAAAGGCACCTTTTGAGCCAAAGGTGTATTATCCACAATGCCTTTTTTCGACTAATAAAGGGATTCAATTTGATGAGATATTAGATACATTTAAGCAAGTTCATATAAATATTCCAGTACTCGATTCCATTATGCTTATCCCTGCATATGCCTAATCCCTTAAGGATGCATACACTAGGATAAGGATAATCAATGTGCACAAGAAAGTCTTTTTGAATGAGACATTAACCTCTCCTAAGCTTTGAGATCCTGGAAGCCTAATTATCCCTTGTAAAATTGGAGATCATAAAGTGGATAGGGTGTTACTCGACTTGGGGGCTAGTGTGAATGTCTTACCTTACTCGGTCTATCAAGAATAAGGACTTGGAGAACTCAAACCTACGCAAATGATGCTTTAATTGGCTGACATGTCAATACGATACCCGCGTGGTGCCTTGAGGATATTCTTATCAAGGTTGATACTCTCATTTTTTTTGTAGACTTTATTGTTTTGGACACTAAAGATGTGATGAATCCTAGCTGTGAGATCCCCATCATATTGGGCCACTCTTTCCTTACGACTGCTCATGCCATTATTAATTACTTTAATGGGGTCTTACAGCTATCAATGGGAGACATGAAGATCAAACTCAATATTTTTAACAATAATACTCAAGTTCCTTATTCTAATAACATGGCTGAGCTGAATATGATTAACTCCATAGTTTACAACTCGTTCCCTAAATTATTTTCTGAGGACCTCTTAGAATCATGTCTTATGAACTTTGGTGAAGACTTTGATGATGATATGATTGTTGAAGAGCTTAATGCTCTACTTGATTCAACACCTATTCTTAACAAGTCCAAATGGAGACCTCATGTTGAACCTTTTGAACCGTCCACTACTTTGCCTATTCCATCCATCGTTAAAGCACCCAAGTTAGACCTCAAGCCATTACCTAAGACTCTGAAGTATGCTTTCTTAGGCGATTCTGAAACTCTGTCGGTGATCATAGCTTCCAATCTAAATGTTGACCAGGAAAGTAGATTGTTGGGTGCCCTTAGAAGACACAAATCAACCCTAGGGTGGTCTATAACAGACTTAAAAGGGATTAGCCCAGCCATTTGCATGCATTGCATCAATCTCGAGGAAGGTGCCAAAAATTCTCGCGAGATGCAATGGCAGTTGAATCCCACCATGATAGAGGTGGTGAAGATGGAAGTTCTCAAACTTTTGGACTCGGGTATCATATACCCGATTTTGAATAGTAAGTGGGTCAGCCCCATTCAGGTTGTACCTAAGAAATCAAGGATTACTGCAGCTGAGAATGAGAATAATGACCTAATCCTCACCCGCATGACCACAGGGTGCCGTGTATGTATCGACTACATGAAATTGAGCACGGTTGCAAGAAAAAAATAATTTTCCTCTTCCATTCATTAACCAAATGCTTGAATGCTTAGTTGGAAAGAGTCATTACTGCTTTCTTGACTGTTATTCTAGATACAATCAGATCCCTATTGCTCCAAAACATCAGGAGAAGTGCCGTGTATGTATCGACTACATGAAATTGAGCACGGTTACAAGAAAAAAATAATTTTCCTCTTCCATTCATTAACCAAATGCTTGAATGCTTAGTTGGAAAGAGTCATTAAGTGTCTCTATGAGACATATGCTTATCAATGTATGCCATTTGGGTTGTGCAATGCACTCGCTACATCCTAGCGTTGTATGATGAACATATTTTCTAATATGGTTGATAAGTTTCTTAAAATCTTTATGGATGACTTTTCAGTGTTTAAATCATTTTTAACGAATGTTTACACCATTTAGTGCTAGTGCTAAAACGATGTACACTAACCAATTTGTTGTTAAACTGGGAAAAATGTCACTTCATAGTGACACAAGGGATAGTTCTTGGATATATTATCTCCAAAAAGGGATTAAAGTCGATAAGGTCAAGATCGACATTATTTCTTCTTTACCTCTACCTCGGGCAATTAAGGCCATTCGATTATTTTTGGGCCATGCTGGGTTTTATCGCCAGTTCATCAAAGATTTTAGCAAAATTTCTCAGCCCTTGTGTAATTTACTTACTAAGGACACTAATTTCAATTTTGATTACGCATGTTTAGGAGCCTTTGAGAAGCTCAAACCTCTATTAACTTCAACTTCTATCATCCAACCTCCCAATTGGGAGCTTCCTTTCGAGCTCATATGTGACACTTCAGATTACGCTGTTGGAGCAGTTTAGGGTAAATAGTAGATAATAAACTTCATCTTATTTACTATACTAGTTGCATGCTTAATGACGCATAATTAAATTACTCCACCACGGAGAAGGAGTTGTTAGCCATTGTGTTTGCCTTGGAAAATTTTTGATCATACCTTGTTGGATCCAAAATTATTGTATACACTGACCATGCGGCCTTAAAGTATTTAATATCTAAAAAAGATGCTAAGCCTCGGTTAATTAGATGAATTCTTTTGTTACAAGAATTTGATATCAAAATTCGAGATAAGAAAGGTGCTAAGAAAGTTGTTGCGGACCATCTATCTCAAATTCTCGTTGAAAGTCCTGAAGATTTTCTCCCTATCTTGGAGATATTTTATGATGAACATCTCATGGCTGTCTCACAACTACCTTGGTACGCTTATCGATATTGTTAATTATCTTACACGAGGTTAGATGTTTTAGTTGGGACGATCTTTATATATATAAGTTTTGTTCAGACCAAGTGATCAGGAGATGCATCCCAAATGATGAGTTCCATAGTGTACTCATATTTTTTCACACTTAGCTTGCAGAGGACATTTTGGTGCCAATTTTTTTGCTGAAAAGTCCTTTAATTTAGTCTTTATTGGCCTACCATATTTTATGATGCACACACCTTTTGTTATAAATGTGATAGGTGCTAGAGGACTGAGAATATTTCTCATCGAAACATGATGCCCTTGAACAACATCCTTATCGTTAAACTATTTGATGTTTGGGGTGATCGATATTAAAACTGACGTCTTAATGACCCGTAAGTGCACGGTGTACCGTTAAGTACAAGAAAAAGCGAGGTCGTATCCCAAGAGACTTATAGGTACAAATTATTTTTTGAGCTACTAATTTTATCCAATAAGAATGGCTTTTGTGTAGGTTTTGAAATGAAAAGAAGAAAGAAACAAATTGCAAGATAAATTGAAGTGGAAACCATGGCATCGATTCCACTTCACCCCTTTGTAGTCCATGACAAAATATTTTTAATTAAAGTACTAATTAATCCCCATACCATGTATCCTTGGTCGGGTATACACGATACTCACAGCGAATAAGAAATTAATGTTTGGGAATTCTCGATAAACCGCCTTACAAAACAATGGTCATGTTAAGTAAAGCGGATTACTTTCGCTTTTCCACGTTCTTAAACAATCTTGTTATGGTCAAACAAGATGGTTGATTAGTTTCCTCATTCCTTCAAATCCTAGTTATGGTCAAGCATAGAATGAATGAATGAAGGATTCGAACTTGAGCCCGGAGAGAAAGAAAGGGTACTCAAATTAAATCTACTTCTACAACTAGGCTATATTGGGACAGAGCTTCCTCTAGCCTTGGCTAAGAGGTTTAGCTACTCATCCCTTCGAGCATCGCCATATTACTATTATAACAACAAAAGTAAAAGATAAGAAGAAAAGGGAAAGAAAAACCTTTATTGCTATGAACTTCGATTTACACTCTCCAAGATGTCTCTTATGGGTAGGATTCCGCTCCAATTTATAGAGTAAAGAAGGGGTTTCAAAATATCACCATTAATGTAAAATCTCCTAAACAATGCCTTAAACCATGGATAAATATTACAGCTCATGAGAATAATCTCCACATTAAATTCTTTTCAATGGTCTTCCATGGGCCTTTGGTTGACAACTTCAAATGAGGATCATTGTTGGAGTGCATCACCTTGTTATTTATTGAAAACCAGAAAAATGTATGACTTGTTTATCATGCGTCCGATTTCTGTAAATTCAAGCAAAAGAACTATTAGTATCACATTTATTTAATAAATTCTAGGTAGATATAAATTTAAGAGTTGTACACGTAAATATTATGTGTCTATCATGGGGAATTAACTTTATAGGCTCATTTCATTCTTCTCGCGAGTACTTTTACATTCTCGTTGTGGTCGATTATGTTACCAAATGGGCTGAGGCGGTACCATGTCAAACGAATGATCATAAGCCCATGCTAAAATTTTTGAAAAATATTTTTAATCGTTTTGGCACCCCTCGGGTAATTATTATTGATGGTGGTAAATATTTTTGCAACTGCATCTTTTAACATCTTTTGATAAATTACTCAATCACTCATAAAGTTGTCACACCTTATCATCCACAAACAAGTGGTCAAGTCGAAGTCTCAAATCGGGAGATTAAATTTTTTTTTTAGAAAAAATTGTTCGATCCGATCGTAAAGATTGGTCTGATCATTTTGATATTGTCATTTGGGCATATCGAACGAACAACTTACAAAACTCTTATTGGTATATTACCCTATAGACTTATCTTTGGAAAGATTTGTCACTTGCTAGTAGAATTTAAACATAAGGCTCTGCGGGCTAGAAATGTCTTTAACTTTGAAATGGATAAAGTCGGATCAAATAGAAAACTTTAACTTTCTGAACTTGACAAACTTCTTCGCGATGCTTATGAAAATTCAAAAATTTATAAGGAATGAACTAAAGCTTTTTCATGATAAGTCTATTGTTCGCAAAACGTTTGAGCCTAATCAGAAAATGTTACTCTATAATTCACGACTACGTTTATTTCCTAGAAAATTACATTCTCGTTGGTACGACCCTTTCATAGTCAAAACTATTTATCCACATGGAGCCGAGGAGGTAGAAGATCCTAAAGCCGATAATACTTTCAAGGTCAACGGGCAACGTTTAAAACCGTATTTAGAATCTTGTACTTCCGATAAAGAGACTACTTTTCTAGTTGACCCATTTTATCAAAATTGATAACGTGTGCCACTTTTATGCCTTACTGTTATATTTAAGTTTGGGGATACATTCGTCTGGCTGAAGACGGTAAAACTTAGCACTTCATGGGATGCAACCTAAAATACATTCAAGTGATAAGTTCCAATTTTTATTTTCGATTCCGTGTATTTAATTTTGTTCTCAAACATTGAGAAAAATGTTTTATTTAAGTTTGGGGGTAGAAAAATAATTTTTTATATACTTTTTGATGAAAAGTAAAATAATGACTCTTTGACAATGTATGATATATTTTTGGCAAATTTCTAACACTTAGACTAATTTTATATATAAGAAAAATGATATGCTGATTGGAAAACGCAAAATTAACATTAATATTTTACCAAGTGCACACTAGAATATTTACTTATCGTGTTCTTAAACTCGATATACTGTGATTAACGAAAAGCTCAAATTGTTATTGATATATGTTTAAAACTTGCACTTCACTATAGTTATACTACCAATATCTTCAATAAAGTTTTTGACCAGAATATGAAAAATTTAGCATTTATATTAGAAATAATTCATGACAAGAGAGACAACTACCTAAGAATAAGTTCATTCCTGAAAGTATAAAAGAAAAGCCAACTTGCTCTAAAACTTTCATGCTGCAAGACATACTCGTATGATTAAGAACTGAAAGAGGAAAAATTATCACCAATCTCGAGTATGACCATAAACTATGTGAATGGAGCATGAAAAATGTTACTTGTGAGAATCTTGGGTCTAGGTCAAGAAGGGGCACCAGACTCTGGCAACCTTAGCCAACTAGGGTGTATTATCGACTAAAACTTCTTGTTATGGAGGTTTAACTAAATAACCAAGTATAAAAAGAAAAAAAAGGCTTGTAAAAAAAAGGAATACCAGGAAAACGAATTAACTAAGGCACTTGTTGAACTAATCGATGAAGTTATTCCAATAAGTACTAGACTACCAAACACTGACTCAACTATTCTATACAATAGATTGTGTTGTAACACTATCTTCATTACACTGAGATATAGCTAAGGAAAATGTTTGAATCTTTTTCTAAGCATGAGGTAATATTTATAGTTTCAGATTTTGTAAATGATATTTTATGGTACACTTGGGAAACACTGAGTTTTAAGGAATTTTCTATCATAATATTTTCTTATTATAACAAAGTAAGGATAAGTTTACAGGAAATAAGTAATTTGTAATCTAGAATTGCCAAAGTGTCATTATTAATTTTTGTGGGTATAATCAATGTAAACTCTCACGAGACAACACTCGTTCACCAGGGGAACCTGGGGGTTTAACGGCTTGTTGCATACGCTAAATGCAACTGCCTGACTTGTGAAAATGACTTTTATTTACTTTTTCTCGTGGACTAGCAAAATATAAGTTTGGGGGTATTTGATAGACACGTAATATTTACGTGAGCAACTTCTAAATTTATATTTAACCTGTCATTTATTAATTAAATGTGAGACTAATAAGTGCATTTTCTTGTATTTACAGAAATCGGTCGCATGATAAATAATTTGTACATTTTTGCGGTTCTCAACAGAGAAAATAATGTAGAGTCTGAGACGTCGACCTCTAGTCGTACGATTGAATCTGAGAATGTAAAATTTGTAAATGTAGAGTCTGAGGGGGAAGACGAAGTAGTACTTGTTCAATTTCCAGACTTCTCTGATAAATTGGTATCGTACCCTCCGAACTCTGATGTGTTTAGAGAGTTCTATAAATCCAAAGCTCTTATAGGTGAAATATGGGGCAACGTTGTAGAACATGCTGGTAGGCAGTTCAGAGGTTGTATTGTATCATCAGGGGAAGTGCATTTCTTTTTGTTGCCTGACTTAGAAAAAGAGAAATTGGATAGGGAAGTGGATGAGTTGATCTTTTTCGAGTATTTTGATGGAAACGTCCAGGTGACCTGGGCGAGAGTTTTTTGTGTTATCTGTCTCAGTTGGAGTATGGATTGAGTTTGCCCCTTAGCAATCTTGCGAAAGGTATAATGAATATTATAAGGGTTTGTCCTGCCCAACTGAATAAGAACATGTGGTGACTTATTTCCAATACTCGGCCTATTACAGTACTCCGACCTGCTACAGTAACTCGAACTGCTACATTACTTCGACCTGCTATAGTACTCCGACCTGCTACATTAACTTCGACCTCCTACAGTAACGCATTTACTCGACCTCGTCAACAAACACGTGGCGCATTTATAGCGCATTATGAAGCGGTTACAAAGAAGAAGAATTACTCAAGCCGTTACTCGACCATTATGAAGACTCATGAAACCTGATATTGTAACGTTCCTCATCAATGTAACCAACGGTCATATTATAAGACCTATAAATAAGACTAGATAGCTACAGATTAGGAGGTTGCTCTGAGAACCTCTAAGAGATATTTTCTACATCTCTCTCTCTCTCTCTCTCTCTTTGTAATAGCTAGTAGTCTAAATATACCTCTCTCTCTCTTTCTAAAATCCTCAGGAGAGGTCGTAGTTTTTAACCCATTCAAGAGTTTTCCACGCTAAATCTAGTGTTGTTTATTTCCCGTTCATAACTAAACATCCTAGATTTCGAAGGTGTAAAACGCTATCTTCGTGCAATACAAAAATAGGCTATTACATTTGGCGCCGTATGTGGGAACTGCGAACGATTAGCCAATGCTCAAAAACCAAACCAAACCAAACGCCGAGCTAAAACGTTTGAGGTTTCTATTTCTGTCTTTTCCAATATTCATATTTTAGAATGTGATTTGAGAGAGCCACAAATCCACTTCACAATCCTCCCTCTCTCTCTCTCTCTCAAAATGCAGAAGCTAAGATAAGGACTTCAACGTTCAGATCTACCGAAACATCTCTCTGTAACATTGGTGTTTTTCAATTACAACAATACCATTGACGAGTTTAATAGAGAAGAGGTAGGTGCTGCCAATATCTTTCTGGAAGTTCCACATCTCTTTGCCGAATCTGAAACAACAATCTTTCCTTCTTCAATCTCATGGGGTGCTTTTAACAAAAAAATCTGAAACAACAATCTGAAGCAACCCTAATTTGGTGATGGAAGTCGATCTTCTTCGCCAATTAGATCATCTTCAGCAACGATTTGAGAGTTTTTAACCCTAATTTCCCCTTTCCAACAACGTACTTTTGTGTTGATCGAATTGAGATCATCGTCAACAGATCATGGTCTTATGCAACGGATCTGACAATATCGAGTAGTTTTCATTGGGGTTTCGGCGTCGTTAACTTCGTCGAGGAATTTACTGGAAAAGATTCAAGCTCTCAGGCCGACACTTTGTTGAAGCAGCTCCTGCTGGATTTCAATCAAGTATTATTCGACAGTTCGAGGATTATCCGATTCGAACTCGAGCTCTTCATATCTTCAATTCGAGTTAAACTTTTTGAATCAAGCTTTGCTCGACTATTATAACCGTTGTTACTGCTTATAACACAATCGTGGTTCAGGGAGTTAAACTTCAATACCTGCTGAAAAGTTTGGTTCAAGTTCTCGCGATTACGACGGTGTTTTGGTTGCACATTGGTTCCATTCAACTGGAATTTCGCCACTTTGATCATGAAGTTCCGCCAACTTGGATCAAGCATACTTTGATTTAAACCGAAGGGCTCTCCGACAGCCCACCATATTATGGCAGAAGCATTTCCCAACCCAAGTTCCTCTCATATTGATTGATTCTCCAGACCATGGCGGTCAAGCTCGCCATTTACATCTGCTGCTCCTCGTCCGCATTGATGTTGTTGCTGTGATTGCACTTATATTCTCGTCCTCATCGATGATTCTAAATCTCCTACACCAGCAACAATAATTAAGAACAAGGGTAACAATGGGAGCAGTGCTTTATCATCAAGAACAACACAGGGTATGGCATTCTGGTGCCAAAATTCTCCAACATACAACATTATAATACCCAGCTTCAGACTGTATTTATACTTTGGGCCAAGCCCGATCTTTTCAACAACCTTATTAAGGCGCTCGAGGTCGAGGTACCCGAGGCAATTGCAACTACGACAACATCAACAGTTCATGAAGACTTTTTACAGATCGACTTATCTTTAAATCGAGCTGATGAAGCTCGTAAACGATGATGAACCTGAATCAACAAACGGCAACAATCTTATTCGACGAAGCTCGATGAACCCGAATCAACAACAAACTCAAACAGATCGAATCCCAACAGTTCGTGAAACCCAAACACAATTTACAGGTCAAATCCGACAGTTCGAGAAGCCCAAATGATATTTGCAGTTCGAATTGGTCCACCATCGAACTATCTGTGAATCGAGCTCTGCTTCAACAACATGATCAATAACAACAATACTCCTGATCAGTAACAACAATACCATATTGTTTACCAGTTCGCGAATCAAGATCAACAACAACAATAACAGAGAATCAAATGGCTTCATCTCTTCTCATGGGCACAACAACTTCAGAACCAAGGAAGCATTCCCATCATCAAATATTTCGTATGGAAGCCAACAACCATACTCAGGGCGTGCCCGACCTCAACATCTCGATCTCTTCACAAGATTGCTCATACTCAACAAGAACTTCACAATGCCAATGAGCCATTAGAACTTTGTTTTGGTGTCCCATGTTAATGACGAACAGATGCCAAAAACCAACAGTTACTACTACAACTAATATACCAAATCCACAGCAACAACAACTATTACTTCAGTTTCAACAGCAAGAGAATCAACAAAGACTAATATGAATCTCAAAACAAATAGAAAATTCAAACCAAATTATGAAAACGCTCGAGGTCGAGGTACTCGAGGCAGTTGCAACTTATTCAAGCTATACTTGGGGCGAGCCCGATTTTTTTAAACAATATTATGAAGGCGCTCGAGGTCAAGGTACTCGAGGCGATTACAACTTATTCATACTCATACTCGGAGCGAGCCCGATTTCAGCTTCGAACACAATGTTCAACCTCAACTACAGACTTAATGTTAATCAACGTTAATCATACTCGGGGTGAGCCCAACTTCAGATTCAGACATAACACTCGTCCTCATCTTCAGACACAACAGGCTTAATATCAATCAACGTAAATCATACTCGGGGCGAGCCCGATCTTTTCAACAACATATTAAGGCGCTCGAGGTCAAAGTACTCGAGGCGATTACAACTCATTCAAGCTATACTCGGGGAGAGCCCAATCTCAGATTCAGACTCAATGATCGAATTATCAAACCACATTATGAAAGCGCTCGAGGCGATTACAACTTATTCAAGCTTATACTCGGGACGAACCCGACCTCAGCTTCAGATGCAAACGTTCAACCTCAACTTCGGGCTCAAGATCAATCAACTTAACTCATACTCGGGGAGAGCTCGACCAACATCTTACAAGTCGATTATTGGTACGTGCAATTCGATCAAACAGAACACATTCTACAAGTTGGTTATTGGTTCAACTAGTCAAACCTACATGCAATATTCGATACATGTCTCATCACGGTCACTCAGCTCGACCTGTAACTGAGATCTACATCATAGCTCATCAAATATACTCGTTCTCCGAGGGTCGCTTATTGAGTCAATCAATTCGATCTGGCAGAGACGCTACACAGCTATGCAATATTCAATACAAGTCTCATCACGGTCGCTCAGCTTGACCTGTAACTGAGATCTACATCATAGCTCGTCAAATACACTCGCTCTCCGATGGTCGTTTATTAAGTCAATCAATTCGATCTGGCCGAGACACTACGCAACTATGTAATATTCAATACATGTCTCATCACAGTCGCTCAGCTCGACCTGTAACTGAGATCTACATCATAGCTCGTCAAATATACACGCTCTCCGAGGGTCACTTATTAAGTCAATCAATTCGATATGGCAGAGACGCACCAGACAGCTATTCAAACATTAAATGTCTCATCACGGTCGCTCAGCTCGACTGTAACTGAGATCTACATCATAGCTCATCAAATATACTCGCTCTCCGATGGTCGCTTATTGAGTCAATCAATTCGATCTGGCAGAGATGCTATACAACTATACAATATTCAATACATGTCTCATCACGGTCGCTCAGCTCGACCTGTTACTGAGACTTACAACATAGTTCGTCAAATATACTCGCTCTCCGAAGGTCGTTTATTGAGTCAATCAATTCGATCTGGCAGAGACATACCAGACAACTATTCAAACATTCAATGTATCTCATCACGGTCACTCAGCTCGACCTGTAACCGAGATCTACATCATCGCTGTTCAAATAAACTCATTCTCCGAGGGTCGCTTATTGAGACATTCAATTCAATCTGGCAGAGATGCTCCATACATCTATTCAATATTCAAAGATGTCATTACGGTTGCTTATTGATATGCTCAATTCGGCCTGTGCTCGAGACATACTATCATCATACATACTAGCATGCATTTTACTACATGCATTCTACTACAATATTATCATACATGATCATCCATTCTACTACATTATCATAGATTATCATCAATTCTAATACATTATCATATATTATAATATATTATCTTATAACAGTTGCTTCAACCATGCAATTTACACCGTTATTTATGGGGAAGACTTTCGCAGTTCAGGTGGTCACATCACATTACTCACCGCTGTTTATGGCCTAAGTTGCACCAATGCCTGACACAACACAACTACAGTTGTTGCACCACCGTGTCAAAATGCACCTACACCAAGTCACCATTGGTAGCAGATACAACATTAGACGAATTAGCAGAAATACAATATTAAATCTAGTTCTCGCAAGCAACAGCTCATACAGCTAAATAAAATAAAATATTTAGTGATTCATTACTCACAAGTGAAATCTCTAAACATCCCCAAATTTTTACCACTACTACAAGTCCAAGCATTTAAGCCATTCATTTTGTTAATCAGGATACATGGTTAGAAAAGCTTGTCTAAGTGAAGGTCCAAGCATATGACTCTTACCACTCACTCCCTCAATTTCTTGCCTTTACAAAACATTTTACTTTCAGCCCTCCTTAAACTTGTGCCACGAACAAATTAAATAAGGCCTTCTGCATTTTAATGGTCCAAGTAGCCGTTGAGCAATTTTAATCTTTCGACCATGAATCTTTTACCATCATACACTTTATCTACAAATGAAACACAACAAAGAATGAACCAACTATACTCATATCACTACATATATGTACATAAAATAAATCCATCCCATTGCAACAAAATCACCATAAATAAGAAGATACCCATGTCTTATAATTCAAGATCAGACATATTCATTAGATAAAAAGAAAAAAAATGTCAACAATCTTAATTTGTCAAGAGAATATCTTTATCTGCAAATATTTGACACCCAAAGAGGCTCCAAATCCACTAATCTTCTAGTACTTACAACTTGGTATTTAATATCACAAACAAGATCAGAGTACCCAGTCAGAACATCACAGAAAATATAAGGATCGCACCATTAATAATCAAATATTCTTTTCAAGTGTGCCGGTGGAAATCTACAGATTGTCATGGTAGTGTAAGTACTGACTTCTAGTACACAGTTGGAATGACTTCAACCAAAATAGGGGAAAAAATAAGGCCATAGTCAATACATAAGGTTCAGCAATTATAGTAGTTCCAATACTTAATGTATCAGCAATAACACATCAAAAACGTCATCTCTTAAAAAATCTCTCCTACAGAACTATTGCCTTTTTTTAGCGCCATCCATGTTGATTTTGTAACACCCAAAGGTGGGGAATTCCAAAGAACAAATCCAGGTAACCAATTTCACTATCAGAGTACAAAAATAGGCGGTTAAAACCCTAGACCACAGCCCCTAACCAACATATTACTCTTATAATGGTTTGTACGAGTCCGTTTCTATTGTTGTGAATGGGTCCTTGGAAGGGTACTTTAAAGGGAGAAAGAGGCTAAGGCAAGGAGATCCCATCTTTTCTTTTCTCTTTGTACTGGTTATGGGGATCCTGGGTGTACTTCTTGAAGAGAAGGTCAATAATAGAACTCTCAAGTTAAACTACAAGTGTAGAAGGCTAAGACTACCTCATCTCTCTTTTGCTGATGATCTTATTTTTCATAGTGCTGGTCTTATCTCAGCTGTAGCAGTGAAAGACTGTCTTGATAGGTTCACCTCCTTCACAGGCATGAAAGCTAACCCCACAAAGTCTGAAATTTATTACTCAGAGGTTGACAGTAGCATGAAAAATAACATAAATATCATCTTGGTGCTTCAAGTCAAGAAGAGCAGCTCCCCTTAAAATACCTGGACTCCCCCTTGTATCTAATAGGCTCAGAGCTAGAGACTGTAACCAGCTGATTGATAAGATGACAATAAGGATACAGTCTTGGACATACAGATTCCTTTCATATGCATATGCAGGAAGGTTGCAACTGCTTGTGCTGTCTTCTGAGTATACAGGTTTATTGGACTAGTGTATTCATCCTCCTTGTGGCTGTTGTAACGAAGATTGAAGCTATCTGTCATAAATTCCGTTAGCATGGCCATGAGGTTACCAAGAGGACTACACCTATTAGCTGAGCTCAATGCTGTTATCCAATCAAAGGAGGGTTAGGGATCCGAAGAATTCAGGTTTAAGATAAAGCCTCATTTATTAGACACTTGGCTCCTTGCCTTAGGGGAAAAACCTATGGGTTGGACTAAGGGGAATCTTCTCAGAGGGAACTTTTGAAGTAATAAGATCCCAGCCCATGCTCTTGGGTTTAGAGAATGATCTTGAAATCTAGAGAGGACGTCAAAGATTACATCATTCATCTTATTGGAGATGGAAGCACTATCAAGTTTTTGGCTTGACCCAGGCATAAGATGGACATAGGTCCAACCAAACTCTGCACATGTTAGCAATGATGGAAACATTGCTAGCATGTGCATACGATGATGGCTTGACCCATGGAAGCACTATCAAGTTTTTGGTTTAACCCATGGCATAAGATGGGTATAGGTCCAACCTAACTCTTTGCGCATGTTAGCAATGATGGTTTTTTATTAGAATCTCCATGTGCATGTTAGCAACCCTCTGCACAGTTCTAATCTCAGCCTTATAACTTGTTTAGATCTAACAGCCCAGATTCAAACTTTCTTTTTATGGTAAAGTAGCTTGTTCTAATTTTCTCAACCTCATAGCCACTTTTCATTAACGTAACTTTCTGGGGAAGTTTTTTCCTCCTCCAACCATGGCCTCTGGCCATGGTCCCTCAAAAATACTAGGTCATCAACCCACTCGTTACAATCCCAACCTCAAATCTCCCTCAATTTCAATCATATACCAACTCTATCTTGAAAAACACCAGTAGGAATTATACGTTTCAATTCAACAATGGTAGAGATGAATCCTAGACTCGAATTGAGAATTTAGATGATGGTGTGAACAGCAAAGAAAATGGGGAACTCAGTGAGCAAGTGGACCTGCAAAAACAATTCAATGATGACCTCAAAGCTCTCACAGAGAAACTGGCCAAGGAAAATGAAATGAATGGAGCAAAGAGTGGGGACTGGAGAATACCTAAATCTATTCCAACTCAAACCTTGTAAAATAATTTCAACAAGTTTTTCCTCTCTTTTTTTCATGTTATATAAAATATGATTGTCAATAAACCTAGTACAACAAAAGGTCATGGCTTATGGCATGACTCATCTGTTGTACTTTTACAATCATGCTGCATATGCAATAACTCTCGGAATGTTTCAAAAACCAATTTCTCAATACATTAGTCTCAGTATCCATAGTACTTGTGCCTGAATTATAAATGTGGGTGAGCAAACCCCAGTCCGAAACAATCGAAATCCAAGGCTATGTTGGTAATATCATCTCAATCATTTTATGTTACACTAATAAGTTAGTAATACATATATAGAATCGGACCTGAAAGTTAGGCTAAAAGTATGACATCTAATGGAAGTCACTCACGATCTAATCCACTAGTGCAACCCAGCAAGATTATGGATGTCAAGTACTTTAATTTTGACAATCAACTCAAGATTGTCTCCAAATCCTTAATTACACTTTAGTGAGTTAATAAGCAACCAGTGCATTCCATACCATTAGTATCAGACATAAAGAAAATTGTCCGGAAAGACTTCCATTCTTTCGGTTCTTAACCAGACACCATTGATGGCTTTCCTAGTACTAAGGATGACACATTCGACGGCAGAACTGCCAGCATACATAAGATCCCTTTGATCTACTCAAAGATTGCCATGTCTGAACCTACACTGCAATCCTTGAGGTCTACCACCCAACTCTCAATCGTCACATCTTAAGGCCTGGCTGTCATCACATTTGAAAATGGTCCATTAGCGAATCTTCCAGGTTTCAAAACTCAGGACGACAACATGTCGAGGTCTAAGCCCTTAAAAATCTCATAGAGACAAAGCCTTGTCTCTCTCGTGCCCTGGACGATACTACGTCACTTACCTCTTTCTCATTCCTTAATGAAATCAAATTCTATGGAGCCTAAGCCATAGTTGTGTGACCTCTCATGATCTTCATCCCACTTGGTTAAGTTTATCTCTCAAACATCAGTATTGTTTATCTTGTGCAAGTTCACAAGATCGGATAATATATTATTAGTCGAAGACACTAGTCTATTCTACCACATTTCTCTCTTTTTAATAATACTTGTCACAACTGTGATCCAAATACAATGGTGAACCTTAGAACCCTCACCTTTGTCCGTAACTCCCTTGGATTATTGGCTCACCAACAGTGCAAGGGGTTAATCACCCCGAGATGAGGATTTCGAGGATCACAGATGAATTGGAGGCACGGTTATGACCAGCCTTATCATAAGATTGTTACGATGTAGATTAAGCTAGCATGTTCAACTAACATTTAATTAGGCTCGGTAAACTTACAACAAAAATAAAGATATGATGTTAAAAAAAACCTGACCAAGTAAGAAGATCTTGAGAAGACCCATATCTTATGGTTTTGGATCCATGGTGAGGAATTTTTTAGAGTGAGAAAGAGGCACACAAGGTAATGTCGTTCAGAGCATAAGAAAGATAATGTTTTGTCTTTACGAGACTTTAGAAGTCTTAGGGCTCAGACGTATTTCACCCCAAGGATTATTGGAACCTGAGAAATCTTAGAAAGTAGTGTTTTAGTGTGATCTTTTTATCTTGGGGTGACAGGCACACATTCATGCATGATGATATTGGGTATTGTTAAGTTTTGACACGATGGGATCCAGCCAGGCAGTCATTGAATGAATTCACGGAGTCTTAATCACTGTAGCAGTCCAGCCGGAGAATATGATAGCATATGTCCACGCAATGCCTTCAATGGTTTGTGCCCTGAATAACAAACTAAAGGAATATATGTCTCTTTTCCCGACAATATTTAAAAAGTCCCTAAGTGCAAGCGCGACGATGAATGGACACCTAAAAGTGTACAAATTGCTTATCAACTCACTAAAATGTAAACACGGTACAAAAACAATCTTGAACCTATTGTCGAACTTGAAGTACATGATACCTCACATCTTACTTAGTTATACTTATACTGGTGTTTGTGACCACAAGTGTTTTAATTATATGTCAAACTGTAAGTTACCTTTCAATAATGATTGCCTATAATCCATTCACATTACACAGAGTACTTAAGCAACGTTCCTAAGAATCACCCACATAATTAAAGATCAGGTTCTTGAGAGAACAGTCGCCAACACTTCCTTCTACTCAAACTGAGTAGAATCAACAACCTAACGTAATATTTTTTTAAAGTAAATATAGCTGTCTGGTTTCCCAATCGCCACCACGGACCATTCTCCTTAGCATTGTCATCCACCCTAGTGTCAATTTCAAAGCTAAAATGCACTCTAACTAAATAACTAAATGTCGTGTTATCCGTCTTAGTTTGCCTGTTCTAGTTTGATTCAATATTTCTACAATTCAAACCTAATCTAATAAGTGAATATTAATAGCATAGCATGAATAATAATAATAAAAAACCCTAATTTTAATTAATCATATGAAACAACTTAACCCCAAATTCAAGTAAAATAATTCCAATAAAATTACCTCATTTACAGTAACGGTCAGCCTTCTTCTTAACGCGGTCATCGAGCGCTTCTTCGACCGACTTCTGCTTCGCCTTTACAGGATCATACCCAAACTTCTTCGCTTCAACCGGGAAGAGATCGTCGTACTTCATCCGTCTCGCAGCGTCGATAGTGTACACCACTTCACCTGATGCAGTGGCTTCATCATCTCCGCCGTTGGTTTCATCAGGGGTGATTTCGATTTCATCTGACGGTAATGGTTGAGTTTGAGGTTGGGTTTCATAAGGTTTCTTGTTTTTGGATTTTTTTTTGGATTTTTTTTTGTCGATTGATTTGAGAGTTGCGAGACTGCCTCCTTTGAAGGTGAGTCTCCCAGTTTTTGCTCTCTCGTATGGGTCTGACATTGTGAGTGAGTTTCAGAGAGGAAAAAGATGGGAGTGTTTTAGACAAGAAAAAGAGGGAGAGTAGCCAATTGTTTTGGCGTCCACCAATGGGGTTGATTACAAAGGATGGCCTTTTATCCGGATCGCACCGGTATTTACCGGACTGCCGTAAAATGGAGTTTTAGGGCTAGATTAAGACCGGAAATTATCATATAAAAAATAAAACAATAAATAAAAATAAAGACAGTGCGACGATCGTTTCATGCAAATGTTACTTTTATGCCGATAAAACTTAGAGCATCTCCTAAAGTACCTCACTCAGTTGGGTCAAAAAATCAAAATCCAATTGAGTGAGGTCCAATTTCATCCAAGAGTACATCAGTTGGTTTTTTTAACATGCGCCTAAATGTTGGGCGCTCATATCATTTCTTTGGGGAATTTTTTTTTTGTTGGAAGATAAGCCGGTTTTAGGGATCCGTAACCACAGAGTAACCAATCCCCAAAGGGCATCCAAAGCCCGAAGGCCTCCATAAACCCCGAAGGGTGAAGCCTCCAAAGAGGTACAAAGCCCAAAGGGTACAAGCTCAAAGGCCCACAAGACAACCCAAGGATTGTCCCCAATTCTCACCCCATAGAGCTCTCATGGGGTGGAGGGTCACACAACCACTGAACCAAGAGCTTAGTGGTAATGTCTCCTAACTGTTAGGCGCCCGGTTTGATTTAAAACAAAAAAACAAAAACAATTGGGCTCCAAAATGTTAGGCGCCTGATTAAAAAACAAACAGACACCCAACACTTGGACACACTTGCTTTTTGAGGATGAAAACCAAGTAAGTGAGGTACTGGTGGATGTGAAAAATCCTACCTGGCACCTCAAAAATCAAGTGAGTGAGGTACTTTAGGAGATGCTCTTATAAGAGTCGTTGGGGACTCTTGGGCCGGCCAGTGGTGGTTGTGACCTCCACCAAGAGTGAAGTCGGGGCTCGTGGGTTCGAAATATTATAAAGAAGCGGCGTGCCTGAAAAAAGAAAAAAACTATAAGAAGATTTGTTTTGTGTTTTTGGTGACCAGGATACTCCGAGTTCATAATTTATCATCATTTTTCCCGACTATTCCCTGGAGTATGTGAACTTATAAGAAAATATTAGAATTGAAGGTTCCATCTGAAAACATATTGGATGTGAGGAGTACCCTATATTATTTTATATTGACTTGCGCGTAAGGCTTAATATGTCAAATGTTGGAGTCTATATCCCTACATGCCAAATGTAGAAAAAGCTGGGTCTAAGGACCCAATGGAAAAAATGAAAGCCAAACTAACGCCTGGTTCATGCTTCACCTCTGTATCCTATAGGAGCAGGTCTAGCAAGCAGTTCAATAAAGTACAAAATATTGATTTATTTTTTACTCCTTCAAACTGACAAGGAAAATGTTGCAAAATTCACTGATGTACATGTTATCAAGAATTTTGATAGCATGAGTCGACTGGATGCCTAGGAAAGTATTACTAGTTTGTTAGGATTGAAAAAAAATGTAAAAACTAAATAACGGAAGGAAGAAGATCTTGATCTTCTTTCAGGAAAGTATTACCAGTTTGTTGAGATTGAAGGAAATGATACATACTAAATAACTGAAGGAAGAAGATCTTATTTCCTATTATTATTGTTAGAAAACAAAGGGGGCAAATCGCAACGCGGAAGCACGATATGATTAAGCAAGAACTGAAGATCTAACTCTAACTATAGAGAATTAAATCAAAGCAATAAACACATACACAAGGTTTAAATTTAGGTGGAAACCCAAAATGATCAAAACCACTCCCAGGAAGCACGACGAATCTATTATCAAATTAGGGTTACAAGAAGTTCCAGAGATCACTCAACCTCACATCTACCTTTACAGATAATCCCCAACAAGAAACCCTAGAAAGAAAACCCAAGAAATCTCTCAAGAGCAAAACCCTCGATTTCTCCATTTTTTTCTCTAGATCTTTTTATCTCTCAGAGGCTTTGAACTCAATATATCATAGTCTAACAAAGCCCTAGTTTTATAGACTCTCCATTAGCTTTTCATTCAAACAATTTTAGGTCTCGACCAAAAGACTTTGAGTTCATATCTTAACAACTGTTGTTTTTGAGCCGTAACCTAACAGTTATTTTCTTCAGTTGTACTTCTCCATTATGTGCACTTAATCGTTATACTTCTCCATTATAATCTAAGTTCCACACATCTTTGCACTATGTCACTAACTTTACCATAAATGCTTAACAATACGTGTTTATCCCATACCACCCATCAGCACTTAGACTAGGTTATAGTGTAATACTATATGGTTTAAGAGGTGATAATCTTGTAGTAGCATATTTCCCAGATTCGATAAGGAGAAGCTAACGGATCTTAGTCAAAAATATTCCATCATTCGAGAAGATGTCACATCTACGACTACAGTACTCGACCCACTAAAGTAACCCTTATGCTTGATCAAATAGAGCTGCTGCAAGGAGATCAGCAAAGTTCACCTACTACCTGCCAAAATAGGAAACTGTTTTATTTTTGTAACTACTTGTATCTACTATAAATATAGACAGAGAATATGTTAATCCGTTCCGCAACTCTACTATTCAAATACATTTTCACGTCCTTACTGTTCAAACAATTGTAATAACTAGCAAACTACTGGATTTTGTACATAAATTCTCTTCGAGGTCATAATTTTTCTCAGGCTATACTGAGTTTCCACGTAAAATCCTGTCTGCTTAAGTTTATAGTTGCACATTCCTTCCTAAAGTATTGGCGAAGTTATCCTTCTGGAAAATACGTCATTATAATTAGCGCTGTTTATGGGAATACCACACTTTTTCTTTACTTCCTGTACTCTTAGACTGTCCAATGACAAATATGAATCTCCGAAGTGCCTCTAGTACTTAGAGGAACCACGAGATCAACCCCATACTAGAAGTAATCGATCTGTACAATGCTGTGATTGAACTTCACAAGTAAATGGAGTCTAACCGAGTCTAGAGGCTTAAAGATCAGGGAATCCACGCCTACGCTCTTCAAATCGAGAGAGACGAGATGAGAAAAGCATTGGAAGAATAGATCTGGACACATCAGAAAGAGATAAAAAATTTGTGAAGACATTAAGACCGAATCACTGGCCGTCAAACGTCACCTCCCCAAGCCAAAAGTGATTATTGCTCCAGAGCTACCCAGAGAGAGAACATACCAAGGGAGGAATGAGTTCAGACTTCTAGATCTAGATTGAGGAATCCAGATAAAGCTTTTTGACATTTTGGTCTCATGTCCTTAGTATCGACCACTCAAGGAAGTCGACGCACATGTTACCAAATACCACCACCACCAGTAAGACGACCAGTGAGAGACAGGTTGGGACCTGAAGGACAGGGTGACTTTGATCCTCAAGTTGCTGCCATACCAGATACTCTGTAACAATTTATTACCTTGGATGATCTGAATAATCAGATTCAAGCCATGCACTTTGATAATCCAAGCCGAAGATCTATTCTCGATAGGATTGAGACGAATCCTATTTTTCCTCATCTCGAAGTCATGCCGATTCCAGAGAATTTTTACATGCCGAAGTTTTATCAATATGCAGGCCTCACAGATCCTTTTACCCACGTCCGACACTTCAAAGCAGCAGTTGGATTATACTCCAAACTTTATCATATGCTATGCCGATTATTTAACATGAGCCTTAAGGAAGAACCTCTCAGATGGTTTCATACTATTCCCGAGGGTTCCATCACTACATTCAGCCAGTTATAGTGGCTCTTCGAGTCGAACTATGCTCATGCTAAGGAATGAGAAATAACAGTAAATTTTTTATTCTTTTTCGAGCAAGGTACGAAAGAGACCTTAGCGAGCTTCTACAAACATTTTTTTGTAGGAAATAAGGAAAATTGGGAATTCAGATCCCAAAATTGTCGTTCTAGCATTCACCTCCGTACTTCATATCAATTCTAAAGTTCGAGAAGAACTTACCTTACACAAACCCAAGACAGTGATAGAAATGATCGATGTTGTTAATAACTACATTGAACTAGAACGGTCTAAAAAAGATAAGATAAAAAGCTCCTCAGTCATTCATGCCAACGAAATGTTCTCATCACCACCTACAAAGACAACAAGTAAAGTAACTCTAAAACAACGTGGGAGGAACAACAACAACGTTAAGAAGAGAGATAGAAAACTAGACAAATCCATCATAGTCTTGCCTCCTATGACAACCACACTCTCTGCCATCTTACCAACAATAAAGGGGGGCAATTTGTTTTGAGAGGCACAGACGATTTCTGATGTACCCAATAAACCTTTGTATTAGTATCACAATGTGCATAGCCACGAGACTTGCAACCGTTACTCTCTGATATAGATATTTCATCACATTCTATTGGTTGGAAGATTTTACGAGTATGTAGTCGAGATTCAAAAGTTTCTCAAAGAAGAGACTAAAAGAAAAGAGACCGAACAAGAGCAAGGACAAGCCCAAGTTTGCCATCTTTACATGATTGAAATTGAGAAGGAAAAGAAGAGAAAAAAAGATAATATAATTAGATCTTGCTACAAGATGACGTCATCGAACAAATCAACAAAACTTCTACCCAGCTTTAGCAAAGCTAAACGTCCATATCAAATTTCCTTCAAAGACTGCGACACCAGCCATGTCAAGTACCCTCATTGATGAGCGCATAATTGTGACATTTTTAATATACCCGAACATGTATTTTAGTCGTCCAATATATATTTAATTTTGGGTACTTATGCGCATTTGTTTGATTGTAGCTACTGGAGCTGGATATTTGAAACAAAGCTCTTAAAATCAAGTAAAAGTGTCTCCAACAGTTCATAGCACAAAAAATCAAAGACACAATATATTTGGTCTCAAGATTGAAGAAATATATACACAAATATTCTTGGAGAATAAGATCAAATAATATATTGCATCCAAGATGCTTGAATATATTTTATATTGAAGATATATATAAGAGTTTCCATGAAGAAAGATCTCTACATCACTTATAAAAATTATATGCAAGAATATTAGGTGATTGGTTGTAATATTAGAAGATATTATTGTGAAAATATTCTTTAGAATTTAATGTATAGTTTTGAAATTTGGGATCCTTCTCCTATAAAAGGAACCATCTTCCCATTGTAATTGATCACCTCATATTGGAGCAAGTTTTGAAGAAATAAAGTCTTAATTTTATTTAATTGTCTTCTCTCACTTTTATTTTCTTTTGTAAATAATTAGTTGTTAATGCGATGAAGTTCGAGATGAACGGCTAATCTTCTAGCTAAGGCTATGATGAGGCCTCTTCTTGGATGAGCAATAGTTGGTATTAATTAGGTTATAATTAGTTTTCTCTTAGTACTTCATGATTGATAAGTTAGTGCATCATATCGAAGGCTTGACCATAGCTTTGGTTTGATGTACGATAACTTTGAATACAAACAAGTGCTACTAATCGTAGACTTGATTTGGAGATCTAAACAAGAAAAAATACTAGAGAACTCACTCAAGCCTTGCAATGGTTGAGTTGATAATTCTCTAAGACACTCTTCACCATCTCTTAAAAGCATAACCACTAAATGCTTGACCATATATTTAGTAGTTTATTTTATAATATCGTATGTGTCTTGACACGAACATATGATGGGTGAAGATATTATGATCTAGTTATATATCGATTAGTGTTTTGAAAGGTAGAGGCCAAGTCCGAACCTTAGTTCTCTCCCTCATTAAGTTTTATAATTAGTTTTTATTTATTCTTCTTAGATTTATCTCTTATAAAACTGTAATTCAGACTAGAAAGTATTTGTTTTTCCAAACCTCCATGTGGATTCGATCCCACTCATCCGTACTACAATTCGACAATCGTACTTTGAGCGGGTATTTAGCTAGAGGCCATAAACACCTCTTATCACTCATAACGATTCACTAGTCATAATGCTCAAAGTAGGACGAACATACGCACACTTCTTGTCAATACAAGAAGCGCAATGGACATTTTATTCAAAAGAGCCATTGATGTTCTAGGTCTTAAAGACTTAGCCAAAGCTTCGACAACAACAATCACAAGGTTTAACGATTCCAAAGAATCTTCCTTGGGAGAAATCACACTGCCTATTCAAGCGGGACCAGAAACCACTTTCGTGAAATTTATTGTGATAGATGCTAAATTAAAATATTTGGGAATCTTAAGTCGAAGTTGGCTACATTCTATTAAGGCAGTACCATCGACATATCATCTAGCTTTACAATTTCTAACATATCACGGAGTCTATATGAAATTAAAGGAAGTCAAGCTGTGACACGTATGTGTAAAAATACCACCACCAACTCTCACACAATAAAACTTCTTAAGGCATAACAATTACAGCAGGAGCCACCTCCAACATTCGAGCAACATGAGATTGAGGCGGTTAAATCCATCAAACCCGATGGGTCAGGATGAAGTACCATTATTGGCTCAAAACTGTCATTCGACGAGAAAAAAACTATGATACAACTTTTAAAGAAAAACTTCGATATCTTTGCATGGTCTTTTCAAGAAATGCTCGGCATCGATCCATCGATTTCATGCCACAAACTCAACCTCCTTCTGGATAGTAAAACAGTTGTACAGAAGTGACGCAATTTAGCTCACCGCCTTCGTGAAGCAGTTAATGAAGAGATAGATAAACTCATTCGGTCGGATTAATTCGAGAAGCCAAATATCCCAAATGGGTCTCAAATATCGTGGCTGTACCAAAGAAGAGCGAGAAGATCAGAGTCTCTGTAAATTTTACAGAACCCAACAAATTTACACAAAAAGATAACTTTCCTATCCTTCTAATCCCTCAACTCCTCAATTCTGTAGCAGGCCACAAACTTCTTTCAATGATGGACGCAACTTCTGGTTACAATCAGGTCCCTCTTGCCGAAGAAGACCAAGAAAATACAATATTTGTTATGGAAAGAGGTCTCTACTGTTGCACAGTTATGCCATTTGGATTAAAGAATACAGGGCCACTTATCAGCGACTTATCACTCAAATGTTCAAAGATCATTTAAGCAAAATCACAGAGGTATACATCGACAATATGATATGCAAAAGTTTATAGTGAGAAAATTACTGTAATAATCAATAGACCATCTTCGACATCCTTCGTACTTACCAAATGAAACACAACCCAGAAAAATACCAATTTGATATCACATCGAGAAAGTTTTTAGGAGATCTAGTAAGTAAGTGGGTCATAGAAATTGATCCAACACAAATCAAGACACTCATGGCAATGACATCTCCTCGAACCAAAAAAGATGGACAAAAGCTTTATGACAAGATTGTGGCTCTTCACAGGTTCATCTCCAAGTCATTTGATCGATACAAACTTGTTTACCTCCTTCTTCGCGGGAATCCAACTCCAATGTCCAAAAAATAGCCCAAAAAAATCATTTGGACCCCTGACTTGCAGTGGCGGGTTTTCCATGAGGAAAATCTTTGCTAATACTTATTCGTAAAGAGATTGCAAAAAGACTAGATAGACAAGATTTTACGTGGAAAAGTCAGTAAAAGCTGAGAAAAACCACGACCTCGAGGAGGGTTTTGATGTAAAATCCAGTATGTTGCTAGTTATTACAGAGCTTTGGAATAATAGTAGGGTTTAAAGGTTATAATTGGTAATGTGTGAGAATTCGTCGGCCCTGAATAATCTATTCTCTGCCTATATTTATAATAGATACATACAGTTTTACAAAAAAAGAAACAGTCTCCTATTCTGGGGGGAGCGGGCGAACTTCGCGGATCTCTAACAACTATTTCTTGACTGGGCACAACGGCTACTTTTGAAAGGTTGAGGACATATGAAAACTTCCAGAATGTTGATTTATCTTCGACTATAATGTATTATCTTCTTGAATGCAAGCCTTTGATTATATATGGCTGTCTTCGACTACGCTTTGCTGGCCTGTCCTTATCGAATCTGGGGAATATGTTACTACATGACTATGAATTGGCTTTCTAAGATCTCAAAATATACTTGGGGCATCCTCCCATAATGAGTACTCCTGTTGATGGCGAATCTAATAATGTACTTATCGACCACAGATGACTCCATTAGTTCCGTCCTTATTTGAGAAGATGATGGTGTGGAAAAGCAAATCTACTTTATCAACAAAACTCTCATGCATGTTAAAAAAAGGTATACAACAATTGAGAAGCAGTTACTCGCCTTGGTGTACGTACAGTTCTCAAAAACTTTGACCTTATTTCTAAGCCCATCCCATCAAAGTCATCACCAAATTTTCCCTCAAACTCGTATTCTCTAAAAAGGAAAAATCACGATGGGTTCAACAATGGTCTGCTTTCCTAGGCGAATACGACATCTCTTTTAAACCACAAATTTTAGTTAACGGACAAGCTGTAGCCGATTTTATGGCAGATTTTCCAGTCAAAGACCCCTAATAATCCGTATCAAATCGGGTTGTTGAAACACAGATAGTTTCGTTCTCAGGGATGCAAAGATCAAAATCGTGAAATAAAAACCATTCTTTATTGATTAAAAAAAAGTTTACAACCAAAAATAGAAGAACTGCAGTAGAAAAAGGATAAAAAAATAAAGATCACCCTCTCGTTTTACGACTCTCTCTTTCTTAACCACTCTCCGACCCTCATCTCTCTCAGCAACCCTCATTTTGTGGAGATCTTTTAGCCAAAATCTTTGACTAAGTCTTCTAGTAGTTGTCGACTAGTATTAGGCCATCTCCAGCAGCTCCTTACAACTGGTAATCTTCAACAACTCTTTAGCTTCTAAAAGTTGGGCTTTAAGATCGGGTTTGGTTACAATTGTCTTATTACCTGCAATAGTCAAACATACTTTAATTAGGCCCAGTGAAACATAAAATAAGGTCCTAAATAATGTGAATTGAATGACAAAAATAGGCATTTTTCATGCCTATCAAATACCCCAAAACTGACATATTGTTAGTCCCTTAGCAAAAGAAAGAAAACTAAACTCTTTCGTGGTTTCTTACGATTGCATTTAGCGTATGCAACAAGCCTTTCAACTTATAGGTTACTCAAATAGGACGAGTTGTGTCCCGTGAGGGTTTTCAGTGAATATACCCACAAAATTCTATCACAGACGTTTTGGTATTATAAACAACTAATAATCATTACTCCTGGTATCTCTGAAAATAGATTAAATTCATCTCTTAGATATAATACTTAAACAAGGGTTAACCATCAAATACGTTTAGAATTTATCAAGTCAATTATACTACAATCAGATTAGATCAAGTTTCAAATTTTCATCCTTTGTGTAGTGAATTTAGTTTATGGAATCAAGAAGTTTGATAATCCTTTCAAATAACTTTAGCCTTATCTTGAGTATGGTGAAAGAAATCAAAAAGTTTGTTCGACAACTATCTTAGTTTGTTCGCTCTCTTTTATTGATCTTTCAGGGAAAATATCTATCCACACAAGTTTTTCATGGTAAGACTTTTGCATTTGAGTTTTTATTTGCTCTTTTATACGTGCAACTTGTCCTCCTTCACATAGTTCTCAATTATACTCATAGAGACTCGATTTTTACTTTTTTAGTCTCTTACTTTCACATTGATTCATGGCTTGCCTCGAGATTAATAAAAATTCTTCCTCTTTCAGTTCTAAATCTTGCGAGGGTCCTTAAATTGTTAATGATTTTTTTTACGAGTATGTCAGCTTCGTGAAAGGAGGAAAATACATACAAATCCTTAGTATGAATTTATGAGAAGCAAAATTTTCCAAGGTAAATGTCTCCCTCATTACAGATTCTTCCTAACCCAAACTTTTGATTAATCAAAAAGTGATAGTTAGTTTTAACAAAACCTTGATAACATAACTACGTGAAGTACAATTATAAGGGTGATTTTCTTCTGAAACACATCTAATAAGATGGTAGTATCAAAAACTTAAAAATTCTTAACGCACTAACAATTTACGGTTTAAAGTAAACCATAACCTTATAATTTTATCCCAAGTGCAACTCTAGGATTCTAAAAATGTCCAAAGATCAGAGTATACACAAAATTTGTCTACAATACCAGAATGCCCTAGAATAATAACTTTTCTTGGAAAAAGTTATAAAAATCTTATTTACCCCCACCCTCAAACTGAATCAGCATGTGTCCCCAAAGTTGCCAAAAATAAAAAATAATCTAAAAATATTACTTGAACATGATAAGGGTTGCCTCCCACAAGCGCTAAGTTTAACGTTTTGAGCCAGATGATGGTAGGTACCCCAAACTAGATAAGACTATGGGTAGAAATAAAGATACCTATGTTTCATATGATGGGTCCCGTAGATTTATATCCTCACTCGAGCCCGTAAAATACTCGTGAAATGGTTTAAGTCTCTGCCCATTTACCTTATTAATGTGACCAGTACGAGGGTCAAGAATTTCAATAGCTCCGTGTGGGAAAATAGTTTTGACAATGAACGGCTCGGTCCAACGGGATTAAAGTTTTCCAGGAAATTAATGAAGACGCGAAGAATACAATAAAACTTTTTGATCCACTTCAAAAGTCTTTCGCAAGATATTTTTATCATGGAAAGTCTTAGTTCTTTCTTTGTATATCTTTGCGGATTCATATGCATCGTTTCGAAGCTCATCCAACTCATTGAGTTGTAGCTTGCGATGGGACCCAGCCGTTGAAGTGTCAAAGCTAAGTGTTTTTATTGCCCAATAAGCTTTATGCTCAAGTTCTACAGGAAGGTGGAATGCCTTGCCGTAAACGAGTCGGTAAGGAGACATTCCAATCGGGGTTTTATATGCAGTACGATAAGCCCAAAGTGCATCAATTAATCTTACAGACCAATCTTTGCGATTTAGGTTAACCGTCTTTTGGAGAATATTTTTGATCTCCCGATTTGAAACTTCGACTTGCCCACTCGTTTGCGGGTGATAAGGTGTTGCCACCTTATGGGTTACACCATACTTTTTGACAAGGGCAGCAAAGTTTTTGTTGTTAAAATGTGTCCCTCCATCTCTAATGATAGCCCTAGGTGTTCCAAATCGAGAAAAAATATTTTCTTTTAAAAAATTGAGAACAACTGCACTGTTATTTGTTTTTGAAGGGATGGCTTCAACCCATTTTGATACATAGTCCACTCCAACAAGGATGTACTCATATCCAAAAGACTTGGGAAAATGGCCCATAAAATCAATGCCCCAAACATCAAAAGGTTCAATAACTAAAATAGGGTGTAAGGGCATCATATTTTGTAGAGAAAGGGCTCCCATTTTCTGGCATCTCTCGCACGCTTTACAAAATGTATGCGCATTGTGAAATAATGTAGGCCAATAAAAACTGCACTACAAATTTTTTGCCGCGGTCTTCTTAGAGTTAAAGTGGCCTCCACAAGCTTGGGTGTGGCAAAATAATAGAATATTGATAAATTCAGACTGGGGAATATATCTCCTAAGGATTTGGTCAGTACAATACTTAAACAAATCTGGATCATCCCAAAAGAAGTACTTCACTTGACTAAAGAAACGATCTTTGTCAGGTTTAGTCTAATGATCAGGAATGGTATCCGTGGCTAAATAATTAGCAATGTCAGCAAACTACGGCAACTCGGGAACTAATTTCACAGCCATAAGCTGTTCATTAGGGAAGGATTCCCTAATCGGCAATGACTCATCAACAGACTCAATCACTATACGGGAAAGATGGTCGGCTACAACATTGTCTGACCCCTTTTTGTCTCGAATCTCGAGGTCAAACTCCTGCAAAAGTAATACCCACCGGATTAGTCGTGCCTTAGCATCTTTCTTTGTCAAAAGATGTCAAAGCGCGGCATGATCCGTGTAAACAATCACTTTAGATCCTATAAGATAAGATCTAAATTTTTCTAGCACATAAACAATGGCCAGAAGTTCTTTTTCGGTGGTCGTGTAATTTAATTGGGAGTCATTTAACGTTTTACTAGCGTAGTGGATGACATGGGGGCGTTTGTCTATCCGCTGTCCCAAAACAGCGCCTACAGAATAATCAGAGGCATCACACATTAACTCGAATGGTTCATTCCAAATAGGTGGTCTAATAATGGGTGATGTTGTGAACTAGGTCTTAAGCTTATCAAAAGCTACAAGACAAGGTGCATCAAACTCATAGGCCATATCTTTGGCCAAAAGGCTGCTTAAAGGATGAACAATCTTACTAAAATCTTGGATAAAACGATGGTAAAAGCCTGCATGTCCTAAAAAGGAACGGACGTCCTTGACATTTCGTGGTAGGGGGAGGTTAGAAATGACATCTATTTTGGCTTGGTCAACTTCTATTCCTTTTTCAGATATGATATGCCCCAAAACTACCCCCCTTTTTACCATAAAGTGACATTTCTCCCAATTTAAAATAAGATTCTTTTCCTGGCATCTGAGTAATACTAGAGACAGATGATGAAGGCACTAGCCAAATGAGTTGCCAAATAATGAGAAGTCATCCATGAAAACTTCAAGGAATCGCTCTACCATGTCAAAAAAAATGCTTAACATGCAACGCTGAAACGTCGCAGGAGCATTGCATAAGACAAAAGGTATGCGACGATAGGCAAATGTACCGAAAGGACATGTAAAAGTCGTTTTTTCTTGGTCGTCGGGTGCGATGGATATTTGGTTGTACCCAGAGTAGCCATCTAAGAAATAATAAAATTTGTGCCCAGCGAGTCGCTCGAGCATCTGGTCAATAAAAGGTAAGGGGAAGTGATCTTTCCTAGTGACCGAGTTAAGCTTCTTGTAGTCTATGCAGACTCTCCATCCAGTGGTCGTTCTAGTGGGCACGAGGTCGTTTTTCTCGTTCTTTACAACGGTGATTCCTGACTTTTTAAGTACAACATGGATCGGGCTAACCCACGGACTATCAGAAATGGGATAGATGATCCCAGCATCAAGGAGTTTTAAAATCTCTTTCCGAACTACTTCGCCCATAGTCGGATTCAATCTCCGTTGTCCTTCCCTGGACTTTTTGGCATTATCTTCCAAATTGATTTTATGCATACAAACCGAGGGACTAATTCCTTTAATGTCTTCAATACTCCATCCAATAGATTTCGTATTTCCCTTAAGAACACGAATCAACTTCTCTTCCTGAAGGGGTTCTAGGTCAGCGGCAATAATGACGGGCATAGTTTCGTCGAGACCTAGAAAGACATACTTAAGGTGAGCGGGAAGATGTTTAAGCTCTATCTTTGGGGAGGTTACTTGAGCCTCCGGAATGGGTTTCTTAACATCTAAGATTTTATGCTCACCTTCAGGCTCTACAATTTCTAAAGCCGAATCTAATAAGGTTTTTACCTCATGGATGTACGAATCGTCCTCACAATCTCCATCAAAGTGGGACAAGAATGTCTCAAAGGGATATGAGGTACTTGACCTCTCAAAAGTGGTACTCACAAGACTCTAGATCATATTATACTCAAGTGGTTCAGAATTAGAAGGGGAATGCGATGCATGGAAAATATTCAATTCTACTGTCATGTTTTTGAAGGTCAACTTCATAATTATGTTACGGCAATTGATTACCGCATTAGCTGTTGCCAAGAAGGGTCGACCTAGAATCACAGGGATATCATCCTCAGGGTTTGCCACTGCCTCAGTATCTAACACAACAAAGTCTACTGGATAAACAACTTGCTCAATCTGAATCAACACATCTTCAACTACGCCCCTAGGAATCCTAATAGATCGGTCAGCTAGCTGAAGGGTCCTATTAGTGGGTTTAAGTACTCCGATATCCAATTGCTCATAGACAGAGTAAGGAATGAGGTTCACGACGACACCTAAATCAAGTATAGCTCTTCCTATCTTACGGTTCCCAATCGTACATGAAATAGTAGGGCATCCAGGGTCCTTGTATTTTGGAAGCGATTTACGCAAAAGGACAGCACTAACATGTGCATCTAAAAGAATAGACGTATCACTCCCGTGAACATGAAAAGCCTTTTTCGGGACATGTATGCACCGCTTTAAAGTGCAAAGATCTTTAAGGAATTTTGCGTAATTAGGAATATGTCTTATGGCCGTAAGGATAGGAATGTTAATCACACAATGCTTAAAAATCCCTAAAATCTCCTCATAGACGTTGCCCTTCTTAGCAAGAGTTAACCGCTGAGGAAAAGGAGCCAGCAGCTGAACATGTGTTATCGTGATTTCTTCCTCACTCGCACTCGTAGGTTCTTCTATAGGCTTACTTTGAATTTCCAGCTCGGATTCCTTAGGTATTTTTACCAAATTATCAACTTTCGTACCGCTCCTAAGAGAAATGATGGCGTTGACTCCATCATGATTGGAAAATCTAGGATGCTCAGTGTTCCCTTTAGGATTAGCTTGAGTTTGACTAGGGAACGTTCCTTTGTCTCTCGTGCTTATCTCTGTTGCCATTTGACCTATTTGTCCCTCAAGTTTGGCAATAGATGACTGAGTTACTTGCATAAATACTTTAAGAGTATCTTCTAAGGACGTGGTTGGAGGAGGCAGATTCCTATTATGCTGAGGAACATAAGGCACATTAAGGGGAGCTTGGTATGATGGATTTTATTGCCACGAGGAACTAGACTGGTGTTGGTTTACTTGGTTGTGCGGCTGATATGGGGCACTACCAGAAGAACCTCCTTGGTAATTTCTATTTCCCCGATAATTGGAGTTGTTGGAATTATTATTCCATCCACCATTGAAAGGTTGGTTATTGGGACGTTGATACATGACATTGGCCTGGTCTTTTCTACCCTCCCTTAAACTAAGCACATCAGGGCAATCTTGGACCAGATGGTTTGAACTCTCACAAACCACACAATTTGGCATCGCCACATGGTAAACATACGAAGTATTAGGGTGTTTCTCCCTTTTGCCGGTCTCTAAGTTCTCGATTTTCTCAAGAATGGTTCTAAGAGCGGCAGACTCTGAATTAGAGTCCACTTGGTGCACATTTGCACAGTGACTAGGTATTTCCTCTCTCATCGTTTGCCATTGGTAGGTCTTATCCGCTACATCATTTAAAAATGTCTAAGCTTCAGTGTCAGTTTTCTCATCGAATGTACCCGCGCACATAGACTGAACACGAGCTCTAGTGTCATAGTCTAGACCTTCATAGAGAGTTTGAACTATATCAATCAACTGAATTCTGTGATGTGGGCATCCTTGCTCTAAATCCCTAAACCGTTGTAGGTAGTCATATAATGACTCTCCTCGATTTTGTGTGAAGCTATAGATACTCTGTCGTATCTTAGCAGTTATGTGGTTAGGGAAATACTTCTTTAAAAACTCCTTAACGAGTTGTTCAAATGTGTTTACAGAGTTCTCCTCGAGAGTGTACAACCAATCGCGTGCGTTTCTTAACAGAGAAAAGGGAAACACATGTAATTTTAAAGAATCCTCAGTAATACGTTTGAAGTTTAATAGAAGCATATGATCCCTAAAGTCCCTAAGATGGTTATACGGGTTTTCAGTAGGACTACCATTAAATTTGGGGAGCATAGACAAGAATCCCGGTTTTAACTCAAAGTTCCCTACATTTCTGGGAATCACAATACATGAAGGTTTACTAACTATTGTAGGATGCATTCGATTGCGGAGAGTGATTCTCTCTGTAGCAACAGGATCGGGACCGTTCCTAGGAATAGCAGGTTCGGGACCATTAGTCTCATCAGTCTGACTCATATTGATTCTAGCAGTATTCTTAGTCCGAGCTTGTGTGTTAACCCAATCTAACATACAATTCAATCAATATATGCGAACACACTAAAAGTCTTAAGAATGATGCAAGCACTCAAGAATGTTTTACTGGTCTCTTTTTAGGTTATGTTATGAACCCGGTCTTAAGGTTCAATGCTCCTACTCCTGACAGTAGATCGGTTCGCACTTGAGTTGTTTTTACTCGCTTTGGCGATATCTCACATGCTATCTAGTCACCTAGATGCACCTGTGCTGGAAGGCAGGGCGAATCGCTTAGAGTCACTTATCCACACTAGCTATGCCAGGGAACGTACGTCCTCCAGCAAACGTAGTCACTTATCAGGTTTTCCTAGTGAGCGTGTTGCTCCAGGTCCGAGCGAAGTCTTTTGATTAACTATATTTTTTATGGCTTCTTATCTGAAAATCTTTTAAAGAGGTCGGGACTGTCGATACCGAAAAGATTAACAACCGGGTAATAAATTCCCGGGGTCCTAATGCGTGGGCACGCACGGGTGATGAAATCCCATTTTGGTTTACCCTTATCTAGGTGTTATTGCAAAAATTAAACATTTAATCAATCAAACATATAGTTAAACAACGATGTACTGCGACAGGGAGGGTGCGGTGGAATTTTTTTTACCTACAGGGCAGCCTTTTTAGGGGCACATTTGGTTACCCTGGTGAAACCGTTGGGAAGGCCTACTCAGGATCGTTTGCGAGGTACGCTTTGAAACGATTTCCGGCCTGAGTAGGGGTTCCGAAGCTGTACCTGCAGCAGAGTACAATTTCCTCACCTTACAGGGCGTCACTCATTAAACTTTACATAAACATTTTCTCAATCCTTAGAAGAAAAAAAAACATAAAAATTTAAACTAGAAGTCTTCTTGGCTTTGTCGCTTTTCTTTGATGTTGGCTTTCCAGAGCGTTCAAACTTTTACCTTCTTAATCAACTTCTTAATCAACAGTACTAATGATGACCTTGAAACTCTGTGATCAAAATTGAAAAGAAACCACAAAAACCAGTAACTAAACGAAACAGCGAAATCAGACTATGGAACATGTCATGAAGTTAAACTGTGAAATCAAACCACAGAAGCCAATAACTAAACGAAACAGATCAAATAATCCACAGAAACCCTAATCAACAATGAAACATGGGTAAAGCTGGATTCCTAAAAAAAAATAATGCATCACAATCACAACTACAGATCAGTCCAGATCGTGCAACAATTTTGACATCACAAACACAAATCCTAATAACATATCAAGATCAAAAACCCAATTCAACCCATTAATCCAAGTCAGAATAACAATAAATCCACAAAGCTTTTTCTACTGCTGCAGCTTCAAACAAGGACTTATCCAAGAATTCAACATAAAAACCTTCCCAAAAATCAAACCCCAATTCAAAAAAAAATAAAAAATCTCACATCAGTAATTCAGAGTTCAGGCATTGAGGCATAATCACTATGAACAAAATAATTACCAACTGCAAACCCATCCAAGTATCAATCACCCAAACCCAACAATCACCAACACTCACACTACCTCCAATTTCAATATCGAACCCTAAAATCAGAATATGAAGTAGAACCTGAAATTGAGTACGAACCCTAAAATCTCGCTGAAACGAGATTTTTTTTTGTGAGAAGAAATTTCAAGCTGAACAAGGATGAAGAAGGGTTAGAGAGACAGTCCCACGCAATGGGAAGTGCATCTGAGAGAGAGACTGCTATTGTGCGAGATAATAAAGTGAGAGGTGATTATGATAAAATGATAAAACAACCATTAAAAAAAATACTTTAATCAGAGAAACTAGTTTAACATAACAATTTAATAAGAAACACGATTTTAAAATCGATTGCATCCCCGGCAGCTGCACCATTTGATAATCCGTATCAAATCGGGTTGTTGAAACATAAATAGTTTCGCTCTCAGGGATGCAAAGATCAAAATCGTGAAATAAAAACCATTCTTTATTGATTAAAAAAAAGTTTACAACCAAAAATAGAAGAACTGCAGTAGAAAATGGATAAAAAAATAAAGATCACCCTCTCGTTTTACAACTCTCTCTCTCTTAACCTCTCTTCGGCCCTCATCTCCCTCAACAACCCTCCTTTTGTGGAGATCTTTTAGCCAAAATCTTTGACTAAGTCTTTCAGCAGTTGTTGACTAGTATTAGGCCATCTCCAGCAGCTCCTTACAACTGGTAATCTTCAACAGCTCTTTAGCTTCTAAAAGTTGGGCTTTAAGACCGGGTTTGGTTGCAATTGTCTTATTACCTACAATAGTCAAGCATACTTTAATTAGGCCCAATGAAACATAAAATAAGGTCCTAAATAATGTGAATTGAATGACAAAAATAGGCATTTTTCATGCCTATCAACCCCGAATGGGAGGAACTCGAAGAAATACTGGCCGACGACTCTATCGCAGAACTGGATGCATGGTCCCAAAGTATAGGATGGAGACTCTTTACAGATGGATCTGCTGGACCACGAGGATCGGGGATTGGCATCTTCCTCGTTATACCATCTAACCATCGAATTGAAAAAGCTATCAAACTCAAATTATATACCACCAACAATGAAATAGAGTATGAAGCTATCTTGCACGGACTGGATCTCGCCATAGTATTGGGAGTGGAAGAAATAGTTTTTTACGTCGATTCTTTACTCGTAGCCAACCATTACAACAAAACGTTCAAAACATTAGGTAAAATGGTTGACTACGTAGTTCTGGTCAAAGAAAAAATGAAGAAAATCAAAACAACCACAATTTCCTGTCTGCCTCGAGCTGAAAACTACCACGCCAACACACTAGCGTACATCACTGCAATGCTTGAAGACATTAAAAAACAAACTTTAGACATCGAGGTTATCGAACATTCAAGTCTCAACGTAAGCTACACCATGCAGATCAATATTATCAAAGACGAAGATCTTGAAGATTGGAGAAAACCATTCTTTGCATACCTCAATTCTAACATCCTCCCGAACAACAATGAAGAAAATCAATCATTCTTAGTTAAATATCCACGGTTCAAAGTCCAAGACGGGGTCTTATATCGAGTCACTGGGAAAGGACCACTTATCGAGTACATCTCACAAAAACAAGTACACGTCAAAAGCAAGGAACTTCACGAAGGTATCTGCGGAGCTCACATCTCGGGAAGATCATTGGCACAAAGAGCGTTCACCCAAGGGTTATACTGGCCAAAAATATGACAAGACTGTGAATTTTTTTTCCGACAGTGCTGCAAGTGCCAAATCCATGCTCAAGACATAAAAAACCCAGCCCTCGACTTACACATTATCAATGTTCTCTGGCCATTCAAAAGATGGGTGATTGATATCATTGGTCCTTTCCCCCCAGTATCGGGTAACCGAAAGTTCTTTCTTGTGGTAATAGACTACTTCACCAAGTGGGTCAAAGTAGTACCATTATGTCACACTGATGAAAACGTAGTCATCAAGTTTATTTGGGAACACATTATAACAAGATTTGGTTGTCCGCAAATGATACGATCCAATAGCGGCAAACAATTCAACAGTAACAAAGACCTTAATTTCCTCCATAAATATAAGATTCAACTGTCTACTTCGATACCATACTATCCTCAAGGTAATGGCTAAGCTGAAGCCATCAACAAGAGCATCAAGTCGTGGTTGCGCAAGCGCCTTGAAGAGAAAATGGGTAGATGGGTTGATGAACTACTTAATATTGTATGGGCATACCGATCAACTCCTCGAACATCCACCGACTGTACACCATTCATGATGGCCTTTGGTATCGAAGCAGTGATCCCCTCAGACCTAGATCTCCTAAGTACCCAAAGAAAAATCACAGATAAAGAAAATAAACTTGTACTTCTCTGTAACCTCAATTAGATCAAAGAAATTTGGGATCACGCCATTGTAAACTCGGGGCGATACCTTGACACTATCAAGGAGGCTTATAACAAAAAGGTCAAAAAATAAACATTCGGCATCGACAACCTTATCCTTCGACGCATCCAAGACAGTACTCGGCCTAAAAATTATGGTAAATTATCAGAAAACTAGGAAGGGCCATATATTATCAGCGACAAGAATGGCAGTGGAACATATTGGTTAATGACTAAAAATGAAGTACAACTCAAATATTCATAGAATACAGCCCATCTAAAAATGTTCTACAGATAACTGTTGTAATCTCTTTCGAATACTTCAAATAAGGACATCTTTACTGTCAAGTACATCTTTTAACTTTACATTTCTCAGTATCGGTACATACTTGTCAAGTATGTACCACAACTAAATTTTATCTCTCTGACAAACATCTATACAATTATAGGATAACTTTGTTTGCAATTCATTATTTATCGAACAAAATATGTCATGTTTTGTCATTTTTCTTGAAACCCAGATATCTCATAGAGGAACAACATCTGGCCATCATTTTTTATTCACAGAGCCATTACACGACCCTCTTCCATCATCTCGAATACTTTCCTAAATCAAAACTCTGCATATTATCTACATTAGTATATAATGCTATCCATCTTGTCGAATCAAATACTTAGCATATTTTCTACACAAAATCTATGCATCTTAATCAATTACTTAAGCATTTAAACAATTATTCGTCAACAATTATATCATAAATTACGCATTCAAAAAACAAGAAATTTTTTCGGTCCCATCGACCACTTGTACATTAACCAAATCAAACAAAAACTTTCCAAATAAACTTTCTATTCTGCAGGTGGAGAGATCAAAGTATCATCCTTTACTGGAAGACCAGGAGTAAGGTTATCTAACACTTCCTCGGGCACAGTACCCTCGGGACCAATAGGAGCAGGAACCTCAAGAGCTTCTTCCTCCACATCAGAATCCAAAAAGGATACTCTAGCAACAATAGCCAACCCTTAGTAGAAATCCTTCATCTCTTCCATATCATCAAATTGCCCAAAGAAATTGGTCTTCATACTCTTAAGGGAGTCGATATTGACTCGATCAGCTTTAGCCTTAACCACGTCGAAGACCTTGGCATGCTCCACCTCCATTGACCTACGGGCAGATAGAATCTGTTCTCGAACATCTCCCTCAAGGTTGGTCTTTTGCAACGCCAATGCCTCCTCCCTCTCCCTCACTAGGTCGACCCTTATCTGCTCAGCCTCTTTCCTCTTTTCCATCTCTCAGGCCTTTTTCACCTTGCGAATGACCACCTCCTTCGCCTTTCCAGCTCCAAGCTTTAACTTCTCTAGCTTCACCTCTAAGCTTTCTTTATCATTTTTCTCCTTCAATAATTTCTTCTCGATGTTTTTGTAAGCGAGAAGTTGATTTGCCAGAGTCCCAACACCAAGAATACGAGGTTTACCCTCGACCATCATCTTCTTGATCGGCATTAGAGTCATAATATGAATTCTCGAATAAGGGACCGAATTCTTTAATCGGAGCAGAGCAGAGAAATTTTTAACCTTATTTATGACTTTGTGGCCTTTAATGAGAAAAGATGATTAACTTTCTGCTCCCACTAAGCAGTCAGCAAACTCTTCCTCGAGTAAAATCATCCCAGCAACATACGACTCAATGGTCTGCTGGACCTCAACCTCAGATTCCTCACCCTAGGCTGATTCTTAGTCAGGACCGAGGATACCTTATTCTTCGGCTGCAAGTAAGTGGCTGATTTGGGGGGTCGACCATCCGCAACCCCTGATACTGAAGCATCAACCATCTTTATCTCCTTAACATGAGATTGTCGAGATGCCCTCTTCGATGGAGGAACCGGAGGAGCGGTCTGGTTGGTAATCTTCCACTTTTTACTCTTCCCAAAGGCCCCACTGAGCAAAGCCTATCTCTTTGCCATCACAGAATCGATAGTATAACCACTTAGAGAAGGATTCTTGAGAGGCAGGCTCAACTCCGCAGCCCTCTTGTTATTGGCAGACATTTAGCCGTCGATGAGAGGGATATCGACTCCTTTGGTTCGAGTCCTTTTTAGTCCCGCTTCTTGAAATAGACCGTTGACTTGCTCTTGATCGACAACCAAAGTATCTAGCCAACCAAAACAATCAGTCCTGAGGTTATATAACTTTTTAGCTACCGTAGACTTTCAATCAATCTCCTTCAAGGTTGCACGAAAATAAAGACATAACAACAAGTTAGACACCAATTTAACACAACATGCAAGTCAATAAACTTTGACATACAAATTACCTAAACACATACCTAAGTGGAAAGTTTTTCTTTACAAAGGCTCCCCCGGGTCTTTCTTGTCGAATTCATAATTCCTCGAGATGAGGAAACTATCAGCATAATACTGCCCCCCTGTCGATACCATTTCATAAAAGAGGGGCCTATTCAGGAATCTCGCTAAGTACATGTACCCCAACTTATGTAGATTTTTCTTGAGTTTGTAATATACACAAAGGTTGCCTATAGTGATTAGCTCTTCACCTCTATCCTTTAACTGACCATTTATTGCCCCCACAATGCGAAAGAGGTCATACACATTCGGGTTGAACTAACCAGGCGCAACATCAAAAAAGTTAAGAAATTTCTTTTGGTCAGCTCGAAGAGACAACTTTAACCCCTTCTTTATCTATTCTCGATGGACAAGAATAACATCCAAATGAACGTCCTGATCTGTCATCTCATAATGGTATTCCTCTAACCTAATATCCTTTGAAATACCATACTTCGCTTTGAAGCTCAATATTCTACTTGTTTTTAGAGCCTCCCCATAACACTCCCCTTCTTCCCCCTCGACATCTTCATCCCCACCATCACTACCTTCTTGATCACTTGCCTGCGGCTCATGATCCACGTCTATCTCGGTCATTTCTTCGTTAGATACTTCAACCACCCTGGGCGCCAATTTAAATTAATCAATACTTACCACATCTACGCTACTCTGCCCAACCCTATACCTACCATCCAACTTTTGCATAAACATTGTTACATCGATTAGAAGTGGTTCTACATCCACAAGGTTCATGAAGATTCCTTCTTTATCATCGTTTTGGATGGGTTCAACCATTTTATGAGCCTAAAAAATTAGATTCCTTTTTTTAAGTTAGCATAATATCATATATGATACACTATATACGTTCATATGCTCGTATCGATATTGTTGTCGAGTTTAATCTCCAACCCATAATTCTTTTTAGTACTATCTGATTCGAACGTTACTACATTCAATTATCGATACAAGATTTATCTTATATTTTTTCTAAGTTCTGTCCCTAACATCTTCTACTAGAGTGTACAGGTACCACTAACTTATCGAAAACACTTCAGCAGTCCCAAGATTTCTTGCCAAAATGAGTCGAGTCTAAAATTTTGAATTTATGCTCTCTCCGACGTAAATTCGGCCCGATTAGTAGGAAATCCGGCGCTACAACTGCCAACATCATACAATATCAATATCATGACAGAGAGACCCATAGTCGCGCTATAATCACAGCAGCGACCAAAATACACTATCTCTCATATATCATCATCCATCAATTCATGACCCTCTCTCCCAAATACTTTGTTATCACTTTCGACACCATCCACCATATTACAACTCAATATCACCAACAATAAACAAAAAATTGTCTAAAACCATAAAATTGTGTTTCTCAAATTTTTTCTAACAAAACTAGCTATCACTTAAATTCCTTCCAACATTGTATACTTCAAGTTCATATCTACATTAGGTTTTAACTAAATCGTAGAATATCCAGACAAACATTCCAGTACAAAAGAATTTTTTAACACAAGCACCAACCTTGTAATCGCGCCGCTTCTAAATCCCTTTGCTTTGCAAACTTCTCCCTTTAGATCAACACGTTAATTTCCTCATTACCAATGGTAGACACGACGCAAGAGAAGAACACAAAGAGTTGGAACTCAAACACATTTTTTTGAATCAGTGGTGTGTGAACAACCACTAACCACGGGAATATTTATAGGCCCCACGCGACTGTTCATCGCACCCCTTCTCGACCGTTCGAGTACTCGAGCGTAACGCCTTGATCGCCTCTTCTCAAAGTTTTTAACCCTTCGCCTCCTGAACACCAACAGGCCCATGCCTTGCTGCTCCAAACTTTCCATATGTCCCTTTAACTCCTCAGATGTATCCATCCTCGCCAAAACAACTCTTATGTTAATAAAAAGATATTGTACATATAGTTCCTTATACCTCATAATATCATCTACATGAGAACACCTAGCCATTTTTCTCTATAGGCCTATACACATCTTTACTTTTTTAATCCCCTATTGTATTCTCGGGACGGTTGTAACAATAATTTAAAATTCAAAATAAGTTTGACAATACAACTACCCAAACATTGAGTTGTTCTCAACATTCAGAAATCCAGCGCCACAATTTTTATCCATCACAATTCATATCACATTCGAGAAGATAGTTGAAATATATACAACGATACTTTGAAAACATTTTATCATTGTAGAAGTCGACAACAAAATTTGACAAAAATAAAGTCATTTATTTCAGTCAAAACAACACAGTACAAGTTTATTCATTTATTACAAACAATGGAAACCAACGGGTCCATTTTTCAACTGTTCCGAGCAGCAACAACATCTTCCTCCCTTACCAGTGCCTTGGTACCGTTCCTTAAACTATTGACACGCCCTGGCAGACTCACAATCAAGGATTGCAACGCACAATGATACTGATAGTATTCTTCAGCAACCTTTGCTTTTGCCCCGCTCATCCCAACATAGCTTGGTTCCACCAGAACCACAGTTCAACCATTGATATACCGGTCACCGAAATACCGCTTCATCAACAGCCAATACTTGGCGTACACACGATTGCAGAAATCATCCTCCCGATCCTGCACCCTCATCCTCACCATCTTACAATCTTGAAGATGACCATCTCTAGCTATAAGGGGTATTTATATGACAAACTCAAGGTGTCACAACTCCCAAGAGTCAAAAACATCAATCACTATTAATTGACACCCTGACAACCCAATTAACTACACCTCCTAGGGAACCATTTACACGACCTATACAGTCAACAAAACCACTTCGAAATCCTATTACAATTCAAAGCATAACTCGATGTCTTTCTTCAAAGATCCTAGTTCTCCATTTCATTCGAGAAGAAAAGATATTTATGTCAATACAAAATAAAATAAAAAATAAAAAAGTAACATTTTATTTCATAAAGGTAACTGTTATATTTTACATTCGACACTCATTACTTCGATTACTTTACAGATCGACTTACAAGCTACTTTACATCAGTAGCATGACACATTCTCCCGCGAAGGAAAAATAGTCAAACCCTCCTCTATAGCCACCACCATCTCATAACCCAAGGGGATTACAAAGATGATAGCGCCCGAAAAAGTTGCCATAAGTAGCCCTGTCGGCCAAAGCATCTTCGTCTTCCACATGGGTAATGGCTATTTCTTGAAGACTGTCGATGCGCTCCGAGGCCATCAGTAATACAAAATGAAGCTGACACCAGAAGAAGAACTCCACTTCAACAATTTCCTCCTCCAATTCCGTCATTCCTTCATATATCAGCTCCACCGACTTTAGATAATAGGACGACGACGAAAACCGGCCAAAGTAAAACTCCATTAACTCACCGTACTTGGCGTCCACATTCCCCATAAACCCGTTGTGCAAAGCCTGAAACTGTGTCATTACCATCACAAAGTACCTTACCTTCATAGATTGCCGAACAACACTTTCCATCCTTCTCCATTTATTTATAGTATCATTCTCACCTTCACAGATACCACAGTCAAACGTTCTGCCATTAATGCTTATCGGGAACATAAAATGACCAGGTTCATTTGACTTTTAACCTTAGAAATGACATAGCACACGATTCATAATAGAGTTCGACAACCCTTTCACATGCTAATATTCTTCTCAAAGTAACAACAAGTAATTGTATCGAGAATGTAGTATCATATTTCCCATATTCGATAAAGAGGCAAACAGATCTTAGTTGAAGATATTCCATCATTCGAGAAGATGTCACATCTGTGACCACAGTGCTCGACCCACTAAAAGTGGCCGCCATGCTTGGTCAAATAGAGCCGTTGCAAAGAGATCCGCGAAGTTCGCCAACTACCCGCCAAAATAGGAAACTATTTTATTTTTGTAACTGCCTGTATCCACTATAAATACAGGCAAAAAATATGTTAATCCAATCCGCAACTCTACTATTCAGATACATTCTCACGTCCTTACTGTTCAAACAATTGTAATAACTAGCAAACTACTGGATTTTATACCTAAATCCTTCTCGAGGTCGTGGTTTTTCTCAGGTTTTACTGAGTTTCCACATAAAATCTTGTGTGCGTAAGTTTACAGTTGCACATTCCTTATTGAAGTATTGACGAAGTTATCTTTTTAGAAAACACGCCATTACAAATCTTAGGGTGGCAAAAATCGAGATCATTTAGCTTCAAAGAACTTAAGTAGCCGTACATAGCATGGGTTATGTCCTTAGTACCTAAAGAAAGCATGTAAATGTAAGATACAAGCCATTCGATCTTAGAACTTAACCTCTCTTGTCTTTTCGAGTTTTCAAGAGAAAACTACCAACAAGATCTTCCCTTAGGATTAGAAGCTATTAGCAACCCATAATGGTTTAATCATTATCTTACCAAATTAAGTCAACATTTATAAAATTAGCTCTTAATTAAGAGCCACTTAACTTTACTTCATTTTTAGGTTTCTTCTACTTGGAAAGGTAAGCGTGCAATTGCACAATCACAATTTGTCTTCACACTAAAAAAAACAATAAATGTAAAGATGTTTAAGCTTTTGCTAATGACACATTTCATAATTTGGATAAACAAAAGCTAAAACGACAATAGCAAATAGCACTACTTTGATAATGGAGGTCTTAGTCTTATGGGCAACTCACCTAACAATGATGGACAAAACTGATGATCCAATCCCTTCTTTTATTTACAATGGTGATATATGCATTAGGAAACTCGCCTATTTGCTCCAAAGTCTAAAATCCAGCCATAGTGTTACATGCGTTATTCTGAACGGTTGTATGGTGTGTTGAAAACCCATTGGTCACACTAATTTGTTGTCGTTGTCGTGAATCCAAACATGCAGACACATCTTTAATGCCCTATGAACGAAGGTGATCCACATATGAATGTTTTGTTGACCTAAGTTAAGATTACACGATTTTGTGTTCCTTTCTGTGGCTAAAACCTTCAACATCGACAAACTTGTACAAATTCGAAAATACATTTATTTGCAACTTGACACAAGCTTTTTCCTTGAAAAGTATCGAATAATTGAGTTCAATTTGGTCACCTAAAGGCATAACTTATACTTTACAGCATTGTCAAGGCTATAATTTAGTTCGAGGCCATAGTTTACTTTAGAGTTTAGACAGTTGTTATGCAAAAGCAAGGAAAATGTGTCAGCGTTTCTAGTAGGTCTTTTAATGGATCAGATATCTTTTAAAGCCTACACAATCCGATCCAAAAATGTAAAGTCCTACTATGTTATGTATTTGCTGCAGTATATTTACCTCAATTCACTCCGAATTAAGAAAAGGATATGATAAATGCTTCTCTTTAGTATGTACCAGTTTATTTTTGGGCGTTTTCAATTTCTTGTATCTTCGGATTTGACTGAGATTGTAGTAGGACTCTTGTTTACCAATATACTTCTAGCTTAATTACTAACTTTTTCAAATTGGCAATTTGGATTTGAGTTTGCATGCTGCAACTGAAATTGGATTAGGATTTACTACCACTTGTTTTTGAGACATGACTCTCATAGGTCTTGTCGACATACACATACAAAACATGACAGACTGCCCTGTAAATCAAACCATTCTTCAATACATACTCGCAAGTTTTGCCTTGCAACAACTTTTGGTGAATCACGCTAAGCTCCTTGTCATCGTCATACCCTGTAACATATTCAGACGAAACAATAGGCTGTATTTGCATAGCTACCAACAAAGTGCAATTAGTTGGTAATGGGGGTCGAGATAACATATCAACCATTTTGTTGTCCACTCCTTTTTTATACTTGATCATCAAGGTGAATTGTTGTAGGTACGGTATCCACTTTATATGGTGAGCTTGTTGTAGCTTAGACTGCACAGATAAGAACTGTAATGGTTTGTGATCGGAATGTACCACAACCTACTTCCCTAATAAGTAACTCCGCTAATGCTTCACTGATTGATATAATGCGTATAACTCCTTATCATAGGTAGGATAGTTGTGTATTGCTCTTGTAAATATCTAAGAATGGTAGGCAACCGGCTTCCCATCCTGTAATAGAATTGCCCCTAATGCATAGTCTAACGAATTTGTTTCAACCTCAAAAGGTCGCTGTAAATTAGGCAATACTAACACTGGTGTATCTATGATCTTGCGCTTCAGCAACTACAAAGTTTTATCATGGTGATCTTTTTATACAAACTTCACATCGGCATTTGTCAAGGAATGCAACGGTACGGTTATCTGTAAAAAAATGCTGAATAAACTTCCATAAATACTAGCAGGAATCCATAAAACTTCTCACTTCCGTCACTGTAAGGGGTCTAGGCAATTGAGTAATGACCGAGACCTTCTCTGGATCTACCTTAAGTTCACCGCCACCAACAATAAATCCCAAGTATACTAGCTCCTTCTTTCCAAAATCGCACTTCTTCCCATTTAGAAAAAGTTGTTTGATCGCAATACGCCCAACACTTTGCGTATATGCACGAGGTGTTCCTCCCATGTTTGACTATATATCAAGATATGTCTAAATATATAATTATGAAATCATTAATAAAAGGACAAAGTACCTCATTCATCAGCCGCATAAATGTTGCAGGAGCGTTGCATAACCCAAAAGGCATCACCAACCACTCGAGGAGTCCTTGTTTGGTATTGAAAGCCATATTCCATGTATCTTCTTTTCAGATTCTAAATTGATGGTAATCCGACTTAAGATTCAACTTTGTGAAAAATTGAGACTTCTGCAGCTCATCTAAAAACTTGTCAATCTGTGGAAGCGGATAATGATTCTTCATAGTAATCTTGTTCAGCGCCCGATAATCCAAACATATTCTCTAAGACCATCTTTTTTTGGTACTAATAACACCGGTGAACCACAAGGTGAACAACTTGGATTAATAACCCCTTACTCTAGGAGTTTTTGTACCTGTTTCTTGATCTCATCAGACTTGGTTATAGAAGTTCGATATAACCTAATGTTGGGTAGTAACTTACCATTTACCAAGGTGATATCATGCTCCACATCTCTCTTGCGCGGTATCCCTTCTATACCGAGAAATAAATCTTTATACTCCCCTTGTAACTTCCCAATTTTGGTTTGTTGCTTAAAAGACATTGCCAAAGTAGACAACACCTTAGCTGACGGACCCTCTTCAACTGGTCGCACTAACAATAATACAAACTTACCACTCGCACCAACAATATAATAAACTTGTCGCTAACATTAACCAACCTCTTTGCCTGAGTCACCATTACTAAATTATTTGTGGTGGCATGTTCCTTACAAGCATTGATATGAAACTCATTTCCCTCCTTTACAAGACGTGACACACATATAAATGAACTACCTCACACGTCACTTCGTCAATAAACTTTTTAGTAATCGTAAACTTGAATGTACATTATTTCGTGATCTTCAACTCTGCATCTTTCTGAATCCAACCCAAACCATACGGCTTAGGAAGAGCCATAGGAGCCAAACCCATCTTCTTTACCATCGTCTCAAAAATTAAATTCTTCTGACTACCCAGATCAATGATGGCCTCTACTAACCTCTGCTTTACCTGAATGTTAACATAAAAAAGTTTGTCCCGGCTTACCTCCACGGTAGCCATGGTTTGCTTAAGCATTAGAGTAAGTTTAGGATTTGGCTTATCTAAATTTGAAAGATCAATAATCGTTGTGGCTAGTGCACATTTCTCTCTTTTGCTCTTTTCCTCCTTCGACTTAAGCTCCGAGTGAAATTTCCAATATTTATTTGAAATATGTCTATTTACCTTATAATGATTGCAGTAATTCATCTTGGATGAAGACCTATCACCTTCAGACTCCCCTTTGTGCCCATTCTTTCAACTAGACTTGTACCCCGACTTGCTTTTGTCGTCTTTCTTGTCACTCTTCAATTACTTTCCTTCAATAACAATTACTTTTATGGTAGCATCTTTGATATTCTCCACTGTAAAGAGCTTTAACTCATCTCTAATAGACTCTGACAAACACTCCGTATACTTCATGAACACCTCATACTTGTTCACATCAATGTTTAAAACCAACGCTTAGTTATTAAACTTTGCAGTGAACTCTTGTACGGATTGCCCATACTTTTGGCGTAAATTATACAATTTGAACCATCTCTCTTGTTCATACCCAATATGATAAAATTGCTTCCTCGTCAACACCTTGAACTCCTTCCAACTCAAGCTTCCTATTTCGTGACGTTTCCGATAGACTTCTACTACATGAGTGCATGACTTGCAAATTTCAATGTAGAAAAACATATTTTTTGAGCATTGAAATATTCATAAACGGAAAAATAGGTCTATAACCTATCTAACCAATTATCCAACTTCTTGGTATCGATTGAACTGTTGAATACCAGAATTTCAATTTTAAAATCAATACAAAGATTATGCATAAGATTCATTAGCTTACCAATAACCAATCGCTCCTCGACGAATTCGGCATCACTAGATTAACTATCTTCCTTCTCGTTAACCTTGTCTCTCTCCTCTTTTGTAACCCCTTTCTTCTTCGTGCGCTCTCACCATTTCGTCGAAGCGGAAGCTGTCGCGATATATAATTACTCTACGAACTCCCCTAGAGTAGTAGTGAGGTTAAAAAATTTCATTTCCAACTTCGTGAGTCGATCTTCAGAATCGCCCATCTCTGAATTTGCCTTCTTCTATGAGTTAGGTTTTCGATAAATCTTTAACGGACTCACAAGAATCTTCTTCATTTACTTGAGTTGGTCACGTGTAAAGACCATAAATCATAATCCCCCAAGAATCGTTACTTGAAAATCTGATACCACTTAATTCACAATCGAATTGAGATTAACTTAAATGAAAAAATTAATGGGAAGAACAAAAAATTGGGAGGAAAATATCCCTTTTAGAGTATCAATTGCTCAATGATTTGAATTTAATTGAATTCCTCTCAAAATTTTAAGTCTCTCTTACAAAACTTGGATCCTCTTTCTTTGCCTAGCCTTATTCTTTAATGGAGGTTACACATTTCTATTTATAAATAATAATAAAAATGCCCTTGAAATGCCTAAAATTATGAAGGAAATTAACACGATAGTCATTCGAACGAATCCATGGGTCGTTTGAACTACTGGCTCAATTAAGCCTAGAAATCGAGGCAGTCATTTTTGGTCGAACGAACCCAAATGTAGTTCAAACGACATGCCAAATTATGCCTAGGAAATGAGGCAGTCACTTTTGGTCTTCTGGGAACCCAAATGTCGTTCGAACGACTCCAAATTTTGCCTAAAAATAAAGGCAACCATAATTGGTATTATGTTCCCGCAAACTTGTTCGGACGGCTCCAAGGCTCATTCGAATGGCTCCAAGGCTTATTCGAATGACATAACATCTTTTGATGATGTTGAATGTCTAGATCCTCTTGGATCAATGAGATAAAAAGAAGCGAGAATTAAAGTTATCTCAAACTGAGTACATCAGCTAAGTACTTAAGCGGTTTAATATGGATGGTTCTAAGGTTGTTACTACACCATTGGGAGGTTACTTTAAATTATCAAAATAGTATTTTCCGAAGGTTCAGAAGGATCATGATGAGATGTGGAAGGCTCCTTATCAATCAGCGGTTGGTAGCCTTATGTACGCTATGATTTGTACGAGACCAAATTTTATCCAAGCAGTGGGAGTTGTTAGTAGGTATATGAGTAATCCAGGCAAGGAGAATTAGAGAGCTGTGAAATGGATACTGAAGTATCTAAAGGGTACTCAAGATATAACATTATGTTAGGGGGGTTCTTAGATATGCTTACAGGGTTTCGTTGATTCAAATATGGCAGGTAACATTGATAGGCGGAAGAGTTCTAGTGGCTTCGTAATTACATTAGAAAGTATTGCGGTTACATAGGTCTCGAGGCTACAGAAGATAGTAGCTTTGTCTATGGCAGGGGTGAAATATATTGTATAACAATAGTTGATGAAAGAGCTCGGTAAAGAACAACATCTTCCTAAGTTATATAACAATAGTCAAAGCGTGATACACTTAGTGAAGAATATAGATTTTCATTCTAGGACCAAGCATATTAATATTTGATATCACTATATTCATTCGCTCCTCGAGGACAATGTGTTGAAGTTTGTGAAGATTCATACTGATGTGAATCCGGTCGATATGTTTACGAAAGTGGTGAATTTTTAGAAGTTGATAGTATGTACAACTTCTATGGGTCTTCATTATTGAATGACCGGGTAGCGCGGGCAATTTATTATTGGAGATTTGGAGATGGGTTACGGTAGATTCGATTTCAAGTGGGAGATTGTTGAGGATGAACTCGAATTATGTTCGTGGATGTTCATTGGAGTTCGTGGGATGAGCAGGATCGAAGACGGAAGGAAAATATAGATTTTAAGTGTTATGTTCGAATAGACTTTGGTCTGTTCAAATAGAAGAGACAGATCATGCTTTATTCGAATAGACTTTTGAGTCTGTTTGAATAGAAAGTTGTCTGTTTGAATAGACTCAAAGTCTATTCGAATAGATGTCTCAGAACTAGATTTATTTGAATAGACTTTGGTCTCTGTTCGAATAGACTTGGTAAACACAATTTTAGAAGGTTGAAATGAAGATATTGGCTTGCCTCGTGATCCGTACTTTGAATCCTAATTGATGTAATAACTTCCCAACTATATAAGGGATACTTAGTGTATTTTTTATGTAATCTTTGTGAGTTTAATTCTAGAGAGAACTAGGGTTTGATAGACTCCATTAAAGCTTCGAGGAAGCTTTGAGAGATTGCTTGTAACCTATTTGATCATAGTGGATTATCTGTGGGTAGTGATTTTTTATCCGTAAGGGTTTTCCACTTCCCTGCTCTGGGTAAATCTCAGTTTGTTTGTTTCGTTCTTCGTTGTTTATTTCTTGTTCGGCGATTTCTGCAATTCGTTCTTTTCATAAAAGAGAGACTGGCTACCTCGATTCTCAACACACCAGACCATAAGTGTGTGTGGCTACATGTCTTAAGGATGTTCTAGTTCTTGTATTTTGAAACAAGGCCTCTTAGAATTTGATTTACACTATGTGAGCCAAAATACTTGAGTTGGATTTGACATATTCTCATAAACACCTACTTACTAGACCAAAAGACATCCTTAACATATATCCATGATTAGATTTGTCTAAGAACAAAACTACCATTTTAGTGAAAGATGAAAATTATACATCAAGAATAAAGATTCCTAATATCCTGATTAGTACTATATCACCATTTATAAATCAGGAGACAACTTACAAGAAACTATTTTTTTATTCTATTGTCGATGAAGCTACTTTGTCTTGAATTTTTTTTTCCCCCGCATGCAGTCCGAAGAGGGTTCATTTTGTAAATTGTAAGTTATAAGGGTGGAGGCGCTGTACGTAATCTGATCGACCGATAGGGAGGTCACTTACAAACAACTTGGGGTTGAAATTGTGCTTGGTGGTTACAAGTAGTTATATGGTAGTCCGTCTGAAGCTTTTTTATTCCAGTTTTACCCCTATTTTATCGCCATAATTTTAGGGAAATTAATAACTTATCTCTCTCCTCCCACAATTTTTGGAAACCCCGTAATTCATCTTTTTATTTTTGTATAATTTTAGGAATCTATTTAGGTTCTCATATATTCAACAAAACTTTAACTTTATCCATCTCTATCTCAATCTCAGCAAATTATAGACCAAAATGTTAAAAAAAAAAAAAAAAAGTTGGTTCTACCGACACTCGTAGACTAGTTTTAATTATTTGTAATTTCTACTCTTTAAGTCTTGGCTGTAGTAGACATTAATTAAGTCTCCAATTCTTAAAAATAAACGGGGTAAACGTGAAACAATTATATGTAGAAGGTTTTTGTGCATCTCTCCTTACATAGACGGTGAAAGTTTAATTTAGACCTTGGGGATGTATCTGTAGAGAAATACTAACCTTGGAGCACATGAGATAGTCCCAAGCATAACCACAGCAATTTTCTTAGTTATTATCGCTAAAAGATTCAAAAACCCAATTTTTGTTGGAGCATCCAAACTATAAAGAATGACTGGTGAATCTTCTTGCTAAGTAACCTTTTCCAGGGTTTTTGAGAAGAGTAATCATCAATCTCATGTTGTCCCTCATCAATATGATATCTATGAATCACAAAATCTGCATGAGAGCATCCTTGATTCATTATAAAGAGGTAAAAATTTATAGAACACACTTGATAGGGACAAAAGTCATGTCCGTCCCTCTGACTTTCATAGGGACTATGTATTTAGCTCTTTTGTGCGATGCAACGTTATTTGCTAATGTTGTCTAGATAGACAAGCTGCTAGAGGTTATCTATTGATGGGCATAGACCTAAACCTAATCCTTCCAAACACCCTTTTACTTATAATTATTTAGCGCACCATTGATTTCAGTGGAGAACTCAGATTTGCATATTGTATTGTCTGCCTCTGATAATAATGTAAATATACCCACATGCAAACGTCAACAACAATGGATAACTCTTTAAATTCCCACTCCCACACACACTAAGCAAACACAAAGAAGTTTTAAGTCCCCACAATATTCTGTCTGCAAATCAAAATATGGCACAAGAAGGGTCTGAAGGATCAGTTGTGAACTCATCTTTAACCGCAAACTTGTGGGAACTTCATGGAGATAATTCCCTCTCTTCATGGCAACTTCCATGGCAACACTATCCACCAACTCATCACAATTCTAACTCTTCGTGTGATGAAGATATCTCAAACTCGTTCACTAGTGACGACTCATCATGTCGACTTCTTGAAACCGCGTCTCGCCAACTTCATGATCCCTCGTCCTCTAATGAACCCTCTTTGGATAATCGTTGTCTTTGGAGCCAAGTGATATTGTAAGTTTAATTATTGCAAAATATTTCCAAACAGTAAAGTAAGTTACTATCAATTTTTTCTTCTTCTTCTATAGTATTGTTTCATGCAACACCATGAACTCAGTCCTTTTGATGGTAGAATAAGTTAAAACGAAGACATTTTTTTTCCCTTCTTGTTTACATTAGTGTGCTAATACAAAAAACTGGAAAATTACTGTAAGGAATTTTTTTGATATTTTGTTTCATCGTAGGACTATTCTTATGAAGCTTTTTAGTTATCGACCAAAATCAGGGAAATTTTGTGTCACCATTAGTACTTAGTTTAGAGGTTATGACATAGTAAAACTTAACATACGTTATTCTTGATTTCACGTTTTTATCCGAATTCGTTTACAATTAGGGGCACCAGGAGCAGAAATGGAGAATTACACAATAATCAAGATATTGGAGAGAATTTTCTCGAGGCACCAAAGAATATGTCCACCGAGATGTTTGAGCCGGCATGTGATTACTTGAAAAAGATGGAAAATTGTTGGGAGTTCACTAGTAACATAGAGCGGCAGTTAAACGGGTTCAACGTATCGAACTTCGTTAGCAATTGGTCGATTGCACCCCCATTTGAGGATGCTTCTCGTCAAATTCCCCCACCACAAACGGGTGACATGCCTATTAGTCCGACAAACCAATACCAAGATCACAATCTTGATCATAATAAACGGAACTTATCTGATTTTCCGCCAAATTCTGCCTTTTTTCCTTCTTATGAATATAATCTCAAAGAGGAGAGACTACATCATGAGTTTGAAGCGTCCGAGATTCCATACTCCACCCCTATTAACAGCAACAAATATAACTATGTGATGCCAGATATGCCATGGTTGACCAGTACCAGAAATTTGTCAGATATCTCATTTAACAGTTATCTAAGCAAGCCATTGATGGATCTTGCGGCATGCAAACCTAGTTTTAAAGGCTCAAATATACAAGGCGGTAAGAAACAAGGACATTTCACTGTAAGCTCACTTTCTTAATTACTATAAGTAAACAGTACTAAATTTCAGCATAGATGTCCTTTAGTTAATATACAAGGTCCTTGCAGGCTAGAGGAAATGGGAGGGGGTCTGGAAATTCAATCGAAGCGAAGAAAAAAAGATGTGAAGATGCTTCGGAAACACCATTTAAGAAACCGAAGAATGAAACCTCTACTGTCTCGTCTGCTAAGGTACTCTAAATGATTTTTTTTTCTTTGAGTATGAAGCTTTTTTTAAGATATAGTAAGTGAGGTTCATGGAAATGAAGTGGTATTAATTTTCTTATTTCAAGTTGGAAAACTATAAAACTTCCCGGAAACAAAGTGCCACCAGCATGGGCAGCGACTATAATTTAACTTGAACAAATTAAACATGCGGCCACTGGGGATAGTCGGGCTCTATAGCGGTGAATTAATGGTGACAAATTATAAACCCCTGGTACAAGAAATAAACAAAGATATTCCCCATTTTTTCGTCGTAGAACTAGGACGCTAAAACACTTATGCATCTCATCTCAATTAACCTGCATATGCATAGGTACAGGGTCCTAAAGTAAAGCTGGGAGATAGGATCACTGCTCTTCAACAAATCGTTTCTCCCTTTGGGAAGGTAGTTAAGAAAAAATAAAAATGAATTACTTAATTATTATGAAATGTTAGAGCAAGAATTAGTGTTTAAACATTTTTTTGTGGAATAATATCTCCAGACTGATACTGCATCTGTGTTACAAGAAGCTATTGGTTATATAAAGTTCCTACAAGAGCAAGTGCAGGTACTTTGAGCATGATATACCGTTGATTTTTTATTGAGAAAATGATTGGTAATAACTTCTTATTGGTTCATGTTTGAGCAGTTACTTAGCAACCCGTATCTGAAGTCGAATGCAAACAAGGTACGTATCGCTGCCAAATAAATATAACTGAAACCTCACCGGGAATTCTTAATAATTATCGTTGTGCTTAATCCAGGACCCATGGGCATTGCTGGAGAGAAAAGACAAGGCGAAGGGAAAACTCGACTTGAGGAGTAGAGGGCTATGTTTAGTTCCCATTTCTTGCACCCCTCAAGTCTATAGGGAAAATACAGGATCTGACTATTGGACACCAACTTATAGAGGATGTTTGTATAGATAAGTTGAGTAATTTGAAACCTCGAAAGATTATATTTGGTTTGTTCTTTTCTGCAATTGCTCCTTATTGTCTACAAATGATTTTCAATATCCCCAAATAGGCATGCAAAATGTCATGACCTTGACCTAGCCCTAAACAAGGCTCACGCGCTTAAAAGCACAAGCCGCACTAAGAAATAAAGATGAATTTTCATAAAGAGGGGTAAGTGAAATTCTATGTGCTCGTATTTAATGTACTTCGAGAAATTAGGTCAAAACTATTCCTAGCAATCAATGTTCTATAGATAAACATATTCAAGTAGTAATTATAACAAATAAAGAAAAAACAAGCAGTAATTATAACAAATAAAGAAAAAACACGGGCAATTTTTAACCTTGTGGAAACTCCTTACTCGGGAGAAAAACCACAGGTCGTTGTCGATGAAATCGACAACCAAAAATCCACTAATCAAAAGAGTTGCAATCTGAAAACACTTACATACTCGGTAAACCCGTCTCGTGATTATTTCTCTTATGATCCAAGTTTCACACTCTATCTCCTTCGTTCTCGCAATGATACTCCGGAACAAGGATCACCTTACTCGAATCACTCTCGCAAATCATGAGGGAAGTAGAATTTAACTAATTCAATCTCAAGATCAAGGTTTTAAACTCTCTTTGATCTTAATTAGCCTCTCTCATAAACATAAAAGCCCTAAGAAACTTGGTGAAAAACGTAGTAAAGAAAAACAAAATAAAGGTTTGTTTTAAATAATAAACAGTTTTCCCGACATCCGTTCGAACGAGAACCAAAGTCGTTCAAACGGGGCTTTCAAAATAGCCTAAAAACCAAAACAGATAAAATCCTTTGAAAAAAACATTTTCCCTAGAAGTCGTTTGAACGACCTTAAAATCCGTTCGAATGAGGCACTCATAAAAGCCTAAAAACTAAGGCAGATATATAAAATCCTTTGAAAAAAAACATTTCTCTAGAAGTCGTTCGAACGACCCTAAAACTCATTCGAACGAGGCACTCAAAAAAGCCTTGAAAACTCAACAGTAAAGTGTCTTTAAAAACTTGATTTATGTCAAAAGTCATTCGAACGACTATAGAACTCGTTCAAACGAGAGTACCAAAATGGCATTGAAACACATCAGAGAGATTTTTTTTCCTAGTTTGTAAAAATATTTTGTTGATTTCACTTTATCAGAGTTCTACTTACCAACTTACCTTCTTGGTTATTGGTTGTAAATGACTTGTCCATCGGTTTTGATTTTGTCGTCGTCTTCGACTGAAATAGTCACGAGACTCGACATACACAAAATGAGAAAAATTAAAACCTTTCAATCTCCTCCTTTGGTTCATTTCGTGAAAAAATAAAATCTAAGACCTAAACATTACTCTGTAGTACTTCCTAGATAAAAATACAACATAGACCTTAGTAAGACACTACCACTTTCATTAAAAAGTTCAATCTTTCGACCGCTTCCACGGATGGCATTTTTTACTCTCCAAAATGTATCAATCAACTGTTCTTTAATAACTATGAACTCAACAAACTAGTTTATGATACGTGTGTAAAAGAGAACTTAAAAATATCTAAAAATTGAAAAACATGATCATATATCCTTTTATTGTGTTATCCTGTCAGGGATACTCATTTTCCCCCATTTTTGTCACGGAAGAAATAAATAACAACCCTAAACTACGTACTATCTGAGACAAAGAAAATTAGATCCACTTGACAAAAAAATAATATAAGATAGCATAAAACATACTTCCAATGTCAGTACATGAAGTACAATCACATGTGGACACAAAACAAAACTAGTATGTCAAAGTAGAAACGAAAGCTAAATTTTTTTTAAAACAGAAGTCTAGGGATCATGAGTCGTCAAATATCCCAAGAATCATCATCGCGACCAAAATCACGACACCTCTGTAGTTAACGAAGACTCTTAACCTCACATGTGTATCAATATCTCCCATCATGGTCTTCACTTCCCCCAAACTCATTGTCAAGGTCTGAAGCATGCTCCCAACATCCTGAAGAGTAAACACCCCCTGAGTCTGTATAGCTGAGCTAGAGGACCTACATGCTCGTTTAGAGGAGCTGACTCAAATGGTAGTACAAAAGGAAGATGAGATACTGATAAGAGGTTTTTAGGGGTCCTCTAGAAAAATACTCACACAAAGTACAGTTATCGAATTGTAGTACGGATGACTGGGATCGAATCTATAGGGAGATTTGGGAAAATAAATACTTTCTAGGCCGAATAAGGTTTTATAAGAGATCGATTAAAAAGAAAGAAATAAAACAAACAATTAACAAGATAATAACTACAACTAGGCGGATTATTCATATCAAAAATCCTTGTTAATGCATTTTCGATTTAAACGACAACCTTAGATCCATGGTTAGGCATCTAGGATTTTGTCATAATATGTTTGCCTAAATCCGATATGTAGGAGAAATTCTTCCAACTATGGTTAAGCTTGGTCGAATCTCTTCTAACGAATCATCTTCGTTTTTGCCCTAAAATCTGATTTAATGGTTATAACACTGAATTTTGGCTAAATAGTCTAAATCTATTTACTAGTTATGGTTAGGCTTAGAAGTCGATTATAGCTATTTTAGAAGATTGTAAAAGAGAATTAATCCTAGAACTACAATATAACTATTGCTACTTGGGTAAGGGTTTCCTTCTAGACTTAGCTAGATGGGATTAACTTTCTATCATTCCCAAGATCATTGCATGAACTAGCTAACTATTTACAAAAGAAAATAAAAGAAAGATGAGACAATTAAATAAAACTAAGACTTTATTTCTTCTAAACTTGCTACAAATATGAGATACCCAATTACAATAGGGGGAGGGTTCCTTTCATAAGAGAAAGAACTCAAATTTAGAAACTATACATTAAATTCTAAATAATATTTTCACAATAATTTATTTTAATATTATATAACCAATCACCTAAGATTCTTGCATATAATTAATTTAAGTGATGTAGAGATCTTTTTTCATGGAAACTCTTGCATATATCTTCAAGGAGAATATTTGTGTATATATTTCTTTAATCTTGAGACCAAATATATTGTGTCTTTGACTTTTTGTGCGAGACACTTTTACTTGACTTTAAGAGCTTGGTTTCAAATATCCATCTCCAATAGTTATAATCAAACAAACGCGCATAAGTACCCAAAATTAAATATAATGGACGACTAAAATACATGTCCGGGTATATTAAAAATGTAATAATTACGCATTCACCACAAAACATGACCAAAATACATAAAATAATTAAAAAAAATTAAACAGTGAACAATTGATCCAAACCTGTAAAGCACTTTTACACTAATAAGTGTTGCCAAATTTTTTAGCTTAAAGTATCTCTCCCCTTCGGCCCTTTGAGAAAGTAGAAACTGGTCTCCTAGAGCTTTCTCAAGCTTCGAACCTGCAGCGCCCATTACCAATCACCATAGACCAAACCGACGTTCTTTATTTATGTAAGTTCTAGCTCTGCAAGTCTCTCGTTGTCGCCATCAAAGACCAAATTATGAGATTTTGAACAAATTAGGGTTACATTTAGAGATGTAATTTTATAAATTTGAGATTTAAAAGTAATACGATATAAAATGATTTTTAATTTGTTATCAACCAAGCACATAATCAACAAAGGATTGAGTCGAATATAAATCAAGTAATACATCAAAACAATTTTACCAAATTAACAGTAAGTTGCTTCAGTTTCTTCCATTTCAAAGACCGCGCGTACAATCATATCTCTATAAACAATAATTCTAAAAATCGTCATTTGGAGATACCCAATTAGTTTCCATTTAGCATAAGTCTTTCTAATAGTAAGTTTGATCTCCTGGGAAAGTCATACTACTATCCGTATAAGTTTCTTCATATCTAAGCAGTTAGTTCTAGAGACTATTATAATCTTTGTTATATTAGATTTAGATAGAAAATTTTACATTCAAACAACAACAGTGAAGTACCAAAACGAGTTGGGTAAAACTAATATATCGAAACATAGAGGGAAACGCGGTAACAACTCATTTTTTGTTAATACCCATTTTTGTCAATTGCACATCTATTATTCCTGAAAGACAACAAACTTATTGTTAAGCATCTTATCTAATAGAATAAATGTTAATTACCGAGGAACCTATCTATATGATAGAGAATAAGTCGTAATACTCAAACTGGTGATTAGATAAATTAATAAAAACATGTACAAATTATATATAGTTTTGGCAAATGAAGAAACTAGAATATTTTTTGGCAAAATACCTTAAAATGATGACTCAAGTATCTTTATTTTGCCACATAACTTTTTAGTTGTGATAAACTTACCTATGAGGATATAAAGTGTAACAAAGATCAATCGTACACCATAATCTTATGAGAAAGGATAGATCGTCGTAAAGCCCCTTATCCACCTACCCACCATTACTACAAGTAGATACAACCCCCAATAATTACTCGAAATCTCCATCCCTTCAATCTTTATAAAAATTTCTGATCATAGCATGCCCAATGACCATCAAAACCCGCGATAACACATCTTTCTGAACTAATTCATGTAAAGTTTGAATCCCTATCAACATCTCTACACTAAGTATTTAAAAATTATCGTATTCTTCGCATGGGGATTTAAGTCGGTCTCGTTCCTATGGTACTAACCATGTACCCACCTCCCTTAGACCCAACTCTTCCAAATGCCCACCAGGAGAAATAACAAAAACTAATGTAACCCCCATATGCTTTAACACCAACAGAAGTCAACGAAAGTTATGTCTAACCCCCACCTCCCTATATGCAGCCCTATCAACATCTCTACACTAATGTAACCCCCATATTCTTTAGATTTTTATTCTAATTACCCCAACTCTGTGAGGATTATCAAGTGTAACAAAGATCAGCCATACAGCCAAAATCTTAGGAGCAAGATTGAATCATAGTAGAGCCCCCTTACTAGAAGTAGATAAAACCTCAAGTAAACCCCAAATTTTCTAACCTTTCAATGGTTTATAAGAATTTGCAATAATCATCACTGTCCTTGATAACACATCTTTTTAAACTAAATCATGCAAAGTTTGAATACCCTATTAACATATCGATAGTATATAGAAAGCATCCCATTTTTGCATTAGGATTTATGTCGGCATAATTCCTACGACATTGAAAATGTGCCCACCTACCCTTTTGATCTCGCTCTCCTAAATGCCCATAAGCAGAAACAACAATTACCAATGTAATCTCCATCTGCTTTAACACCAACAGAAGCTATGTTGACAGTGTAAGCTCCACCTCCCTCTATTGTGCCACATAACTTTTTGTTGCCATAATCTTAAATTTTCTATAGCTGTTAAATATAATTAATCCAAACTTATCAGGATTCTCAAGTATAACAAAGATCAATCTTACACGCACAATCCGAGGAGCAAAGCTAAATCCTAAAAAGTCCCATTTAATTTCCACATATCTAACATTTATCCAAGTAGATATAACCTCAACAATCACCCAAAATCTCAATCCCTCCATTGCTTTATAAGACTCGCACAATCTAAAGAGCAAAGCTAAATCTTAAAAAGTCCCATTTCCACATATCTAACCTTTATCCAAGTAGATATAACCTCAACAATCACCCAAAATCTCAATCCCTCCATTGCTTTATAAGACTCGCACAATCTAAAGAGCAAAGCTAAATCGTAAAATGCCCCATTTCCACATATCTAACCTTAATCCAAGTAGACAAAATCTCAACAATCACCTAAAATCTCAATCCCTCCATTACTTTATAAGATTGACCTTTCGCCGCATCCTTATCAATCATCACAGCCCATGAGAAGACATATTTCTGAACCAATTCATGTAAAGTCTAAACACCCTCTTACCATCCCCACACTTCAACCATACAAAACCCATCGCATTCCTCGCATTAGGATTTATGTAAGTCTCGTTTCTACAACACTAATAATGTAAACCACCTCCCTATTCTTCACTTCTCCCAAATCCCACAAGGAGAAACAACAACAAAAACTAATGCAAGCCCATCTTCTGTAACACCAAAATTCATTTTTTTTTCCCTAAAGACACCTACTTTAGCAACTCCCTTGGCCTTGATCCAACTTCAACAAAAACTAAAAAAAAACAATAAAAAGAGAAACCTACTTCTAGAAGTAAAGTTCATGAGTGTTCTTCCCCAAAACAAGAAATTTCTCTCACTACAACAACCATTCAAACCCACTTCCAGAATTTAGTTACATTGTTTGATACAAACAATCATAACTTCAATGGTTCATCACTAAGAAGAGAAGTTAGAAAAACACAAAGAATATCAAAAGTTTATCATAAGCAACACGTACCTTTAAAGCAAATGTCACCATTAGCGCTCTTTAGTTGATGATGAGAGAAGCTTGAAAGAGGGAACTTTGGGTGTGTGTGTCTGTGAGAGAGAGGGGGGCAAAAGACCATCGAATCCCCAATTTCATCACCTTTATCCAATAGATAACACCAATTACAAAATAAGAGAGATTCAGCTACTTAAAGGGGGAGATCTCATACCTTTTAGAAAAGAGCATTCGGCAAAGGCCAAATTATTCAGAGGAAAATAGGATTTACATAAATTAGGGTTAGCAAATTACATGAATACCTTTCAAGTTACAGGTTTAACTATCTATTTTATAAGGGTAATAATGGGGATCCAATAATACTTTCAAACAATTGAAGTTTCAACACTTTGTGAAGCTATTTTACATGATAATTATGTAGTAGTACTACCCGTGGCTCGCCACGGCAAAAAAATAAAATAAAAATAAATAAATAAATATATATATATAAAGTAGAACTCTTCAATATTAAAGATTCTGAGTCATAATCAAAAACAAAAACTGGAGTAATCTCCCCACCATGTTGCGATGGACTAATTTGGTTGTGTGGAGCAATGTACTCAACCACTTGCAGATTCTTAGCATTGTGAACCCTTTCTTCATTCTTTTGAACTACCCCTTCATTTGCATTTACAGACCCCCTCATTGTAGCAGTACCTACACCCCTATCAATGACCACATTCTGCAATTCCATATCAAATCTTTTATTCAGCTCTTGAAACTTTGGTCCCAATCCTGGATTCTTGGCTGCTATGTGCTCCAATCCTCCAAAAATAATTATTGGTTAATCCTCTTCTTCTAGAGTTGTAGACTGAAACTCATGTTCCTTACTTTTATGATTATCCTTACTGTGTGGGATTTTATTTTGTTGTTGTTGAATCTCCTTAGTCTTGTTAGACTTTGAAACTGGCTTTTGGATTTCTTTTGCCTTGAAGACACCCCCAATTGTTGTAACCTCCAATACAGGATCTCTTTTCTTAGAGTTTTGCAGTCTGCTTCTCTCTTTCTCCCCCATTTGGTGACCCACATTCTTACAGTGTCCACATAATTTAGGAAACTGCTTATCTCAACATCTTGCCAGAATTCATCATCTCCTGCCTTCACCCAAATCTTAATAGGTATGGGCTTTGATAAGTTAATATCAATTAGCACACTTGCAAAGAAGCCATATTCCAACTTCCTGGTTGCTTCATCAATTTGAAATGGATTGCCAAGAGCTTTACCAATTGACATTAGAGTTTGTAAGTCCTTGTATTCAGTACTTAACCCTAGAAACTTCACCCAGATCAAAGCATTTGAGGTTCTTTGACTGTCAGGATTAAAGTTTTTGCTTCATGGAACAAGTCTGATTAAACACCCATCTATACCCCAAGGTCCACTACTCTAAACATATCTTTTACACCTATCAGAATAGATCCATCCAATTTCCATAATTATGGTGCTTTAACTTTTATTTAAGTGTAAGTAAGCTTAGTCATATCTATTCTACCAATTAGACTATGTCAATAAGCATTCATATCATGATTTTTCATTATATGTCAAAGTCTTCTTAATCATGAAAAATATTCGTTAAATGAAATACCTCAAATGTATAAGCATGATAATATTAACATTGGAGAGGTTATATTAGTTTATAGACATAGATACAGTTTCACCATGTATATTTATTTCACTTTCAACTTCGCAAAAAAGAGAGAAAATAATTTATGTTATTACGTCAAGCAACATTGTTAATATTGCAATATCTGTTTATCCTTCAAATAATCAAGCTGATAACAATTTATTTGATATAAACAACTAATAGGCGATAAACCTCCGCAGATATTAAGATTCTAAAATTGTTGCCCCACACCCTACAATTGTTTTTCAGGAAGAAAATTCTACACGTGAACACACCATAGTGAGAACAGCAGGAAAACTTATTCCATTTCATTTCAATAAGCTACCAGAAACCAAAGATTCTAATGTTTGTTTGCCATCCCGATGGCGTCGCAAGAAACACAATCTCAAGGCTGATGAATCCAATCCCTTGGAGTTTCTATGCCCCATATGCAGCGGTCTGCTCAATAAATTGGACCTACAAAGTTCTAAAAACGATATCAGAAATTGCGAATCAACTGCTAAAATGTTTGGGGCAAGTTTCTGTTCTAGATGCTTGTTTCAGATACTCCCAAAAGACATGTCATCTATAGAACATTTTCACTTTCTTTTACCCCAGCCAATGTTCACTCGATCAAAGATTGCGTTGGTGGTGATAGATCTTGGCTAAGGTAATTCTTTTTCATGTTACTTGCAGGGAAATTTTCACATTGACCCTGTTATATGAGCAAAATTAAACTTAATTCTTCGAAATTCAACTCCAAGTCTCAATGTTGACGATGAAGTTGAGAGCTGACAACATAAGGGGAATAAGTTTATTTTCTATCTTATAATGGCAGTCAAAGCCTATATTAATTATAAACCACGAACATAGTTATTTTGTTTGTTTCTGATCATGTATTTCTTTGGTTTAATTTTTTGAAAAAGAGAATCTAATCTATGTTTTTAATTTGTCTGAAGGGAACAAATAAAGGATTGCTTGCTTTCTGACACCGAGAATCTAATCTATGTTTTTATGAGTCAAAAATCAGGAAATGTTACCCAATAAAAGAGTTATTACTGTAAATGTTGCTTTCTGCATTTGTAGATCGTCGTGTAGTCATATATGTGTGTCATCATTATGAAAGCCAATATAAAATTATCTAAATCGTATGATATACTTAACTGTCAAAATTTGTTTACCTGGAAGAAAAATATGAGATGACTAATTGAAGAGTTTGTTTACTCCCAGTCTCAGTTCTATGTTGTAGTAATCATGAAACTGTGCCTTGTGGTGGCTAGTTGATTATGAGGCTATGTTGGAGGAATTATAAGTCCATCTCTAGTATGTTGAGTGAGCTTAAGGTGTTTCAAGTACTCTTGTTTAGAGGGTGACTCCGATGCATCTATGAACGTAAAGATAGAGTTACAAATGGATATGATGGAGAGTAATTCTTCAGTTTCTTAATCGAAAGAAGTTTGGTTCGAAGGGGTGTTGTTATGCCTGCATAAAGATGGGATATGAAATCTTATTATAGAACATTCTAGGCATCCACCAACACCTCTATTTCTCAGGGCTGATTAGACTATTACCAAGAAAGAGAGTTCTTGTCTAAGTTAGTTCAATGGATACCTATAAACTGCTTGTGCTTAGGACATTGCCTATGATCTCCCCTTCAAAGTCCAAACATTTCCTTCGGCATCTTGACTCCAAATTCCTCTTAAGCTAAAGCTGTGTTTGGTTCTTCGAATCCTAGAACTCCACTATCGCGGAACTTCAGTTTAGTTTTACTTTGCCCAATTAGAAATTTGAGGGACAGAACATCCTTTTGACAACTGAAATATTCTCGTCTGTATTTGGCACACCTCAAAAAGAGAAATATGATTTGCTTGAAACCACTCTTAGAGATTCAAGTATAGGGTTTTTTTTCTTCTTCCAAATGATTGCGTAGGATTAAGATGGAAGCCTCAAGTAGACTCAACTCTTTCTCCTAGATAATCAAATGGATCGATCAAAAGAGAGAAAAATTGGAAAGATGTTGGAGAGAGAATTCGAGACAAAATTTGGAGAGAACATCTAGAAGAATGTGATAAAATTAACAGGGGCAAAAGAAGTAAAAATTCAGATCCAAAAACTCTTGGGAGAAAGTAACGGGAGCTCTAGAGGGAGAAAAGAAACGTAAAGAGAAAAATGTAGAGAAAGTACACAAATTGTGTTAATATAAATACTGATAAAAATATGGATAGAAATTAGTAGAGTGGGAGAAAGAATAAGAGAAACCCCTAAAAAGAAAATTAAAGAGAGATAAGCAAGAAAGATTTTGGATTTTATATTTTGAAAATGCTTTATAGTGGATTATAAGGTATGAGAATGGAGGGAAAAGATTCCCTCATGGATTCTAAGATATAACAATTAGAGGAGAGTGAAAGGTAGTTAATATGTTGAAGTAGAGGAAATCTCATGAGTAAAATTTTTTGCGTCACCAAACATCGTATGTATTGGTGTCATAAAATGGTGCCGCAAATGACTTATTTACGAAGTAAACCTACCTTAGAAACCTCTTTTCACGTTTCCATGTTCAACCAAACAAAAGGAAAACAAAACGTTGTGATTTCATTTTCTAAGTTTTCATGAAAAATGAATTTTAACTCTCTTCGTTTTTTAGAGCCAAAAATTACCTGCTCAACAACTTTGCTTCCAGAGAAACGCCTTCACCGAGAGCAGCTACCTATGAAATGCCAAACCATGAGAATGAACAAATTAATCTTGAGCATGTATAGTGATATTTGTACAGTCAGTCAAATGCCATGTCTTCGGCCATATGAAGGCACAAAATAAATATTTCTCCATTTGAATTAAATAGAAAGGGTGTATGTGAAAGGTATATTTTGATGCAAGTAAACTGTCAAACAAATAAATACAACACAATATTCGCTAACTGTCGTATCATGTTGGCACTTCACTCAAAAATAGCGCATCCTTCTCTCCATAATGTCACTCAAAGGGGAGAGATTTTGATAAAAACTTGGGGGAAAACTATGGACTGCAATAACTGAAGTTTCCTAGACAAACGCAAAACAAATTGGGATATTTCAATATGATTTTCAAGTACAAATCAGTTCCGCCTGAGACCCTTTTTTACAGTATCTTGAGTTACTTATCTCATAAAACGGGTTAATAATAGGCTCATACTACTACCAATCAAACCTAACAGTAATGATCAAAACAAAGAGAGAAAGAGATAGAGCAAGAGAGCTAACGGGTTAATAATAGGCTCATCCTACTACCAATCAAACCTAACATTAATAATCAAAACAGAGAGAGAAAGAGAGAGAGAGAGAGCTAAGTACCTTGTGGAGATGGAGAGAAGAAGAAGAGTCAAACAGCAACAACAATAGCAACAATCAAGACAGAGAGCAGCAATGCAATCAAACCTAACAACAACAATGATCAAAACAGCAAGTAAAGAGAGGAAAAATTAAAAACAGTATTGATCAGAACAGAGAGAGAAAGAGATAGATAGAGAGAGAGAGGTGATAGAGAGAAGAAGAAGAGTCCGGATAGAGATAGAGAGATAGATAAGTACCTTGTGGAGATGGAGATCCGGAGCGAAGAAGGAGAGATGGAGATCCGGAGAGATGGAGAGGAGTTGGAGAGAAGAAGAAGAGTCGGGATAACTTGAAATTTTAAAGAAGAAGAGTTGTAATTTGATAGGAGAGAGAGAAAATGTCGAAAATACCCCTAAGCCAAATAGTAAAAGAAATCTAGGCCGTACATCTCCCTCCTCCCCACAAATCACAACCCCTCTTTATCCCTGAGACAATGACAGATATGTCTATATGAAAAACACCGTTGCCTAATGTATAATAGATTTGACAATGGGTAATATAGACAGACGAAAAAATAGTCATTTTCAACCGATTTGGTCAAAAATGATCCAATGGCTGCAATATATCCTAAAATGAGGTTATAATTATAGCATTTGATGACTCCTAAACAGGTGTAGCAAAATGTGATCAATGGTCGAGATGAAGCCTCATACCATGGCTTTTCTTTTAGTAGTATAGATCTTTAATTAAAATTAGTATAAGTAATAACACTTAGCCAAACTGAGGTAGTAGGTGAAGGGTAGCTTAAGAATGGGTTCATATTAAGGAGAGTTTAATAAATATTAATGGTAATGAGCAAACTAACCCAAGTATAATTGAGTGACTTATTTGGCCTCTCTAATTATATCAATGTAAGATGCTCATAAATTCAGTACATAATTTGTGAAGGATATCTCTTTCATGTAAACTCAAATTACACTGCAAACATGAAAAATCAATGCAAACTTGATCTTATGCTGGGCAATGCTGTGTTTATGTAATTCTTGCCACAAATTTCCTCTTACAATGGACAACACTTTATTGCACGGGAAGTTTCAAACGGGGATGTTCTGCAAGCAATTAAGGCCACATATCTATGTAGTACTTAGTCCCTAAGGAAAAACAAACTCAAATTTTGAGATAAAAGAGGTGACATTAATTAAGCAATATAGAGCCCACAAACAAAGCAACCTGAATACCTTTGAAATTCTAAATTTCAAGTACAATTTCCTAAGAAACACTCTAAGCCATTCAACTTGATCACTAAATATAGTATGAATATTACAGAGAAGAAACTCGTAAAAAGAAATCCAATACTACAAACCTTTAGAGATTACAGAGATCTAAATACTCTTGATAAGCATATGCATGCCCTTAATATAGCTAGATGATATGTGATGTAAAGAGTTGCAAATGGTGCTTGTTAGAATTCAACACGTTGGTTAACCCTGAAGAACTAATAATTGCGAGATGCCTCATGGATTTCTTGGAACGGTTGCTTAATTGGCATTCGAGGTGAAGCTTTTGGGCAAATAAGGAGACTTCAAGAATATATTATGGTTATGGTCATGAAGGGAGATGGATTAATGACAAAGATTAACGATTGTGAGTCAATGTTCTTAACGGGGTTCTTATAATTAGTTTCTTGTAAATCAATGTAAAAGATGGTCCTGAAAGTCGTGTAAAGCCAAGGGAAAACATTTAGATGTGAAAGGGTAATCATTGAGGTATTCTTGTTATGATCTACGACTCTTTTTGATTATGATGTGGATAGGAGATTTGGGGGTATAGGAGAACTTGGATAGCCTTTGAAAAACAGTGGCTGCAAAATGTTTAGTGTAACTAAAGTATATATATTGTTTAGTAAGGGTGTAAAAATATTTGAATATCTAATCTAAGAATGCTTCTGAATGATCACGAAGCATCAAATCCAACAAACATATAAGAGTATCACTTATTTTAACTTTAAATAGAGACGTCTTATTTCGATTGTTTCATAATCTTACGGGGTACTTCGAAGCTCGAAATGCTATGTTAATCAAACATAACTGAGTTCTCAAGGCCACTGAAACAGCTTATGCTCAATACGAATCTTATCTTCATCGACCAAATGACATCATTCTCCATGAAATTTCACTTAAATACACGCTTAGGTCCTACTGTTGGACTGTACCAAATGGATACTATCTAGACACCCATGGACTGAACTCAATTAGAAGGGTTTTCTAGAGGAATATCGATAGAGATGGTATTAAAATCATTTTTTGGTGTAAGCTCGAGAAAATGTAAGATCTCAAAATAGAATGATGAAGCTTTTGAACCGAGGGATGGTATCCAACTGAGAATACAACTTTTACAGTCATCTATGACTCTGAACATGACTGGAAACCACGAAGCGATATCAAAGAGATCAAAGAACTCCTTCAAGCCTTTCAAAGTACTTAGATTCAACACACCTAAACAGACCCGATTACTTGGCTAGATGAAAATGGAGAATCCTTTTCTGACCAACTCTTCTTACATTTTCTAAATGGTACTGATGCTCTAAATGGTAAGCTAGTCTATATTTGGTGTTCTCAATAACTATCACAATCAGGCAATATTATAATCAGCATAATGCCAAATTCCCCTAGTTTTTTTAGGCGTTTTAAGTACTGATCTATTAAGCTATTCACACTCAAGTTTCCTTCCTTCCCAACTCCACCAGATGATGTTACCACTTTGCTCCAACATATTTTTCTCCAAATTCAATTTTTTATTAAAATTGGGACCCACAATATTATTTTATGTGAGAGAAGATTTTTATTATTAAAAATTGGGACCCCCAATGTTCCTTTACTAGAGAGAAAAATATATATTTGTAGGGGACCCACAAAAATAGTAGGCACATACCACTCTCACACTCTCAAGTTCCGGGTTTGCATACTTTTGAGGGGTGTGGGGTGAGTATGCTGAACACCATACTCCTGTTGGAATGGATTTTTGCAAAAGTACATGGAAAGTGTAACAGCATACCATGTAGTTCTCATTTCCATAATAATCTCAATAAGTGAAAATAATTTTCACCGAAATTTTGGGGAAAGGCATTGTAAGTATGTAGAATTTCCCAAATTCCCAAATGCACTTGATTTTCATCAAGTAAAAATTATATAGTTTTAGCACTTGAATAAAGCCTAGATGATCTTGCTCTAACTCACTCCCTAAACCGCGTATTCAACGATAAAAGAAACGGCTCTGAAGTCTCCCACTCTTCCACGATTCTCACCCGTATCCCCTTCCTCCGCACCATACTCTTTCTTTCTCTCTCTTTCGGAGTTCGCCATGGCTTGATTACGTGTTGATTCGGTTAGAAAGGTAATTGTCCTTTCTAAGCTTCTCAATCTCATATTGTTCTTCTTAATGTTGAGGTTTTGCTGATTTAAACTTCAATTTGATAAAATTAGGTCTTTTGGGCAATCATCGTGCATATTAGGTCTTTCTCTCTCAAGGGGCTGGTTATAGTGGTTTGGGTTTGCTAAGCTATTGATTGAGTTTGCGATTTGAGGTAATTAACGTGTTAATATACTTAAACCATTAATAATTGCTGTAAATTTCATGTTTGGTTTTATTGGATTTTTACTACTAAAGTTGAACTTCAATTTGATATATTATTCATCCAAAACTGATCAATTCATTTGAGTGTAATGTCAGTACTAAAACAATACCATTTAAGAGAACAAATGGGGCTCACCTCTAAAATAATAAGAAGAGAAGAACACTGTACATGAGACCTAATTACAAGCTAATATAAATTTTCCACTTGTATCGTCTTGTGTGATTGTTACGAGAAAGTCATAAATAGTGCTAGTGTTAAGCATAGAATCTCCAAGCTCTTTACTGTAACTGCCAGAAAGTGAGGCCCTTGTTTGGTTTCTTTAGGGACATGGGAGTTAGGAACTCCCAAACCTTTATATATTTGTAAATTTCTGCACCTTCACGGTGGTTTGGTTTTTCTCTCAATATAATTGAGGGACTCTAAATAATATGCAGCAACTTTAATGCTCATATGACCTTGATCAATGCAATCAAACATTGGGAAGTTGGGTTTTTATGTGGTTACTTGCACAATGTCAAGAACAAATGGGGATTATCAAGCCCAACAAGAGTTGGGATATTTTCCTTAATTGCTCATGGGGTGAAGAAGTAAGCTAATGGGTTTATCGATAAGTTTGAATATTCCAAAAGACCATCAAATTGTGCCTGCCAAAGCTAAATGAGTTTTAAATTCCAACATGAACTTTGTCTTATTTTTTCACATTTGAAAGAGTGTCAATAATCACCTGGTTAGCCCAGTAATCAACGATTTGTCTTTTAGAAAATCTTAAACCATTAAATGAAAAATTGGCTTACCTTATACTTCATTTTAGACTTGGTTCCCCCTTAATTTATTTACTACTATCTTATGTATTCCTTATATAATCTTGTCATCAGGATTACAAACTAAGCATTTACAATCTTAAAGGATCATTAACTAGCTAAATGGTCACTTGGAACAACAAGTTTTGCTCGTCGGAGATGATCCTCGTACATGGTTCCATATATTTTTGTTCATACATCAACTTAGGGGATCGTTCAGGTACTTAAGTTCTTGTTTATGGGAAAGGTTTACAGAGTTTGGGGGTACAATTAAACAGTGGCGGCCCAGTTCAAGATTTGGCCTGTGCAGTTGCTCGCTTCATACAAAAGGGTGGATCGTTTGTCAATTACTACATGGTCTGTTTAAAACTTGAACTGTTGGTTTGTTTGTTTTTCCCTACTTGTTCTTAATAAAGTTTATGACAGCTGAAATGCTATTCTCATTTTCCTGAAACAGTACCATGGAGGAACAAACTATGGACGAACTACTGGAGGTCCTTTTATCACTACCACTTATGATTATGATGCTCCCCTAGGTGAATACGGTGAGAAAGATGAGCTCCTTTACTTGTCTCAAAATGATTGTGTTGATTGGTTTCTTGTGCACTCTAAAGAATCTAAGTAATGCTCCTTCCATGAAAACATTATAGGTTTAATCAGGCAGCCTAAATAGCCTAAATATGGACATCTGACTGAACTTCATGGGACAATTAAACCATGCGAGAAAGCTTTAATTTCTACCGATCCCATTGTTACTTCTTTAGGGAGCTACGAGCAAGTCCTTGATATCTCTTTCCCGAAGTACAACGCCTCTAGAAGTATAAAATGTGAGCATCTCGTAGGGGATTACTATAATATCCTACGTGATGTTCGTGCTTTTGTGTTTCTTAGACACGTTGAACTGTTTCTTTTCCGTACCGTGGATATCGTACATTCTTGGTGTGTTTACATAAGTTTACCTATCTGACTTGATAATTTGCATCTTATAGGCACATGTATTTTCTTCAAAGAATGGAGGTTGTGCAGCGTTCCTCGCGAACTATAGCCCAAGAGTCTGCTGCTAAGGTTGTCTACAATAACAAACACTATGATGAAGATATTTCCTCACTAAAGCTGCTCATGGGAAACCTATGATGAAGATATTTCCTCACTGAATGACCATAAGATGATTTCATCGGTTGGCTTACTAAAGCAAATAAATGTTACAAGGGATACAAGTGAGACTACCTTTGGTACATGATTAGGTAAGACAGTAGCATCAAATCCCCTCTTGAATTTTATTCATCCAAGGAACTTCTAAATGATTTCTGGTGGGGGTCATACCTAACCCTAGCTTTCTCCTAACAAAATATATTACGCTAGAAGTAATTTTAATAATTTACTTACTGTTATGGCCAAAGGTATTTAGGCCGTGTAGTTGAAACTATCAACTTTGACCAAACTCCTAAGAATGTTTCAAAGCCAATGACCATGTGTTGTAGTTTCTCGGGCTCATATTCATTATAGTAAGCTTCACTTTCCAAGTGGTCGTAGTAGTTGTTTTTCATATGCCAATGCACCACTACGGGGCATCTATTGTTTGTGGCTTTTTGCATAAGGGCAATTGGGGATTAACATTTCCCTCAGTTTCTTGTAATGTCCTGTTCAAACAAAATGTATTAATTAAACAACTATCACTAACATTAGAAACATGAGAATACATTAACTATGTATATATGTAGTAAATAATTGATAGGGAATGTTAGTACGTTATGCACTCTTCATCTGTTGGTATTCAGGGGCAACAACTACAATAGAAATATGGGGGTGATGCTTTCACTATAGAAATATTAGAGTTTCACATAGCACGTTGTAAGTTTTGAGCCACTAGTTAATTGTGAATAAGTGCATATAACCGTCCAAGTCGATAAAAAAGAAAAAATAATGTTTAGTAGCATTAAAATGTGAGGTGATTTTATAATACAAACATATAATATTTTAACTTCAACTAGAACTACTTACGGAGAGATTGTGTTCAACGTCTGGGGTAAACATGTTGGGTTCCACAAGAAATAGTGCTCCACATATGTATTCTGAAAACCGAGAGAAAAACTTCGAGGAACTCAAAATCTCAACTTCTTGTTTACACTAATATTATCTACAACCATTTTAAAGGATGTTATGTAGGCTGTAGAGTCTTGTACTAATGTAGATAAGACCCCACTTTTGTAGCAATTTCTAGTCTGCAAGTTGTAAGGTGTGCCAGAAAGTAAATCGATAATCTTCAGAATCTTTGAGCAACTATGAGAAAGTTGCTCTCCTCTAAATTTCACGCAGTTCCCTTGTTTAGTAGCATCGGCTCCTTAAATGGCCAGATGATTTCATCTTTTTTCCATTGCCATCCGAGTCTCCAGTCTGGTTCTTCTATTGGTCTAAATAGTTGGTTGTTTTGAATAGATACAGCCTGTAAAGTATATTTATTATATTATATATATATTGGGCCTAGAAATTAAATATAAATCATATTCTAGCTTATAAGTAAACTAAGTTCTTGAGTACTAAGAACTCCTATTTCAGCACAAACAGATTATTCTCGTGATCTCTTTTAGTTGTGCTGATCATCACACAACAAGATGAAATCATCTGGGCCATTCAAGGAGTCGAGGCCACTAAACAAGGGAACTGCGTGAAATTTAGTGTAGAGCAACTACCTCATAGTTGCTTAAAGACGTCGGGGATTATTGATTTACTTCCTGACGCACCTTACAACTTGCAAGCTAGAAATTGCTGGAAAAGTGGGGTCTTATCTACATTAGTACAAGACTCTACAACCTGCATAACATCCTTTAAAGTGGTTGTAGGTAATACTGGTATAGATAAGAAGTTGAGATTTCGAGTTCTTCGCAGTTTTTCTCTCGGTCTTCCAGGATACACATGTGGAGCACCATTTCTTGTGGAACCTAGCATGTTCACCTCAGACAACGAACGACGTTGGACACAATTTTTTCGTAAGTAGTTTTAGTTATAGTTAAAATAATATATGTTTGTGTTATAATCAACTCATCTCTTAATGTTACTAAACATTGTTTTTTCTTTTTTAGAGACTTGGACGGTCACATGCAGTTATTCATAATTAAGTAGTGGCTCAAAACCTACGACATGTTGTGTGAAGCTCTTATCCTTTTATATTGAGAGCATCACCCCATGTTTCTATTGTAGCTATTGCCCCCGAATAGCAACAGAAGAAGAATACATAACGTAATAACAGTCCCCATCAATCATTTACTATATATATACATAGTAAATGTATCCTCATGTTTCTAATGTTACTGATAGTTGTTTAATTAATACATTTTGTTTGAATAAGCCATTACAAGAAACTGACGGAAGGGTTAATCCCCAATTGTCTCTATGCACAAACCATAGATGCCCCGTTGTCACAACCTGGCTCTGGCAGACACTACAGTACCCGGAGCACAGCAGAATATAAGGCTGTGTGGTGCACATGAACGTGCGGTTGGCATGCACAAGCCTTCTTCACGGCGGCGCCAGTGGAATATACTTACGGATGCTAGAGCGACATCCCGATAATCCTGGATATTCGTAAGGGGTCGTCGAATATGTATTCGAAATAGGCGGCAACGCTGAAGGTTCCCTCAATAATCCCTACAACGTAATCTCTCGTGACTGGGCACGAGGTACGGATAGCTCACCTGTCCTGTAGCGGATCAGAATAGCTCAATATGTCAGGATTCAGATATATGAAGGGGCGACGAGCCTGGACTAGTTACATAGTCCATTTAAAAGGGGTGGTGCGTCTCGATTGGCTCGTGGGGCATAGCAGCGCCCTATCTGGGAAAGCGGCCCGCATTGCAAAGCAATGTCTCTTGGCCTTTCCAAGGCCAAGGAGAACTCATGACCATCCTTCGTGGATTGCCCATGAGCCGGGGTCCAAGATGACCAAGCTATAAAGCTTACTTTGTCATGGGTAGGTTTGGACCAAGGTTTCTCCTTAATATAGCTACTAAGTAAATAGCTAGTTTCCAAAATGAAACATCAAAAGTGGAGACGAAGCGTACTAGTACTTCTCGCCCCCTTAACCAATTTCGTTTTCAACGAAATTTGGCGTGCAACTATATTAGGATATAAATAACATATATCCAAGATTAGAACTCAAAATGCTCGGGTAGATTTACTCGGCGTTCGCTAGGGCGTCACACCCGTAGTGGTGCATTGGCATGTGAAGAACAGCTACTACGACCACTGGAAGGTGAAACTTACTATAATAAATATGAGCCCGAAGAACCTACAACACATGATTATTGGCTTTGAAACATCTTAATCTTAGGAGCGTGGTCAAAGTTGATAGTTTCAACCACACGGCCTTAACTTTGGCCATAACAGTAATTAAATTATTAAAATTACTTCTAACTTTATATATTTTGTTTAGGAGAAAGCTGGGGTACACACAACACTACAAGTATGCCTGAAGAAAGTCCACGCCTTGGTTGCAACCTCACTGTTAACAAGGAGATGATCAGCACACTCACTGTGACCATGAAACCAACTTAAAACAATTTCCTGGGAAAAAGGTTTACCTAATATGCATGTTCAGATCGCTCCCCCATATCAATGAACAGATACCAAATGAGCCCTTAATCTTCATCCACACTTCTACTTGAATCATTGTCAAGCTTTCTTTCCCTTCTAGCAACCCGTGCACTACTCTTCCTGGCCACTGTTAGGGCCTAAGACATTCTGACTCTAGTATACCTAGTGGCATAGATCAGAGCAAGCTTGATGGCCCATAATTCACTTACACAGGTCTAAGAAATGGAACATCCACTAAAAACGGAGTCGGACTTAAAACTGTTTCCTTGACAGAATTTCCAGCTCTTGAAGGGATGGGAGTTTCTATGGAGTTGTTGGAGTTTCCAGCACGTGTGGCAAATGTTCCCCACAACCATCTAAGAGGAGCTAGCCGATATCTTGTATGTAGCTGGAGTTTTTTTTTAACAGTGGGAACAAAGGATTCAAACAGGAAGCATACAAGAGTGTGTTACAGAAAGAGGATGTCTTTGTGTTTCCACAGTGGGAACAAAGCAAATGTCAACAGATACAGTGACGAGAGTTTTCTATCAAAATCCATAATATTAGTGGGGCATTACTAGGGAATAAAAAACACATAAAGAGAATAAATGAACTCCGTCAATGATTCTGTATCTAGGTTATAAATTGACTGATTGACACGGAAATTATTCCCCCATCTTGCTTCAAACTTATCTGGGTTCTTGCCTTCTTGCGAAACCCTTATTGTATCAAACCTACAAACAATACTTCCATGTATCATCTGGGTTCTTGTGATGAATTGGATGAGAGATAGTAATTTTACTTCAAGCCCTCTGTTGCATTATCCTTTCAAGATAAGCTTACCTGCAGGTACTAGGATTTAGCTAGGGTGGTGCGTGCTCATTTTAAATTGCCGAGGTTTGTCCGGTGGAAACCCCCTTTACGGGTTACTTTAAGCTGAACACAGATGGAGGGAACCCAGGTAAATGCGGAGGACGGAGTTTAATTAGAGACTGGAATGGTGTTTTTGTCAGTTAATACTCGGATGCTTTAGGAATCAGAACGAATGTGTATGCTGAGGTCATGGATCTCCTTCTTGGCTTGAGATTATGTAAAGTCAAGGGATGGTTCCCGGTGATAGCGGAGGGTTGATTCTAAGGTGACAGTAGACTGGTCCTTGAAGGATACAACTGTCCCTTGGTCGGTTAGGGGGGATATGGAGAGAAGTTAAGTTGTTAAATGATACACTACAAACTCAGTTTCTTATACTCTTAAGGGAGGGCATCAATGGAGCAGATTTTGCAGCCAATTGAGGAGTTGGTGGTTTATCACACGTTTAAGATCATCTAATGGAGTTACCCCCATTGTTGAGGGCATCTGCTCATACTTGATAGAGCTGGTTTGGGGCAATTGAGGTCACATTGAAGGTTTGTAAAAATATTTGCGTTCAGGGGGCATTGGTTTATGCCCATTAGAAAAAACCACCTTCCATGAGAATGTCCTGATCCAGCATTTCATCTATTTCATTGGTATTCTCTCCCACCTACATTGACCAATCCTTCTATATCTCCTAATGAACCCGTAGAATATGGTGGGCAATAATAATTGAATAGATGATTAGTTCGGCAACCAATAAGCGAAAATGAAACACACAAGCCTAAGAACTAGCACTTCATATGAGTTTTAAGAGTTAACTGGTCTCCCTATTTCCCTCTAAACCTATGTAAAGTTGGGTAAGTCAGGCCAAGGCTGTGATTCCTACCACAAATGCTTTGCCGTGCTCACTCCCCCGGTACCAAAATTTTTAACTAAGCCAGTCAACATAACTCTAGTAGTCTCTTCTGACGTCACCGGAAGAGTAAAGGACGAAGCTCGATGTCCAAAGGGTAAGCGGCGCTCGGCTTAAGGGTTTCCTAAGAATCCCTGTTGGTACCCCGGTCTGGTACCCCTATCCTCTCGGTGATGAAATCCCGAGGGAATCTTGCTATTGATTTTTAAATTGTAATTATTTAGAGTCCGTGACATTTAGGAACGTGTGGTACGAATTTCTTCGCACCCTTACGTGGGAGGTCCCACTTGTTGGAGATTCTTTTTGGTGATGAAATCCTGTGGAATTGCTCTAACAGTTAAATCATTTACTATGTTGAAAGCTGAAAGTAAACAATTTAGAGTTGTACACGAAACCCGCCAACCCGGGAAATCGACCCGGACCGATCCGAACCGACTAGTTTGGTCCGGGTTTGAAAACAACTCGGGTCGGTTTCAGTTTAAGTAGTTAAAGACCCGGTTATTATTGGGTCGGTTTCAATTTTGAGGTCTGGTTACTGGGTTAAACCTGAACTGACTTTGTTTATATTATCTCTTTAAACTTTAAAGTCTAACAACTCAAACCCCTTTCTCTCTCTTCCTTCCTTCTTTTCCCCTTTCTCAGATCTGATATGAATGATGAACCCCGTCAAAACTCAAACCCCATCAAAACTCAAACCTCTCTCTCTCTCCCTTCCTTCCCCTTTCTCAGATGAATGATGAACCCCATCAAAACTACCCCTCTCCCAAAACCACAAAGGTAGTAGTGAAGATGACGGTGGTGATGGGAGTACTAGTGAAGTTGATGGTGGTGATGATGTGGAGTTGCGGCAACAACAGGTGGTGAAGCCGGTGGAGATGAGACTGGAGTTGGTACGACGACTGTTGGCGGTGTAGCAGGTGGTGTGAAGATGACGATCGTTGGCGGTGGGGAGACTTGTGTGTTTGTACATGATGATGATGTATTTGTATATGATGATGGTATACTTACATTTTTTTTGAACAGGGTATATGATGATGATAATGATAATGTATTTGTATATGTGTTTGTATATGTCTTTAAAATTAACAAACCGAACTCAAGACCCGGCCCGACCCAACCAATCCAGTTCGGTTTTGGTTCGGGTTATGCAGTTGGTCGGTTCGGGTTCAGGTTTATATTTTAGTAACCCGGTAAGTTCGGGTCGGATCAGACATGGGCCTGGACCCGGTCCGAATCGACCCGAGTACAGCCCAAGTAAACATGCATGAAAAATTAAACACGCCTTCACAAGCATTTTGAGAAAGAAAAAAATAGTTGTAATGTAATTCATCTTTCAGGCTTAGTTTTTGTTACTTAATATTATTAGATTCTTAGAATGCCATCATATATTTATTGGATCTATTTACATCTAGTCTATCTTAATTTTAAATTTTGATTATCGTTTTTTGACAATTAAGTTTCTTTTTTTCTCTTTGGGGAGATTTTTTATTTTCTTTATAAGTATGTATATATTTTTCCTTCATCTCCTCAACAAGGAAAGCTAGCTTAATTGGTTTAGTATATATCAGAAGGGGACCTCTAGAGAGAGAGAGAGAGTCCGGATTTTAGGGAGGGGAGAAAGTTAGAGAGAGATACTTGTTAGAGAGAGAGAAAGATTAGAGAGAGATATTGTGGTTAGTGAGAGAAAGAAACACTAGTGAGAGAAAGTAGATCTGGGTTTGTTGGAGGCATATCACCTCTTTTCACCCCCTATCCTACCATTAGACCTTTCATCCATTCATCCTTCCCTTGTGTGGGTCTGTCTCGGTTTATGATACTTTCATGGGCAAGGACTGACAGGTGTTGTTCGGGGAAGCTGTTTGATCAGTGGAAGCTTGTTGCCATGATCTGAGTTCATCTGTTTTCGAGGGTTTGTGATGACGTACCTCTTTGTTTCGATGTGGGTTTTGATTGCAAGATGATGACGATGGTCGGCGACTAAGCTCGGAGGAATTTGGGTTGTTGGTTTCGATTGTTGACTGTCGGGGAGGGTTTGAAAAAAAAAAAAAAAAAAAAAATTTCGATTGTTGAATTTAGTCAGCTCCCAGTCTTTGAATTCTTGAACTATAACTTCAATTTTATCCTTCTTCTCCTTTGATTCGGTGGTTCTTCGTTTTCAGATCTCGTTTTCACTGATTTATTGGTCTTTCCTCTTCTTCTTGTTTGTGTTTCTTTTGTAAGTGGAACGGCAGCGATTCCGGACGGGTGGAGGATCGTGGAACAGCTAAACCAACTGTGAAAATGGTACGATTGATTACGAGTTGGAACTGATCGATCAAAACAGGAGGGTTCCGAAAAAAAAAAAAAAAAAAAAGTGTAATCATTTGGCAGTCTTCAGTTTGGCTGGTGGGGTGACCGGAGGTTTGGACTTGGGCCGGTAGGAAGAAGCTCGGTTTTTATCCCGATTGAAATTTGGTTGGTGGTTTGGGCTGGGCTTGATTTGTGGGCCTGGATTTTTAATTGAAGTGTGCCTGATTGGGTTGTCTGCATCAGTAAGTGGGCCTGCTTTTTATGTTATTTTCTTTTGGGCTGTATAATGACGTCAGCTTTGGGCCTGTCTTAACAGTTGGATAGTGAGCAAAACGCTGACGAAAGCTTCAGACACAATTCACTGTTTTGCCGCTTAGCATTAAATGAAGAGATATTTATACTCTGGGTGATTGACGTTCGTACTGCCTGTCATCAGTAAATATCTGTTGAAGTGTAAAACTTTTCTACCATTTAACTAGTTCTGGTCTTTGACATTTTCTTTCTTCTTCTCTTCTTCTCTGATTACTCTCCTCTGTGGTATGATAAACTGGAATTGCTTGGTAATTTTTGGTACTGATAGCTAGTAAAGTTTCCTTCAATATTTTCGTTCTGTGTTTGCTTGATTGTACTGTGGTGGATTTGGGTTATGGTGGAACAGGTGGGGTAGAAGTCTTCTTTGACGGTTTTAGTAGAAGGAGGGTTTATTTCCGTTCTCTGGAGTTATGACTTCGGAAAATTATAATTTCAATTTTATTGATAGCATGAAGAGGCTTACAGTAAAAAAAACCGAGGGGGGCAATATCGGTGAAGGTTCGGCCATAACTTATATTAGAGGAGGAAGAACAATGGAAGTACTGCCTGATCGGAATGATGTCCTTCAAAACTGGCCGAAGTTTCTCCAAAATAGTGGCGGCTCTGAAAAGCTTTTGGTCCATGGAGATCTCTGAAAATGTCCAGATTATTGAACGGACATTAAACGGTAAAATGTACTTTCTGTTCAAATTTCGAACTGCAGTTGATCAAAATTTTGTACTACTGAACCAACCATGGACTCCATATGGCCACGCCATAATTCTTATGATGTATGAAGCTAAAGCTCCTATTGAACCTTTGATTTTTAAGTTTGTTCCCTTATGGGTAACTTTTATTGTACCTGACCCCTTGTAAGGCAATCTTGCCTTCCTATGCGAATTTGGTCAATACCTTGGACTTGTGCTTACGACTGAACCGAATCAAGCTAATAAAAGGGTCACTGCAAATGGTTACCGAGCTAGAATAGTTATGGATATATACGGGACTTTCCCACCGGCTATGTGGGCAGAGGTTAAAAATGATCAAATCTCAGTGGCAATTCGGTATGAAGGGACCCCGGTGATCTCTTGCACTAATTGCTTTAAAATGGGACATAGGACACCGAGGTGCACGATGATCCCAGAGAAGGAAGAAATGGGAGAAAGGAATCTGAATGTTGCTCTGAAGGTTGCTTTGTATCAGCCTGAGCTTCCACGAGCAAGGGGACAGGGTCCTGAACCCGCGGGGCCTTCATCCGGACTGAGGAGATAGGGTAAAGGGAAAGGGCTGATAACCAGTGGGGCTCTTTATCAACAGTTCCAGGATTCTTTGAGAGGAGCGACCGCAAGGTCTGAGTCAGATTCTGAGGAGGACCCATCGGAGGGAACCTTGTTCCGTGAGGTAGACGGTTTTTCAGCTTATGCAGGCCTCCCGGACCTAGGGGATCTTGGGGATCCAGGAGATCAGAGGATTGGGGGGGGAAGGAAACCCAGCTGGTAATACCCTGGATTACCTGATCCGAGGGCAGACTTCAGAACGAGTGCTGATGGAGGAGGAACGAATTATGGTTCAACTGGGGGGTGTGTCTTCTGTCAATCTGGGAGGGAATGTGATTTTGGAGGAGCATGATTGGGTTGGAGGAATGGAACCGGAATTTGGTAGGCATCAGACAGAGATTCCGTTGGCCGATCCCTGGATTCCGCTGACCATTTTCCCTCAGGGGAGTTCGGTAGGAACGATGGGTTCTTCTACGAGAGAACCAGAGAGTCGTGTTGAGCATCAGGAAGGACAGATCCAGGTTCTCTCTCGTGGTTTACTTGCTTCAACCTCTCGAGTGATTCAGCATCACATACGGTCTGCTGTTCAGTCTGTTCAGTTTGCAGATTCGCACTTACCATTCCAGCTCCCTCCGTCCGGATCGCGCCGCTCGTCTCACCTACCGTTACACAATCCTCTCTCTGTATCTTACTCTCGGATTCGTCGCACTTACTATCTTCTCGACTGTTACTCTAGGGTTCGGGTGGCTCCAAGTAGGCCACCCGGGCCATTATCTTGGAACTGCCGAGGTTTGGGTCGATCTGAGGCAGTTCGGCACCTGAAAGAACTGATCCGGTCCTCTAACGGGGACATTGTCTTTTTATCTGAGACCAAACATTCATCTAGCAAAATGCATGATTTAGTACGTAGTCTTAATTACCCGAACTGGGTTGATATTCCGGCCTCTGGTATCCAGGGACGGTCGGGGGGTATTTGTATAATGTGGAAAAACAATATTTCTTTGGATGTAATATTTTATAATAAGTATATTATTAATATTCTCATTTACTCCGAGCCATCTGGCTCGCCATGGATGACATCATTTTTTTACGGGAGTCCCTATCAAAGGGATAGGAATGAAAGCTGGAGGCTGGTAGAAACGACATCGAATGAGCACTCGGGGCCTTGGCTGATATTGGGGGACTTCAACACCATTTTTGCGAGCTCGGATAAAGTGGGGGGTAAACCGTTCCGCGCTGCGACGAGCGCATTCGCCAGAGAGGTCACCCAACAAGCTGGCCTTATTGACCTTGGCTTCTCGGGGAACCCCTTTACCTAGAATAACAAGCGTCGGGGTAAAGATAACATCAAAGAACGTTTAGATCAGAGCCTGGTAAATGCAGATTGGATATTTATTTTTCCAACAGCAAAGGTTTTCCATTTACCTGCCTTGGGCTCGGATCACTCCCCTCTGTGCCTTGATACTTATCCAACTATGAACTCACTAGGTAAATGTTTTCGCTTTCAATCTATGTGGACTCGGGAGCCATATTTCCCTCATTTGATAAAGGACCAAAGGACGGGTTCTGGCTCCCCTGCCCAACTAGTGAAAGAAAAACTCTTATTTACAAAAACCGGCCTTAGATCATGGAATAAGAAATTTTTTGGTCATGTCCCCAGTAAAATTTTTGAGCTGAAAAAGAACATTTCTATCATTCAGGCCCTTCCATATACTGATGCCACAGCTCTTCGAGAACGGAAATTATTGGCGGAGCTTGACGAGACCCAGTTAACAGAAGAGATGTTTTGGCGTCAAAAATCCCGGGTGAACTGGTTAACCGAGGGCGATCGCAACACTAAGTTCTTTCACATGCAAACCCTCTCACAGGGAAAGAAAAACTCGATCGACTGGCTGAAGGATGAATCTGGGGTCTGGACGGGTGACACAGGCGAAATTGGCCAGATTTTTTTGCGCGACATGGCTCGTAATTTCCAATCTTCCAACCCGGTCAACGTCCCAGAGTTTATTCAACATTTGGGTCCGTGTATCACGGAAGAGGATAATCTTAATCTTACGTGTACGGCTACATCAGAAGAAATTAAAGCCGCGCTGGATAGCATTGGCCTGCACAAAGCTCCCGACCCGGATGGCTTCCCTGCGCTTTTCTTCCAACTCTCTTGGGAGGTGGTCGGCCCTGATATTTGTCGTCTAGTATCCACGTTCTTTGAATCTGGTTTTATGCCTTCTCATATCAACATTACTCATGTTGTTATGATTCCTAAGAATGGATCTAAGGCATCCCCTTGTGATTTTCGGCCTATCAGCACGTGTAATGTTATCTATAAAGCCATTTCCAAAATCCTCTCTTCCCAGCTTAAGCCTCTTCTGGATAAATTTATCTCTCCTTTCCAAAGTGCTTTTGTGAGTGGTCATCAGATTTCGGACAATGTCCTGGTTGCCCACGAACTTATTCATACTATGAAACGGAAACAGGGCAGATCCGGTCTGATGGGTGTAAAACTGGATATGTCGAAAGCTTACGATAGGATCGAATGGAGTACCTTGATTAGCACGTTAGCAAAACTCGGGTTCCGTCCGATCTGGTGCCAGTGGATCCTACAATGTATCTCGACGGTGCGTTATTCGGTTCTGCTTAATGGCTCAGCCCATGGGCTCATCACCCCCACTAGGGATCTGCGTCAAGGTGACCCTCTCTCTCCCTTTTTGTTTATTATTTTGATGGATGGTCTGTCTCGTGCTTTGGGGGCCAAGGAATCTGCTAACCTCCTTCATGGAGTTAAAGCGTCTAGAAGAGCCCCTCCGGTTTCCCATCTTTTATTTGCAGATGACTGTCTCCTATTTTGCCGTGCGGATATTATTGAAGCACTCGAACTGAGGAAAGTTCTCGATTCGTTTTGCGGAGCCACGGGGCAAGAATTGAACCTTGCTAAGTCAGGAGTGTTCTTCAGCAAGAACCTCCCTCATCGAGATAGTATATAACCCTGAGGGTTCAGTATTTATAACCGCAGTGAAACACAAACAACCTATTAATAATAACTCTTTACTTTTCTCTCATATTATGTCTGTGTATGATTGTTTAGTATAATAGATTATTATCCAACATATTATCAGCACAGCGAAGAGCTAGTGGATCAAAAGGATAAAAATTGCTCTCCAAGGAAACGTTTTTGGATATTTATTTTTTTTTGCATTGCAGAGAGGTATAATTTTTTAAATTTAGTTTTTTATGTATTTGCATTATCAATCATATAGGATATATAGATCTGAGTATGTAAACTAATACCTATATTTTTTTTCGAAATTATTAGACCTATTTTTAGTGTTTTTTACCCTTGTGAAAGGGTTGTTTTCAAGCTAAAATAGGGATCGTTCTAGTAATCGGAATGATATAGTTATAATTGTGTTGTGTAGCCTACTCTATAATGATCACGTCTATATATTACACTCATCCGGGAGATTTCCCTGTCACCAGGGAAATGACGTGGAAACTGGGCAGTTCAAGGCCAACAACCCATCTTTTGGCGACGCTTTAGGCCAGGATGACATGACCTAGGGTTTTGCTTTATTATTTTCTTAAAAAAATTTAAAAACATCATGCTGACTTCACCAAGTTTGACATGATCTAGATCTATTTTTAAAAAATTGGACCAGGATCAGACCTACTCTATAAAATCATACTAAATTAGGGTCCTGACATGGCAAGGACGGGCCTATATTGACATGTGTCAAGGATACGTGGCATAGGGACCTACTATATACTAATGTGACAGAGGGACCCACTATATATTGATGTGATAAAAGGATATACCATATTGATATGGCAGACACATGTCAGGGACATATGGCAGCTAACGTGGCAGGTAGGACCCACCCATGCTGATGTGGCAGATACATGTCATGGATACCTGGCACCTAACATGGCAGGTGGGACCAAGAGGAATGTGGAGCATGATATCACCTTGGTGAATGGTGAGCCACTACCCAATATTGGGTTATATCAGACTTCTGTTACAGAGTCTGATGAGATCAAGAAACAGGTACAAGAACTCCTGGAGCAAGGAGTTATTAATCCAAGTTGCTCACCTTGTGGTTCACCGGTATTATTGGTGCCAAAGAAGGATGGCCCTTGGTGGATGTGTGTGGATTATCGGGTACTGAATCCAACCCGATCTAACTTGGTTGTAGATGGCTTGGTTTTTTACCAAGTTAGATCTTAAGTCGGGTTACAATCAAGTTAGAATCTGGGAGGAAGATACTTGGAAGACAGCGTTCAACACCAAACAGGGCCTCTTTGAGTGGTTGGTGATGCCGTTTGGGTTATGCAATGCTTCATGGGTATTTATGCGGTTAATGAATGAGGTACTTCGTATTTTTATTGATGATTTTATGATTGTATATTTGGATGACATCTTAGTATATAGTCGAACATGGGAGGAGCACCTTAGGCATTTACACAAAATGTTGGGCATTTTGCGATCACACCAAATTTTTCTAAACGGGAAGAAGTACGAGTTTGGGAAGAGGGAGCTAGTCTATTTGGGATTTATTGTTGGTGGCAGCGAGCTTAAGGTCAATCCAAAAAAAGTCTCGGTCATTACTAATTGGCCTCGACCCTGTACAGTGACGGAAGTGAGGAGTTTTATGGGTTCTTGTTAGTACTTACGGAAGTTTATTCAATATTTTTCACAAATAGCCGCACCGTTACATTCTTTGATGAAGACCAGAGTACAGTTTGTGTAGGAAGAGTACCAAGAGAAGACTTTTATGTTACTGAAGCGCAAGATTACGGATGTACCAGTATTAGCATTGCCCAATTTGTAGCGATCTTTTGAGGTTGAAACAGATGCGTCAGACTATGCATTAGGGGCGATTCTTTTGCAGGATGGAAAGCCGATTGATTACCATTCTGAGATATTTACAGGAGCAGTACGCAACTATCCTACCTACGATAAGGAATTCTACGCATTATATTAATCAGTGAAACATTGGTGGAGATAATTATTGGGGAAGGAAGTTGTGGTACATTTCGATCACAAACCATTACAGTTCTTATCTATGTCGTCTAAGCTACAGCAAGCTCGCTATATGAAGTAGATGTCATACCTTCAGCAGTTTACCTTATTAGTCAAGTATAAGAAAGGAGTGGACAACAAAATAGCTGATATGTTATCTCAACCCCCATTACCAACTATTTCCGATTTGTTGGTAGTTATGAAGATATATTTTATAGTTCTTTCTGAGTACATTACAGGGTATGACGATGACAAGGAGCTCAGTGTGATTCATGAGAAGTTGCTACAAGGCAAGACATGCGAGTATATTTTGAAGGATGGTTTGATTTACAGGGGCAGTCTATTATGTATTCCTAAGGGTGAAGACCGTTTGCATTGGATTCGAGAGGCACATTATTCCTGGGTGGTAGGTCATTTTGGGGTTGAGAAGACTTGTAAATTTGCGACGTTATGTCTATTGGCCAAAGATGCAGGTGGATGTTGCTCGTGTGGTTTGTGGTTCCATGATATGCAACACATCGAAGTCTTCCAATTAAAAGATAGGACTGTACTTACCATTGCCAGTTCCCAGTCGACCTTGGGAGAACATTTTGATAGATTTTATGGGTGGTTTGCCCATGACCAAGTGTAAGAATGAATATTTGTTTGTGGTGGAGGATCGATTCAACAAGATGATTATTCATATTCCATGCCAGAAGACGGTCACCGGGGGAGGAGCAGCGCGATTGTTTTTTGAAGACGTATGGAGATATTTTGGGCTCCCTTTTATTATTTTTGATTGGGATAGCCACTTTTTGGGGAATTTTTAGAGATCGTTATGGGGGATGATGGGCACTAAGTTGAAGAGAAGTACCACTTTTCATCCGCAGACGGATGAGTAAACAGAGGTAGTTAATCGTATTTTGGTACATTTACTACTGGGATTCCATTCTAAGCTGACTAAGACTTGGGATGAGAGTTTACCATATCTTCAGTTTATGTTTAACCGGGTGATTCATGGTTCCACTTTGAAGTCTCCTTTTGAAGTTTGTTTGGGATACTTGCCTCAAAGCCCTTTTGATTTGGCCTTTAGTCTTGGCGATAAGGCGGTCTTAGGAAAAGAGAAATAGGTTAAAGCTCAGCGTTTCATTAAGAGGATCTACAAGGTTCATAAGGCGGTTGAAGTGCAATAGCAAAAACTCAAGCGAAGTATAAGGCTCGACACGACAAGCATCGGGTTGAGTGTACTTTTTAAGATGGTGACCAAGTTTAGTTGCATTTGGGTAAGGAACGGCTTAAGAAGGAAGGTAAGAAGATTAAACCTATCCGTTATGGTCCATTTTTGATACTCAAGAAGATTGGTGACAATGTTTTCCAATTGAATTTGCCACTTTTCATGAAGATGTATTTGGTGATTAATGTCGAGCATTTGAAGCTGTTTGAGCCGTCTCTTTTAGATGAAGACTCTACAATTGACACTCCCCTGCCGTCAGTTGATGACTTAAAGATGGAAAGATAAGATCTGTTGCAGGAGGATGGCATTCTAGAGAGGAAAGTTCATGCTACGAGACGGGGTAGAATTGGGTCATTCCGCGTGGGGAAGAAGGGTCAACAACCTAGCAAGTCAAATTGGTACAACAGGGAAATGGGCATAGCCACATTCCCACATCTCCAGTTCTAGTTTGTGCAGGAGCTGAAGGCTCCTAAAGGGGGGAGCGATAATCCAGGAGGATCTAAATTTTTTGACATTTTAAGAAGTCTATTCGAACAGACCACATGCCATTTCTTGTTCGAATAGAGTATTTTTCTATTCAAATACATTTCAGTTTGGGAAGTTTTATTCGAATAGACTCATGTTTTTTCGAATACACTTTTTCCTATTCGAATACACTTTTATGTATATTCGAATACACTTCTTGCTGAGTGGTTTTATTCGAATAAACTTAATATTTATTCGAATACACTTTATTTTATTCAAACAGAAACTTGTTCTGCTTGAACAGATGCGCGATTCAACCTTTTTCTTTATGTTTTTAAGGGAATATTTGTCATATTTTCTAACTAGGACTTATAACCCTTATAACAGGGGCAAGGCTAGGCATTGTTAGAGGATGTTAGATCAAAGAAATTCTAAGATAGATTGAGAGGAATTCAATTATAGTTAACTTTGATTAAGCAATTGAAGCTCTAAAGGGATTTTCCCAACCAATTTGTTATGTTCTTCGTGCAATTATTCGTTTTAAGGTTTCTCTATTCATATTGTGGATTACCCATAGATGACTTTATTGAAGAGAAGAGTGGTTATGATGACTTTGACGAAAAGAAGAGTGGGGATAATGACTCTAATGAAATAGATGGACATGGGGATACTGACTATATATGATGGTGATGGTGACTCTAATAATGTGGTGTCTCTGATGATGACAGGGACTCAAATGAAATAGATAGAGATGGTGACCCTGATGATGATGGCAACTTTGATAATACTGGTGGTGATGGTAACCAAGGTGGCGGTGATGTTCCAAGAGCTAAAAAGCTAGAACTTATTTATAGTGTCTGTCTTTTTGAAGGTTTTTCTCATTAAATGTATTTGTCATTTTATGTAATCTACTTATTAATATTTATCATTTGTTATCATTCAGTAAGTCATTTGTCATAAATTCATTAATATTTATTATTTGTTATCTGCTTGTTATTGACTTACATGTCATTTCGCATTATTTTTGTCTTCCTACTATATTCTTAAAGAATTTGTTATTTTGTTATTTTCTTGTTAAGTCGTTCTGACACCAAAAGATTGTTTAACAGTTCACGCAATTCTATTTCTACTTTATATATGAAGTGGTCTTCATATATGTGAAGTTTCACAAAAAACCAATCATAATGGATCCAGGCCAACCACGCAATCTTCATAACCACCAGCCAGCAAGGGAGAAATGCCAAACTACGGAGGATGACTTCTCAGGGAGGGTTTTTGATTTCTTTATGAAGCTTCGATCAGCTATCGAGGACATTGGCAATCGGATGGCCGCTAGTTTTACAACCATTGATTTGAATCTTGAGCGCATAGTTGAAATAGTTGAATCGCTAAAAGAGAGGTTAGATCTAATTGAGGAAAGGTTGCCCAGTCTTGAACTATAATTTACCTATCTTCTGTAATGTTGCTGTTTTGTAGAATTTGTAGTTCGATTATCATTGTTTGTTATTTGTCACTGTACTTCTTAACATTTATTTTTAAAGGGTTTATCATGTTAGGGCCATAAATAAACATCACTAAAGATAACGAATATTACACTTCACTCCTACATATTTGACTACTTGTTAAGATCTAGAGATTTTAACTTGGACATAAAATCTTGCAGTATCTCCATTCTGACCTCGGAGATCCTTAGTTGAGTAACCGTTTCATTTGTAATAGTTTCCAGGAATAAACGTCACTAAAGATAACGAATATTATACTTCACTCCTACATATTTGACTACTTGTTAAGATCTAGAGATTTTAACTTAGACATAAAATCTTGCAGTATCTCCGTTCTGACCTCGGAGATCCTTAGTTGAGTGGCCGTTTCATTTGTAATAGTTTCCAGGATCTGATTTCTCCCTTGACAAGAATTTGCTATTTCTTCAGCCATTGTCGATTGTGGCCTCATAGACTCATTGAGCATAAACGCTTTCCAAAACCAAATTTTGAACTAACAATGGTATTATGGGCAATGGTAAAATCTCCTACCAGGTGGTTTGAAGACTCTACAAATGAGACCATAATCACATTTTTTTTCACCTCATCTACCCACGCCCAAAAATGACACCCTCCAATTTTGCGTACGCATTGACAAAACTAGCGGTTAGGGTTGAGGCTTGTATGTGAGAGATGAAGATCATAATTTTTACCGTACCAGCAAACAAGGGAATGCATCGTTGTTAGGGAACTATGTAATGTTTGAGATTTGGAAAAAACTGGAAGTAAATGTGCAGGTTATGTAGTGAACGCTCTATATATAGTGGTAATAATTTACAGTAGTACAATGATACTCTATGTCTAAACAAATGACAAGTACTAATGGGAAGATGACATTGTATTTATGGTGACAATTTAGTGCATTACAATGACACTATTTGTAAGAACCAATGACAAATAATCCGTTTTAATTCTTACAACTTTTTTTCTATAGAGCTGGTGTGACATGTCTATATTTATTACTTGATTAGACAACTTAGCTTAAAGTTAGCTTTGTTTACGTGTGCAACAAGCTATCTATCCAAAATATCCACGTGGTTCCCACTACCCTAAACCTTAAACCCTGTCACGCGTGATTCAAGTCCCAATACAAGGCATTCAATTATTTATAGTATATAAAATGGTTTAAACTCTTTTCAGCTATTTTCAACTATTCAAACCCTAAACCCTAAACTCTTTTTAACTTCTCAACAATTCAAACCCGAAACTCATTTCAACTTCTCATCTATTCAAACCCTAAACTCTTTTCAACTTCTCAAGAAATGTCGCATTCCCACTCTACTCGAGTTAACCATGTCTATTCGAGTACTCCACTCGATTGGTTTGAGGTGATAGGGATTCAGGAAGATTACCGTGATGAACGTCTCTACAAATTGAATAAAATATAGCCTTGTATGTATCATTTATGAAGTACTCAGAAACACGTGTAGTGGGATCAACATTAGCAAGACCGAGAACGCGTACTCCGTGTTCACAAGGTACCCCTATCGTTTGCCACCAACGACAAGAACAAGTACCATTTTTAATATTTACTGAATCAGTTTTGCCCTAACTAGTCATCTGAAAATGGTACCGCGTTGTATGAGCTCTGCAGGTTAGTGAATCTGCCACAAAATTTATACTCTCACAGTAATCCGTAGCCCATGTCGTTAAGCTAGCTTGACTCATCTCAGCTTCCTCCCTGTACGTACAGGTAATTTTTGAGCATATTCTATACAATTCCTTAATAAACACATGGATAGGGAGATCTTCCACTTTCATAATAACGTTATTCTAACTCTCGACATGATTAGTATAAGCTGCTCCGTATCTGAATGAATGAGAAACAATAGCAAACAAATGACAAATGAGCATAAAATGATGACAAATTGAAGAAGAACAATTGCAAATGGAATAATACTGAACTGATGACACATAATGGCTAACAAATAACAAATTTGTATGGAACTATGAAAAATTGAAGAAAAACAGCTGCAAAAAACTAATAATGACTAGTCTTGAAATAATAAATGACAAGTTTATCAATAGAGAATGACAACGTACCTACTTATTGGAATGTATAGATTAGACCAGGTTTCTTTGAGAATACCTAGTATGTATTGGAGACCCACTGGATCCGTATTTTGGATAACATTCATGTGTTTATCGAAATCAATGCTGGTTAGGGCCTCTGTTGCCATCCTAAATGCGATCTTCGTGCTTTCAAGGGTAGTTTTAATGTTGTTTGAAATGTGGAAGGCACAAAATATATGGATTGCAAATAGAAACACCATGGGTACAACATTCATAATTTCAGGGTTTCTGTTAGAGATGACGATGGATCTAGTATCAAAACTGTAGAAATTAGACCCATACATCTCCAGGAAGTATGTCCAACATTCGATGGTCTCCGAGTCTGTTACTAAAAATGCAATTAGAAAAATATGATTGTTTGGGTTAATGGCGATGGCTGTTAGTAGAGTCCCACGATATCTCCTTTTCAAAAAAATACTGTCAATCACTACAACGGGCATTAATAGTTTATAAGTTTTTTTGGGATGACCAAAACACCAAAAACGTACCTTGTAAATCTTTTATTCTTACAAGTTATGGTTTGTATGTCAAACACCAAATCTGGGTCAACCAACCTCACTTCTGCAAAGTAGCTTGTAAGTAGTTGGTATGAGTGCTCAAAGTTGTCTCGCATCTGAAATTAATACACTAAATCAAATGAAATTGTAGAACAGACAAATGATAAATATCTTAGGACAAATGACAAAGGGATTTAAACAAATAACATTCAATACAATGATAAACATGATTGTACAAATAAAATGTGATGGGTGAAAAAATGACAAATAAGATGATGATACCTCTCCGTGGGCTTTTTCTTTTGCACGTCAGGCAAGATTGTATGTTACATCAACATTGTGATTAATTTGCATATCTTTAATCATTTTGGCAGGTTTATAGTTTGGGTTTTTTTGTAGTTTTGTTTGATTATAGAAGCAACCCATGTACTATACGCTGCCTAATACGCGTTCCCACTATCAGTTTCTACTCTGATGCATGTAACCACAGAGCAATAAGTATTTACTCTAAATTGGGTAGAACCGAGCAACCTTATTGCGTAAATCTGCCAAGAGCAATTATGATATTTGCAACATACCACGATTTTATATTCGTTGTTCAGAACGTGTACGAGATTGAACTTGTTTACAGCTGCATAAGCTTTTATGTGATTCTTGAGTACCATCCTATCTCGATAAAGATCACCAATGTTAAACTCTTTACTAAAGTCATAGAGATCCTCCGTGTACAAAGCAGATTTGAACCGAAAATCCAGGATATCTTTCACCTATTGGGGTTGTGACTTAAACTGAAATTCATTTGTACAAATGACAAAACTACTTCTTGGCATGATAATAATTTGATAACAAATGTTAAAATATGCATTACAAATGAAAAATGTTGTATGCTTACCTGAAGGTTCAGTTTGTCCAATAATAGGTTCATGTTCATTTGATTGAGGAATACTAGGTTCATTTAAGAGATGAACATTAGTAGAGATAGTTTTAAAAGTTTTATTTAATTGAGGAAAATTAGTTATTATAGGTTCATTCGAGAGATGAACATTTGATTGAAGAATACTAGGTTCATTTGAGAGAGAAACATATGTAGGGATAATTTTAAAAGGTTTATTTGATCGAGAAACAATATCCACTAAAGGTCCAAACCTACTTGGATATATCTAGTCCTCTGTCATTTTTTCCAGGGTAACCCCTGTATTCAGGTTCAGAATCAGGAAATGAGGTATGACGCAAAAGTCCCCCCGCTTTGGTAGTGGACAACCCTTTACTTAAGCCAGTATCTTTGGTGGTAGACGGTTCTTTACCTGAACAAAAAACAGAAACAAAGTTTTGGGAGTTCTGGGAAGGTACCTTACACTCATTAACAATCTATATGCGAAAAGGTGTGTCGGGATTGGTTTTATGCATATTGATCATTACGGTAAAGTCTTGGACTGATGAAATTGTGCATGCACAACCATGGACGAAGTTGTACAGCTTACAGTCTTCATAATGGATTTCGTTTATTTCTTCAAGGAGTGTAACAAAATCTTCATATGATGTGTGCGCTCTTAGTGTGGTAAGTTTCATACTTCCTCCAAAACTAACGATTGATCTGACCTTTATCCCCCCCAAAATGAATAATGGTATAAAACTTAACTCCATCCATCCCTGAAGCAAATGATATAAATGAGCAATTCTGGTGATATAGTAGCTGAAAATAAATGATAAATGGGACAAATCATGATGCGGATACAAACTTAGAGATGATATTTACTTCAACTGTCGGAGAGAAGGATAACAACGATCTTTAGCAACGTGAATAACCCTAGGATAACAACGTTCTTTTTTTCCCCAATGACCTTTGTGTGAGGACTTCAGCGATTGCACAACGATAGTTGGAAGACTTGGTACATCAAAGAGACAAACAGTATATTAAGGAGAAACTGCTTGCTTTTGTAGAAGCTTTTTTGGAGAAGAAGAAGAAGCTTTGATTTTTAAGTTTGTAGTTTATTTTGGGGGAATCTTCCTACTTTATTACTGTAGCAGATTAAACTACTCAACTACAAAGTTTTACATTTGTTATGTATTATTTTTCATTGTTTTTGCAAAACTTTATCATTCGTTTGGAAATCGTTGTCATTTTTTTATATAGCTTTATTATTTTTTCAGTAATCTTTATGATTTAGTACTTTTATTACTGTAACATATTAGACTACTCATCAACATTTAATGTTAGAGAATAGGGGTGGCAGCTAGGGGGTAGTAGGTGGGACCAATATCGATTTGTTAATTTTGGTATCGATTTTGGAAGAGCGTTGCCAAAGTATCGATTTTACAAAGTTGACATCATTTAGTATTTATTCTCATAATTGCCGGTCTATAAAACATTTTTCAACTTTATTGCCTCCCTAAAATAAGTTCAGGAGGCTGCTGTGCATGCTCTTAGCATACCACAAAATACGTAGAAACTATAAAAACTAATCTACATCATATTGGAACTTTTTATGTTTAAATTCTTCTCTTACCTTAGTTAATATCAAATTTATATACCACCCGTTTTGAGCAACCAGTCTGGTGTGGTACTGTGCCAAATCCCATACTAGCCTTGAGGTATTATATGGTCCCATGAGAGTGATCACAACGGAAGAAGGAAGTCCTTAAGAATGGGGAGATCAAGACAAATGAGATTTCTAATGGTAGCACATGCACAATGGTGAAAGAGTCTTCAAACGAATATAGAGGTGTGGAGATGGTCACCTGAGGCACAAATTTTGGCAAAAAGGATTGTAGTACCAGTCATAACTTAATTGAAGCCAAAGGTGATTACAAAATAGGGTTTGAACTTTGAAGCGTTAGTGGTTTTTCCAGTTGGAAGTAGCCCAAGTCGATACAGGTTCATTATGAAAGGCTGAAAGGCGAAAATAAATAAATAAAACCCCACAAACATTATAAGAAATTGCAATATGTAGTAGCCATGACAATTAAGGAGAGATTGAATGCAAAAATATGACAATCAATAGATCCCTTACAATAGGCTTAGAATATATTATTTGAGAGGTCCTTTAAACACCAATTAGCGTTCTCATACAAACATGTTTATTTAAAATAACTAGAATATAGAAAGACTTGACCTACTGAACTTGGAACTTACCTTCTCCGTCCGGTGCATTAATTTATCTACCAAGTTTACCCTTCTTATGTACCAGATAAAAAGTGCAAATACAATTGTGTATAACATGTACATAAAAGTCTTGAAGTGGAAGGTGTCATGCTTGTTACTCTTCGCCGGAAGTATTGAAAGTTTAGGATAACTGCTAGCTGAGGGAAGCCTACATTCATCACCATTGAAGAATACTTTTACAGGAAATTCAAAATTTTCATTAAAGTTGAAATCCGCAGCTTTCTTCATTAGTAGTTCACCTTGGACGTTTCCTTCATTATCTCTTTGGAGTAGGATGTCGTTGAAGTTTTTATACCACCAGACCATGGCGGTGTCATATGAAATATATAATTAAGTAAAGAGATTTAACAAATAAGGGATTCAACATTATCATATCTACGTCGTTTAAAAAAAATATGACTTCAATTCTTATTTTTTATTTTCACAGCATGGGCTGTTTTAGACTTACCAAGTTTTGACAGGTAAATAGCCCAATGATCTGAATGGTCGTTTTAAAGCATTTATTACCTTTTTGCCTCCCTAATTCGGCTCATTCGAGCCGGAGTATCTACGTCCAATTTTAGGTTAATCCCGAAACTACCCCTACTCAAACCCATCTCAACCAAATCCTTCTCCTCATCATCTCCCAAATCTCTGATTTTGCATTTCAAGTTCCAATTTCAATCTTCAAGCCCTAGCTTTGCTAAATTAGGGCTCTTTGTTCATATTTCGGGATTTCATATGAAATTATCCAATTCAAATCTCCAGCCCTAACCCCAATTACTACAAGGTCAGTATCCAAAGAATTTATTTAGTGATGTTTCCAATCTTTGTCCTAATTGTTAATTCAAAATTACCAGAGCGAAGTATAAACTTAGAATTATTGGGTACTTTTTGTCTCTTCAGCTGAAATTCCTTTGATATGGTCTCTGCTTATTTGGAGCAGCAGTAGTAATTTCTATTATAGTACAAGAATGGAGAAAATTGAGTGGGGACTAGCAATAAAATTGTCGTAGAGGATGCGATGATGGTGGTGGTTTTGATTTGTGATAGTAAGGAGATGGTGGAAATGGGAATAGTAGGATGGCAGCATTTTTTTCTCTCTTACAGATTGTCAGCTTTACCTTCCAATACCCATAGTAGCTGCCCTTAACGTACCAATGCAACAAAGGGACACATATGAGCTGTACACAACAACTGAGGACTGACTTCCCCATTCGTGCCTTGCGTAGGCCTGGGAAAACAAAAAGGTAATATTCAACAATTGATAATATTATACAAGGGTCCTGCTATTTCCACGTGAAATATTGATCATTTTTAACGTAAACGTAAACGCTCATGTTGCCTACCTTGAAGTCAGTACTTTTAACTAGGTTGTACAAGAAAACCGTTGAACCGAGGAATCAAACCAAACCGAACTGGCGGTTTTTTCGGTTTTGTAAAGACCCAGCTTGGTTCTCGGTTCAAATTAGAAGAACCGACTCAATCCGGTTCGGTTACTGTTTTGCACCCTCGGTTAACCGACCAAACTGGACCGAGTTTGGCTTCAAGATCAAATATTTTGAGTTTGGATGAGTTCCTTCCTCCTGCTAGTCTGTTGTTACTCTTTTGAGTTTTGAGTTTGATGAGTTTCTTCCCCACCGTCACCATCAACTGCCATTGTCAAACAACAACACCCCACTACCAAACAACTTCTGATTTTTTAGGCAAAAGAATCACAGAGAGAGAGAGAGAGTGGCAACAACTTCTGCTACTGATGCAACAGAGAGGGAGAGTTGATAACCGCAGAGGGAGAGATGATCTCGCATTGCAATCCAAGGCTCCTCGCATCAACAACAACAACAACACTATGATCTCACTTCGCATTTCGATGTTTGCAGATTTCTCAATCTCTCTTTGTATTTATGTTGGAGCTCAGATTTCTCCATCTCTCTGTTTTTGTGTTGTAGATTTCTCCATCTCTCTGTATTTGTGTTACAGATTTCTTCATCTCTCTCAATCAATGTTTGCAGAGGCAATGATGTTTGATTTGAAAGAAGAAAATGTAACCTTATCTGCATGAAAAACCAACACCTCTTAAGGAGATGATCGAGTCTAGTGTATACACATTATCTCCTTAAGACATATTCGCCCCTGCCACAGTGCTTTGCAGGAATATAGGCCCCTGTCTCCCAGGATACAACGATCAGTCACAGGAAGAAGAAAACACTTCTATCTTTCTGCCAAACGAACTTTGATTGCGCCTGTTTTCTCTTTGTAAAAAGACTCAAGAAAACTCAGAAAAACTGATGATAATAAATGAAAACGAAATTGGGTTATATAGAGCATATGTGACTCTTCACCAAGAGTCACACCTCAAGTTAGTGCCTCTTCACCAAGAGTCACACCTTAAGGTGCGTCTGTTGGAGACACCCTAAACCCAAAAAATGACTAAGTGTTTAAAGGAATCCCCCAATCATAGACTTATAATAATAAGCGGGTTTCCTAGGTCGAGCAAGCCCATGGGTAGCCCATACACCCAAGCTAGCTTGCACACATGGGCCGCACATGTCGCACATGCGCGTGTGACCCACCAACTCTCACACTCATTATAACAAAGTAAGTGTTTGATTTACTTATATAGGAGAGTTGTGATTCCCTCATATCCAATGTGGGACTAAAACCACTTAGTTCCACCATTCAAACATAAAGGAAAAATAAATCATATTGTATTTTCCAACAGAAAATACTACTCCACTCTACTCCACTCCACTCCTACTCCATTCTTAGATCCTCCTATCCAACGGTGAAAACACGTGGTTGACGTCTTTCCTAAGGAGCACAACAAGAATATATATATTTTGGACAAAATACACATCACTTGATACGAGAGCTAAAAGTCTTCCTCTAGGTCCCTCGTACATCTCTATCTCCACCTACATCACGTGTTGTGTCTCCGAAAGAATAAACCCTATTAGAGGAGATATGGGCCCGAATGTTTTGTGATTCTTCTAGTTTAATTCAAAAACCGAATACAAAACTGAAACCCCGGTTTTGGTCCGATTTTTCTTGAAACTGGTGGTTCACTGTTATCAAAAACCGGAGTATCTGGTTCGGTTCGCAGTTTAGGGCCAAAACCGGATTGAACCGGACCGTGTACAGCCCTACTTTTAATAGTGTCTCTTAAAATTAAAACACCTTAAACTTTTACTAAACTCGTGTCTGACCTCTCCATCAAAATTTGTCGTGCAAATTGACGCTTGGATTGATAGTAACCGGATTATATATGATCTTTGGATTAAATTAACAGTATTGTTTTGATTTTTTTTTTTTTTTTTCGTGAGTAGATTGCTTACAATTTAAGCGAGAAAAATAAGAAAGAACAAAAAGCGAGTTTGAATTGTAACTGGATAATCAGGTAACAAATGTTCAACTTTACACATTATTTTTAAAATGAGACCAGGTAAGGGGAACCTCCTTCCATCAACTAAATCGAAATCATTTAATTTCCATTTCAACACACTTCTAAGTTCTAACTTAAAATCGAACTACGACTTACTACTTTTCTCTATTTAAGCTCATTTCTCTATTTATCTCTCCTAAAAAAAGTGAGATATGAAATTTCAATCTATATAGACATCATTTGCTTCAAAAAAATAATCGCATCCTAGGTAAGTTGCAGGGAATGAGAAGCCTCCGTATAGAGAGGAACATATTGGAGAGTGTTACCATTTAACCAGGTTCATGTTTTGAAAAGGGTGTTTCACATCATATTTGTCAAAAAATTCGGGTTCAGAACAATTTCTCACGTGTAAAACATTAAATATAACTAATGATATAAGGTTGATCGATCTTACATTTCGCATTGTGTTTGTACTCCTCTAGAGCAGCAACTGCAGTGAGGACAGAAAGTGATAAAATCACAGTAGAAGGTTGACAGATTTACACAAGTTGTTGGTGCAGCCGCCTCAGTCAATTGTGAATAAACTTATTTAATACTCCCAAGTCTCTGTACCAAAGAAACAACAACACTATTTATATTGTGACTTTGCTATTAACTCAAACATGGGGTTTTTTGGGAGTTATGTTGTTATTAAGAAAGAAAATCTAAAATTGCAAATTTCGCCCAATTACTTATATTGGGTAATTCATATAACTGTTTTCCATAAACTTTTTTGCTAAATTGGTAAATAGATGTCCCTGAAACAACAAATGACAATTTGTCATAGAACCTAAAAATTAGTAAATTGGACAGGTTGTAAATTGACTTTTTCTCTACGAAGTTGGGGAGCGATTCCTTGGCAGGTGGCCTATGTAGCAAGAGGCAGACCGGACTTTGTTGCCCTGAGGCTTTCATAGGGGCTTTCTATTGAAGAGCCTTCCAACAGAAATTGGCAAACTCCAACACTAACTCAGAAATGGAGTCGGTTTGCGTTTCGGTCGGGACTACCATCTCTCAAGAAGTCGATCCACCCACTTTTCAAGACTGATAGATAGCATATAGTCTGTTTGCGCTAGACTTATCTTCTTCTGAGAAAGCAAACTCATACTATGCTCTTCGTTGGGTAGCACACTACATATATAATAATCTAGTGAAAACAGTGGTAGTGTGAAAGCATGGCTTGTTACCTGCGGTGGCCATAAGGAGCGCCAGAAGCACCCAAAGAGATGTGAGGTGACGCAGGTTCCACTCCATTGAGAGAGAGAGAGAGGTGTGTGTGGGTGGTTTGATACTTATTATAGAGAGCTCTCTCTTTGAATATCGGCGTCTTCAATGTTATATCATTTGGGACTGTCGTAGGGAGTAAGGTTCATCATCTGTTAGCCTTTAGATGGAAATTATCTTTCGTGACACCTACAAATGTGGCTTATAATTTTATTTACTCTGGTAAACATAACCTAGCTTGTTGTAACTTGGAAACAACATCTATAAAGATGTGACATATTCCCTAAGGATTAATCCTAGTACAGTATGGTATAATGTATGTATTTTTTACCCTGCTCATGAAATTTCAATTCACATCGAATATGTTTTCCTAGTATGTTATATATCCCATATTTTAAGGCGAAATCTAGACTCTAGTGATCAAATGTTGATGTTGAACAACCTAAGAACCAATCGGTGGGAGTTTCTTGTTAAGGTATGAACTCGAAGCTATGTTTTGTCAAGACTGGAAACTGGTTAGATTCGTTTGAACGATATTGTTGTCCGTTCGAACAAAGAGTCAAGCTTACTGGAATTTGGCCCAGAAGGACAAAGTCGTTCGACGACTTTGTGACTCGTTCGAACGAGATTGGCGTTTAACGTTTTTAGAAGTTCCCTCCGGTTTAGAAGTTTGATTGTGAGACGTAGGAGGGTTGCCTCGAGATCTGTACCCACATAAATTAGAAGTTTCTAATCTTGGTGTGAGCCATCTACTATATAAAGAGGTGCTAAGTTATTGTATTAACCATCTAGTGAGAGTTTGATCTTAGAGAAGCTTTAAGGTTTGAGAGACTCCATCTTTGTGAGTTTAACCTTAAGAGCTTTAAGGTTTGAGAGACTCCATCATTAAGCTTTGAGAGATCATTGTAACCTGTTTGATTTACATAGTGAATTGCTCGGGAGTGATTTTTTATCCGAAAGGATTTTCCACTTCCATCATTTGGAACTCTTGTGTGTCTTATTGTTCTTGCTTAATTCTTGTTTATTCTCTTATATTGGTGTTTCCGCGTAATCGTTCTTGACGAGAGGAAGAGAGTAGCTAACTCGGATTCTCAACATTTCTATGAGCAGAGCATGACTATTACTTTGGTGGTTCTTAGAAATAAAGCCAATTTGCGGTCACAAATAGGCCAATTGTGTTGCTTGTGATGTTTGGATGTAGCACATAAATAAAGCCAATTCTCTATTTTTCTTTTCCATTTACTGCGTTACATAAATCGTCTTTAATATGTGCGAAAAACTCATGTGAACCATCTCTATACAAAGCAATAAGGTCCTAGTAGCTCCTACATACATTGTTTCCTCGTTGTACATCGTTTGATCCAATATTAGCTTATAAGATACCCTCTTAGCCAAAAGATGTTTACTATATATAGGGATCCCTCACTGGCATTGCTATCAGAAAGTATGTGAACACGGTGTAAGATCCTACGTCCCATGGTTAATTGCAATCAGAAAAATGTACATTTTAAGTATTGAATGCTATTGAGGGAGTTCTTAGACTTGATTATAGGAAGATTGTATACAGTGAAATCTAAGTTAAATACCAACATATTTAAAGTGGTCAAGAAGATTGAAGTAAAAGATCTTGAAGAAAAGAATATAAGATGCAAAGGGATGCGTGGAGAGAGGGACAAGCATATAAAGCTCATCGTTCAACAACAAAAAAAAAGGGTTGGCAACCTAATCAACAAACCAAATACTATTTTCTCTCCCTACTCATCATTTGCAGGACCTCCTCACTTTATTGGGTAAAACAAGTCTTAAAAGTGTAAAATAAAAGCGTCATGCTTTTCTTTTGCCTTCACTTCAATTGCATGCATGTGCTTGTTTTCCTGTTTTAGAGTCGTACAAAATTGTGTCATCAAATGAGTTCTTGAAAGACGTGCAATTTACGAATAATTGTTGCACTGGGAAAATGGATATTATTGAGGTCAATTTGTGATTATAAGCCAGTTGTACATGAACTAATATGAAGAGGGTAGTTGTGATTATATCTTTTGATGTTTGAAGAATCTATTGCTCTTTATTTGGCGTGGCACATGCCTATGAATCGTTTACCACAACCAATTCTTGGTCTCTATTTTAGCTTATGCACTATTGGAGATGACCAACTTGTTGGTTATTAACGATTTTACTTTTTTCTTAATTAGTTTCATAATTTGATTGGCTAGGAGAGTTATAGTAGGAATGCTACAAGGAAACAAACTAAGTTATAAATCGAGAGGGTGGTGTAATGTTTAATTAATAAGTTAGTATAATTGATTAGTTTTTAAAAAAAATTGAGTTTTCCTCTTATTTGTTTGATTTAAGATCTAGTTCAAAATTTAGTGTAATCTTATACGAATCTAGCTTCCGCGTTCGTAGATTCACATTATTATTATTTGATAGAACTATTTAACTTAACGGTTAGAGCACATGCAACAGTAAGGTCACCTTAAACCGACTAAAATGCCTCAACAGTAACCAACCTTGAATTTGATACAGCAATGCCAAACCCACCCAGGTCATCCGAGCTCAACACAATTAAGAACTGCGCGGCAGCAATGGACGACCAGGATGTAGCTACGTGTTTTAATCTTAACAAGCTATACTTGTTGTGCAGTTCAGCACAAGTAGCCACGTAGCCATAATTCAATTTTTTTAATGCCGCACAGAACTGCGCGTCATAAGTTTAGTTTTGTCTGTAAGAAAAGAAGCATCCACTCTCCCCAACACTTTGTTTATTTTTGTCACTCAACTTCAAAAACTCTTCCCTCCAAAACCCAACACCCAACCTCACAAGTTTGAATTTTTTTCAACTAAATTTGATTTCGTAAACTCCAACAAAATTGTACAGTATTAGGCTGTGTTTGGTTCGCCGTAAGCGGATACAATTTGCAAAGGGATGCAATTTCACCGTGATGCGATGCATAGTCTTGCAATGAACCCCATGAAGAGTGATTGGGGTGGACATTGCAAGACAAATGATTCAAAAATGATTTAATATATCCTACTGTTATTTAAGGCTCGTGAGAGGTTTATTCTAACCGTCGGATTCACCATTAATTACAACATCACGATGAAATCAAATGATTCAAACCACATAAATATAACACATCTTCAACAACTACACTCTTTCTCCATGTATTTTTTAAAATTGAGAGAGAGAGAGAGAGCAATGGGGGTGAGAGAGAATGAGAGTGATCTGGAACTATGGAGAGATTAGGGATGTGAGAGCTTTAAGAACAATGTGTAATGGTGACGAGATCAAACAATAAAGAGATTCGAGAAAATTGGAGAGAGAGAGGGAGTGATTTGAGGAAGAACTATTTTGTTTGAAGTTAAAGAATTGCAATTCGTGATGACTGCAACTGCAAGGCAATGCGGCTGAAAATGCCCTGCAAGATGTTGCACTAATTTGTTAGAAACTCTTTTACAATTGCACCCTGTTGCAATGCATTATAGTGCATCAGTATACACCAATCACTGGGCAACCTCGAATCACTACACCTGCATCAAGGTGCAGTGAACAATGACAGACAAATTTCCCACGAGACAGGCCATCACCATTTTCCTTTAGGTAATTAAGAGGACCTTATTTTTTGTTATACACAATTAAGCAGCATAATGCTATCAGACTAGAGCAGCTTTGACAAAATGATTTCATAATATTGTGTCATACGCTTAATTAAATACATGTTAAATGACAGTCAACAAAATGGTGAATAAATACATTATATATTACAATAAAAAGGGATATGTTTGTGACTAAATACCCAGAGCGCACCCACTCCACTAACTCTACACATCCACTTGAACAAAATGGGGCACAATAAAAACGGGAAAACAAAATTCTTCCCTGCAAGATGCTATCATTCCCAAGTAACTGAGATCATGGAATTTGCGAGCCCAGACTCCCCAAATGTTTGGCTGCTATCATAATCTAAAAACTTCGAAGCACCTGGGATGGCTTGTGTTAAGCGAAATAAGCGTGTTTCCTCTTCCCCGAGATGAGAGTTACAGAAGGACCATAGCAGCTGCAAGATCCAAAAATGAAAATGAGGATGATTGCCCCGAGACAAGTAAATAAGGAAAATTGAAAAATGGTTCAGGAATATATGTAATAGTCAACTACGAATTATCCGTAGCACAACAGCAATGTTGACTTTGTTCAAACAATATTCAGAAGGGTGAAACAAAGGTTACAATGAGAACTTGCAGATGAAAATTATACTCTTGTTGATGAAAAGGAAAACATCATATGATTGCCCCGGAGACAAGTAAATAAGGAAAATTGAAAAATGGTTCTGCCTGGGCCAAGCGGGTAAATAGTGAGGGAATATAAATAAGATGATCAAAGAGTTAGCTATATAACATTAGAAGAAGAAAAAAACGTACCTGTATGGGATCGGTACGTAGAAAATTCCGCTGGAGCCTACGCCCGTCAGGAAGACGGACTCCAACCCGACAGAGGAAGCTCCGATCCATCTTTGGTTCTTCGGAGAGAGGAGGATATGTAGGCTTGTTAATTGAACAAATTTCTTTATTCTCGCCAACCACCTGGGATTCATTAACATCAACAGAGGCAGTGCTAATATGATCCTTTGTCTTCTGCATAGAAGCTGCAATTGCCAGCAGCACCTCAGGATCTTCCTCTTCAGTAACTTCATCTGCTGCAGATGTCAGGAAATTTAGAATATATTGTTAAACATCAAGCCAATTTATCTCAGCTAGCTAAAAATGAAGGCGGCTAGTGTTGACATGAGGCATTAATGAACATAATCCCCATACTTCCAGTGAATTAAGAACTTATAATAAAGAGACAAGTGAGAAAATGAAAGCATGCAATGGAAAATAATAACGCCATCAGCCAGAAGTACAATATCAATTAACTAACTTACTGCGAGCAATAGACTTTGGAGGAATCATGCACATAGCTAAATAGGGACCTGACTAGTTAAGATTTAACAAGAGTTGCCTAATCACAGCCTCTAAATTAAACTTGCCAAAGTCAAAAAGGCGATGCAAACTCTGGAAATAGAAAAATTATTTGAATTTTATTATTTGGTGATGGCCATTCCATTAAGTAACGATTTCAACATCTCTAGCCATAACATTAGAGACAAATGGTGGAACAACCCCTGATAAATTTTAAACTGCATAAACAATGCGATAAAAAGTTTCATATCCTAAGTGAGCTGTGACTCAACAATCCTTGCAGTGCACACGACTATTGATATGAAAATTATTATTTTGCTACTGTTTTAGGAAAAACAGAAAATGAAATGCTAAAAAAGACAACTTTCTTTTGACACTGAGAAAAAATAAGAAAAAACCAAAAAAATTATAGCACTAATATCCCCCAAACACATGGGACTTGGTTTTGTTAATCTTAATGTAAAGTTAATCCTCTGGATAAGAAGTTATATCGAACAAAGTGGGGGGAAATATTTACAAATCCATTTAAAAAGAACTCGAGAGAGCAAATTATGCATTTATTGCATTATGGCAAGAAGAAAAGAGAGAAGAGTGGGGCAGAGCAACTTTAGTATAGCATTACAATAAATGATATATAAGTGGAGAGAGGAGAGAAAATAATTAACGAGGTGACAAGTTTTACATTAATATGTTAGAGAAGAGTTAGTAAGGAACAAGGTGGTAAGTTTTACTCTAATATGTACAAGGAAAGAACAGTAGATTGGCCATGCCAGGACTGCTTACTCCTGGTGCAGTATCTCGATTATGGCCAGTGCCTTTCTAGAGGAAATTTGAACAGGCATAAAGGACCCAGATTGATATAATACTCATCATCTGATGGCCTTACACTAGTCTTTTACCAGGCTAAGTGTTCTCTAATTGATGGCTGTATGTTTATTCCCGTCATTCGGAAGGTACAGGTTGCAAGAGATTGTTACCTACTTTAGCCATATTAGTCTGAGAGGGAATTCTTACAGGATTTTATTCAAGGTGATAGCAACATGACTAAAGTAGGCGCTTTTAGATATTATTTCAAAGGAAAAGGTAAACTCGTTAATAAGACAAATTTTAGATGATATTATTTCAGGGGTAATTAATGTAGAAATACTCAAGAAAATGAGTATAGAGATATGAGCATAGCGAGAATTTAAGATGGTATTGCACATAGCAAAACATAAATTACCTTGCACTTTGGGCACAGAAGTCTGTAAGCTTTCACGTGGACGCTTATGAGGAAAAGCGACATGATGCTCCTGGGGGCCACCATCCATATATGGCATTAGGTCCTAAATGGAACCATGTGTATCAGCATTAGAATTTAGAACTAGTAGAAAGCTTATAAAAAAGTATAACTAGAATTGCAAACTTCTTATATAGCCTAAACTCATTCCGAGTACAAATCTGTAGCACAATTTGCAAGACAAACTACAAAGGTTTTAACTGAGCGAATACATCCTTGATCCATATTAAGTTACTTTCAGTTTTACGATGGGGAATTTCTATTTAGATTTGGATTTTAGAAACTAAAAATTATTGAGCAAATCCAACGTTTCCGCCGGAAATTCTCCATGGGGATCATCAGCACACTATTTGTGTTGATCAGGTCTTTAAGCGGCTCCACCAGCCGTTATTAATTTTGTGCACTAGTATGAAATATAACTAGTACCTCCAGTAGTCTCTGTGGCTCAATCATTCCACTCCATGAGCGCATCTTTTGCCCCGTGATAGGGTCGATGACAAGAACTACAGGAATAGAATCTTGGTGGTAGTAACTGCACACCTTTCTGCCTTCAGTAGTATCATCGTAAACCTACATAGCTCATATGAAAAAAAAAAAAAAAGTTATTACAACATTGAATATAAGATAATGAATGTAGTGCTTCGATCAGACTAACTTAATCACTTTATCTTTAAGTCATAGACTATGACTAACAGAAAATAAAACCGAGGGAAAATATGACAAATATTTGATGTGACATCTAGCAAATTTATATTTAAACCCACCATTCACCCAGTTACTAAGACTGCCAATACATCAGATTCGGACTGGATTGGGGTGAATCCAGATATGATCTGAAGTTCCAATAGCATAAACTGAATCCATTGTTCAAATTGTGCTATTAGAATCCAACCGTAATAGCAATTCTGATATCTAAAAAGTCCTCATTATGAAAAACACTACATTGCTCTTCAAAATGAATAAACCCAGGCTGACTAACAGCATGTTCTTTTTTTAACATGTAATGTAAATGGCAAACAGAAAGAAAAGATAGAGCTCACCCCTCTCTAACAAGTGAAGACCAACAACTCAAAGATGTATATAATGAACACTTGCAAACTGAAAAGTAAATATCAAAGGAGGTCTTGCCCCTTATTAAGGAAAATCCATCTTGTCGCACAAAAGCAAAATGATGAAACAGAGAATTTGGGCGTCATCTTTAACAGTTGGGATAATTGACATATAAGCAACCCCTTGGAGAAACAACTACAAGTTGAAATATCAGAAAATTTCTTCACAATAATGATCAAGGAAGATCTATGAAGTATCACTAATTTAGTGTCCTACTTCTATTTTAGAGTATTTCTCTAGTTTTAGAAGAATGAGTTCCTATTTCTATTTAGAGTATTACTCTAATTTAGCAATAGGAGTCCAACTTCTAAAATAAGAATTGTACCTTATAAAAGGACAAGCCTAAGGTTAGAAAACCTATTTGGAATTTAGGAGTTCTATTGTAATCTTTCTATGGAGCAATAAAAGAACAGTAAGGGGAGATATTCCTCCCCACCAATTCTATTGTGTGTTCTTCGTTATCTTTTTTATTATTCTTCTAATTAGTACTCTCCTAGCAATTGTGGATTAAGTGGTATCAGAGCGGTGTTCCGTTTATCCTTGGGGGATTGTGGTTTATGGTCTTGACGTGCGACCGACTCAAACAAACTAAACAAACTAGGAAGAGATTTAATTAGAAGAAAAAGTATATATCCTGTCTACCGCCAAGACCTCAAAAACTTCTACTTCCAAGAGACGACGTGATCGTGAAGAGAAGAAATGGGGAAAAGAGGAGGGGGGGTGACAATGAATCTAGAGATTCCGAAAATGCCAAATCCGAGGAAATCACGGATGTTGGTAAGTTTACAAATCCTAGAAAAGATCATAAAATTGATTTTAAGATTTATATCACCGTTTTTCATGGATTTGTGGATGCTGAAAAAGAGGATAATCGTTTTGCTAGATGGTCAATACTAGTAAGTTCCGCATTACTAGAGGTTATACACATTCAGCCGATTGTACCTTACCAGTATGATATAGGTCTAAAGATTGGGGTGATTCACAATAAGCTACTACGGAGGAAGACTTGCGAGTACCAACTGAAGTCTTCCAATCAGGAGTTGGGACTGTATCTTCAATTACTAGTACCTAATGACCATTGGGAGAGTACTTCAATGGATTTTAAGAAAGGATTGGCTACTATCAGATCTGGAAGCGATTATATATTCTTATCTCTACTAGATGAAGACTCCACAAAAGACACTCTTTTACCATCGGTTAAAGATCTATGGATTGAGAGAGAAAGTCTTTTGAAGGAGTACGGTATTCTATAGAGGGGGGATGACTGCGACTAGGGAAAGTAGAAAGGGCAAGATTCTCAACAAATCGAAGTGGTACACTCGTGATACGGGGGCTTCCAAGTTCCCACATCTCCAATTCTAGCTTGAGTAGGAGCTCAAGATTCCTAAAAGGGAGCCATGATCCAGGAGGATCTATGAAGTATTACTAATTTAGTGTCTTACTTCTATTTTAGAGTATTTCTCTAGTTTTAAAAGTATAAGTTCCAATTTCAATTTAGAGTATTACTCTAATTTAGAAGTAGGAGTCCAACTTCTAAAATAGGACTTGTACCCTATAAAAGAACAAGCCAAAGGTTAAAAAACCTAATTGGAATTTAGAAGTTCTATTATAATCTTTCTATGGAGCAATAAAGAAATCCTAAGGGGAGATTTTCCACCCAACCAATTCTATTGTGTTCATTATTTTTTTGATTGTTCTTCTAATTAGTACTCTCCTAGAAGTTGTGAATTAAATGAAATGTATAAGGCTGACTACAGTAAAAACAACTGATCAAGTGCGTTACCCACTAATTCCATGCTCAATAAACATGAATCCGCTAATCCCTGCCTCGACAATAAGGTATACGTTTTTGTTAATTACAAAAAGATGCGAGAGTATGGTCCCACTGAATTAAAAGTAACCTTGTGTACTTGACTTCCTAATTCTTTTACCACTTCTATCGTACCTTTTAGATTGTAGTAATTAGATTTAAATTAGGATAGTGCACATATCTTGTTAGGATTCTAGTTTTACTTAGACCGTCTTCGTTAGGACTCGTAGCTTGGTTGATATTCTCCTATGCATCCCTTGGGTTCTTCGTGTCTCATTTCCTGTGATTTATATTGGTTTGTCATCTGTTATGACCTTGGATATTTGTACTTGTTGTTGCTGACGCCTTGGGCACATATATTTGTCAGGTGAATCGTTACAGTAGTAAGTTGGAGCGAGCTAGACTTGCCAGTTATGGAGTTCTAGTTACCAATGTGGCAATCATTTTTCTCTTTCAAATTTTCTTCCGCTGCGTAGTTTGTTATTGTAGTAGATGTATTTACGATTTATATTTAGATTGTATTACATCTTTTGGGGTTTATATTCGGGATGCCTGACTGTTACACCACAAAATTTGTGTTCTTAATAAATTATTACGAAACGAATTTTGGGGGCGTGACAGAACTACTCTAATTTGAGTGTCTATTTAATTTAGTTTTTTAAGGATATCTTAAACATAAGGTTGATTTACATTTGTTGTTCTCATAATCTCACACTTTGAATTACTCGCATCAAAACATATATCACGACCAGTAGATTCCTCGAAGAAATTTTTGCTACCTTGTTCAAGTTCACAATACCAAATTGCAGGAAGGAAATTGAAAGCCCACCGCATTTGAAACTTAAATCACGCAATTGGAGAGTTAGCATTAGGATTAACGAAATTTTTTTTGGAAATATGCTATATCTTCTAATAGCCAAACAAGGATTTTTGTAAATGCCCCTATCCCAGTACCACTACCCATTACTAACCCCACGTGGGCACAACCCTAGACACAGTCTGAAGCAAAGACCCAATGGAGACATATTTCATCTCTAGTAACATATCCGGTATGGAGGAAAGAAACCAAATGTTGTTTAAAAAGTAGGCATGGTCATTTTTATTTTTATTGTTCTTTTCCTGATAATATTTGGAATGAAAACAATCCCATCGTCTTCTTACTGCTTTTCTTTTTATATGACCCTTTTTTGGGATTATGCAACATCTCTTCATTTAAGAAAAAAATAGATGTTAATTCTGATAGAATTTCTAGAGCTTCCGGACAAGGCTATACAGCTTATAAAATTCTTCACTTCTTTGACTAAATTAATATTTAATTACCATATATAACCACCAACATCTCTACATTTAAGAAAAAAATAGATGTTAATTCTGATAGAATTTCTAGAGCTTCCCGAAAAGGCTATACAGCTTATAAAAATTCTTCACTTCTTTGACTAAATTAATATTTAATTACCATATATAACCACCGAGAGAATCTTGCATCTTTAATAAATTCTCGAAAGATACTAGATGCACCCAAGTATGATGCAAAAAAATGCAGGTGCGATAAATAATACCCTAGAAAGGTTTCCTATATAGCATAGCTCCTAATTTCAGATATAAAATGGTCAAATGGAAGCTCGGAAACAAAAATGATGTTACAGTACAAACCTGCCAAAAGATGAAATTGTTACTGATAAGTTGAGCCACCGCTTCATTTGACCATGTATCCCTGTTCAGCTTCAGATAATAATTTGAAAATTTCAGCACAGATTCCTAAAGGAGCAAAATAGTTCTAAGTAGACAGGAAATTGTGAAGTAGACTACCATATGTGAGCTGAATTCCTTGTTGGATTGCAAGTTTACTAGGAGCCATTTATCCTGGGTAGAAGCCACCGTCTTCGCCTGCATTTACAAACAACACAATAAACAGTCAAGGACAGGATCAAAGTAGATACCAAAATCTTTCAAAAAAAAAAAGTAGATACCAAAAGAATACAAGCCACGAATCACTTTATATACCAGAGTTATACATAACCAAAAATCTCAGTTGAGGATTTCCATGAATGATTTGTGTTGTGCTTCGAAATTGTACGTCTTAATTTCTTTAATATTTTCTTTTGCTTCTTATGGTTGGATTTATTGCCCGATTGATATAACTTAACCAAGAAACATACAAAATTAACATTCTTATAGAGTAACACCAACTAACCTGGTCAAACGGTCCACGATGCATTAGTGCAAACGGGGGACGATACAGGGAGGCCAGATTATCACGAGCATTTTCGGTTGTAGATGCGGAACTTTGTTCTGCATCCCATACAGCAGGGCGTTTCATCTCTTCCTCAAAATTACGGAAAGCAACCATTGAGCTTGCTTCATTTAGTGGAACACCCATCCTTGCGGCTCTAAAGTAAAACAACAGAAAGACAATCCACCATTTAATGAAAAATCGAAATGTTACTACTACAACTTTAAACTCAGAATAAGCATTCTACGCAGACGCGGCCAGAACCATACCTATACAAGATAGCATCATCATATAAAGCCTCTCTTTTTACTGGTAAAGGAGCACGTACTTGCACTTCCTCAATTTGATCAGCATGTCCAGCATTTTCACTTACAATGTTCTCACCCTCTCCACTAGAAAAAAAAAACAGCAAAACTAATTTCAGAGAGCTGATAAAAATGAATGCACATCAACCTTTTTAGAAGTACTTCCAAATCTTGGTACGCTGACATCATCCACGTGCAGGTCGTAGGGTCACTAGACTGTTATTAAGATACACATGAAAATTTCACGGTATCTCAAAGACACAGGATATATAAAAAATCATAGAAAGTTTGCTAAAGGATTTTTAACTTATTAGAGCTTTTAATTACCAATTGAACATCTCAGGACTCCTAATCATGTGCATCAACTTACCCTGACTTTTGATCTGGCAATGGTGGAAAATCTGCAGCTGCTGGAGGATACGAGGATGATGCAAAACCTCCACCTTCATTTCCAACATAGAACAATTGAATAGCATCTTCAAGCTTCCAGTCCGTGGCCTGCCACCATATAAATCCATCATGAATTTCCAAATGGAAGAAAAAGTAGTAATAATAACAATAATATATTAGTTGAAAAAGGAAAAAAAGTGAATTATCATTTATGTATCTCTCAAGGTAAAAATGGAAGTTACTGCCACCTATTTAGTTTATAGACTTCTTTTTATGAGTAGAGTGATTCACAAATGAGGTAAGAAAAGATAAAATTAAAGGGCACCCAAACAGATACAATTGATATCTATTTTTTGGGACATTGGATACAGATGACCTAACACAACATGAACGGATAATAAGCAACACAAGAAATCATTTTACCAATTCAAATGTTCAATATTTTTATGTAAGTCATAACTGCTTAATGAATCATACGGAAAAGGATTAACAGTCAACTCCATGGTGGAACTCATTTCTTCTCAAATAATATAACAATGTTTCCTTTCCCAACCGCCTTAATAGAAACGCCTCTCTTAAGCCGGGAACCATATTTATATCACCCACCGTCCTATTTTCTATACTTCCTTACCAGCCACCACCGTATGCTGCAACCTATATATTTTTCTAACCACATACCCACCACCCAACACAGCCACTTCAAACAACATCACCATCCTAAATTCCTAATCCTTGGACTCTCACCAAAGTTTAAAAATGCAGTCTAAATTTACCATATTTCCAACTATTGGACACAGTAACCAAAATGGTGAATGAAGACCTTAAATAGACCAAAAGACAGGAAAGAGCGTCCAGGATCAGGGTCAAAATGCCGTTTAGATAATTGTATCTCATACCCACCACCCAACACAACTACTTACCTAACATGGCTAAGCAAAAAGCATCGCCATTCTAATCCCTGGACCCTCACCACAGTTGAAGAATGCACACAGTCTAAATTTACTATGTTTCCAACTTATTAGACACAGTAACCAAAATGGTGAATGAAGACCTTAAATAGACCAAAAGACAGTTTAGGATCAGAGTCAATACGCCCTCTAGACAATTGTATCTCATCTTCATATGCCAAATATCAAATTACCCTCTCGGCTACCAGAATTGGCTCCATAGTGAGCGCCCAGATGAAGTCTTTAGTGGATGCAAATTTACAACAGATCAACCTAAACATTCCGCAAGGAGGAAGGCCTGATTAACAAATCCTTTATCCTGAGAGCATTAGAGCTCCTAAAGACCTATTGAAGAATGCTACAGTTAAAACTGTGAACTAAGCAAGGAAAAGTATTTACTGGACAACGTACTCCAAAAAGTCTCCGAGCCCATCGAACCCAAAGTAATCTAGTAACTATTGTATAGTCAGACCAGAAACGATTAGGCGAGAAGGGCCATATTGTGCAAAGGTTACCTATTTAAGCGTAAAGTCCGTTCTAAGAACCCTGCATCCTTGGTAAAGTTTCGTTTTAATAAGATCCACACACACACTACATACATTTAGTGATGAGAATAGCGACTTTATTATGTTCCTTAATTGAACTTGATGTGCCGGTCATAACCTCCTTGTCAGCCATCTGCTTACTGGCAATGAGTTCAATTCGACTAATATTCAAGTGAAGCTCTCCATAAGCAAGCTCAAAGGGGTTCTTGATTAACATCAAGGTAGACATGCGACTAACGAGCATTTACGGAAAACAAATTCCTAGTCAAATGTCTGATCATTCCTCCCTCTTTTTGTAAAGTGGAAACCTGGTTTAAGAATATGTCTGCGGGTTGAGTGGTTCGTTAACCTTCTAAAGAGTAGAAAACTCCTTTATTTTCAAGCGAAGGCTGGTGTGTTATTATACTAAACTCTAACAGAAAAAAATACTGAAAGCATAGATAATGCAAGTATTTGAGAGGCGGAGAAGAACTTTATTGGCATTTACGCTAAACAAAAACTTTAATGAAACAAACATTTACATCATTAAGAGCGTAGCAGTATATTGCCGTCTTACTGTCTTTGCATCTCATTATAATTATAAACGTTTCAATTACATATGTTCCTAAGCACTAAGCCAGTGTTGGCAGATGTTGTTAGTCACTGTTTTCGGTTCCAGTAGGGTAAAGTTGTATAATTTAAGAAAAAATTGTTTTGAGAAGACACTTTTACACAGTGTCACTTACAAAATTACAATTAAGATGGCACTGAGGAGCCACTACAAAAGTACATCAACTAAAGCTGGTTAACCAACACAAAAAATTAGTTTCACCATTCGCTATGGTCATATAGACAAATGATGCCTTATATCCAACTAAACTTTGAGAGTGCCATAACTCACAAGGTCTAGTATTGGAAGTGATCAATGGGCAAAAGACAGGTGGTCTATGGGAGTAGAATTGGCATTAGATTAAACTGAACCAGATGAGTGAGACGATATGTTAGCTAAGATTTCGGGTCAAGACATCACAATCTGATAAGCATCCAATCCAATATATGCATTTTAAGGTAACACCGTGCACGCATTCCATGAAAACCCGATGCTCTAGGTACTTTAATTTTGATATTTAAATTAAATATGTGCAGATATCCCATTTATGCCTCAACTGCTCTAATGAAATATTTCCAAAATTTATTCGGAAAAACCTTTAGTTCTCTTCCTTCGAATAGAAATTTGACCACATTTATTCCTCCTCTACTCTGATGAATATCTCCACCGTGAGTTTTGTCATCTTTACAACTACTTAATTAGAGTCCTACCCTAAGGTAACCTACTTAGAAACTGTGCGATAGTTAAAAGAGAGCCGTTGATAGAATCGTCATAAATGTCTACTGCTGATGAATTTCTGATTAATGTTTTTTTACAGGTCTGCTAATTTGGGTCCACTTACATATAATGTCTAACATCACTCCTAGCAGTAAGAAACATTCCTGATTGATGTTTCTCTTTAATGCAATAGATATCTACTGTTGTAGAATTTCTCTCCTTGAAAGTACTGAAAAATAGTTGCTTAGATTTAGACTATTCACTTCAGCCTTAATTTTGTCTTATATCTTGTAAACATTCTGGACTATCACGCATTAGAATTTGAAGCACATATACTCATCATCCCCACAACTTTCCCCGAGCAGTGGTCGCAGCAACTATCCTATATCATGACATTGTAGGTTTCATAACAAATATCCTATTTTTCAATTCTATGAAGGAACATTAGTTGAAGAGCATTTACTGATTCCCTTACCACATAATTTTTTCCCCGAGCTGTGACCGGTGCAACTACACATCTATGGTATTCGTACGTTGATAGCACTATTATATTGCAGATTTTCTAACAAAAGGGGACATTGGGGTATTCTTAAATCGACAATATTGTGATTACCTCCGCACTTTAGGTGTTACGAAGGAACATGGGTTAAAGAGCACCTTAAGAACCTACAAAAAACTCTAATTTACACTGTTTTGGGTAATTTCACTGGGATCTACTTCAAATACAATCTCAAAAAACTAATAATTACACAATTCTGAGAAAAATTCAAACCTTTAAGAACTGCTTTGCAGTGTCATCCGATTGTCCAACAGCAATCTCAACAAAAGATGAGATCAAACTCTGCTTCTCTGTTTCAGATGGAGCACTCATCTCTAAATCAATGGTAAAACTAAAACCCTAGAGTGATTACAAAGGAGATTTATTAGGGTTTCGAGCGAAGTTGAAAGAGAGAGATATAGATAGTTTTGTGTGTTTAAATCTCGGTGATGTGTTTTTTGAGATATTTAAGTCTCTCCTCTTCTATTTGTAGTTGTCTCTCCAACTCAAAGTAGGAATCGTCTTCTAGTGGGAATGGTAATGTAACAACTACCCTGAGGCTCCAAGGGTTCGATTCTCACCACAGTTGGTACGAGCCACGTTGGTCAATGTGACCTGGTTCGTGTGGTTTGCGAGCAATTGTGCGAGTCCCTAGAGGGGTCTAGGCGGGAATTGACGTTCAGGCCGAATGGCCCGGATACATCTAATTCAAAATAAAAATATTGGAATTGTGTTTCCAAAATAAGTTTGGGGGTAGATTTGGTAATTGGTCTACTACGAGGTCGTGATCCTAAATAGCATCTTTAGTCGACTTCTCAAATATTAACCGCCAAATTAGGCCTTTTTGATTTGATAATGTTTTTTTTTTTTTTCATTATATCCCCCTCCTCAAAAAGTACTCGTCACATATTGCATGTCAACTTTATTTTAGAATCCTTATTTTTTGAGTAGATTTTGTTTCATTAAATTTGGTTTGAAGAGTGAAAAAAAAAATCAAATTTGATGAACAAATATGACTTTAGGCAATTTGAGTTTAATTTAGAGAGTTGGATGTAGGTGTTTTATAGAGATTTGGCTCTCCAAATTTGACTTTAAGCTAATAAAGAGTCGGTTACATATACTTTAAGGTGGCCTAGTTTAAAAGTCGTTTACTAGCTTATAATACATACAGCTTAACACTGCGGGGGTGAGGTACAGTACGGTTCACCTGAGCTGTAACACACTAATGTAACTGAATTTTTGCAAAAACATCTTATTTAGAGCATCCACAAATTTGACTTTAAGCTAATAAAGAATCGACTACATAAACTTTAAGGTGGCCTAGTCTAAAAGTCGCTTACTAGCTTATAATACATACGGCTTAACACTGCGGGGGTGAGGTACAATACGGTTTACCTAAGCTGTAACACACTAATGTAACTGGATTTTTGCAATTACTTCTTATTTAGAACATCCACAGCAGCCTCCTTTGGATAGGGAGTGATTTTGAGGGAAAATCAATTCTTACCAAACAAATTACTTATTTTAAGGAGCGACATCATAAAAATAACTTAAAAGTATCCCACGTCACCCATGATAGGTTTTTCTTATTTAATCATGAGGGTTCCACACTTTCCACCTAATAAAATTGTCAAACGTGGCCACCCAATTATCTTTTTTGTAACTATCCTAAAAGAGAGTATTGAAACCCAAAATAACTACCCTACTGCGGAGGTTGAAAACTTGGTTTTTAGCACTTTTTCCTCTATATTTTAGCTATAAAGAGATTACACTAGATGCCCTTAAGATTAGGATATTCTGGAGGTACTTTTTGAAAAATGGTGAGTACTTTTAGAACTTGTGATGGCGTTGCAAGCCCGCTTCCTAAGTTCCTTCGGTAGGGGTTCCATTTTTAGGGGACTTGGGCCTCTTTTACGAAATACATTTTGTATTAAGGAGGTATAATTCATCTAGGAGTGGTTTTCAAAGGCTTGAGCCCTGTTGGATATGTTAAGAGCATCTCCGCATCCGCGTAAGATAATCCAGCTTAAGCAAGAAAGACCATCCATCAAATCCATGTACATTTCACCTTTGGGGACGGATTCGGGGACCCTAAGGAAATTGACCATAAGTAGACCCTAAAGCACAACCACACATCCAAATGAGATGAGTAGATGATAAAAATATAGCTTTTTGTTATTACGCAATGAGGTGGATATGAGGGAATTAAGTGGATATTGGAAATGAGGTGCCTCTCTTTAAGCAATGAGGTCGCTTGTTTGAATTTTCAATAAACTAAAACACAACTATCCCTCTGTCTGACAAACTCTCTCTCTCACACACACTATCTGATCTGTGTCTCTCCCTCTTTCTTTCTCTCCTGAAACAAAACAAAAAACATTTTATTTGACGAACTCTCTCTCTCTCTCTGATCTGTGTCTCTCCCTTTCTCTCTCCTAAAATAAAACAAACAAAGGATTTTGGGTAAATTAGTGTGAGAGAGACAAGCAGTGTGAGAGAGAAGCAGTTGGAAACAATTTGTGTTGAGGACGACAATGAGATTTTTAGCGGTAGAAGCAATTTGTTAGTGGAAGAAGCTGCGGTTAAGAGACCCTAGCAACCACCTTGGTAATTGTATCTTCCTTGTTTATCGTTAGAGTTTGTCTCCCCATTGTATTTGTTTGTTGGAGGAGTAATTTGCTATTTTTAGGGTTTGTCTACTTTCTGTAAAATGAAATTGTTTGGAGGACTAATTTACCCAAAATCCTTGTTTGTTGAAAGGGATAATTAGAGTTGACCTAATGCTATAATATAGGGATATTTTTATAGAAGGATTTGTGTTTGTTTTATGTCATTCCTGCGTAAGTTCTTTGTGCCTTTTTTTGAATTATTTTTTTACTAAATTACTTTGTTAGGCAATCACAAATGTACTGTGTTTTTAGCACGTGATATTGGGGGAACATTTTTGGGGATGTCCCCTTCCCACATATCTGATCCCACAGAGATAACTCCCCCATATTTGACCCCTATGTTGCAAATTGGTTGATTTTTTACCCCCAAAAATTACAGAGATAACTCTAGAGTACCCCCCCCTATAGTATATGTTGGGTGGGGTAATTGGGATTTCTACTGCATCGAAAAGTAAATATTATTTTATCGATGACTACTGATTCGTCGACAATATTTTCTTTAGTTGTTTTATTTTGTAAAGTTGTTGAAGCAGTTAAGATTTTAGTGTATCCTGAAGTTGTTAATCACCTATGGCAAGCTCTATTTTGTTAGATTATTGATGGCAACCAATTTGGTTGGTCTGAAATCCCCGTTGTATGTAGTTGTTTATATTACAATACTTTTGGGAGACTGATTAATGTGAATATACTTGGTTCATTATGATTTGTATATTTAAAATTCTTGGTTGTTTGTATTCTATATATGCTCTTACTGATTATATTGTGTGCAGCGTGCTCGTTTAAGATTGTCGGTTAGTTGGCGTAAATGGCAATTTCAAATGTTAGGTTAGATAGACGTATTTTGGTGACTGATGCATGAAGTTGTTTGATTACAATCCACTTTTGTGGTAGACTGATTAATGGAAACCGCTGATTAATATATTTGGTTTGGTATGTATTGTCTGTTGCTCAAGTTGTCCACCTATGGTGTAGTCTGAGCTCCCATTGTTTGTTTTGTATTATCGATCAACTAGGCGTCCGACAACCTTGAATTTTAGGATTGTCATTTAGTTTAAATAAACGATAATTTCTACAGTCTTTACAAGACTCGACAACACCTAGGCACAAGATATGGTCAACCAAATTCATCATTCGATAAATTATTATCAAAAGTACAATTCAGTAATATTATTACAATGGAGGGATTCCAAGTCATAGTACAAAACAATCACAATGCATAAACTGAGATGAGTGGAATCACCGGATGGTCACTTAGTTTAGGACATGGCACTTATGAAATACATTGATATTAAAGCGAAAAAGAAATCAACTTGTTCCTCATGCATGGTTGCTTCTTCTTTCCCTAGATATTGTTGTTGTCGCGGTTTTCTTGCAATAGTTCAACTTGTTGCTCATGCGTCCCCCCTACATGGAGATTGCCACAATTTAGCCTAGAAACGGTTATAGATTAATCAAGCAAAATGTGGGGGGTTATGCATAGTATGGAAGTTATAGTTACTTGTTTCGAGTACCTTCATTTTAAGAAGTGGGCAGGTCCGTTTGTCGTGGTTGCCAAATACTCCACATCTTGTGCATGTTCTCTTCTTCTCAGTAGCTTCCTCTACCCCCTACCCCCCTCTTCCATCTCCCTCCTTTCTTGTGATCTAATATGGCTCGTCCCTTTGTTTGAACCACAAAAGGGTCCAAAATAGCAGTTGTTGACATCATAGATTCTACGAAATGACTTGTCATAGCTGGTTCTGATGGTTCCAAGACTGTCATAGACTCATCGTAATGGTCAAGGTAAGACTCAATCTCATCTAGCTTCGAAATCGTAAATTTAAACTTTTCTTTACTATTAGAAGCCCTATCAAATAGTAACGATGGCCAAAGTGATAAGTGGCTATGGCGTAAGGGTTGTCATAAGTTCTCTACCGACAAGTGGTTCTCATCATACGACTGAGAGAATTTACTTGTACCTATCCTCCACCTTCCCATAATAAAAGCCTCTAGAATTTTAAGAATGTAATATTTTGAGAAAACTTTGAGGTGTCGGCATGGAATTACAACGTACTCAAACAACTTGTATCCACAATGACCGGTTAGCTTCTCCAAGTCTATATGCAGCTTGAATAACTCTGGATGACCACTATGCATTTTGACAGTAAGCACACGTAGGTTACCTTCTACTGATATTTCTAATGTAACGAAGCGAACTACTTGTTCAAAATGTTCCTCAAGTTTATGGAACATTGTTCTTATATATATCTTTGCAACGTCTTTCAAAAGAGCTTGATGAGGAGCTACTTGACGATATTTGTGCTCAGACGCGAAGTCTTTTCCTCTCCCATTCGTATGTCTCCAACAGGGCGGTGACATACTTGGTCATAAAACTATACAACCCAGTTATTGGAAGTAACCAACCATTGAAGAAGCTATTACTTGACTCACTACGCCCTGTAGTGCTCAGGCTTTAAAGAAGGTTGGTCTACTCCATAATGGTATCCATCTCTATTTTATATTGAAGATCCCTTGCATCTAATGGTTATCATCCAACTTATTTTCCTTCATTAATTCCATCCACCTTACATCGAATTCCCCAGGATCATAGGTGTCGTGCATTAGAGAATCAATCTTTTGCTTAAACGAAGATTGGACCTGATAAACATGGCCTATTTTCTCTGGGAATTTGTGTGTGATGTGCCATAGGAAAAAGCGATGGATGATGTTTGGGAAAACCTGTAAGTAAATAATTTCATAACTACGTAGACACAAACTAAATAGGGGATGCCCTATAATATATTGTCGATTACACATTGTTTACGACAATATGACGTGCACAACACTGACGATATATATTTTTGGGGACATAGTACATCGACAACATATTGTCGACACCCAATGGTAACGACATTATACCATGCCCGACACCGATGATATATATTTTTGGGGACATAGTAAGTCGATAACATATTGTCAACACCCAATGGTAGACGACACTATGTGATGGACACCACGTTAACCTATTCATGCTTACCTTGGGTACCGCAGCTCCCATAGCTGCATCCTGATCAGTGATAAGTGAAGTAGGGTGTTTGTTGTTTATTGCCTTTAACCGCGTATGAAATAACCATACAAATGTTGATTCTTGTTCATTCCTTAGTAGAGCACATCCGTATTGTATCGTTTGGTAGTGGTTGTTGATTCCGACAAATGGGGCAAAGGGCATCTTATACACATTCGTTCGATACGTAGTATCAAAGGTTACCACATCCCCGAAAGTCTCGTATGCACACCTTGACTGTCCATCAATCCAAAAGAAATTAAGTACTCGGTCCTCTTCATCCAATTTAATATCGAAATGGAACATTGAATCTTCAATTTGTTTTTTCCTAAACCATTCTAATGCCGCTTGTGCGTCACCTCTTGCTAGCTTTTCCTTGTTTACCTTTGCCTTGTGGTTGTAGCAGTCTCGTTTGCTGAAGGTTTTGTCTGGAAACAAAGTCGATACCTTGCTAACTGAAATATTGTGGAGCTCAAACGTCTCTGTATGGTTTTTCGCTGCTTCTGGAAAAAATTGATTCACGTTCATACGATGATGATTGCGGGGAGACACAAGTTTATGGTTATGAAAATCCAAAAAACTTGTCACAACATATTTACGGAGTTTCTCATTCCAATTAATATTTAGCGTTGCTTTACACCTGCATTTATCTGATGATCGTTTGCTCCCATCTTTTTCACTAGTCTCCGAATGTATTCTTATATTATTCTTCAAAAATTTACTATTCGAACAACATTATTTTACTCTAGCTACTTCCTCAGATCTGTTTCTCTTAGTGGAATTGCACTTTTTTGTGGAGAATCATTGACATCATCCATATTGTTCATAGCAAACACGTGCATCTTCAACAGTGTCGAAATGTTGGCCCTCGTATGGGGGGTCCGCAAACAAAGGATATGTTGAACATTCTGCATAATCGAATGGAACACCTCTTGCACGTTCCTCTTCAGCCCTTTCTGGTGACTCTTCACCAAGGACTTTTGTCTAATTTTCATCAACAGAGTCACCCATTGTATGTTGGTCACACTGGCACGTTCATAGATAAAATCATTCAGAATTACGCTATATTATGTAGTCAAAATGTTAAATTACAAAAGGGTACAACATACATATTACGCTAAGCAAAATAAAACACTACCCCCTTCTTATAAGACTTAAATGTTCTACCCCCAATATACCTTAACTTTCACATCTAATTGCAATCACATTATTCCCAACTATATCGACCCCTTTGCCAACTGTCTGAAGAGTCATCAGAAGAATCGCTCGTTGCATTCATGTATTCTAACTCCCTTTTTTCCCGATACTCAGTTTCTAGATGACCGAACTTTAATTCGAACACAATTTTAGCTTGCGCACTTTCTTCTTCCTCCACTTGTTCAACAATCTCATCTCTCTCTTCGCCAGGTGGAGAAATTAGAATGTGGATATCATCCTGCCTCTCCGTGTCGTCCATGCAAAAACACCCCGTAAGTAATTTATGCACCCATGCGATACATCTAAACCCCATTGCCATTCTGAAGGTTCTGAAAGAGAAAGCAAAATTACTTAACAATAAATTGGAACAGAAGGCAAAATTAAAAACTTCATTTAAATCGCAAACTAAAAACAGAAGGTAAAATTAGAACATGCCATAAATGTCGAGGGTACAGATGATCGACAATAAATTGTAGATCATCGCAGTCTCCGACAATAAGGTCTTCTACGAATTATCAATTACCCAGGTCAACGACAATAACAATCTCACATGTTGACCTAACACAGGGGTTTCACAATGGGTTTTATATTTCTTGGGGCCGTCAAAATCAAGATACTCATTTCACTGCAAGAAAGTAGCTTAGGACAATATATAGGGGATACAATTACTCACCTTGCTAGTTATTCTGCGGTAATTTCCAATTTTTAGATCTAAAACATAAAGGGGAACACAAAAAAAATAAGTAATTAGCAATTCCCAAAACCATAAACAAACAAGGATTTTGGGTAAATTACTCCTCCAAACAATTTGATTTTATAGAAAGTAGACAAACCTTAAAAACAACAAATCACTCCTCCAACAAACAAATACAATGGGGAAACAAACCCTAAGTAGAAACAAGGGAGAAACAATTATCAATGTGGGTGCTAGGGTCTCTTCACCGCAGCTCCTTCCACCCACAAATTGCTTCAACCGCTAAAAATCTCACTGTCGTCCTCAATACAAATTGTGTCCAACTGCTTCTCTTTCACACTAATTTACCCAAAATCTTTGTTTATTTTATTTTAGGAGGGAGAGAGAGAGAGAGAGAGAGAGAGAGAGAGTTTGTCAGACACAGGGTTTTTTTTTTCGTTTCAGGAGAGAGAGGGAGAGACACAGATCAGAGAGTGTGTGTGAGAGAGTTTGTCAGACAGAGGGATGGCTGTGCTTTAGAGGAAAGTCTATTGAAAATTCAAACATGCCACCTCATTGCTTAAAGAGAGCCACCTCATTTCTAATATCCACTTAATTCTCTCATATCCACCTGATTATGTAATAACAAAAAGTCAAATTTTTGTCATCCACTCATCTCATTTGGATGTGTGGTTGTGCTTTAGGGTCAATTTCCTTAGGGTCCCGAATCCGTCCCCTATTAGTTAAAACCATCATATACAAAGAAAAGTTAAATAACTCAAACATCTCAACATCACATTACTTCTTGAATACACAAAAACGGCACCCTTATTGGATCAACTCTCGTGACGGGGCCAAAAGTACAGACAAATTTCTACAAATTTCTTAACTGCCATATAAGCCTTCTTCTAGGAATAATTAACTAACTTCATCAACCTTCAACAGTTGGCTCGACCCAAATGAATATCTTCTTAAAATACCCACACCCAAACTTACGGACACTGTGCACATCGTAACTACCCTGTTTCAAGTTGAACAAGCGGATGGGGAAATAATCGGTACCACAACGGAAACGTGTCATACCATCTGAGAAGTAGATACAATTTGGATTATATCCCGGGAAATATGAGGATGAGAGAGAAATTGAATAGAAACTACTGACAAAAAGAATTTGTCCACATAAGTTCGTCATTGGATCCCTCTTGCCCCCAAATGGATCTATCTTGAAGACTTCAAACCTGATATCTGCAGTAGCCGCCACAAAGATACGTCGAACCAACAACAAATCTCCTAAAGATTCGACAAAACTCCAATCATGAAGCCCATCCTCTGCTCCATATTGTGATTTGCCTGACACATGTCTCTCCTTGGCTGAAGAAGTACGGATATCATAAGCAAAAACTACTCCAGTATAGTCAACACCATATAACTCATCTTTATAGTATGTAACATCGTCAAACATATCGTTTCCTCCTATTCGAGTCCAGGCAATGTCACCGGGCTTGTGAAAGGCCAATTCGGCATCCCTACCATATATAGCCAAAACAACGTAATCAGAGGTCCATGTTGGGCTAGCAGATAGAACAGCCTTTCTTATAAAAAAATCAATGTAGTTTCCTTCGTCGTCCCTCTCGCTTCTAGAAGTTAATAAAGGGGAAAGTTGGACCTCATAGTTGATTGATTTCTCAGTTGTAGAAGTTGATAAAGGGGGAAGGTGGATCTTGTTTTTGACGGACAAGAAGGGGTTCAATAGTTCAACAGTGAAATCTGGGTTAACAATTACTAACCATCCATAGCTAGATGAAACCCTGCCAAAGAACCGCGAGTCCTGCAATTTGCTGTAGGGCAGGGGTGTCTGCAAGTGATGAAAATATTCCCCTCTTTCAGTAGTAGACAGACTGTAGTAAGAACACATATCTTCTTGCTTGTCCAAAACCAAAAGAACCGGAAGTTGAGGACGAAGTTTGCGAGGAAGTGGCCGAAGACTACGATTTTCATCATAGAAAGATTTCCATGAAACACAAACAGCGCCAAAGCAGACAAAATCATTCATGCAGATAAAGTTTTTCGAAACTTCATTGAGAATGTCACCTGGAAGACATGTCCAATCCCTCGACATCTGAAAACAACGTGAGGCAAAGTTAGAGATAATACTCCTGGAAGATAGCATCATCAAATAAAGCCTCTCTTTTTACTGGTACTAAAGGAGCACGTACTTGCACTTCCTCAATTTGACCAGCATGTCTAGCATTTTCACTTGCAATGTTCTTAACCTCTCCACTGAAAAGAAAAAAAAGGGCGAAGCTAATTTCAGAGAGCAGATAAAATCAGTACACATCATCTTTTTTAGTACTTCCAAATATTGGTACGCCAACGTCATGCACATGTAGATCACAGAATCACTAGTGTTATTGAGATACACATGAAGAACTCACAGTATCTCAGAGAAACAGGATATACAGAAAATCATAGAAAGTTTGCCAAAGGAGTATTAACTAAATAGCGGTTTTGATTACCAATTGAACATCTCAGAACTCCGAATCTTGTGCATCAACTTACCCTGACTTTTGATCTGGCAATGGTAGACAATCTGCAGCTGCTGGAGGATACGAGGATGATGCAAAACCTTCACCTTCGTTTCTAACATAGAACAACTGAATGGCATCTTCAAGCTTCCAGTCCGTGGCCTGCCACCATATAAATCCATCATGACTTTCCAAATAAAAGAAAAAGTAGTAATAATAACAACAATATATTCATTGAGAAAAGAAGAAAGTGAATTATCATTTTATGTATCTCTCAAGAAGGTAAATTGGAAGTAAGAATAAAAATCTCACTGCCACCTATTTAGTTTATAGACTTCTTTTTATGAGTAGAGCGATTCACAAATGAGGAAAGAAAAGATAAAATTAAAGGGTGCCCAAACAGACACAGATGATCTTTTTTCTTTGGGACAATGGATACAATTGACCTAACACAACATAAACGGATAATAAGCAACACACGAAATCATTTTGGTAATTCAGATGTTCAAATTTGCAAGTTAAGTCACAACTGCCTAATGAATCATACGGATAAGGATTAACACTCAATTCCAAGACGGAACTCATTTCTTCACTAATAATATAACAATATTTCCTTTTTCCAACCTTAATGGAAATGCCTCTCCTAACCGAGAACCATAGTTATATCACCCACCGTCCTATTCTTCTATACTTCCTTAACAGCAACCAACTTATGCTGCAACCTATATATTTCTCTAACCACATACCCACCACCTAGAACAGCCATTTACCTAATATGGCAGAGCAGACAATATTGCCATCCTAATCCCTGGACCTTCACCGCCGTTTAAGAATGCACACAGTATGGCTGAGCAGAAAATATCGCCATCCTAATCCCTGGACTCTCACCACCGTTTAAGAATGCACAGTCTAAATTTACCATATTTCCAACTTATTAGACACAGTAACCAAAATGATGAGTGAAGACCTTAAATAGACAAAAAGACAGGAAAGAGCGTTCAAGATCAGAGTCAAGATGCCCTTTAGACAATTGTATCTCATTTTCATGTGTAATATCAAATTACCCTCTCGGCTACCAGATCTGAAACAAATTTGGCTCCATAGTAAGCTCCCAGATGAAGCCTTTAGTGGATCCAAGTTTACAACAGATCAACCTAAACATTATGCAAGGAGGAAGGCCTAATAAAAAAATCCCTTATCCTGAGAGCGTTAAAGCTCCTAAGAAAACTATTGAAGAACGCTACAGGTAAAACTGAGAACTAAGCAAGGAAAAGTATTTCCTGGACAACATACTCCAAAGAGTCTCCGATCCCATCGTACCCAAAGTAATCTAGTAACTATTGGATAGTCGTACTGAGTAAAGGTTACCTATTTAAGGGTAAGGTCCATTCTAAGAACCCCACATCCTTGGTAAAGTTTTGTTTTTAGATCCACCCGCATGCTATATAACATTTAGTGATGAGCATAGTGACTTTATTATGTTCCTTAATTGCGCTTGATGTGTCAATCATAACCTCTTTGTTCGCCGTCCGCTCTCTGGCGATGGGTTCACTTCGACTAATGATCAAGGGATCCCCATAAGCAAGCTCAAAGAGGTTCTTGATTAACATCAAGGTGGACATGCAACTAGCGAGCATTTACGGAAAATGACTTCCTAGTCAAATGTCTGATCATTCCTCCCACTATTTAGAAAGTGGAAACCAGCTTTGAGATTATGGCTGCTGGTTAAAGGGCTTGCTAACCTTCTAAAGAATTGAGGGCTCCTTTATTTTCAAGAGAAGGCTGGTGTGCTATTATACTTGAGAACTCTAACAGGAAAAGAAAAATACTGAAAGCATAGAAAAGACAAGTATTTGAAAAGCATAGAAGAACTTTATTCATCCTCTATTTTACACTGTTTTGGGCTCAATGAGATCTAGTTCAAATACAATCTGAAATCAATCAAACACTAACCTTAAAGAACTGCTTCACAATTTCAATAAAAGAGGAGATCAAATTTTGCTTCTCAAACGCGGGTGGAGCACTCTTCATATCTGAAATCAATGGTCCCTACTCCCTAGAGTGATTACAGAGTAGTTATCTAGGGCTAGATAGAGAGAGAGATTTAGAAAAAAAATTTTTTTTAAAGCTCGGTGATGTAAAATACCTTTTTCAAGCGCTTTGAGCACGTCCATCCTCGAGCACCCTTCGTGTGTTTACTGCGTTCTGTCGCAATTCGCAAACGACCGGTTTAAGAGCCTCCAACAGAAGAGTATGCTATTCCAGTTTACCGTACCGGTATTCCATAATTGCATACTGTTTTGACTGAGATACGTTTCTGCAGCATGAAGAAATGTTTTCCTGCCTGGTTTGCGCAGAAATTTGTGCAGAGTTTCCGCGAAAATTGTTAGATTGTTTGAAGAACTAGATTGAATAATAAAGAACTTCTGCTTCTTGACATAATTAAAGAACTCGAAATTTTTTGAAGAACTTTTTATTGAAACACTTTCGCTCCCCGATTTATTTTCATGAGGCGCCTTATATAGCTATCCTCTTTTACATAATGGAGGGTCCACTAGACTTCTCCTGACCACAACTCTATATTAATACATATAAATCAGTGTCGGCATTACATAATGCTTGACATCTGTATTTTTCTCGTTGTCTTCAATTGGGTGTAGACCCATCTTCGTGCCGGCAACTTCTTTGGCACATGGGTGGGGACCCACTCTTATCTTCTTTAGAACTCTTCGCTTGGGTAAGGTCCTTATGGTAATTGAACAACTTCTTTTCTAGGGCAATAGGCTCGGTGATGTAATACCTTTTTCAAGCGCTTTGAGCACGTCCATCCTCTATCACCCTTCGTGTGCTTATTGCGTTCTGTCACAAGCGATCGGTTTAAGGGTTTTTATCATTAGCAATCATTCCACACAAACACTAAGAAAACAGAAAAACACCCAACTTTACTTGGGTTTGTACATTTAACTTGCACCAGGCGGCGCACAAAAGAACTGATAAGTCCGTATCAAATCGGGTGTTGAAACATAGAGGGTTTCGTTCTCAAGGATGCAAAGATCAAAATCGTGAAATAAAAACCATTGTTTATTGATTAAAAAAAAGGTTTACATGGAAACAAAAATAAATGCTACGATGGTTTTTCCAGAGAGTCAAAGATAATTCTCAACTCTTCTCCTCTATCTCTTTATCTCCTAACAAAAAGTCTTATTCTCACTCAACAACTCCTCCTTTTCAGGAGATCTTTTAGCTAGGCTTGACTACCAAGTCTTCAAGCAGCTCATGTAACCTTCTCTTCACTAGGTCATCTCTAGCAGTATCCTTTAACTTGTAAAAGTTAGGCTTTCAGGTCGTGTTTGGTTGCAATTGTCTTATTACCTGTAATAGTCAAACATACTTCAATTAGGCTCATTGAAAGATAAATAAGGTCCTAGATAATGTAAATTGAAGGATAAATATAAGCATTTTTCATGCCTATCAAATACCCCCAAACTAACATATTGCTACTCCCTTAGCAAAAGAAACGAAAACTAAACTCTTTCGTGGTTTCTTACGATTGCATTTAGCGTATGCAACAAGCATTTCAACCTATAGGTTACCCAAATAGGACGAGTTGTGTCTCGTGAGGGTTTTCAGTGAATATACCCACAAAATTCTATCATAGACGTTCTGGTATTATAAACAACTAATAATCATTACTCCTGGTAACTCTGAAAATAGATTAAATTTATCTCCTAGATATAACACTTAAACAAAAGTTAACCATCAGATACGTTTAGAATTTATCAAGTCAATTATACTTCAATCAGATTAGATCAAGTTTCAGAATTTCATCATTTGTGTAGTGAATTTAGTTTATGGAATCAAGAAGTTTGATAATACTTTCAAATAACCTTAGCCTTATCTTGAGTATGGTGAAAGAAATCTAGAAGTTTGTTCGACAACTACCTTAGTTTGTTCGCTCTCTTTTATTGATCTTTCAGGGAAAATATCTATCCACACAAGTTTTTCATGGTAAGACTTTTGCATTTGAGTTTTCATTTGCTCTTTTATATGTACAACTTGTCCTCCTTCACATAGTTCTCAACTATACTCATAGAGATTCGATTTTTTTTTTGGTCTCTTACTTTCACATTGATTCATGGCTTGCCTCGAGATTAATAAAAATTCTTCCTCTTTCAGTTCTAAATCTTGCGAGGGTCCTTGAATTGTGATTTTTTTTACGAGTATGTCAACTTCGTGAAAATAGCCAATAACTTGTGAAAATACATACAAACCCTTAGTATGAATTTATGAGAAACGAAATTTTCCAAGATAAATGTCTCCCTCATTACAGATTCTTCCTAACCCAAATTGTTGATTAATCAAAAGGTGATAGTTAGTTTTAACAAAACCTTGATAACATAACTACGTGAAGTGCAATTATAAGGGTGATTTTCTTATGAAACACATCTAATAGGATGGTAGTACCAAAAACTTAAAAATTCTTAACGCACTAACAATTTACGGTTTAAAATAAACCATAACCTTATAATTTTATCCCAAGTGCAACTCTAGGATTCTAAGAATGTTCAAAGATCAGAGTATACAAAAAATATGTCTACAATACCAGAATGCCCTAGAATAATAACTTTTCTTGGAAAAAAGTTATGAAAATCTTATTTACCCCCACCCTCAAACTGAATCAGCATGTGTCCCCAAAGTTGCCAAAAATAAAAAAAATAATATAAAAATATTACCTGAACATGATAAGGGTTGCCTCCCCACAAGTGCTAAGTTTAACGTCTTCAGCCAGACGATGGTAGGTACCCCCAAACTAGATAAGACTATGGGTAGAAATAAAGATACCTATGTTTCATATGATGGGTCCCGTAGATTCATATCCTCACTCGAACCCGTAAAATGCTCGTGAAATGGTTTAAGTCTCTGCCCATTTACCTTATTAATGTGACCAGTACGAGGGTCAAGAATTTCAATAGATCCATGTGGGAAAACAGTTTTGACAATGAACAGCCCGGTCCAACGAGATTGAAGTTTTCCAGGAAACAAATGAAGACGCGAAGAATACAATAGAACTTTTTGATCCACTTTAAAAGTCTTTCGCAAGATATTTTTATCATGGAAATTCTTAGTTCTTTCTTTGTATATCTTTGCGGATTCATATGCATCGTTTCGAAGCTCATCCAACTCATTGAGTTGTAGCTTACGATGGGACCCAGCCGTTGAAGTGTCAAAGTTAAGCATTTTTATTGCCCAATAAGCTTTATGCTCAAGTTCTACAGGAAGGTGGCATGCCTTGCCGTAAACGAGTCGGTAAGGAGACATTCCAATCGAGGTTTTATATGCAGTACGATAAGCCCAAAGTGCATCAATTAATCTTACAGACCAATCTTTGCGATTTAGATTAACCGTCTTTTGGAAAATATTTTTGATCTCCCGATTTGAAACTTCGACTTGCCCACTTGTTTGCGGGTGATAAGGTGTTGCCACCTTATGGGTTTCGCCATACTTTTTGACAAGGGCAGCAAAGTTTTTGTTGTTAAAATGTGTCCCTCCATCGCAAATGATAGCCCTAGGTGTTCCAAATAGAGAACAAATATTTTCTTTTAAAAAATTGAGAACAACTGCACTGTTATTCGTTTTCGAAGGGATGACTTCAACCCATTTTGATACATAGTCCACTCCAACAAGGATGTACTCATATCCAAAAGACTTGGAAAAAGGGTGCATAAAATCAATGCCCCAAACATCAAAATGTTCAATAACTAAAATAGGGTGTAAGGGCATCATATTTCGTCAAGAAAGGGCTCCCATTTTCTGGCATCTCTCGCACGCTTTACAAAATGCATGCGCATCGTGAAATAAGGTAGGCCAATAAAAACTGCACTGCAAAATTTTTGCCGCGGTCTTCTTAGAGCTAAAGTGGCCTCCACAAGCTTGGGTGTGGCAAAATGAGATAATATTGGTAAACTCAGACTGGGGAACACATCTCCTAAGGATTTGGTCAGTACAATACTTAAACAAATCTGGATCATCCCAAAAGAAGTACTTCACTTGACTAAAGAAACGATCTTTGTCAGGTTTAGTCCAATGATCAGGAATGGTATCCGTGGCTAAATAATTAGCAATGTCAGCAAACCACGGCAACTCGGGAACTAATTTCACAGCCATAAGCTGTTTATCAGGGAAGGATTCCTTAATCGGCAAAGACTCATTAGCAGACTCAATCACTATACGGGAAAGATGGTCGGCTACAACATTGTCTGACCCCTTTTTGTCTCGAATCTCGAGGTCAAACTCCTGCAAGAGTAATACCTACCGGATTAGCCGTGCCTTAGCATCTTTCTCTGACAAAAGATGTCGAAGCGCGGCATGATCCGTGTAAACAATCACATTAGATCCTATAAGATAAGATCTAAATTTTTCTAGCGCATAAACAATGGCCAGAAGTTCTTTCTCGGTGGTCGTGTAATTTAATTGGGCGTTATTTAACGTTTTGCTAGCGTAGTGGATGACATGGGGGCGTTTGCCTATCCGCTGTCCCAAAACAGCGCCTTCAGAATAATCAGAGGCATCACATATTAACTCGAATGGTTCATTCCAAACAAGTGGTCTAATAATGGGTGATATATTGAGCTGGGTCTTAAGCTTATCAAAAACTACAAGACAAGGTGCATCAAACTCATATGCCACATCTTTGGCCAAAATGCTGCTTAAAGGATGAACAATCTTACTAAAATCTTGGATAAAACGACGGTAGAAGCCTGCATATCCTAGAAAGGAACGGACGTCCTTGACATTTTGTGATGGGGGGAGGTTAGAAATGACATCTATTTTGGTCTGGTCAACTTCTATTCCTTTTTCAGATATGATATGCCCCAAAACTATCCCCCTTTTTACCGTAAAAATGACATTTCTCCCAATTTAAAATAAGATTCTTTTCCTGGCCTCTGAGTAATACTAGAGAAAGATGATGAAGGCACTGGTCAAATGAGTTGCCAAATAATGAGAAGTTATCCATGAAAACTTCAAGGAATTGCTCTACCATGTCGGAAAAAATGCTTAACATGCAACGCTAAAACGTCGTAGGAGCATTGCATAAGCCAAAAGGCATGCGACGGTAGGCAAATGTACCGAAAGGACATGTAAAAGTCGTTTTTTCTTGGTCTTCGGGTGCGATGGGTATTTGGTTGTACCCAGAGTAGCCATCTAAGAAACAATAAAATTTGTGCCCATCGAGTCGCTCGAGCATCTGATCAATAAAAGGTAAGGGGAAGTGATCTTTCCTAGTGACCGAGTTAAGCTTCCTGTAGTCTATGCAGACTCTCCATCTAGTGGTCGTTCTAGTGGGTACGAGGTCGTTATTCTCGTTCTTTACAACGGTGATTCCTAATTTTTTCTGGACAACATGGATTGGGCTAACCCACAGACTATCAGAAATGGGATAGATGATCCCAGTATCAAGGAGTTTTGAAATTTCTTTCCGAACTACTTCGGTCATAGTCGGGTTCAATCTCTGTTGTCCTTCCCTGAACTTTTTGGAATTATCTTCCAAATTAATTTTATGCATACAAACCGAGGGACTAATTCCTTTAATGCCCTCAATACTCCAGCCAATAGCTTTCGTATTTTCCTTAAGAACACGAATCAACTTCTCTTCCTGAAGGGGTTCTAGGTCAGCGACAATAGTGACGGGCATAGTTTCATCAAGACCCAGAAAGACATACTTAAGGTGAGCGGGAAGAGGTTTAAGCTCTATCTTTAGGGAGGTTACTTGAGCCTCCGGAATGGGTTTCTTAACATCTAAAATTTTATGCTCACCTTCAGGCTCTAAAATTTCTAAAGCCGAATCTAATAAGGTTTTCACCTCATGGATGTACGAATCGTCCTCACAATCTCCATCAAAGTTGGACAAAATTGCCTCTAAGGGATCTGAGGTACTTGACCTCTCAAAAGTGGTACTTACAAGACTCTGGATCATATTACACTCAAGTGGTTCAGAATTAGAAGGGGAATGCGACACATAAAAAATATTTAATTCTAGAGTCATGTTCTCGAAGGTCAACTTTATAATTTCATTGCGGCAATTGATTACCGCATTAGCTGTTGCCAAAAAGGGTCGACCTAGAATCACAGGGATCTCGTCCTCAGGGATTGCCACTGGCTCAGTATCTAACACAACAAAGTCTACTGGATAAACAAATTGCTCAATCTGGATCAACACATCTTAAACTACACCCCTAGGAATCCTAATAGATCGGTCAGCTAGCTGAAGGGTCCTATTATTGGGTTTAAGTACTCCGATATCCAATTGCTCATAGACAGAGTAAGGAATGAGGTTCACGGCGGCACCTAAATCAAGTAGAGCTCTTCCTATCTTACAGGTCCCAATCGTACATGAAATAGTAGGGCATCCAGGGTCTTTGTATTTTGGAAGCGATTTACGCAAAAGGACAGCACTAACATGTGTATCTAAAAGAATAGACGTATCACTCTCGTGAACATGAAAAGCCTTTTTCGGTACATGTATGCGCCGCTTTAAAGTACAAAGATCTTTAAGGAATTTTGCGTAATTAGGAATATATCTTATGGCCGTAAGGATAAGAATGTTAATCACACAATGCTTAAAAATCCCTAAAATCTCCTCATAGACGTTGCCCTTCTTAGCAAGAGTTAACCGCTGAGGAAAAGGAGCCAGCGGCTGAACATGTGTTATCGTGATTTCTTCCTCACTCGCACTCGCAGGTTCTTCTATAGGTTTATTTTAAATTTCCAGCTCGGGTTCCTTAGGTATTTTTACCAAATTTTCAACTTTCGTACTGCTCCTAAGAGAAATGATGGCGTTGACTCCATCACGATTGGAAGATCTAGGATGCTCAGTATTTCCTTTAGGATTAGCTTGAGTTTGACTGGGGAACGTTCATTTGTCTCTCGTGCTTATCTCTGTTGCCATTTGACCTATTTGTCCCTCAAGTTTGGCAATAGATGGCTGAGTTACTTGCATAAATGCTTTAAGTGTATCTTCTAAGGACGTGGTTGGAGGAGGTAGATTCCTATTGTGCGGAGGAACATAAGGCACATTAAGGGGAGCTTGGTATGATGGATTTTGTTGCCACGAGGAACTAGACTGGTGTTGGTTTACTTGGTTGTGCGGCTGATAAGGGGCACTACCCGAAGAACCTCCTTGGTAATTTCTATTTCCCCGAGAATTGGAGTTGTTGGAATTATTATTCCATCCACCATTGAAAGGTTGGTTATTGGGACGTTGATACATGACATTAGCCTGGTCTTTTCTACCCTCCCTTAAACTAAGCACATCAGGGAAATCTTAGAGCAGATGGTCCGAACTCTCACAAACCGCACAATTTAGCATCGCCACATGGTTAACAGACGAAGTATTAGGGTGTCTCTCCCTTTTGCCGGTCTCTAAGTTCTCGATTTTCTCAAGAATGGTTCTAAGAGTGGCAGACTCTGAATTAGAGTCCACTTGGTGCACATTTGCACGGTGACTAGATATTTCCTCTCTCATCATTTTCCATTGGTAGGTATTATCCGCTACATCGTTTAAAAATATCCAATCTTCAGTGTCAGTTTTCTCACCGAATGTACCCGCGCACATAGACTGAACACGAGCTCTAGTGTCATAGTCTAGACCTTCATAGAGAGTTTGAACTATATCAATCAGCTGAATCCCGTGATGTGGGCATCCTTGCTCTAAATCCCTAAACCGTTGTAGGTAGTCATATAATGACTCTCCTCGGTTTTGTGTGAAACTATAGATACTCTGTCGTATCTTAGCAGTTATGTGGTTAGGGAAATACTTCTTCAAAAACTCCTTAACGAGTTGTTCAAATGTGTTTACAGAGTTCTCCTCGAGAGTGTACAACCAATCGCATGCGTTTTCCAACAGAGAAAAGGAAAACACACGTAATTTCAAAGAATCCTCTGTAATACGTTCAAAGTTTAATAGAAGCATATGATCCCTAAAGTCCCTAAGATGGTTATACGGGTTTTCAGTAGGACTACCATGAAATTTTGGGAGCATAGACAAGAATCCTGGTTTTAACTCAAAGTTCCCTACATTTCCGGGAATCACAATACATGAAGGTTTACTTACTATTGTAGGATGCATTCGATTGCGGAGAGTGATTCTCTCTGCAGCAGCAAGTTCGGTACCGTTTCTAGGAATAACAGGTTCGGGACCATTAGTCCCATCAGTCTGACTTATATTGATTCTAGCAATGTTCTTAGTCCGAGCTTGGGTGTTACCCCAATCTAACATACAATTCAATCAATATATGCGAACACACTAAAATTCTTAAGAATGATGCAAACACTCAAGAATGTTTTACTGGTCTCTTTTTAGGTTAAGTTGTGAACCCGGTCTCAGGGTTCAATGCTCCTACTCCTGACAGTAGATCGATTCGCACTTGAGTTATTTTTACTCGCTTTGGCGATAGCTCGCATGCTATCTAGTCACCTAGATGCACCTGTACTGGAAGGCGGGGCGAACTGCTTAGAGTCACCTATCCACACTAGTTATGCCAGGGAACGTACGTCCTCCAACAAACGTAGCCACTTATCAGATTTTCCTAGTGAGCGTGTTGCTCCAGGCCCGAGCGAAGCCTTTTGATTAACTATGTTTTTTATGGCATCTTATCTAAAAATCTTTTAAAGAGGTCGGGACTGTCGATACCGAAAAGATTAACAACCGGGTAATGAATTCCCGGGGTCCTAATGCGTGAGCACGCATGGGTGATGAAATCCCGTTTTGGTTTACCCTTATCTAGGTATTATTGCAAAAAATAAACATTTAATCAATCAAACATATAGTTAAACAACGATGTACCGCGACAGGGAGGGTGCGGTGGAAAAATTTTTATCGACAGGGCGGCCTTTTTAGGGGCACGTTTGGTTACCCTGGTGAAATCGTTGGGAAGGCCTACTCAAGATTGTTTACGAAGTACGCGTTGAAACGATTTTTGGCCTGAATAGGGGTTTTGATGCTGTACCTGCAGAAGATTACAATTTCCTCACCTTACAAAGCGTCTCTCAAATAATAATTATTACATAAACATTTCTCAATCCTCAAACTATACTAAAAATACATAAAAAATAAAAAAAATTAACAACTAAAGGTCTTTTTGGTTGTCGCGCTCCTTCAATAATGTCACAAATACAATTAGTCTCCCAGCTTCAAATGGAAATAATAATATTTGAGGTAACTCAGAATAGTAGGTATTGGCGTTCAGAAACAGCGGCAATGACTTCGGTAACAACAGCAAACAACAACAATGGTAACTGCAGTTGTACAAGTCTACAAGCAGCGGTAGTAATCACAGTTTCAGCAGTAATTTGGGAGGCAAATCATGGCTGAAACCCAAATCAAACACTAATCACAGAGCCCCCAAAACTCGGCAGAATCACTCACTGTAAATAACAAAACCCCAATCTTCACCTGCAAACACAAAACTCTAATTTCCAATTGCAAACAACAACCATAAATCAGCAAACACCAATGATCACCTGCAAACCCCAATTTCAGCAACCCAAGCTATCACAAACTCAACAATCACCACAAACAATAAATACTGCCGAAAATCACAATTCGAAAATTTAGATCAGTCACCACTACCTAAACCCAATGCCACGATGTGCATAACATACGAAGATATTGAGCAAGAACCGAGAATATAATTCGTAGAAAGATCAGAACAAATTGATATCAACAACTAGGACAAGAAGACGCTGAAATACTCGTAAATCTAAACAGTACTTTGTCCAAGCTCACTGGTATCGCCTTTGGAATAACGGTAGATGATTTGAGGTTGGAGGGTTTGAAGGGAAACCTAGGTCTGAAATTTTAAATCGAATCAAACAAAATGAAATTGTCCATTGCAGAGAGAGAACGCAGTCGATAGTTCTTAGTGAGAGTCGGTATTTTAGGCGACAAAGAGGGAGAGAGAGCTATGAGATTTTGAGATTGAGAGATTTTTTTTAGAGAGAGAGATAGAGTTGGAATCTGCGTTGAGAGAGAGAGAGAGAGAGTGACGTGTGGGATTTGTTTGTTTTAGAGTTCCAAACAACTTTAACACTGCCTTTTCCCCATCACTCTCCTGACATTAACAAATACCTGCAAACAGTACAAAAACAAATACCTCAAGGAGCAAAAATAGAAGAAAAATCACTGATAAAAACAATTAAAAATTTGTCAAACAGAACAATTATTAACAGAAACACGATTTTTAAATCACTTGCTTCCCTGGCAGCGGCGCCATTTCATATTTCGTATCAAATCGGATGTTGAAACATAGAGGGTTTCGTTCTCAAGGATGCAAAGATCAAAATTGTGAAATAAAAACCATTGTTTATTGATTAAAAAAATAGTTTACATGGAAACAAAAATAAATGCTACGATGGTTTTTCCAGAGAGTCAAAGATAATTCTCAACTCTTCTCCTCTATCTCTTTATCTCCTAACCAAAACTCCTATTCTCACTCAGCAACTCCTCCTTTTCAGGAGATCTTTTAGCTAGGCTTGACTACCAAGTCTTCAAGCAGCTCCTGTAACCTTCTCTTCACTAGGTCATCTCTAGCAGTATCCTTTAACTTGTAAAAGTTAGGCTTTCAGGTCGTGTTTGGTTGCAATTGTCTTATTACCTGTAATAGTCAAACATACTTCAATTAGGCTCATTGAAACATAAATAAGGTCCTAGGTAATGTAAATTGTAGGACAAATATAGGCGCACACAAACAGTATGAAAATAGAAAACACCTAACTTTACTTAGGTCTGTACATTTAACTTGCACAAGGCGGCGCACAAAGGAACCCCTAATTTCCTCCATTAAATCCCCACTCCTGCAGAGCAAGTCGGGCCATTGGGGAGTGCGAGGTGTGCAACCGTAGAGGAGCGAAGAAAAAAAAAAAAAAAAACCTAAAAATAAAAGTTCTGCCCAAGGCAAAATAAAATTAAAAAATTTATAGCACATCTAATGTAGATTTGGCTTAGTAGGCTAATGCTTTATCAGGGTTAAATTCCTAGCAAACAAAATAAAATAAAATTCAGGCCCCATTTGTATATTCACATAGGGCCTTACAGGTAATTGGGCCAGGCCCTGCTGCAATCAATCACCTTAACCCCAATTCATAAGCACATATTATTACTTTTAAGTCTAATTTTACAATGAAAAGGAATAATATTTTTATTTATTTAAAATCTCAAACTTGGGTACACCTTAACCTTTTCTACGTGAACCCCAATTCATAAGCACATGTTATCACTTTCAAGTCTAATTTTACAATGAAAAGTAATAAGAAAAATATTTTTAAATCTCAAACTTGGGTACAAACATATATTCTAATTTAAAGCTTAAAATTAGAAGAGGCGAATTCAGATATTTGCAATTACTTCAAAACAACATATAGAGGGGGAGAAAGAAAAATAGAAAAACATTTACCCAAAATCAGACAATTTTGCTTTGAAAGTGTAAGGAGCTTATTCCGCATCTCAGACTTAAACTCCATCTTCGACCATGATACGACCCCTCGACCTCGTCAACATACACGTGTTCCATCTTCGACCATCATACGATCACTCGACCTTGTCAACATACACGTGCTCCATCTTCGACCATCATACGACGACTCGACCTCATCAACATACACGTGACACATTTATGGAATAAACATTATGGAGCAAGAGTTACTCAAGTCATTACATTATCATTATGAAGACTCATCAAAACCATATATTGTAATGTTCGTCATTAAAGTAAATAACGATCATATTATAAGACCTATAAATAGGTTCATACAACTACAGTGAATGGATAGATTTTTTCTATCAAGAAAATCTCTACAAAATGCTCAGAGCATCTCTCGTAATAGCTAGCACTTTGAATAACATCTTTTTCTTTCTAAAATCCTCAAGAGAGGTTGTGGTTTTTAACCCATTCGAAGGTTTTCCACGCTAAACATCTGTGTTAGCTGTTACTATCGTTCTGATTATATATGGTATAAAGGCTAAGTCTGAATCCTGGAATTAGGCTATTACATTTGGCGCCGTCAGTGGGAACGAAGTTCTCAAACCATTGTCTCAAAAACCGCTGATCATCTCTTTACGTAATGCCGAGTTTAAACATGTGAGTTTCTGTTTCTTTCTCTTTTAGCATTCTTATTTTTTGTGAAACCAGAGCCAGTAATACATTTCATCTCCTCTCTCTCTCCACCTAGATTTTATTTTTTGTGATTGATCATCTCTCTCTCTCTCTGCATAAATCTACCACCTACCTCTCTAAATCTCTCACCCTCAGAATCTCAAAACATTTCAGACGAACAAACAATGCTCTGTAGTTCGAATTTTTTTGCTCCAATCTTCTATCTCTCACCACCACTAATTTCATACCTAAACCGAACCCTATCTCCAGCAACCAACGCTACAGATCTCGTATCAGATTTGCAGCAACAATTCTCAGATTTATATCAAACTCTAACAGATCTAATCGAAAGCTCAATCGACTATCATCACCTACTCTTTGCATTCAGGGAAAATTGGGGGCTTATTGACAGAATTAAGCTTAAATTAGATGATATAAGGGCATCATCATGTATTTCTGGTGGGGTTTTTTATTGGAAAGACTTGGTAATTTGGCGATGTCGATTTCGATGCTGGGTGTATGTACCTCAGGTCGAGATCCATGTTTATCACAGTTTATTTCGCACAAAGGCAATAATAGGCAAAGTTCACCTATGATATGATCTTGTCAATATTTGGTTTCACTAGAGGTGAGATTGGCATGACAGACAAGAGATTGGAGATGTTATCTGTAGTGGCTAATTCTGCATCTTGAGCTCATGTTTTATCTCTGACCTACAGACAAACTTTCGACCTCAACAAAGAGCACGTGGCATAGTAAAAAATAGATACAACACGAACTTCTCAACCAACACCACTCATCCCAGACAGTACTCATGCTATTGGTTGAGAGCCGTCTTGTAATAGCTTATTTCGTATCTCAGACTCAGACTTCGTCCTCGATCTCATTAGCATACAGGAGGTATGACTAAAGACGTAACCAACTCTACTCAGTTCGAGACATCACTTTTGACCTCTGTACAAACAGTTCGACCTGCGCGAAGCACAAAGTCAGCAATAGAGCTATTGTACAGCAGCAAAAGCTGGAATATTACACAATCTGGTCAAAGAATATCTCATACTCACTTTGTAGCGTCCATCATTAAGGAACTTTATGGTTATCAAACTGTCATATTAGAGAACCTATAAGAAGACCTGGAGAACTGCAGATGAGGGACGAAACAATTACCATAGAAAAGTTCCTACTTTATCACTCTACATTCTCAAAATCATTTATTGTAATACACTAGCAATCTCAATAAGATCATCACTTTCTCAAAATCCTCAGGAGAGGTCATGGTTTTTAGCCTATTCAAAGGTTTTCATGCTAAACTGTATTGTTGTTTATTGCCTGTTATTCTTGAATGATTTAAATACATTTGGTGTAAAGGCTAAATCCGTATCCCAGAACTAGGTTATTATATTTGGCGCCATCTATGGGAATCAAAATTCTCAAACCCATTATCTCAAACGTCGCTAATCACCTTTTCTCAGAATGTTGCCTCCAGGTCAAATCACGTCGATCATCCAAGTAGAAGAGAACGCAACTTTAGCAGACCTGAGGGCCACTATGAATTCAGAAATAGAAAGACGTGCAGCCTTGGAATAATAACTCGCGAGTGTGCAGGACGCGCTAAAGGTCTTGCAGGGTCAGCAGGTCACCGCCCAGAAGAACAAAGCCACACCTAAGGGCTTGTGGATTCCCGTTCATGACAGGATAGGGCCTCCTCTGAAAGGCATTCACTCAGGAGGTGCGCTTTGATATAACTGTCAGCAATAAGATATGAGATCCTGCCCCGGTCTATGAGATCCAACAGGAGGTAGATGGTGGCGTGGTGGGAGCCAGACAGACTAAAAAATCTACCTCAAAGAGTTCTAGTCCCGGTAAAAGAACGTCTAAGTGAAGGGAGTGGTGACTACAACACTGGAGAAGGGCGCGTCACACGTCCAACCGTCACAGCTCGACAGTACGTCACCCAGGAACATGTCGAGAAGCAGATCAAGGAATTACTCGAGGCCCACACGCTGACTAAAGGGATCCACTACAAATTATAGAAGAGCCTGATCGCCCAAGAGCTCTTAGATGGTGAAGTCCCCACCGGGTTCCACACTCCGAATATCTAAAAGTACAAAGGGACTGATCTAGTGGAACATGTTCAAGAGTTCCAGGATACTTTAGGCTTGTATTCCACGTCCAACCACATTTTATGCCGGCTCTTTCCTACCAGCTTGTTGGGCAAACCCTTACGATGGTTTAACATACTGCCTTAAGGATCCATCACAACTTTTGAGCAGTTATGCAAACTCTTCGTTAAAAATTACTCGCACAACAGAGACAAAGAAGAGAACTTATATTCTCTTTTCAACCTCAAACAGATGCCTGAAGAAAAACTCGAGACGTTTACCAAAAAGTTTTTAGAGTTAACTCGAAAAGTAGATCGACTCGACCAAAAGATCACTATTTCTGTTTTCACCAACGCCTTACTCATCGATGACCGAGGGAAGGAGTACCTCGTCCTCAACAAGCCAACAATGTTGGAAGACACGATCGAAATCAGACAATTTACCCAAAATTAAACAATTTTACTTTGAAAGCATCCTAAATTAAAGCTACAGTAAAACCCTAGTTTTAAGTTTAAAATCTAAAATTTCATTTGCCCAAAATTTAGAATTCTCCAATTATACTCTGAAAGCATCATAAATTGAAGCTCTAGTAAAATCCTAATTTAAGCCTGAAATCAAAAATTTCAACCCCAGTGATATAATTCACTTCAAACGCGCATAATCATCGGGTTGCATAAAAAACTTAGAGAGAAATAGAGAGAGAGAGAGAGAGAGAGAGAGAGAGAGACGGTGCAAGAGTAGAGGCGTATGATGATGAGGAGGTGCAGAGAGTCAGCTGAAGAAGACGAAGGGGGTGTTATTTTTTTAAGTTAGTAAGTGTTGAATGTTGAATAGAGTGTTGAGGTGTTGAATGCTGAATGCTGAATACTGAATGTTAAAGTTAAGGTGTTATTTTTCCAAAAAGTGTTTAATGTTGGTAAATGCCTGAAATATCCTTATTAAAAAATAATACCACCGTTACCGGCCACCACTTCCACAGCCACCATAATTTACCCTTCATCACAGTAGTGGCTTATTCGGCATCTCGGATTCATGCATTATCTTCAACCAACATATGAACTTTCGACCTCTCCAATAGAGCACGTGGCACAATCAGAAACAAGATAGCAACATCATGAAACACATACAACACAAGTTTCCCAACCAACACCACTCGTCCATGATACTCCTCATGCTCTTGGTAGAGAGCCGTCTTGTAATAGCTTATTTCATATCTCAGACTCAAGCTTCATCCACTACCTCATCAGCATATAGGACACACTACTAAAGACGTATTCAACATTCCTTAGTTTAACTCATCACTTTCGACCTCCACGTCAATAGTTCAATTTATGCAAATGTACAGTCATCAATAGAGCCGTTGTACAGCAACAATAATCATAATGTTACACAATCTTGTCAAAGAGTATCTTATATATACTTTGTAATGTCCATTATTAAGAATCTTAATAGTCATCAAACGGTCATATTATAAGACCTATATATATAAAACCAAAGAATTTGAGATGAGGACAGAAAAATCCTTACTCCAAAATTCCATATATTCAGGGCACTCATTGTAATAAGCTAGCAATCTCAATAAGATCATCTTCTCTTTCTCGAAATCCTCAAGAGAGGCCGTGGTTTTTAACCTATTCAAAGGTTTCCCATGCTAAATTATCTTGTTAATTATTACTTGTTGTCTTTGAGTGATCTAAACACATATGGTATAAAGGCTAAGTCTGAATCCCAGAATTAGGCTATTATATTTGGTGTTGTCTGTGAGAACGAAATTCTCAAACCCATTATCTAAGAAACCACTGATTATCTTCTTTCAGAATGACACCTCTAGTTTAGGTCATGACGCCGATCATTCCAGCAGAGAAAAATGTCGTACTAACAAATCTGCGGGCCACTTTAAATTCTGAAATAAAAAGACTTGCTGCTCTAGAGCAACAACTAGCAAGTGTACATAACGCGTTGATGGTTTTACAGGGTTAGTAGATCACCACCCAGAAGAACAAAGCTGTATAACCAGAAGGCTCGCAAATCTCCCCTCATGACAGAATAGGACCTCCCCCAAAGGCAATCACTTTGGTGGTGACAACGATCTAACCATCCACAACAGGAAATGGAGTCCATCCAGATCCAGGAGGTCTACCATGAAGTAGATGGCGGCCTTGCGGGAGTCAGGCAGACTAAAAATCTACCTCGAAGAGTTTGAGCTCTAACAAAAGAACGTCTAAGTGAAGGGAGTGGCAACCACAATTCTAGAGAAGGACGCGTCACACGCCCAACCACTGTAGCTCGACAATAAGTGACTCAGGAACATGTTAAAAGGTGAATCAAAGAACTGCTCAAAGCTTAGACTCCAACTAAAGGAATACACAACAGATTATAGAAGAGCCCGATCGCACATGAGCTGTTGGATGGCGAGGTCCCCACTAGGTTCCATACTCCGAATATTTAAAAATACAAAGGAAATGATCCAGTGGAACACGTCAAAGAGTTCCAAGACGCTTTAGGCTTACATTCCACATCCAACCACATTCTATGCCGGCTCTTTCCTACCGGCTTATCAGACGAACCTCTGCGATGGTTCCACACACTACCCAAAAAATTTATCACAACTTTCAAACAGTTGCGAGAACTCTTTGTCAAGAATTTCTCGTACAACAAGGACAAAGAAGAGAATCTATATTCTCTCTTCAGCCTTAACTAGATGCCAGGAAAGAAGCTCAGGACATTCACTAAGAAGTTTCTGAAGTTAGCTTGAAAAGTTGATCGACTCGACCAGAAGATTACAATTTCAGCTTTCACTAATGCTTTACTCGTCGATGGAAGGGCGAATGAGTACCTCGTCCTAAACAAGCTGACAACTCTGGAGGGCATGATCGAGAAAGTCAACGAATATATCGACCTTGAAAGAATGGTGTCTGACAGGCATAAAACTCAGAAGTCAACATTGACAACTCGAGATCAATCTACAAACCAAGATTTCAACTATGCTACTGATCAGGGATGAGATAGAAAGTGAACAAAATCTAATGACGAACGACCTCGAAAGGTCAGTAACTTGCCAAAGCCCTATCTTCCCAAGATGAACGTAACCATAACCAGCATTTATCCTATACTTCAAAAGGATAGATTTTTTCGCAATGCACAGTATCTCCAACCCATTGGGAATAAACCATATTGTATTCACCCCAAGGTCAGACATCATGAGACAGAATACTGTTTTGCCTTATAATGACTATTGGAGTATATCTTTTGCAGATGGACGAATGCATGAATACATCGTGGACTTTAAGAGTTACAAGAATGGGAGTTACAAACTTCTTACAGAAGCCGTACAAATCGAAGAACCGGTAGTGGAGAAGCATTTATACCATATATCCCTCAGCCAATTTGTTAAGACTCAAATCGTCAACCAATCGAACAGAATCAAAAAACAACGTGTCGGCCAATGTCACGACCTATCCATAAAAGATAAAGAAGCTCGTTTCCTTTTCCCGTATTTAGCTCTCAACGAACAGGAATTTCCTTCGATGACTGTGATGTTCGTCATGTCCACTTTCCTCACCATCATGCTTTGGTGATCATGTTAAAAATGAGAAACGCGGTGTTTTACACGATGATAGCAGATACTGGTATTACTATTAAACTACTTTTTCAAAGCACGATTGATCAGATGGGACTGGCCGACAAGGTACAGCCCAATGACATTGATATATGTGGATTCAACTAACCTAAAGACGAATGTGTAGGAAAGATTCCTATTACGGTAGGACCAGTTACAATTGACGTTGTCTTCTATGTTATCAATGCAAAATCCTATTATTTAAGGATAATGGGACGCTGCTGGTACCTATCATTTAGCGTTGTAATTTAAATAGAATAGCGGCATATATGAAATCAAAGGAAGTCAGAAGTTAGCTCGAGCATGCAAAAATTATATTACCATTGTACTAGATCTATCAGAGCCACAACTCGCATAGCAATTGTAGAAAACAACAGGAAACACTACAAACAACTATACAGTGAACTCTACAGAAAGCCATCTACCAACCGCAGATACCACAGAGTACATCAAAATCAGTAGAGACAAGTGAGGGACGTATATTGGCACTCATCTGCCCATAGCAGAACGAGATGCTCTCATCCAGTTCCTTAAAGATAATAGTGATGTCTTCGCTTGAATGTTTCACGAAATGTTGGGCATTGATCCAAATTTGGCCTGCCATAAGCTCAATTTAAAAGATAATGCCGAAGCTATCAAAAAAAAGTAGAGGACTTTAGTACCAAGACTCTGAGAAGAAGTCAATAAGGAGATTGACAAACTCATCGAAGTTAGTTTTATTCGAAAGGCTAATTATCCAGAATGAATCTCAAACATTGCAGCAGTCTCAAAGAAGAATGGAAAGATCAAGGTTTGTGTGGATTTCACAGACTTGAACAGACATACTCCAAAGGATAGTTTTCCACTCCCTATCATAAGCAACCTGATTGATTCTACTTCAGGACACAAACTCCTGTCTATGATGGATGCCGCATCAGGATACAACCAAATACGTACGCTACCTAGCGATCAAGAGGAAATAGGTTTCATTACAGAACATGGCCTATACTACTATAAAGTCATGCCATTCAGTCTCAAGAATGCTGGAGCTACTTATTAGCAGTTGATGACCCAGATGTTCAAAGATCACCTTGGAAAAATAATGAAGGCCTATATAGAAGATATGTTGTGTAAAAGTCTTAAGAAGGAAAATCATATTGCAGATTTACACACGGCTTTCGATATTCTCCGTCTCTACAAGATGAGACTCAACCCCGACAAATGTCAGTTCGGAGTCCAGTCAGGGAAATTCTTGGGCCACTTAATCAGCAAGCACGATATTGAAGCTGATCCAGATCGTATTCACGCATTATTATCTATGCCTTCTCTAAAAATAAGGAAAAACGTCCAGAAGTTAGCAGGCAAGATTGCCGTAATAAACCATTATGTTTCAAAATCTTCTGATCGCTTTTGATGGTTGTTCAACTTATTGCGTGAGGGGACAAAAAAAAAACCTAAGGACCCTGAGATCGAATGGACAACAGAGTGCGAAGCAGTATTTTAGCAACTTAAACTTTACTTGGGTTCACCGCTAGTGATGAGAACACCTCGCGAAGGGGAAGAACTCACCATTTATCTTGTAGTTACTAAAGAATCATTAAGTTTTGTTCTTATTTGACTTGATGAGAAGACCGAGAAGCCTGTCTACTTCATAAGTAAAACTCTTACTCCAACAGAATCTTGATATAGCAAGGTCGAGAAACTACTTTTAGCGCTCGTCTACACCTCACAAAAATTGAGACAATACTTTCAAGCCCACTCAGTTTGAGTAATGACAAATTATCCTTTGCGAGAAATCTTATCTAAGTGAGAGAAATCTAGACAAATACAATAATGGTCGGTAACCTTCGGCAAACATGACATTCGTTTCGAACCACGACATTCTGAAAAAGGTCAAGCAGTAGCAGATTTTCTTGTAGACTTCTCAGTAGAAGATCCTGACTGGGATGAAGGCAGTTCAGATACTAATGAAGAACAGTTCAAAGAAAAGTTAGACTGGATAGCCCAAAAGGGATGGCGTCATTTAACTGATGAATATTCTGGACCTGCAAGATCAGGCTTCGGAATCGTACTTATCACACCTTCCAATCATAGGATCAAAAAAGTAATTAGACTCAATTTCAAAGCTACCAATAATAAGGCTAAATATGAGGCAATGATTCACGGTCTAGATATGGCTCTTGAGCAGGCTCGACCCAAGTACCATTAAGGGCCCTGTGCAAAAATATAAAAAGGGCCTAAAAAAATATGTTTTGCTAGGGGGGCTTGAACACTTGACCTCTTACTCAAGAGACAAAACACCAACCAACTAAGCTAGGTCTTCAACATATATGTTATTTACAAAAAAAAAAAAAAAAAAAATTCTTCTAGCCCTAGGCAATTTTTTTTTGGGGCACTTTTATTCTAGATCCCTGTGCAGTTGCCCACCCTCAGGGCCGGCCCTACTCTTGAAATTAAAGTTCCCAAATTATCTATGTATACGACTCTTTGCTCATTGTGAACCATTACACGAAATTTTTTCAGAAGAACGGAAAGATGATCGATTTTGCAACAGTAATAGCCGACAGAATGCACAAATTCAAGAGGATTACTATTGAATATTTACCGTGCGGAGAAAACAAACATTCTGATTCCCTTGCCTATCTAGTAGGAATCCTCAGTACAGAAGCTCGATACCTTAACATCATAAACTTAAATTTTATAAATACTGGGGGCGTTGAAGAGGACGAGGACAATTGGAGATGACATTTCCTTAAGTATATTGGAACTAAAAGTACGTTTGACGGCGAACTCCTTATAGATCCCACTGAAAAGAGATGCGTGCTTGATAATGTTAAGCGATACATCGTGGAAAATGGTCTCCTTTACCAAATTTCGGTCACAGGACCATATCTTGAGTGCTTATCTAGCAAAGAAGCTCAAAAATTCCTGCACAAACTCCATGAAGGTACTTGTAGTTCCCATGCAGCAGGACGATTTCCAGCCAATCGAGCTCTTGCTCAAGGAGTCTTTTGACCTAAAATAAAAGCTCAAACCATTAAACTTGTAAGCAAGTGCAATGCCTGCCAGCGACATGGTCGCCAAATTTGAGCTCAAGCCATGAAACTCTATTCCAGCATCGTCGTTTGGCCATTTAAAAAATGAGCCCTCGACCTTGTCGTAGAATTCCCCAGTGAACCAGGAAAAATGAAGCACCTCTTAGTAATAATGAATTACTTCATTAAATAGATGGAAGCAGTCCCTCTGTGTCACACACGAGAAGACGAAGTCATCAAGTTTATATGGGAAACCATCATCATTCATTTTGGCTGCTCCCATCTCATCAGAATCGACAATGGATCTCAATTCGTTGGCTTCAGAATCGTTGAATTTCTCAATTAGTACGACATCATATACTCTTCTTCTAATCCATATTACCCACAAGGAAATGGTCAGGCCGAAATCACTAATTGTACTATCGTGGATGGAATCAAAAAGTGTTTGACAGAGAAGAAGGGTAATTGGGTCTAAGAATTACTACATGTATTATGGGCATATCGAACAACACCTGGAGTATCAACTGGATGCACGCCGTTCCTCTCGGCCTATGGTACAAAAGTAATCATCCCCACTCAATATCATCACCCAATACATGACCATACCATGACAGATGAAGAAAATGAATTCCAGTTGGCATGTAACATGAATTTGATCGAGAAGACTAGAGACAGAGTAATCATGAATTTGGGATGGTACCACCAAGCTTTAGCCCGATCCTAAATCAAACGAGTTCGTCATAGAGAGTTTAAAATCAAATATCTCGTCCTCTGGAAAGTTCCCAAGCACAGAAAAGAAGTCAATGCTAGGAAACTGGCTGAAAATTAGGAAGGTTCTTTTGCTATTGTTGGAAAAAGTGGCCTTGGCCCTTACGATCTTGCCACTAAATAGGGAGAACGAGTACCTAATCCTTGGAACACGAGGAGATTGAAGTTGTATCGAAGGTAATAATCTATCATAGTGTATTTCTCTCAAATCAATCTATCTCGTATGATGATCTTACATCAATGAAAGACTTAAGTTTGATCCCCATACATCTAAGTACTTTCTACTATTTCATACAATACTCTATCTAAAACATTCTTTGCACGTCAATCTTACACCAATGAAATACTTATGTTTGATTGCCCTATATTATAGTACTTTTCTAATATATCCAACAAGTACTTTTATATACAGATTACAGATCGTTTGTTACTTCAGCCAAACTGATCATTTATACATTACAGATCATTTGTTGCTTCTGCCAAACTGATCCTCTATACATTACAGATCATTTGTTGCTTCAGCCAAATTGATCATCTATACATTACAGATCATTTGTTGCTTCAGCCAAACCGATCATTTATATTTTACAAATTGTTTGTTGCCTCGGCCAAACTGATCACATATCACATTACAAGTCGTTTATGGCTTCAGCCAGATCAATTTTCTATGTTCTTCTACGTTTGTTACTTCAGTAACCATTTATTATACGAAAGCCTTTGGATTCATCCTATAAAGCAGATATCCAACTCATACATTATCATTGGTTCATCATAAGGTTAGTACAAATCATTCTTTTGTCAACAGTCTTATCTTCATACACTCTATCTACTATATTCGTTTAGTATATATAAAACCTTATCACAATCATTACGCCTCATTCCTCACCAGAGCTTTTACTTGAACTGTCACATGAAGGAATCTCAGTATTACTTGAACAACCCTTATACAGGCGATGATTCATACACTCTGGCATCCTACCCACAATAATTTGCTTGCCTTAATCATACTATCATTCAGGGCTCCAATTCTTGACACCATGGGATCCAGATACTCAGGTCAAATCAGCCTCATTTTACACTATGCACCTTGTGCAGCGAACTTGCCATAAACAGTTATGCTTTCTGCTTCCAATCAATTAAACTCCGCTAGAAAGAATAAAATAACTGTTGTCATATCTCTCTCATACACATCACCTGCCTCACTTTTTACCTGTTTAGACAAAATTAGCTCACTTAGTTTACTTTGAGCTTCCTTCAGCATAGCTTCCAAATGTACACAACGCTTATCCACTTGTTCTTCTTCTTTCCACACATCAGCATTTTGAGATTCCAACACTGTCATGAATCCCTCCATATGACATATCAAAGATAGCGACCCCTCCATTTCTGTTTCACGATGACAATTACTTACTTTAATATCATCAAGACTGATTTCCGCCTTCAATAGGTCAGCATCTAACGTCGTATTAGCGTCTCGTAGTTTGCCATTTTCTGATTTGTACTCTAAGATATCTAACCCCAACACTTGTATGGTATGCTCTAGGGTAGATACAATGTTCCAAGCTTTATTTATATTTTCGTTCTATTTATCACGAGCTTCTTCCATCTTTTGTATCATATTGTTAACAACCAACCACATTACTTCATAATTACGAGAACGAGCTCGTGTATTAGCTATCTCCGCCTCTAGCATATTTACTTGAAATTACAAGTCTTTTATATTTTTTCCTTTATCCTCTAACACTGCCAACAACTTTGTAACTTGAGTTTGAGCGGATGTCAATTCAACCCCTTGTTGACTAGCTTGTTCAGAGGAACCTACAACTTCAACACCCATTTTCCTTATCACTTCTTTTAATCCCTCTATCTTTCTTAGTTTGATGTCTAGTTCAGTCTCTTTCTCTCGCAGCGTCTCAGTCACACGGATCACTACGTTTCACCCTTTTGAAATCTCCACCTTTGTCTTTTCTTCTAATTCAATAACATTTTTTAGTGCACCCCTGACACAAACTTAGTTCAGTGTTCAACTATTCGCCTTGAACGCGTAACGCGTCACATTTACTCTGGATAGATACTAGTTCCACTTGTCATTACAGTTTATATTTATCATAGTTCACTTATACAGACAGATTACATATCACAGTTAACAAGTTAAAATCAAGAACTTGGTATCTGAGTAACATCGATATATCATTCTATTTTATCATCACAGAGAACAGATTTTATTTATCATCAAAATAAAACAGTATACACAGATCTCACATACACAGGGTCGATAATGTACTGAAACGCCTAATTTTTGCTTTTTCGAGATATGCGAGGACTATCCTTTGTTTCTCAAACTCTTTATATTCGTTACTTGAACATCTATATGAGCTATAAAAGTCACCACCTCCTGCTGATGCTAGTTACGTCGTAACTGGGGTATCAAATTCTCAACCTCCTTTTCATCCTCTTCTGACGACAGTTCCCTCGACCTAAGAATGGGGTTTTCACCAACAATTTCCGCCTCATCTTTGGTAAACCACATATTTTCAGCCTTGGCATTCTTCACATCAAAATCATTTCCACATTCCGTTACGAATTTCCTAAATTCGTTCTCTACCCTCGCCAGTTCTCCTCCATAAAAATCAATGACACTGTCTATATAACGCACATGTTCTATTCGAGCAACGACTTTTGCTCGCGACAGATGCATATGTTCCTTCAACTGCGCCTGCGCCTTATGCAACCGCTGACGCATTTCTTTTAGCAATACACCTCTAACCCTCATATCAGCCTCTATCTTCATTTGAACAGTCACTCCTTTTGACAATCGCGTCGCTAAAGACATTTTTTGTTCAACATGTTGTAATAACTCATCCTGTAACTCCTTTATCTCACCCTATAATTGCTATTGAACCTCTATTTGCTTTTTCCTTATCTTAAAAAATATAATTGTCATGGCCCTCTGATCCTACATAAAGCCAAGCACATCAGATAAAGGTTCTACAGCGCCCCATACAACATACACACCAGCTCAAACAGAACATTTTCTCGCTTCTAAACTATGACGATTACGTGCTTCTTGAGCTAAAAACATAACTCAAGCTGGGTCTGGAACTATACCTCTTTCCTTCAAAAGCTCTACATAAGCTTCTTTTAAACCCCGTTCACTATCTACTTCGACCTAGAAATAAAATGTCAGAGCTATTAACATACTTTGACACCTAGCATTATCACTTGGGTCGTTAAAGCAGGTCAACTTTTTTGGTTTTCAAACTAATACCTCCTTTTCCTTTTCCTTTCTTAGCACCTCATCCTTTTATATTTTTATCTTAGCATATCTATATTGGAGCTCATATAACTCTTAAAAAGTTTTCTCAGAATTCAACTTTAATTGTCTTCTCTCATATTTTGTTTTATTAAGTACTTGTTGAATACGAGCCACATAATCCCTCGCCAGCTCCCCATACTTTTCGGTGAACTCTGCAGCCACTTTAGAATCTTCAGCTTTCTTCTCTTTCTCTAGCTTAAGCTTAATTTTGAGCTCCTTCATACGAGCTGATTGAGCATCAAACTTCACCGTAAGAGCCTTGAACTTTTGGCTCCTCTTGTCCAGACACTTTACTTCCCCCTTCAGCAGGATTGAGAGCTGTCAGTATAAATGTACAAAGACAAATTCAGCATAATAGCTTTTAGTCCAAATACAAAGACAATTAAAGATTCCAAGAACGTACCGCAAAAGTATGCTCATGATACTCCTCATCGAGCTGCTTCAGATCTGTCCCAGCCATCAGGTAATATTTTAGCTCTAGCTCTTTCATCATAGCTACTGCATGAGGATTACTACGAGAACTACCCTCATCCTCATGTCGTTTTCTCTTTGTCAAGTTCTTCTCAGACTCTGCAGAAGCAACAACACTCACTTTCAGTTTCTCCACCACATCGCTAGAAAGTCTTTACAACCTCTTGTTATGTGGCCGCCACCCCAGTAGCAGTGGTACTCTGCTAAGCTGACTTTTGTTTCGTGTTTTAAGGTGCACGAGGAGGAATACTAAAAACATCATCAGCAGTCAAACAAGCTTTTCCCTCAGCCATAGCTCATTTCTCGTGAGCTCATTGAACTTTAAGTACTACAAAATTTACCCTTTTATCTCTACGGATACCAAGCTCTTCAAGCACCTGTTTTAGCTCACGAGCAACACAGTCGAACAAGCTGGTCTTATCAGGTACTGATGAAGGATTAGGTTCTGCCAAAATAAAGAATAAAATATTATTTAACAGCTCGAAGACATGTTAGGGGTTATTCGAAGATTGATCAACGTTACTTACTCGGGTTAAAATATTTATGGTTTAGTTTGAGCGCTGGTTCATCTGGAACCTGCATACAGTTACCCTCTACCCATACGAGGTGGTTATTCCATGGTCTACCCGCATATTTAAAATCAATTTTTTTTTGCCTAGATGAATCACTATACAGGTAACCGCTACTTCGACCATGAATATATTTATATTTATAAAATTACAACACATCTTCAGCTTTGAACTACTTAGCAGTCCCTTCCTTTCTCCACTTCTTATTCAGTGCCTCACATACAATCATCATCTCATAAACATTCCCATTCAGCTGGGCAGGATAGTACTGTAATACATTCATCACCCCTTTTTGAAAGTAGGTCAGAGGAATTCTAAGGCCATATACAACCTGATTCAAGTAACATAAAAGCCCATCATTCAGGCCTGATAACCCGAGACCATTATAGTAAGAGAGAGTAACCTCCTCCTTAATCCCTCTCTCCCTTTTCTACTTCTCCAAACATGGTACTTGGTAGTATACTGTCTCCTCCCCTTTTCCAGGGACTTATGCCTTAAACCAACGACCTTGGTCCTCCAGATAACTTCCCCATTCTCCCTGTAATTTTTTTTATATATTTCAAGTATTCTTTTCCTACATCTACTTCCTCTGGGTATATGCCAAAGACTTTATCTTTCTCTTTTCTATTACTTTCTCAATTTTACTGGTTCCCCCAACCTCTACAGTCATCTCTACACTATATACAGCTTCTACCACGGCACTACACTCGTCCTCCCTCCCCGAAGATGATGTTTCCTCTAAACTTGAAGATACTACAAATCTACTAGTCGGGAAGCTAGGTTTAGAAAGCATATTGAACCTATAGATACAAAAAATATTTTACCATTATCTCTACTCTACATATTTGTACCCTGCATACAGTATAAACAACCCCACCTTCTACCCAGTCAACACGTTTATTTTGTGATTTCCCAAATTAAACAACAATCATTTCAAGTTTCCTTCTTCTTCTCCAAACAAATATTTTCTTTTTCTATAGTCTATTTATATACCAAAACTTATACATTCTAGGACCCTCTCATATTTATTCAAAAAATCTCAAAACCTCTGCATTCTTAAAACTTCTCATATCAACAAAGATACACATACAAGATCATACAGATTATTAAGCAAATCAAACCAATAGAGAACATATATTACCAACCTGTACTTCAAAGAACATCAATCTTCAACTTTGCCCGGACGTCTTATCGAGAATGACCCCTCCCGTCACTTCTCCAACAGTTTTATATCTCCAGATGAAGATTTCCCTCTCAGATCACACTCAGAGCTCAAGCATTTCCTCTCTAAGGAGTTAAGATTTACACAACTTTTTTCTCTTTCTACAACTATAGGAAATTTATGAGGGAGAGAGCGATGAGTTTTTATACTCTTCCTCGGTTTACGAAATAATAACTCCTTCAAACACGCGTCAGTGGCCCCTACTGTCTCTACAAACACATCTTTTTGGCTAAAAGCATCATCATGACTTATGTGATAATGTCTACTGTCATCACGTCTATCACTATTGTCCGCTATTAAAAATTCGGCCCTTCTTTTCTGACACAATACAAATGACCAGTCACCTTACTTTTATACTCCACTGAGATCGAACAACATTCCTAAAATAGTTCAATATTCAAAATTTGAAGATATCTATACAGTTATTCAAATCTTACAGTTCTCATCCACAATATCAGTACACAAACAAAAAAACAAAATACGTTATTCTTATTCAATCAGGTCGATGCATCAATTATCCCTCATCTTACATTTATTGAAATCCCAACAAGGAATACTAAAAATAGATTACGAGCTCTCACATTTCGATCTTACCGAGCTCCATAGTTACATCTAAAGCAGCCACGATAGTTCACCGCCCCACACATAATTATCTCTCCATTTACTGCCCTTGCATCCACTTCAACAATCTTGTCACACGCGATCTGTCGAACAGTCAGTTCCCAAATCGTGGCACTCAGTAGAAAACTATGAAATATATTGCACCAGAAAAAACTATCATACTCTGCATGCCTACCTTCCTCATCTAGTCTGATCAAATTCAATGGCCATTCCGGTAACACAGCATCATAAGGCAGTCGAAAAAAATTCTGGTCACGAAGTTCAGCAACCATGATGTGGAACCTACCATTTACTCATAGTAAGCATGCTGAGAATGAGTCATCACCATGGTTAATCGCACTACCTCCACAGAAAATTGTCCCTGCAAAAGATATAAGACGTAACAGCCAAGAATTACAACTTTATATCCCCGTGAAGATATTTGGAAATTCATATCACCCCACTGATTTGACTGAAAGATATCTTCTTTTTTTAAATTGTGAGACTGCAGAATATCAACATAAAGTCCAACATATTGTAGTAGGTCATTTTTTCTATATTATGAAAAATCTCCTCAGATTTTATACTCACATATATGAAGTTGACAGACATATCAAATCCAACAAATCCAGCAGTAACACCTATAGACCAAAATCAATTCTTTTCATACAGTTCGAGATATTTTTTTACCCAGTTCGCATATACATATTGGACACAAACCGTATACCTTCACAACAACCTATAATTTTACAGACACTATCTACTCCCTATCATCTCATTCCGAACTCTTCTAAATTTTTACACCTTAGACTGAGATCCTTACAAGTTCATTTTGACCGGTTAATACCACATAACGAACTACTTATCCCCATCCTTACACCTTTAAAGACCTCTACTTTACAAACTCAAAAATTCTTTTAGTTTGAAACACAACATCAAGATAACAGAACAAGTGACATTTTATTAGTTTGAAAAGTTATTACAGATTACTTTACAGATACACTATCATTCCAGGCACGTAATAGATTACTTTCAATTTACAATAAGTACCAGCTTGAAACATCTCTCAGCAGTCAACAAGGAAGAAGATGAAAAATTAAAGTAGCTTCCAAACTCTGATCCCATGCTGCAAGTCACAGAGACCAGTTAGAACTGGAAATCACTAATAAAATATCTTCTTCATGGCTAAAATCTATGGTCCATGGAAGAAAATGATCTCTTCCATCCTCGCCACCTCTTCCACCATAACCCCCACCTTCTCGCATGCTATAGACAAACAGAAGGTCCTATTTCTTAGCAAGGACCTACTCACTACCAGGATACCGGCGAAAATCCCTCAGACGAATGCCTGCCACTTTATATTCTGTTATCACAACCTCCTCCACCAGTAACCAAAGCCCATTTCGGCGCTCTACCTCAGATGTCTATAGATAGTGGAAACGTACCATCTGATAATGGTCATCCCTCGCCTTAATCATTTCTTTATAGGGCATATGATGATAGGTGGGTGACACCAGAATCGGTGTCGGCAGATGCAGAGGTTGGTATCCAAAGTACCGGATACGCAATGCCTCAATTTTCTACGAATCCTAAACTCTCAAGATTGGTACGTAGTGAAATTCCTAGACGCTTGAGACTAACCAATTTCGATTATTTTAAGTCAAAATTTCTTTGAATTAATGGTCTATGCTTAACCTAAATTAAGTCGATTTAATTATCTAATTTCAAGTAATCAATTGGAAATTTAAAAATGAGGGCAATTTTTTTTAACCCTGTGGGAAACCTTTCTTAAGAGAAAAATCCACAGGTCGCTGTCGACTCACCCGACAGCTAAACAATTCACTATTAAAAAAGAACTACTAGAGTTTAACTACTTACAAACTTGATAAACACATCTCATGGTTACCTTTCTTCTAATCAAGCTCTTTACAATCAATTTCAAGTTCTCGCAACTTCTCGCTCCAATCTCTTGTCGAAGATTCCGATCTTGAATCCCTAAAGTTCTTTAATCCATGATTAGAGTTTCTTGATCAATAATGATTGATTAGGGTTTCTTGATCAATCTAGCTTTATTTCGAATTACATTCCCAAGTTTGTTCTTATAAACCCATTTAGTCTCAATGATATTTGTACTTAAAGGATGTGGAACCAAATCCCAAACATCTTGATGTCAAAAATGGCGAAGCTCATCTTGCATTGCATGTAGCCAATATTCGTCTGAAAGAGATTCCTTTACCGCTGTGGGTTTGATCACAGATACATAGCGAACACAGTGTACCATTTCATGGTGTTGGCTTCTAGTTTGAACCTGAGAAGTAGGATCCCCGATGGTATAAGCATGTGAGTGATCCTTACTAACTTGATGCCATCAAGGTTATGGTACACTTGGGGTGGGAGGGGGTGGTGGAGCTAGAAGTGGTAGAGTAGGCAAAGGAGAACCAACCTTTGATGTAGGGCTAGATACAAGAATATCACTAGTTGATGTTTATGGATTTTCCATTGTACTATCATCTTCTTTCACATCTGCAGAACTAATGGTGCACATATCATCCACAACCACATTACCAGACTCTACCATCACTTTGGTCCTCAAATTATAGACTCGAAAAGCACTACTATTTGTTGAGCAGCCTAATAAAATACCTTCATCACTTCGAGAGTCAAATTTTCCAATGTTCTCCCGATCTCTAAAGATGAAACATTTACTCCCAAAAACCTGGAAGTAGTTGACATTCAGCTTCTTTCCAAACCACAGCTCATAGGAGGTGTTTAAAGTAAGTGGACATAAATACACTCTATTAATAGTATAACACACAGTATGAATGGCATCCCCTCAAAAGTGTGCCGAAAGATCCTTACTGTGAAGCAAGACTCGTCTCATTTCTTGAAGAACTCTATTTTTCTTTTCTGTAATCCCATTTTGTTATGGAGTGATTGGAGCAGAGAATTCATGTTTAATCCCATTAGAAGTACAATAATCAATTACCCCAGTATCCTTAAACTCGCCTCTATGATCACTTTGAATTTTATCAATAGAGCAATCTTTCTCATTTTGGATTCGAAGTGATATACTACATAATTCTTCAAAAGTATTCGACTTCTCTCTCAAAAGCGTTATCCATGTATAACAAGAGAAATCATCCACCATTACCAAATTATTCCTTTTGCCTCCTAAGGATGCCGATCTCATAGGGCTCATCAAGTCCATGTTTATTAGATCAAGAATCTGAGTAGTAGCAATATTATTGGACTTCTTGTGAGAGCTCTTTATTTGCTTGCCAATTTGACAATGACCGCACACCACGTTGCTTAATCTTCCCAACTTTGGAACTCCCCAATAAGCTCTTTACTTATAATTTGGACAAATCATTGAAGTTTATATATCCCAACCTTTGATGCCATAAGTCCACATCACTCAATTTTTATTTGTTACACAGTATAGCTTTGTTGAATAACATAACAGTTATCAGCGATTCTAACAGCATGTATCACACGTTGTCCTTGAGAATTTAAAACATCACATCCACCTCTGGAAAACATAATAGTGTAATCTGTATCACATAGTTGACTGAAACAAAGAAGATTTTCCTTCAGCCCCTTAACCAAGAGAGCATTATCAATTGCTGGAGTACCAAGTCCATCGGCCTTTCCCATTCCTACCCAGAAGATGTGCTCCCATCACCAAAAGTAACATCACATCCCTGAATATCCTCTAGGTGACTCAGCTTGGACTCATCACCCGTCATATGACGGGAACACCCCCATTATACATATACCATTAAACTGGCTTGAAAGTATTCAAAGCAGTTAGTGAGGTGTCAAATCCATCTTTGGTGCCAAATCCATATTTTATAGCCAAATGCTTCGAAGAGTTCATCGACTGTAGTTTCCTGTGTAAACCATCTAGATACATTTTCATTTTTTTCATTAGTAGAAATCACATTAGAATTATATCTATATCCATTGAAAGGGTGAACATATGGTTGATAGTGTCCAACAAATCTACAGTAATATGCAAAATGTCCCTTTCAACCACATAAACTACAATAATAAATTTGAGAGTAAGAGACCCGTTTGAAGTGATTATGAGTAGTGGATATCATGTTATGCTTGGGCGCCGAAGTAGAAGCAGTTATTTTCACAAACATTGTGATTTGAGGAGTTTTGGCATTAGGAAGAGGTTCCTCATATCATAGACCCCTTTTATCACTATCCGTCCTTCCCATACATATCATTTTATCAATGTTCTTGTCTCCATGACAGAACTTCTCAAGTTTCTGCTGAGATAGAACTACATCAAGCTTGGCCGAATGAAGTTCATCCAAAGTTGATTTTATTTTCGCCTTTGTATCATTAACTTCTTTTTCTAAAAACACAACTTTGTCATGAAGAGACCTTGTTTCTCATTCTCAAGTACCTCTATCTCGTGACTTGTATTCTCTGTTTTGTCTTGAAGTTTGCATTTAAGTGTATTAACTTGACCTTTCAAGACTTTGTTAAGTTTAGCGAGCTTCATACACTTGGCGAGAGTTTAAGCATACAAGTCCTCAATATTCGGGTCCTCAAACTCATTTTATTCTTGAGTACTCTGATTTTTATTAGAATTTTCAAGTTTAAAAGCGTCAAAGTTATTATTGTCAATTAAGAAACGCCGGATATGCACACTATTACCCATTATCAACTACTTGGGGATTACTCTCATTGTTATCATGTTCATCATCACTGTTATCCCAAGTAACACTGATATTCATAGCTTTATGATTTGTTCTAGATTTCTTATTAGGACAGCTATGGGCATAATGACCAAACTTGTGACATTTATAACATTCAATTTGACTAAGGTCAGTATCATTATTGGTCTACCGATTATAAGATTTGACCCGATCATGAGGTCGTGATTTATAGTTCATCGATTGCCCTTGTTTATGAAATTGACATTTTTTCAAGATTTTTTGAAATTGTTGACTAATAAGAGAAATTAATGAATCTATATCCGAACCTTCATCATCATCTGAGATATATGAGTGATCAACCTCTTTGGAGCCCTTAGAAGAAGAAGAGTGAGATGAAGAGTTAAAAGCAACACTCTTGTTCTTCTCGGGGTTTTTCATTTTCATCTCGAGTTCAAATATTTGCAATTTTCCAGCCAATATATCGGGTTTTATTTTCTTAAGATCATATGCTTTTTTGATAGCATCACGTCTGGATCTAAAGCTCTTAGGAAGAGATCTTAAAACTTTGCAAACAATTTGAACATCACAGTACGCTGCTCCTAATGCGGCACTAGTGTTTGTAATATCACTTAGTCTCACATAAAACTCTTCAAAGGGTTCATTTTCACTCATTATGATATTCTCAAATTACAAAATAAGCATTTGAAGCTTACTTTCTTTAACTGTACCATCGCCTTCACGAGTTTGAACTAGGATGTCCCAAACTTCTTTTGAAGTGGTACACGCAGAGATTTGTCAAAACTCACTTTGACTCAAAGCCATAAAGATAGTATTGTAGCCTTTAGAATCATAACCAGCAGAATCTTTTTCTTCCCTTGACCATTGGTTTCTAGGTTTAGGGACCTCAATAGCACTCCTTGGTGGGCCTTGCATAACAGTAGGGTGTGCCCATCCATCCTCAATAGCAATCCATACATCTTCTCCAATTGATTATAAGAATGCAACCATTTGAACTTTCCAGTATGGGTAGTCTTCTCCATCAAAGAGTGGAGGGCGATTTACAGGACCTCCAAAGTTTTTGAAACTCATTATACTCAAGCGAACTATCCAGGATCCACGCTTAGGTTGTTAAACCTCAAAGCGTAACCACTCTTATACCAATTGAAATTCCTAGATACTTGAGACTAACCAATTTCAATTATTGTAGGTCTAAATCGATAGGTCTGAATTCTTTTGAATTAATGGTCTATGCTTCACCTAAATTAAGTTGATTCAATTATCTAATGTCAAGCAAGCATTGGGAAATTTAAAGACAAGGGAAAAAAAAATTTAGCTCTGTGGGATACCTTTCTCAGGAGAAAAACCCACAGGTCACTATCGAATCACCCGACAGCTAAACAATCCACTATTAAATAAGAACTACAAAAGTTTAACTACTTATAGACTCGATAAGCACATCTCATGGTTACCTTTCTTCCAATCAAGCTTTTTGCAATCTATTTCAAGTTCTCATAACTTCTCGCTTCAATCTATTGTCGAAGCTTCCGATCTTGAATCTCTCAAGTTCTTCAATCCATGATTAGGGTTTCTTGATCAATAATGATTAATTCAAGATTTGAGTATTTTAATTCTCTCTTGAATCTCTCAATAATAATCTCCCCTCACTCTAAAAACTCAAACCCTCAAAAAATGGTTTTTAAAAAGTTAAGTTCTGAAAAAATGAAAGTTGTCTTTCCTAGGAAAATTGAAATCACGTTCTCTGTTCGAATAGAAATAAATGCATTCGAATAAAAATTAGGCTGAGCCAATCAATTGGAATAAAAAAAATCTATTTGAATAAAAAATAACCTGAGGCATTTTATTCGAATACAATAAAATATATTCGAATAAAAATGTTCCCAGTTCTATTCGAATAGAAAAAAGAATCTATTCGAATAGAAGTTATGCTATCCTAAAAAGACATACTTCTTTCTTTTTCCATACTCTGTAAAAATACATAGGGCTTGATATTTGTAATAAAGAGTTAGAAGCCTACTTACCTGTTCCGTGTCAGTCCAGCTATAGTCGCTCTACGTGCACCCACTAACGCCGGATAACCATGAGATAGTGCGGACACCTACTCTAGACACTAAATGAAATAAACTTCAAAATGGATATTTTACATAGTAGTCACCATACTTTCAACAATTAATAGTTTTTAAGAACATAAACAAGAACAGAAGGGAAATAATTCAAAGACGAAGACTTGGCTCATCAAACTCACCTTTGAGTACCTTTTATACTATGATCAGCATTCAAAGCCGACTATCTAAATTCCCAACGTCAAAAAGATTCATCATGTAATAACATTGACTAGAACCATTGGTTTTAGGAAATCCAAAAGACACAAACAGATACTCATGAATATACATTGAAAATGATTCCCATATATTAACCAGAGCATTAATGACATTTCTCAACCAACGCCACTCGCCCATAATGTTTATCGTACTATTGGCTAAGAGGTGGTAGTTATAGTGGCTTATTTTGTATCTCAGACTCATGCGTCATCTTCGACCAACATATGAACTTTTAACCTCACCAACAAAGTACGTGGCACAGTCAAAAACAAGATAGCAACATCAGGAAACACATACAGTATAAATTTTTCAACCAACACCACTCGTCCATGATACTCCTCATTCTCTTAGTTGAGAGTCGTCTTGTAATAGCTTATTTTACATCTCTGACTCAAGCTTTATCCGCGACCTCATCAGCATACAAGAAGTACTACTAAAGGCGTATTCAACATTCCCTAGTTCGAGTCATCGCTTTCAACCTCCACATCAATAGTTCAATTTATGCAAGTGTACAATCATCAATAGGGAGGATGTGCCACAACCTCCTCTTTAAGTTCCCCATTTCAGTTTATTGCTTATGAGATGTTGTCATTGTAGACAACATTTTAGCTGACGTACCCTCTTAAATTGGTCATCACCAATAGCACAAACATGGAGTTCGCATTAACCAACCGCTTCACCTGAGTCGTCGTTACTCAATTATTTGTGGTGACATGCACCTTACAAGCATTGATATGGAACTCTTTTCCCTCCTTCACAAGACGATACTTGCGAGCTCTACGGTAATGAATCACAACTTGAATGTACACAACTTCGCGATCATCAAGTCCATATCTTTCTGAATCCACCCCAAACCATATGGCTGAGGATGAGTTGTTGTATTCAAGCCTATCTTCTTCACCAATGCCCCAGAAATCAAGTTTTTCTAACTACCCAAATCAATAATGACCTCGACTAAGCTCTACTTCACCTGAATACTAACATAAAAAAGTTCTTCCCGACTCTCCTCCTTGGTAGCAATAGTCTGCTAAAACATAAATGTAAGCTTAGGATTTAATTTATCTAAATTCGGGAGGTCGACAACTGCTGCGGCTAGTGCATATCTTTCTTTCTTGCTCTTCTCTTCTTTTGGCCTAAGCTCCAGGTAAAGTTTCTAACATTTATCTGAAATATGCTCACTCGCCTTACAATGACTACAATAATTCTCCTTAGATGAAGACCCCTATCTTTTGGACTCTTCTTTATGCTCATTTTTCCAACTAGACTTTTATTTTGACCATTTCTTGTCGTCTTCGATGTTACTCTTCAGGTGCTTGCCTTCAATAGTAATTACCTTCACGGTAGCATCTTCGATATTGGCCACAGTAAAGAGCTTCAACTCTTACCTAATGGACTCCGACAAACCCCCTGTATACTTTATGAGCACCTCATACTCATCCACATCGATGTCCAAAACCAAAGCATGGTTATGAAAAGTAGTAATATACTCTTGTACGGATTGCTCAGACTTTAGGCATAAATTATGCCATTTAAACCATCTCTCTTACTCATACCCAATCGAATAAATTTTTTTCTTACTAATATTTTAAATTCCTTCCAACTCAAACTTCCTACTTCGTAACATTTCCGATTAGATTTCCACCATGTGAGTGCATGAATTGTGAATTTCAATGCATAAAAACATATTTTTTGAGTATTAGAGTATTCGTAAATAGAAAAATAAGTTTCTAACCAATTATCTAACTTCTCGACATCGATTGAACCGTCAAATACCAGAATTTTGATTTTAAAATCGATACGAAGATTACAAATAAGATTTATTGACTTACTAATAACCGATCCCACCTCGACGAATTTGGTATCACTATAATTACTATTTACCTCCTCGGTACCCCCGTCTTTATCCTCCTCCACAACCCCTTTCTTCTTCGAGTGTACTCGCCATTTCATCGAAGTGAAAGCTTTCGAGAAATTTGTGAGACGTAATTGCTCTACCAACTCCCCTAGAGTAGTAGTTAGGTCAGAAACCATCGTTTCCAAAGTCGTGAGTCAATCTTCAGAATCGTCTATCTCTAAATTTGTTGTCTTCTTTAAGTTAAGATTCCGATAAATCATTAATGGACTCACTAGGTTCCCCTTCGTTTGCTTGAGTCGGTTACGTGTAGAGACCATAAACCATAATCTCCCTAAGAATCGTTACTGGAAAACTGATACCACTTAATCTATAATACAAATTGAGAATAGCCTAATTAGAAGAATAATAATACGAAGATCACACAAATTGGTGGAAGAATTCCCTTTTAAACCTTTAATTACTCAATTAATTTAATTACAATCGAATTACTCTCAAAACTCTAAGTCTCTCTCTTCAAACTTAGATTTATTTGACATTATCTTCTTTTGTCTAGCCTTGCCCTTTTATGAGGGTTACAATTTCCTAGTTATAAAACTATGACAATTATGCCTTTAAACGCCTAAAATAATAGGCTAAATCAAGTCTCCATTCAAATAGAACAAGTCCATGTTCAAATAGAAAAAAGTGTATTCGAACAGACTAAAAATATGTTCGAACAGAGCACTCAGACAAATGTTTCTTCGAATAGAAATAAAAGTCTATTCGAACAAAAATAAATGTATTCAAACAGATAGAACACTTATGCAAGTATTTCTTCGAATAAAAATAAAAGTTTATTCAAACAAAAAGGAGTGTATTCGAACAGACTTTTCTAGATCCTCTAGAATCATCTGACAACATTTTTTTTAGGAATATATATTTTGAGAATCAGCTTTTTTGGGAAACAAATATACATAGACACCAGTATAAAAAAGGAAGAATATGCAACCAGGTCACCACAAAAAGAGGAAGAAAAATTTGACCATATCAACATTTAGCTACCATAAAGGAAAATATTTGGCCAAGTCTCTGGCCACTATTCCTCACATAGTTCCAGCTCAACTACTACAATTTTGAAGTTCTAATATAACAGTTCGGAGCAACCCTATACAGTTCAAATATAACAGTTTAAATGCCCAAAACTAAAATTCTTTGCAACGGCACCAATACATGAATATTATGGTCTATGTCCTCAAGGATGCCATCATTTTTTATATACATATGAAGGGACCCTGTCTTATAATTTTCTATGGAAAAACCATCTGAGTAATTAAAATGGTTATTTAGCTTTTAGAACCGAAATAAAGACCACGAATTGGTCTAACCCTCTATGATTGTCATTTATAGCTTTTGGACCCTAAAACACCCTGGAAGTCGCTCTCCGAGATAAAAATAATATGAAGTACCTAAAATACCCATAACTTTGCCACATATGATTATATTCTAATGTTGCATTGTAATTCCAACATCATCATCATCATCACCTTAAACACACACTCAGAGAAGAATGATGAAGAAATGGTTGTCATCATCATCAACGAGAGTAACTAAGGCAAAAAAATGAGGTTCGATGGTTTCATCGATCATTCTAAAATCGAGTCCACAATTCGATTTTCCCTCCAAACCCTTTTAAAATCGAGTCCACAATTCAATTCTAAAAGCGAGGTTTGATGGTTTCACAGAGGTTCGGATATGATGATAATGATGATGATTTTGGAAGGTGATAGATGATGATTTTTGGAAGATGAAAGCCAAGTTTTTGAGGGTTTGAAGTTTTGAAAGCACAAGTTTTTGGGTTTGTTGGAATTTTTTGGGGGACTTCTTTTTTGGGTTTTCTTTATGATGATGTTGGTTATTGTTGATGATGATGATATTGGAAGGTGATGATGATGACTTTTGGAAGATGAAAGCAGAGTTTTTGAGGGTTTGAAGTTTTGAAAGCATAAGTTTTTGGGTATGTTTAATTTTTTGGGGGGGTTTTTTATTGGGGGGTTTTGTGATGATGTTGGTTGTTGTTGAATGTTGATAATGATGTTGTTAATGGATTTATGTTTTAATTTAGTTTTGATTTCTGTTTTGTTTCATAATTTATGTATTACTTTAGTTTTCAAGCTTCAATGGCGGAGGAGATAAAGTTTTTGGGATCGCCCACGTAGATTTCCTTAGTATCCACGTGGATAATCTAACTAGATAACTAATTAACACGTTGCATTCTAATTAAAACTTAAAACACAATAAAAATGGTAATTTTGGTATTTTAACAAAAGCTAACAACTGTGGGGTGTTTTAGGGTCCAAAAGCTAAAAATAGCAATCATAGAGGGTTATCCCAATTCGTGGTCATTATTTCCGGTCTAAAAGCTAAATAACCCAAATGAAAAACCGCATAGTTAACTATAATTGTTGGGTGATGTAAAATATAGGCAGTCACTTCCCTTACTGCACCCTTTCCAGTGATTGTACCTCTTCATGGACCCCCGTCTAAAATGGTATAACCTTTCAGGTTATTAGTGGATTCTGGCCCTTCATCATATGGTTTAAAAATAAAAACTGGCTTCCCATCCAACGGACCACACATTAAATATGTCCCACTTTTGCCTCTCCGACTCGGATAGGACGAAACCTTCTCGAATGCCATCAATTGTTGCACGGATCATGGCCTTTAGACCTGTAGATAACTCGATTTTACATACTATATGGAAAGAAAAATCTTGTGTCCACACATGAAATTCTTCGAGTGACTCTAAGGAGCTAAGGCCAGTTGATCCATCAACCACCAACAAAAACATAATTCGTTAAAAATAAGAAAATTATACAAAATAATCTTAGTCTAGTGTTTCTTAACAAAAAAGGCTATAAAAACCAGAGAACTAGCTTTACAAAACTTAATCTATACACCAAAGGGAATAACTCATCGGCCATTTCTCGATCTCAGCCCTTCGCTACCCATCTCTCGTGAGTCAAGGATTATTTACGCCTCCCGAATCTCTCTTATGCTTTAAAATTAAGTCCCAGCCGTCGGATCCCACAATAAATTTTAAAATTCTTTCAAACTTTAAAACTGCCAAATTATCTGTCGATTTAGCCTGTATTTTCAGTCAACCAACATTAGTTTTAAGCTTTAAAGCCAAATCATAAGGCAAAATTCTAGCTCATCACGCCTCCCTCCTCCAAACCCTGAGTCTGCAAAAGTTGGGAATCCCTGCTCTCAATCTTCGACTACTAAATCATCCTACATCTTTATCTTCTCTCTTCTCAACTCTTCCCAATCTACAAACATCGCCCTTTTGATCCCAAACCTAAAAGGTTTGTTCAATTCATACTCCCAATCAGCCCTGATTTGTTAAAATCTTGCGATATCAATGATGAAGGAAATCTCTAAAGGAATCGAAGACTTCGAGTGAAATTTTATTTGGGAATTCTTTCTTTTTCAGTATTGGTGCCTCCAAAAGCTCTCTTGGGTTTGGAGTTGCTCCTTCTGCATTGGGGTCAGGTCGGAGATTGATTGTCGAAGCTGATGTACCCATATTGAGTTCGATTGGGGTCAATTCAGTGAAGCAAGGCCATGTTGATGCTAAGGGTTTGGGAAGTTATAAAGGTAAAAACTCTGGGTCTTATGTGAATTACGAGAGTAATAGTGGTAATTATGATGGGTTAACTACGATGTCGACGAGTATAGTTGAACCAGTTGTATAGGGCAATGAGCATTATGAGAATCATGCAACTTAGAGTAGTAGTTGTGGCAATTATGGCAGCTATGATGGATCAATGGCAGCAATGTTGCATCCCACGATGATGTATGCTCGAGAGAGTAGTGTAGTGGTTGAAAATGTAGTAAACATGCTGGGGATTGGGAAGAGGAGGAAGGATGCAATTCCAGATGACATAGTTCATGAGGTGAAGCAGGACGAGTTGATGAAAAATAGATCAAAAGAGGATCATGCCAAGCTTACTGGAATTGCTTTTGGGCCCTCTTACCAGGTACTTCACTTCCGTTTTATGTTGTAATTCTACATATATATATATTCTTAAAGTTTCATCAGATCTTTACTATCGTTGTTCTAGACTTGTTATGCACAAATAAGTTCAACAGTAAGATATTTTAAGCGATTGAACAATTGTCTAGAAGGCCAAAACTGCATATACTAACATACCAACTCTTTCTACATGTAATGCGTAGATAAACAACGTATCTTTGTTAGTCCATACCGAGATTCTGCATACAAATGAAATGAGCATAAACCATGTAAAAAAAATTCTAGTATTCTTAGTGTGAGTTCCAATTAGGACTTGTTGATTATTGCTTTCTTGAATTATCACTAGAAAGGAAGTAGAAAAACTTACACAATGTGGGGTCCACCTAGCACAATGTTTGAAGATTATTCTCCGAGTAGCAATCACGGTATTGTTCCTCGCATCTTCCAGATGCTATTTTCGGAGTTTCAGTGAATGAGTTTTTTTGTTAGTTTACTTTTAGTTAAATGCGTTATACATAGAAGATTCTGAGCGAGTGGGTTTTGTTGATTGTTTAGTTTTACTCAATTGTGCTTTTTCTTAAGCAGGAGCAGGAGAAATCAGAGGAAACACATATAAATTACCAATGTCGATACTCTTTTTTAGAAGTAAGTTTTTCTTCTAATTATTTTGGGTGGTTGCTTGAAAGTTTTTTTGTTTGGTTTTGTGTTATTATTATTTATTTATTTTAAATGAGAAGTTGAGGTTAGGCGAGACGCCAACCAAAATTCATTTATGTGCAAACAGTCTATTACAAACTAGGATATCTACATCCACTAGAGTACGCTTTATAAATAAGAACTAACTCTCTAGGAAACTCCTGTGGAAATACTATATGATCCTGTACAATGTTCATCTCTGCAGCTACATAATGAACTGCTTTGTTACCTTCTTGTTGCAGGTATATAATAAACAAGTTGGTGACTTACTTGACCCCATTCGACGAAACCTTCAGGTATATAATGAATAGTGATACTATTTTGCTTTTTCTGTTGGTCATTTTTAAAGATGTGTAAATGACTATGTTTTATTTTCACAAATAAGAGATGATGCAAAAAACAACTCTTACGTTGAGAATCTGACTGAAGAACATGTGATAAATTATGATGATGTAACACAAATGATAATTAAGGTAGGAACAAATATTGTTTTTATCTTACATTTAGAATTGTTAATGTTACACAATCCAATGAATGTATGTTTGCGATGCAGGGACTTTCAAATAGAAAGGTTGGTGCATCAAGTATAAACTCCAAGAGCTCCCAATCACATATCATTTTCACTTGCGTTATAGAATCCTGGTGCAAGGTATACCATTCATCAGTGAAGCTTTATTTTTGCTCCACTTTTACTTCGAAGTTTTGGAATACAGCGTAAGATTTTGTTGTAAGCACGGAGACTGAAGCCTATTGGTAAAATTCATTATAAGAACATATATCATACATGTATGCGTACTAGAAATGTTTTTACAATTTGCAACCTACATTAAATATGGACATGCTTGAGAAATATGTATTGTTAATTATATAAATATGGATATCAAATTATGGTGATGCAGCTCACTCTTATATGTTCTAAGTTGTTTTTTTCTTCTTTTTATCTGAAAATGTCATAGAGTACCTTATCAAAATGATTTAGTAGCCCAAAAACTAGTAGAATCACCTTGGTTGATCTTGCTGGAATGGAAGGAAATAAAGTGGATGATGCAAGTAGGCAATGCTTTAAGGAGAACAAAAGCGTAAAGAAATCTCTAGCACAACTCAGGTATAATTCTATGACTATTGTAATCGTTATATGTTATCAATTTTGATTTATTCACTAGTATACCTATTTTGACAAGATAGTCAAGTCAACCTAGGCCCTAGCCTAAGGAGAACGTACACCCTACCTAACCATAAGGAGGACAAATGAATAAGACTATTAAAATCGCCATCGTAGAATTAGGTTAGTAAGGCCTGCCTAAAAAGCTTTCGGGCAACCCTTTCCCGTGTACCTGCGACGCTACTAGGTTCTAGCCAATCAGAAGTTGTAGCTGTCATTGAAAGAATTGCAACATCGACTTAACCCTTCCCTTTTTGATGCAGGGTCTTAGTTAGTGAGTCCTAGCTTTTGACGACGGAAGCTTTTGACTCCCGAGCGCAAATTTCGACTTAGAGAGATTTTTCCAAAATGTTTTTTGCTTATCGCCGATGGTTGCCGCTCATGTCACTTCCTAGCTTTTTCATTCTATAGACAACAAAAATAGATTCAATAACAGTAGGGGACAACGGGTAGTTGGTTAGGACGCCTAGGAGCTGCCGCTAAAGGAACACCTTCAAAAAAGAATGCCAACGCAGACTTCTCGCTAACAATAGCTCCCAGATCACTCTCTTTCACGATGAAAAAACATTGAAATATGCAAAGTGAATGATGCAAAAACTCCAGAACCACTAGTACAATACTTTCTATAGACATTACCACTACTTTGTGTTCTAGTTACTTGGGCGACTGACCTTAGGTATATGGCAACCTCACCCCGACACTTACACGAGGCGGCATTGTAAATGGGGAGCGCAATCCTAGCTTTTTGCCTGAGGCTGCTCACTGATGGTCCTAGATTAGAGGGATCCAAGGAGGGTGTCTGGTGACAGTATTGCTCTACCGACGACATAGTCTAACCGAGCATACTTGGTCGTAGATTTTGATGCGCCACTGATCACGACTATATACAAGCCCACTATCACCCGCTCAAAAAAGTTAATGTCGTGTTCCTGGAGCTATGGTAGGATAAAATTTTACTCCACTATTTCTTAAATTAAGTTAAGCAATTAATTGCAGCTTTAATAAAAGCTATTTTCGTTTTAAGAACTCGTAATTAACAAACTAAATCGCATAAATGAATGGGGGTTCATTTTCAAAAGTCCTTTACTACTCTAATAGGATGTTTAAAGTCAAACATCTAATGCTTGGTATTTCCAAGTTTCAAACAACGAGGCATTTTCAACTTGACACCATTTCCTGGGATGTCTGAAACTTGTCGACAACAACGTTGCAATACAAAGCAACATCTGAAACTCGTGCAACTAGGACACATCATTTTGTTCAGCATGATGGGTTATTTGTTATTATTTCTAACAACATTTTGATTTCAACATTTGAAACGTGGAACGTTGTGCTGTTCGGTGTTTTGGATTCTTAAATATTTTTTAAAAGTTTGGATTTTATAGTTCTAAGTAAATTGGTGTAGCATTGAAAATGACACGCTATTTAGGCTAACGCACATGGGTATCCTATCATATTATAGAATGGTAAATTAAATGAAGATTTTCTAGAGGTGTATATATTTTTAATTATATATGGACAATTATACGTTGCTCTGTCTAGAGGTATATCAAGAAATAAGACTTGAATTTTAATACAAAATGGCAAATTAAATGGAGAATCAGGAGTACACACTCTCAATGTCGTGTAAAAAGAAGTTTTTAAACTCCAAATTTTTTTTTTTTATAATTGCTTTCATGTTAATTAGGTGTAATAAATCAACAAATAAACTTATTTATATAACTATATACACTATTTATCGTATGTTTAAGCTAGAATGCACTATTTGCCAAGGAATATGTTGCCAGTATTTTCAGTATGGATTTTGGTTGCTCAATAAAAGCTACCTTAAATGTTACAAAGGAATAGTTGTAGTATAACTCATACTATTAATTAATCTACAACTTTTCGCTACCTTATCTATGGTTATTTGGTACATTAATAACACAGTAACTAGCAAACTTGTGTTATTTGGTTTTATACTTCAATTACCCTTTTCATGTTTATTATAAGGTTCTCAATATTATGCCTTTTAATCATACATGTGTAGGTGAATATCCTCTATGATCTCTCATTTGGTTGGTACGTTCAACAATATATGAAACATTGGATCCATATAATTACTTAACATAAGGTATTATTCTTATTCTCTTATGTCAATTGCCGTCTGCTTCATTTTATCTATCTATTATTATATATAATTCTTCTCTATATAAAGAGGGTACTTACCAACAGTTCTTAGTTTTGCAGTCTCCGAGATCATTGAACTTGTTTGATATTTTGAATTCTAATAAGTTGGTGTTTACGAAGCCACTGCTGGATTACTTGAACGAGAAGTACGGTCTTTAAAATTAAGTCCCAGCCATCAAATCCCACAAGAAATTTTGGACTTGGTTAACTTTTATAAACGGCCAGATAATCTGTCAGTTTTATATAAAATCATCTTAGTTACGTGGCCTAAGAGCAAACTGGCTCCATTTGTTATACCAACCCGCTTAACACAGTAACAATACCCAGGTACATTATTTGATTTATACTTTCATACATTTAGATGTAATTCTGCTGTATCATATTTTACCTAATGACTCGTGCTTCTTTCTAGGGAAACCAGTTCACAAGCATATGATTCTGCTACAAATGATGTTGTTGTACATCTGGGTAGTGATGATGTTTCTAGAATGACTAATGGACTTACTGACTCCAAATTTATTTCTAACCCACGTGATGCATTAAGAAATTTCAGGTGCCACTCTTGCTTTATAGTTTCATTGATTGAATAGATGTTTATAAATGAAAAATCCCTAATGAACCTTGTATCTTTGTAGGGAAGCAAGTCCTCAAGCAGATGATCAGTTCCAAATGAAGGTGCCATGCATCTGGGTGTTCATGATGTTTCCAGAACCATTGACGGAAAACTACCTCTCAGTTTCCTACTAGCCTGCTTAGTGCAATAACTATTCCCAGGTACCTTAATTTATTTCTACTTGCATTGGCTGCATAAATATATTTGTGTCGTGTTATTATACACATTCCTAATGATACTTGGGTATTTCTAGATAAATTAGTAGAAAAACAAATTATCATGTTTCAAATGGATGTGCCATTCAAATTGGTATCGGTGATGTTTCTAGAACCATCAATGTGCAAAGTGGCTCCGGATTTCATACTAACTTGTCTAGCACAGTTACTATTCCCAAGTGCCTTAAATACTTTTTTCTTGCATTAATTGATTGATATAGTTTTGTAGTATTATATAAGTCCCTATTGACAATTATGGTTTATAGGGAAACAAGTACACCAGCAGATCATTGTGTTTGAAATAGAGGTGTCGTTCAGGCTACTTATAATGCTTCTAGATACATCAATGGGCAAACTTGCTCCGAATTTCATACTAAGGCGCAACTTAGCACATTAACGAGTCCCAGGTAATTCATTTGCTTTATACTTGCATTGATTGGATAAATATAAATTATCTTGTATATGTTTTCCTTATGATTCTTGGATCTTTATAGGGAAACTAGTACTCAAGAAGATTATCATGTTTCAAATGGAGGTCCCATGCATTTCGGTGTTGATGATGTTTCTAGAACCATCAATAGACAAACTGGAACCGCATTTCAAACTTACTCGCGTAGCACATTAGCGATTCCCAGGTTCCTTAATTGCTTTCTACTTGCATTGACTAAATAGATATAATAATGTAAGTATATATATGTGTGTGTATGAATATATATTCCTAATGATACTTATGTATTTCTAGAGAAATGGGTACCCAAAAAGAGTATTGTGTTTCAAATGGAGGTGACATACATTTTGGAATTAATGTTGTTTCTACAACCATCAATAGGCAAACTGAATCTGGATTTCGTGTCAACCCGCATAGCACATTAGCGATTCCCATGTGACTTAATTGCTATCCGCTTACATTGGTTGCAATTATATAATTAAGTCACAGCATATACGATCCTAATGTCTAATGATGCTTGTTTCTTTCTAGGGAAACAAGTACCCAAGGAAATTATCAACTTTCAAATAGAGGTTTTAGATTTATCAATGCACAAACTTGCTCCGCCTTGCATACTAACCCGCGTAGCACAGTAACTATTCCTATTCCCAGGTACTAAACATCAATTGCTTTTTACTTGTATTACTGTACAGGAATAATTATTTACTACAGTATACATACTTAATAGTTACTTGTGATATTTTTGCTTTTCTAGGAAAACAAGTACTAAAGAAAATTGTCATGCTTCAAATGGAAATTCCATGCACCATGGTATTTCTGATGTTTCTAGAATCATCAATGGGCAAACAGGCTCCGGAGTTCATTCTAACTCGCATATCGCTTTAGTGATTCCCTGGTGCCTTAATTGTAATTTTCTACATGTATTGATTGAATAGGTAAATTATGTAGTAGTCTATACGTTCCTAATGGCACTTTTTATCTTTCTAGGGAAACGAATACTCAAGCAGATGATGGAGGTGTTATGCATCTGGCTGTTGATAATTTTTTTAGAACCATCGATGAGATAACTGGCTTTAGAGTTCATACTAACCCGCTTAGTAAATTTACGAATCCTAGGTAGATTAGTTGTTTTCTACTTGCATCATTTAAATAAATACAATTATGTATCACATCATTCCTCTTTATACTTATATCTTTCCAGGGATACTAGTACTCAAGCACATGATTCTATCTCAAATAGAGGTGTTGCACAACTGGATACTAATGATGCTTATATGGCCGCCAATGCTAAAACTGGCATAGAATCTGATAGTCAAACATCTGCTACACCTCATCTGGCAAGAGAAATATTTAATGTACTGATTAAGTGTGAGTATGCACAAAGTAATAGTGTTGCTGATAATGAACTCCCCATGATGCTGACCTCCATTAACCTGCTTGGGTTGTTGGAATCTATGCAGTAGTGTGCTGCATCTCCTAGGTCTTTATTTACCTGAAGGTTCCAGAAACGAAGGGTATGCCTCTTGAAGTCATTTGCAAGTTTTTCTCTGTTAGTGCAAAGCAATCTGGGAAGAAACTAATATCTGAATTTCGAAGTAGTCTTCGTGAAATACTGAAGAAGCGCTTGGTTGGCGAATCTTGTTCCTGGCAGTATAGTCTGATCCCCATTTTAGAGCATCTCCACTGATCGAAGTGGTAATAAAAATAAGATTTTTTTTTTCAGTCTTGAAATGTAAAGCATGCTCTTTATGGTTGAACTGAGAATTTGAGTGAGCTTGTTAAGATGATAAACTGTTAATTAACACCAGTTCTTTCAATGAATATGATAATCTTTTCCGGATTTATGCTTTACTCATTGATTATATGTATATCTATTTCCCGTTGGCTAATAGTCGAAATGAATTTTTATCAATATCTTCGGCGAGCGCAGAGAAACAGTTTCATTTGACAATTGATATATAGAGGTAGCTCTTTCCAGGAGGTGGTGGTACATGTAGACCTCGATGTTTATCCATGGATCGAAGGCCATCAAAAGGGTGCCATGCCCATACTCTTCTTACTTGTCCATGGCCAGTGACTCTCATACTTAAGAAGAAAGCTCACAACCGAAAACTATAAGAAATTATGCCACAAGTTAAGAGTATAAAAACACTCTAAAAAATAGTCATCAGCATTTATTTTATTTGTAGAATATGAATACACTCTGAAAAACAATCATTATTCATCAACAATTATTTCCATACACATGAGATTTATACGTAAATAAAAATTATACCCAAAAAGATAATATTAATAAAAACTATTGTACATCACCATGAAAAACCAAGATCAGCAGATCGATTTAGCTAAAGTCACAACCAATCCAAGAAAGGGCAGAGTCCCCAACAAAATCTAGAAGGATAGTAATCCTTTAAGTAAACCTCTCTGCTTACTCCGATGATATAGAAGCTGGAGGATTGTTTGCGATGAGCCATGGTTACCCGTGTAACGAGCACAACCGATATAGAGTGCCTCTCACATATGACACTGGATGTAAGAGGAACAGGGTGCCTTCCAACAATGACTCCTGATGAAAACTTGTTGAGGAAGAATGAGTCTACAAAGAAGGTAGGGGTGTATTGATATGCTTGTGTATTATAAAGCTAAATTCCTTTAGCTTTGTGGAATACTTCTTCTGGAACTGAGGTTGCGCCTTTTGTTGCACTTACTTTTCGTGTTGAAATCATCCCCTTGAAATAAGGCATTTTCTTTTCTAGCTTAATATCCAAACTGAATACATCATATACATAGTATATGCAATACACATTATGTTGGTCAGGATCTGTGGTGTGGAGACGGGTATAAATTTGCAAATTTTTTGTGAAGGTGGTCTCTATCTCGAGTAAATCTTCGCATAAAAAAAACCATTTCAACACCTATAATCATACATATGTGATCCAAGCTTAACGGTGAAAGCATAGTCAGCTTTTTCTGTTAAATTGACTGCTATGTTTGAAGGATTAGAAGCACCAGAATGGGCTGAAATTTGGTGACGATTATTCCTCTAATAGAGATCATATTATCAAAAAAATAATTTGATAACCTCATATACTTTACCATGTATATATTTATCTCATAATCCATATAATTTGTTTAAGGCAGTGTTTTTTGTGCCTAAAAGGTTAAATACTGCATTACTATCAAAAATACTAACCATTTAACAGTGACGACATTGCGGTTAAGAATAGCACCTCCTCCTTGACATGTTTGGCATTTCACCAGACCACGAGATCCACACGTTCCACAAGGAAGCTTTCCCTCACCTTTACATTTCAAACATCTTCAGAAAAAGAAAAGGGTGGTGGTTTAAATCTTTATACTCACTGATATCAACCAGGCTGAAATTTAGGGTGTTAAACCAAATATAATATTTCAAATAATGAAACACAAATTGAGCTTACGGCCTATATAACAATACCCTTACACAATAACTTCAGCCGAGGATTCCTTTCCATAAGAGTGCTTATCTAATAATAAACCTAATTGAATTAGAATTCTAAGTATTGATTACTTTGATAAATAATAGGAACTTCTAATACTATTCTATCACTTCTAAATTGGTATAATATATACTTCTATAAAAAATAAAATAAAAATTGTATAAGGTTATAAAGAATTGTAGAATCAACTCCCTCAATAGCAGCCGAATGATTTGGCATTCAACATAAAACATGTAAAATAATTTGGAATTTTCGGAAGATCCCAATCTACCCAAAACTTGTCGAATCATTTGGCATTTTAAGTATGAACATGCCAAATGATTTGACAATTACGAAACAACACGATTAAAGCAAAACTAGCCAAATCATTTGGCGTTTCCCGAACATTCTAGTTTAGGCAAAAGTTGCGGAATGTTCGGCATTTAATTTGAAACATGTCAAATGGTTCGGCATTTCCGAGGCATCCAAATTTAAACCTAGCCAAAATATGCCAAATTAATTGGCATTTTCGGAACATCCCAATCTAACCAAAACTTGCCGAATCATTTGGCACTTTCGAACAACACAATTTAAGCAAATCTAGTCCAATATGGCATTTTCTGAACATCACAATTTAAGCTCCAAAACTTGCTTAATCATTTGGCATTTTCTTTCAAACTTGCTTGATATTTTGGGAGACTGATAAAGACTTATCTTTTTTATATTATACCAAAGTAGTGCATAGGGTTCAAAATGATATTTTGCATTGTCAATATATTTGCAATATTGTTGCGTGACAGCCAAATTTCTGATTTATTGCTTAATGCCGATGGCTTTACTTCAGTTTATATTTTGTATCATTATTCATTAAACTACTATAGCAAAATTGTAACTTCTCAATAAGTTACAGCCATATTTGTAATTATAGGTGTGACTGAATATCATATTTGTGCCAAGGTCGCAGACTCGCATCCTGCATTTTGCAAGCCGGTGCGACCGCACCTTGTTGCATTGCATCTGCCCAGCAAGTAATGTTTTGCGATCTGATTGGTTTATGTGATCAAGCTTAAGAGCAATCCAAACGGGAGAAGAGCGTATGACTTGATCGAAAAGTTGTCAATAAAGTTTCCGGGGGAGAATCTAGGAAGTTGGAACGTATAAGGTTATAATAAGTATAAGGTTATTATAGCTTGTTCCATAAAATTCCGTAATCTCATTTGTAACTTGCTGTAGTAGAGCGTAGTACATTTGTTAGGGTAATGTTGCACTTATGTTTGTGTAACTTCATTAATGTTAATGATAATCTTTCTATTCATAAATTTTATTGTGTTGAAGGGAATTATCCCTTATCCATTATCAACTGTGACGATTTTTATGTTGAAGGGAATTATCCTAACCGTGTATCAATGTCAATTTGTTTTGAAGAGTAGGAGTGAAAAATCACACACTAGTGTCTGATCAATGAAGCGGGATACTAGACTAACACAGTAATACTTCCTTCTACGTACTGAAAATGCCTAGAGCAACTCGAACTGATAAAACCTTATCTTATTGCAACTTATAAAAATGCCAGCCTCACTAAATGCAGAACCTTTATAGGTCTGAAGATAAATATAGGTCTGAAGATATTCTATACATTGTAAAATTACCCCCATAAAACATATCTTATCTTGAAGGGGGGAAAAACATATTCAACAATCCTAACATTATAGTTAACATGGAGAAATCCCAAAATAATTCAGTACTAGACATGTGGAAACATTCTTTCCTTTTGTCCATGAAACTTAAAAGACCAATAACCCTACATTACAGAAACAACTCTGATATTTTCCTTTTGTCCATCCGCTGAGAAATAAGTAATACTTTTCTTGCATGTAATGAGGCGTAAAGTTTACCCATTTTAATTGATCGAGATGGAGATCTATTAGGGCATAGACTGCTTGAAGGAACTCCTCTTCGCTACTTTCTGGGGGAATGGAGGCTGCAGCCTTACGGATAATCTCTTCTATCTTTGATTCTTCTGAGTCAGAATCTATTAGGCATTAAACTGATCGAGATGGAGATCTATTTGGGCATAAACTGCTTGAAGTAACTCCTCTTCGCTACTTTTTGGGGGAATGGAGGCTACAGCCTTACGGATAATCTCTTCTATCTTTGATTCTTCTAAGTCAGAATCTAAAGTACTTCGGCACATAATACTGCCTATTTGACGCGGGCTAAGTCCTTTATCTACAGCCTTCTTAAGAAGCTTTGTCGATATACGGAGTACACGGATGCAATCAAGAGGCATATCAATTCCATTGGCCTTCAAGATTTGTAAGTCCTTTTCGGCATCCAACGAATTTACATATTCAATAATATTATCAGAAAAAGGCTTGTTAGTTGCTTCCCACCGCCGCCAATCAAACAGGCAGCTTTCAAACTGTTAACACAAAAGCCAAATTCAGGGTAATTAATAATAAGACGTGAAAAAATAGTTCATATGCACGAATATAAAAGAAAAGAATGAGCAACTTACACTGTGAGGCAAACAATAGGCATGATCAATTGGAATTAAAGTTACTCGACCATCAGCTTGCTCTCTCCTCCATAAGATGTTTCCTAAATGTCGACCAGCATTAGCAAGTCGAATGTCTAAAACTGAAATTCTTTGCAGCCCCTCTAATATATGAATATTATGGCCTATATCCTCAAGGCTGCCATCATTTTCTTTATAGAGTTGAAGAGAACCTATCTTAGGATTTTCTATGGAAAAACCCTTTCGGTAGTTAAATTTCGCATGGGAACATTTAACTCGAATTGTAGGAGGGACTCCAGAAAACCCTCCCTCCTCACCCTTAAGTGGGTGATCTAAAAGATACGCTGCCACTTCCCTCACATCACCCTCTCCAGCAAATGTACCTTTTCTTCCCCCGGCTGAACCTTTCGAGTTACTAGGGGAGCCTGGCTCTTCGTCGGATGGTTTGAAAACAGAAACAGGCTTCCCATCCAAGGGGCCACGCATTAAATATGTCCCACTTTTGCCCTCTCTCACTGGGATAGGACAGAAACCTTCTTGCATCCCATCAATTGTTGCACGGATCATGGCCTTTAAACCATTAGATAGCTCGATTTCACATACTACTTGGAAAAAAAAATCTTGTGCCAACACATGAAATTCTTCAAGTGATTCTGAGGAGCTAAGGTCAGCTGATCCATCGCCCACCTACAGAAACATAATTCGTTAAAATAAGAAAATTGCACATAATAATCTTAGTTTAGTGCTTCTTAACAAAAAAGGCTATAAAAACCAGAGAACTAGCTTTACAAAACTTAATATCCCTAAAGTTTCCAATACATTTTTTTTTTTTTCTTCTCTTTATGCTATAAATATAAGTCTGAAGATATTCTATACATAGCCGATAAAACATATCTTATCATGAAGAGAGGAAAAACATATTCAACAATCCTAACATTATAGTTAACCCAAAATAATTCAGTACTAGACATGTGGAAACATTCTTTCCACACAAGATCTACTTCAAAAGAGCAAAATAGAGAATTAGAGAAAACCACTACAACTGCAAGTGTACCCGAAAGCCAAAAACCACTTGGGTGATTTACACAAGTGATCACCAAAATCAGCCCTGAATAATCGATTTTAAGGTCACCAGAGTGGCAGGAACAGCAGTTTCTCACCTACAAAGCAGAGAAGCTCTAGTAGGGAGTGCTCAATAAAAAGAGCCCTAAGTAATCAATTTTTCCAAGGGATTTCCTTCCTGTAAATACACAATCTCTTCTTCTCTCCTTCAGGTTTTCTCATTTAACTAAACCTCCCACCTCCTTTCTTTCTCTTCAACTCCAAGTGTTTTATCAAGATTAAGATAAATCTTAGTAACCCCATTTGCCAAATTAAATACACAAAATAAAAGTTACAGGTTCTTCGTGTTTGGTCATATTCTTGTTCTTCATATCCGTTTATGCTCAGTTTTGGACAAAATTTTTCACTACTTTCTCTTTGACAGTTCAATATTTTACCTAATTTCTGTAAGCTGCATATGGATAAAAAAAGTAACCTTCCAAACATCAAACCGATTTAATGATTCTCCAAGTAAGAAGTTGACATATAAGCAGAGGACTAGTATATGGAAAAGAAAAACACAAATCATGAAATATTTGCTCTTATGCATCCTAGAAAATGCTTGAACATACAAGGGAACATAAAAAATTACCTGTGCCGCAGGACTGCATAACCCATTATCAAGACACTCTGGAGATTCTGGAATAGGTGAAAGTGCACCCATTCTGGGATATTTGAGAACATCTCTTCCCCATTTGATGTTTGCAAACACTGCGGACTTTCGATTAATGTACCGCACTATTCTCCGAGAGATTGTGGCAAGATTCTGATCATCTACATTACCCTAATTTGCATTACACCAAACACCAATAATCATTAGTGTCTGAATTTCATTACACTAAAAATTGAAATAAATTAAAATAAGAGATTACCCTTCCAGCTTCTTGCAATTCTAACCGTGATGTGATTGAAACCCTGAATATAGGCTTCCGATTGGTCCAGCCCTCTCCCGAGCTCCATCCAAAGAAGACCATTGCGCTTAAAGATAGCACAAGAACAAGAAGGGTCAACGATTTCGCTATGATCTGAGGTCTCTAAAACTGAGGTCTCTAAACCCTAATGTGAGGGTTTTAGAGAGAGAGATGCAGAGAGAGAGAGACTGAAAGAGAGAGAGAGAGATTGCACCGTTGCGCTCAAAATGATTTTGGCGGAAATGTGTTTTGTTGATGGGTGGGCATAATGGCAGCCGCCCAAATCTGTTAAAAACACCCCATTCTCAGGTCAAAGATAGTTGACCCTGGTCAAGTTTAAGTTTGACTTCCAATCTCACAGTTTTGTATCTCGAGGATAGTTATAAAGGAAAATATATATAGTAGGTATGATGTAGCACATCCCCAGTGGTCGTCATCCACCCGTGCTCTAGGAATTATTATTAGTTTATAATTGGGATTTAGGGAGATATTGTAAAGAAGGTATCCTATCCTAGGGTTCTACGCTCTCATCACGGTTCAGCATGTCGGCGAAAATTTTGCAATTGACTCTAGGGTTTGCATGCAACGGTCGTCGATCCCAGGACTCGAGGAAGTCAGAACGGGTACTTTCGGGAAACATAATTGGACATTTAATGATCTAGGCATTTATGAGCACCCAGAAATCTCTTTCACTTATGGTCCGCCAGAGCACCAGAATAAGCAAAATTACTGGAGCTTAATTAGCGTTATGGGGCCCAATATCTTGATCCCTTGACTTATTATAGGCGACCTTAATAGCATTACCAACCAAGATGATAAATTCGGTAAGATCCCTTTCGACCCAAATGCGCCTAACCCGCTTAACGACATCATCTTTGACTCAGCCTTGATCGATCTTGGCTACTCTGGTGTCCCGTACACTTGGTTGAATAAGAGAAAGGGGCGGGAACTCATTAAGCAACGCCTCGACAGAGCCCTCGGTTCTGCCCAGTGGAGTTCCCTCTTCCCTGACGCCACCCTGCACAACCTCCTCATTATTGGCTCTGACCGCGGCCCCATCATCCTCAACACCGAACCGATTCGGCAAGATCTGCCCAAGTAATTCCATTTCCTCTCCGCTTAGACCAAACACGCCCATTATCAGGAGATCATCAATCAAGCTTGGGCAAAAGACCAGCCTGGATCCCGGCCGCTCCGTCTCTGTAACAAGCTCTGACACACCAAGCGTGAGCTCATCGCCTGGAACAAGAAAGAATTCAATGTTAACCCGATCTTAATCCTCAACCTCCGCAACCAGATCGACACCATCCAGAAAGAGCAGCCTAATGAGACCAACACCCCTATCGAGCAGAACCTTCAAAGTCGTCTTTATAGCCTCCTTGACTTCGAGGAATCGATATGGCGAGACAAATCTCGGGAAACTTGGCTTCGTGATGGTGACAGGAATACAAAATTATTCCACCTGTCCACCCTCGGGCACAGAGGGGTCAACACTATCCGAAAGATCCGGCGGCCTGACGGCACTTGGGGGCAGGGGAGAAATAACATCGGCGATACCCTCGTCAAACATTTCAGTGATCTGTTCACTCTGTCTCACCCCACCATTCTAGTTGGTGATCTTAACATCCTGGAAGCTTCCATCACAGCAGAAGATAATTTTCGGCTCATACTGGATCTCAGGTCAAAACTATTTGACCCTGGTCAAGTTTAAGTTTGACTTCCAATCTTACAGTTTTGTATCTCGAGGACACTTATAAATGAAAATATATATAGTAGGTATGATGTAGCACATCCCCAGTGGTTGTCATCCACTCGTGCTGAGTTTTCATATTTTATGATTAGTAGTAGAGATGCTTTAGGAATTATTGTTAGTTTATAATTGGGATTTAGGGAGACATTGTAAAGAAGGTATCTTAGGGTTCTATAATATATAGGAGATGGTGGTGTAATCTTATACTCGATTGTTGTAAAGAAAAAATAAAATAAGATCCAATTTTAAGTTTTGTGTTTTAGAAAAGTATGAAACACTAATTTCTCAATTAGGTTAGTGTTTAAATCGCTAAAGTTTTGCTTTCGCAACTTTGATTTATGCTAAATTGGCATCAGAACCAAGTCGAATCTCTTGGAAAACTCGTTTCAATCCCAATTGTTGACAAACAAAACCAAAAAAAAACGGACAACTTGTATGATAATTTACGGATTTGTCTAACAAATTCGACCAACTTATGGCGTCTCTTGCCTCGGGTGCTTTTCATCCCCCTCCATAAACCGACTCCGTTTACTATGTCGAAGTTGCCGACATCTGAAACGGACTCCAAATCGGAGAGAAGCCTCGCAAAAAACCTCGATGATATGAATCCGGTTGAACCCATCCAAACGCTCGTAAATGGAGTAGTCACTGGGGCTTTGAGAAGCAAACTGATAAGTTCTAAGTTCTAATGATGAAAAATAGACCCCCCCTAATCAACACAGTTGTTGCAAGGAAGAAAGTGGTTTGTGATGGGAGAGAAAATGAGTTACGTGAGCAACATGTGTTATAAACAACTCAAGCCCAGACCCACAACTAGTCCACAATCCAAACCTAACATACAGGCCCAGTCTAGATGACAAGGGAACAATATGCAGCTTGGGCCAAGGCGTGCCAAGCTCAAGCCCGTGTGTCCCTCTGGGATCCACAGTTGCAAATGTGGGTCGGATCACCAAATCATGTGGGGAACCTGACCCAAAGTCAAGTGCCTCAATGGACCGGGCTCAACCCACAATTCTTTGACGCAGGCTTCATCTACCCACCTCCTTATTCTTCTTCTTCAAACACGATATTCCCTCCATTCTTTACCACTTCTCTCTACCCTCCACCCACTACAGATCAGCCTCTCTTTTCCTCTTTCACCCATCTTCACCCTCCACCAATTACACCCATCCATCCATCCATCCATTTTACCAACCTCACCACCACCCCGAGCCGTCCAGCTACCCACAAGCACCACTCCAACATCCGATCTTCCTCGATAGTTTACCGACCTAGTCATGACTATAGTTCTTCTCTACTCCGGTCCCACGACTTATTTTACGGGTTCCCAACCCCTTCCTGGCACTGGTATTGGGCACGATTTTGCCGACAGGTACCCGTATGTTGTTGTAGAGGATGTTTGTTTTAGTGTTAACTCCACGGGTACAAACGAGACAATACTATCAAAGACGTGAACAGTATGTTCCACCGTTTGAGTGTCAGCAGTAGTTCAACCGGCGAGGCCGAGGCCGTGGTTTTAACCCCCCGGTTGGCACCCCACTGCATGATCGTCAGGAACAACATAGGCCGAAAGGTTTACCTATACGCCCAACTAGGCATCCTTATGCGACTCAGTACCAGGACGACGAGTACTATACATAGACAGGATTTGAGTGACAGCCGTAGTGATAGGGATGAGGTACTGATATTGAGGCATTGGCTCGAGCACTAACAGAATAAACACATGATCTTCACCTGAAGGTCCCCGAGTTTGACGGTAAGTCAGACGCAGATGAATTCATTGATTAGTTGGACAAAGTTGAGAAGATTTTCAACTATAAATACTATGGGGATATGAAATAGATGGCAATAGTCAAGTCTCAACTTTCTGGATATGCCTTCACGTGGTGAAACAGTGTGTAACAGTCTCGTATATTTCTGGGTTATCCAATGATTATCGAGTGGTCAAAGATAACGCGTGATATGATAGAACAGTTCATCCCGATGAACTATCATGAGATAGTTTTTGGGAAACCTCAATCTCTGACGATGGGCCTCTCTACCATTGACGATTACACCAACCAGTTCTATCTCCTTGAGTCTCTCATACCCGTCTTTGCGAGACAGAGCAACAATGAGTCAGTAGGTACAAGAATGGTCTGACAAAGAAACTTCAAGAGATCTAACATAACACTAAAAAATGGCCTTGCAGCCTGTTTAGTGTTTATCATAGATTGTACAGTTAGCCAAACAGGCGAGCGAGCTACAGACACAATATCATCCTCTAGCCTCTCTCAGAACTCTTTCTAGATCTAACATAACACTAAAAAATAACCTAAGTTCTCTTTATATTGTAGGGAACTCAAAAATCATAAAAGAATGGATCTCGAGGCAAAACAACGCCTGAGAATCAAAAACACTGCCAAAGTCGTTTGAACAAACTAGGGAGTTGTTCGAACGACTTTACGCCTAATTGGTCTAAACCCTAAAAAAGACCAATTGTTCAAACGAAACCTCAACTCGTTCGAACGAAATATGGCTCTGGGCCAAATTTTCAGTGAGAACAATTAAGGTCGTTCGAACGACTCTCAACCACGTTTGAACGACTTTAGATAAAATTGGTCTTCGACTCAAAACGTCTCCAGATCCTCCTGGATCATGGCTCCCCCCTTTAGGAGCCTTGAGCTCCTGCTCAAGCTAGAACTGGAGAGGTGGGAATGTGGCGCTACCCAATATCCTTTTGTACCACTTCGAGTTACTAGATAGCAGACCCTTCTTCCCAACCCGGAACAACTCAATACCACCACATGTCTTGCCTAACAGTAACTTTCGGCGAAACACACTACGCCCCTTAGGATCATCATATCCTGCAACATATCCTTACGTAACAAAATGTTGTATCTGCATAGAAACCAACATAGCAGAAGTAGTTGGTAATGGGGGTCGAGATAACCTATTAGCCAATTTGTTGTCCACTCCCTTCTTATACTGTATAATCAAGGGCAATTGTTAGAGATACGACCTCCCCTTCATCTAGCGAGCTTGCTGTAGCTTGGACTGTGTAGTGAAAAACTAGAACGGTTTGTGATCAGTATGTACCACAAACTCCTCTTTCAGCTTCCCCAAGTCGGTTTGTTGCTTAAAAAACGTTGTCATTGGAGACAACACTCTAGCCGACGTACCCTCCTGAATCGGTCGCACCAATAACACAAACTTACCGCTCGCATTAACCAACCGTTTTACCTGAGTCGCCGTTACCAAATTTGATATAGTGACATGCTCCTTACAAGCATTGATATGGAACTCCTTTTACACCTTCACAAGACAATACTTGCGAGCTTTACGGTAATGAATCCCATCTCGATCCTAAAGATAAGGGCTACCCAAGATGACCTGACACACATCCAAAGGAACCACCTCACACGTCACCTCGTCAATAAACTTCTCAGAAATCACAAACTTGAAAGTACACTGCTTCGTGATCATCAAATTTGTATATTTTTAAATCCACCCCAAACCATACGGCTTAGGATAAGCTGTAGTTGCCAAACCCATCATCTTCACCAACGCCTCAGAAATCAATTTTTTTTTACTACCCGGATCCATAATGGCCTTGACTAAACTCTACTTTACCTTAATACTGACATAAAAAAGCTCTTCCCGACTCTTCTCCTTGATAGCCAAAGTCCGCTGAAAAATAAGTGTAAGCTTAAAATTTGGTTTATCGACAGCCGGGAGGTCAACGACCTCTGTGGCTAGTACAAATCTATCTTTCGTGCTCTACTCTTTCTTTGGCCTAAGCTCCGGGTGAAGTTTCCAACAATAATCGGAAATATGCCCACTCGCCGTACAATGATACACCTTAGCCGAAGACCCCTCTCCTTTGGCCTCTCCTTGTTCATTTTCCCAACTAAACTTGTACCTCGACTTGATCTTGTCGTCTTCTTTGTCACTCTTCCAGTACTTGCCATCAATAGCAATTACCTTCATGGTTGCGTCCTCGATATTGGCCATAATAAAGAGCTTCAACTATCTCCTAATGGACTCTAACAACCCCCCGTGTACTTCATGAACACCTCATACTCGTTCACATCAATGTCCAAAACTAAAGCTTTGTTATGAAACACCGCAGTGTACTCCTATAAGGATTGTTCAAACTTTTGGCGCTAATTGTGCCATAAAAACCACCTCTCTTGCTCATACCCAATCGGATAAAACTGCTTGCGCACTAATACCTTGAATTCTTTCCAACCCAAATCTCCTACATCGTGGTATTTTTGATAAGATTTCTACCACCTGAGTACATGACTTACGAGTTTCAACATAGCAAAGCATATTTGCTGAGCATTAGAGTATTCATAAGCGGAAAAATAAGTTTCTAACCTATCTAACCAATTTATCCAACTTCTCAGCATTGATCAAACCGTCGAATACTGGAATTTTAATCTTAAAATCAATACGAAGATTACGCATAGGATTCATTGACTTACCAAAACCTGGGCGCTCCTTGACGGAATCGACATCACTAGAATCACTAGCTATCCCCATATTATCGATGTCTCCATCCCCCTCCAAAACCCCTTTTCTCCTTGAGCGGCCTAGCTGATGAGTGCGGCCTCGCCGTGTCGCCAAAATGGAAGCCTTCGCAAGGTTTGTGAGACGCAATTGGTTGACTAACTCCCCTACAGTAGAAGTTAGGTCAGTAACTATTGTTTCCAAAAGCATAAGTCGATCGTTGGCCTCGTCTATCTCTAAATCGTCCTTCTTCTTCAAATTAGGTTTGCGATGGATCGCCAACGGACTCACTAGCTTCTCATTCGCTTGCTTGAGACGGTCACGTGTAAGGACCATAAACCACAATCAACCCCCGAAGTTCGTAACTGGAAAATTGATACCACTTAATCCACAATACGATGAAGAAGCTCTAGTTAGCTGAAAAGTTTGAAGATCACCAATTGATAGGAAAAACAAAGCTTCAATTGCTTAAAAAATGATGTAATTACAAGAAAATCACTCCAAAACCCTAGCCTCTCTTAGAACTCTTTCTAGATCTAACATAAGCTTAAAAAATAACCTAAGTTCCCTTTATATAGTAGGGAACTCGAAAATTATAAAAAAATTGATCTCAAGGCAAAACAACGCCTGAGAATCAAAAACACCGCCAAAGTCGTTCAAACGAACTAGGGAGTCGTTCGAACGACTTTACGCCTAATTGGTCTAAACTCTAGAAAAGTAGACCAATCGTTCGAACGAAATATGGCTCTGGGCCAAATTTCTAGTGGAAACAATTAAAGTCGTTCGAATGACTCTCAACATCATTCGAACGACTTTAGATAAAATTGCCCTTCGACTCAAAACGTCTCCAGATCCTCCTGGATCAATACGACTCAGTACCAGGATGATGAGTATTATACATAGACATGGTTTGAGTAACAGCCACAGCGATAGGGACGAGGTACTTATATTATGGCATTGGTCAAACACTTACATAGCAGACACACGATCTTCACCTGAAGGTCCCCGAGTTTGACGGTAAGTCAGACGCAGATGAATTCATTGATTAGTTGGACAAAGTTGTGAAGATTTTCAGCTATAAATACTACGGGGATTTGAAACAGATGGTAATAGTCAAGTCTCAACTTTCTGGATATGCCTTCACGTGGTAGAACAATGTGTAACAGTCTAGTATATCTCAGGGTTATCCGATGATTATCGAGTGTTTAAAGATGAGGCGTGATATAATAGAACGGTTCATCCCGATAAACTATGATGAGATAGTTTTTGAGAAACTTCAATCTCTGACGATGGGCCTCTCTACCATTGATGATTACACCGACCAGTTCTATCTCCTTGAGTCTCTCGTGCCCGTCTTCGCGAGATAGAGCAACAACGAGTCAGTAGGTACAAGAATGGTATGAAAAATAAACTTCAAAAAATAATAACCTTGCAGCCTATTTAGTGTTTATCATAGATTGCATAGTTAGCCAAACAGGCGAGCGAGCTACAGACACAATATCATCCACTAGTTCCAGCAGTACCTACAATGATAGCGCCAACTATTCCAACTATCACTGCGCTGCGTACTTATGTTTTAGGTAACTGTTATAAATGTGGGAAACCCAGACACCAAAAACATGATTTTCCAGTACTTACAAAGAAGGTTGGGTTGATCGCAGATAGTATGCGTGAGAGTGTTATAGTGACTGTTTAATGAGTTCTACCTGACAAAGACGAAGATGAGGATGGGATACACACCATATTTGTGCGTGAGTCTTCTGGTGCACCGCCTCTTTAATTTTGTGATCGAAATCTTCTCAGACGGAGGGTTTGATGTGGCACATCTCTAGTGGTCGTCACCCACCCGTGCCGAGTTTCCATATTTTATGATTAGTAGTTTAGTCTATTGTTGGAGATGCTCTAGAAATTATTGCTAATTTATAATTGGGATTTAGGGAGATATTGTAGGGAGGGTATCCTAGGGTTCTAGGATATATAGGAGAAAGTGGTGTAATCTTTTACTCAATTGTTGCAGAGATAAATTAAAATAAGATCCAGTTTTAAGCTTTGTGTTTTATAAAAGTATAAAACACTAATTTATCAATTAGGTTACTGTTTAAATCGCTAAAGTTTTGATTTCACAACTTTGATTTGCACTAAATTGGCATCAGAACCAAGTCGAATCTCTTGGGAAACTCGTTTCAATCCTAATTGTTGACAAACAAAACAAAAAAAAACCCTACAAACGTGCAACTTGTATGACAATTTACGAATTTGTCTCAAGTTCAACCAACTTATGGCATCTCTCACTTCAGGTGCTTTTTATCGCCCTCTAGAAACCGGCTCCGTTTACCCTGTCGAAGTTGCCGACAATTTTTGAAATGAACATCGAATCGGAAAGAAGCCTCGCAAAAAACCTCGATGATATGATTTCGGTTGCAACCCTTTTGGTTAAACCCATCCAAACGCTCGTAAACGGAGTAGTTACTAGGGATTTGGGAAGCAAACTGATAAGTTCTCAGTTCTAATGATGAAAAATAGACCCCCTCCCCCCCCCCCCCCCCGATCAACACTGTTGTGGAAAGGAAGAAAGTAGTTTGTGATGGGAGAGACGACTCAAGCCCAGACCCACAAACTAGTCCACAATCCAAACCCAACATACAAGCCCAGTCTAGATGACAAGGAAACAATATGTAGTTTGGGCCAAGGCGTGTCAAGCTCAAACCCATGCGTCCCTCTGAGATCTACAGGTTCAAATGTGGGTCGGATGGTGGGGAACCCGACCCAAAGTCAAGTGCATCAATGGACTGGGCTCAACTCACAATTCTTTAATGCAGGCTTCATCTACCCACCACCTTATTCTTCTTTTTCAAACACGGCACTCCCTCCATTCTTCACCACTTCTCTCTACCCTCCACCCACTATAAGTCAACTTCTCTCTTTTATTCTTTCACCCATATCTACCTTCCACCAACATCATCCATCCATTTCACCAACTTCACCACCACACCGAGCCGTTCAGCTACTTACAAGCATCACTCCAACATCTGATCTTCCTCGGTAGTTCACCGACCTAGTCATGACTACAGTTCCTCTCTACTCCGGTCCCACGACTTATTTTACGGGTTCCCAACCCCTTCCTGGCACTGGTATTGGGCACGATTTTGCCGACAGGTACCTGTATGTTGTTATAGAGGATATTTTTTTAGTCTTAATCACTGGCGGAGCCACATGAGGACCAGTGGGGGCAGGCTACCCCCACTCACTTTTCTCCAAAAAAGGGTTTAATTATATATATTTATATACATTAAAAAAAAACCAATCACATCATGCGACCGTCATCGTCTTTTAGAGAGAGACTCATAAGCAAACCAAAGTATCTCTCTCTCTCTCTCTTTGTGCCTAAATTTGATTAAAATCTCTCTTGGCTTTCTTCAACAATGGTGAGTCACTCTCTTGGTTATTTTAGGATTCGATTTGTATCTGATTTTACTAATTTTAGACTGATTTTAGTGTAATTTGTGATTGATGTCGATGATTGATTTGTTATTGGTTGGGGAAATTAGGGGTTTGATGTAGTTGGACCATAATTGTTGGTTGATTTGGGAGATTTGTGTGTAATTCGATATGATCGGTGACATCAGTATAATTTGTGTAGATGATGATTAGGTTGCGACAATGACAGCAGAGAGGGCATTTTTGCTATGCATTTCATAAAGAACCGCTACAAAAATACCTTTCAAATCCCTCCAAAAAAAATTTGGGGGGCTCCCACCCAAAATTCCCTTCCCTCCCTAACCAATAATCCTAGCTCCGCCACTGGTGTTAACTCCACAGGGGCACAAACAAGACAGTACTATTAAAGATGTAAACAGTATGTTCCACCGTTTGAGTGTCAGCAGTAGTTCAGAGGGCGAGGTCGAGGCTGTGGTTTTAACCCCCCGGTTGACACCGACATGATCGTCAGGAATAGCATAGCATCGGCCGACAAGTTTACCTATACGGCCAACTAGGCATCCTTATGCGACTTAGCAATCTCAACAAAAGATGAGATCAAACTCTGCTTCTCAGTTTCAGATGGAGCACTCATCTCTAAATCAATGGTGAAGCTAAAACCCTAGAGTGATTACAGATGAGATTTATTAGGGTTTCGAGCGAAGTTTAAAGAGAGAGATTTAGATAGTTTTGTGTTTTTAAATCTCGGTGATGTGGTTTTGGAGATATTTATAGTCTCTCCTTTTCTATTTGTAGTTGTCTCTCCAACTCCAAGTAGGAATCGTGTTCTAGTGGAATGGTAATGTAACAACTACCATGAGACCAAGAGTTTGATTCTCACCACGGGTGGGATTTGAGGTTGGTACGAGCCACGCTGGCCACTACGAGGTTGTGATCCTTAGAGCATCTGTAGTTGACTTCCCAAATATTATTAGCCACCAAATTAGGTCTTATTAGATTTGGTAATGTTTTTTTTTTTTTTTCATTATATCCCCCTCCTCAAAAGTACTCGTTAAATACCACATGTCAACTTTATTTTAGAATCCTTATTTTTTGAGTATATTTTGTTTTATTAAATTTTATTTGAAGAGCGAAAAAATAAAATAAAAAAATTTGATGAACAAATATGACTTTAGAGCATCTAGTGTAAATTACTTATAATTTTAGCTAGTGGTATGACGTGGATATGAGATTTGAATACCCTACAAAAACAAAACTCCTCGAAATAACAAGTTTAATAGGTGATGTGTCATAAATTTATTGGTAAGAGTTGTTTTAACTCTTCCAAACACTTCTACGTATTGATTTTAGTTAAAAAAAAGACTTTCGGCGTAATAAAGTTGTCCTAGGTGGCTACCTAAAATTTATTTCTCTCTCCTCATTGTTGAGGAGATAGAGTATTGAAACTCAAAATAACTACTCTCTTGGGGAGGCTAAAAACTTGATTTTTAGCACTTTAACTATAGGGATACTACAGTAGATGCTCTTAGGCAATTTGACTTTAATTTAGAGAGTCAGATGTAGGTGTTTTATAAAGATTTGGCTCTCCAAATTTGACTTTAAGCTACTAAAGAGTCGGCTACAAATACTCTAAGGTGGTCTAGCCTAAAAGTCGCTTACTAGCTTATAATACATACCGCTAAACATTGTGGGGGGTGAGGTACAGTAGGGTTCATCTGAGCCGTACCACACTAATGTAACTGAATTTTTGTAAATACTTCTTATTTAGAGCATCCACATCAGCCTCCTTTGGATAGGGAGTGATTTTGAGGGAAAATCAATTCTTACCAAACAAATTACCTATTTTAAGGAGCCACATCATAAAAATAACTTAAAAGTATCCCACGTCACCCATGATAGGTTATTCTTATTTAATCTTGAGGGTCCCACACTTTCCACCTAATAAAATTGTCAAACGTGGCCACCCAATTATCTTTTTTGTAACTATCCTAGAAAAGAGTATTGAAATCCAAAATAACTACCATCCTGGGGAGGTTGAAAACTTGGTTTTTAACACTTTCTCATCTATATTTTAGCTATAAAGAATCTACACTAGATGCTCTTAAGATTAGGATATTCTGGAGGTACTTTTAGAACTTGTGACGACGTTGTAAGCTCGCTTCCTAGGTTCTTAAGTAGGGGATCCATTTTTAGGGAACATGGGCCTCTTTTATGAAAAAAAATTGTAATAAGGAGGTATAATTCATCTAGGAGTGGTTTTCAAAGGCCTGAACCCTGTTGGATATGTTAAGAGCATCTCCGCCTCCGCGTAAGATAATCCAGTTTTAAGCAAGAAAGGCCATCTATCAAATCCATGTACATTTAATAGGGGCTTCTTGAGAGAGAGAGAGTCTGGATTTTCAGGAAGGAGATATCCTAGAGAGGGAAAGTAGATCTGGAAAAATTTTAGGTCATAACCGGCCAAAGGGTTGCGGTTTCCTTCCTTTCCATACCTCACCACCATATCCTTTGTTTCCTCATCCATCTTTCTGCCATATCCTTGTTGTACTGTTGGTTTGTTGGGTGATGATTTCTGTTGATAGGGCTGAAAAATCATTTTCTTTGTGGGTTTAGTGTAGTTTTGCTGGAGCTTACATGGCTCGCAAACTTATCGTGATCTTGGCGTACTCCGTGTCACAATTATCTCATTGATTTTTATCGGTTTTCGAGTATTTTGATTTTCTTCTCTGGATTGATTGTATTGCTTTCACTTTTGTGGTGGATTGTCTCTGCAGGTGTGGCGGCAACGAGGCCGGACGGCAGGAATCGTTGGAATGGTATGGTGGCAATGGGGAGGATTGGATTCATGTGTTTGGGGAGCTGATAGAGTTGGTATACAGCTGATTGATTGAAGGGGAAGAAGGAGGGTTAGAAGGGCAAAAAGGTCTTAAAAAAAAAACCTTCTGTGTGGCCTGGTCTACCAGTTTTTACTGGTTTGGTTTGCTCGGCAGATTAGACTGGGGTTCTGACCTGGAGGACTGTGTGAAGTGGGCCTGGGCCATTTCCTATAGACATCTGGGGTTTTGTTGGGTGGTCTGCTGAGGGTAGGGCCGGTACTTCGGTTTGTTACCCATCTCAATGCATTGAGCGCTGGGGGCTGGTTATCATTTGGGCCGAGGGCCTTGGGCTTGCATCATTCTCCTCTATTGTTTTCAAATTTGGGCCTTCAAGTTGGTGACGCATGGCCTAAATCTTGTGGGGCCACGTCATCGGTTTCTATTACAACTACTTCTTGGGTCTTGTGAACATTTATGTGAGATATTTTTTGTCGCTGAGCTAGCAGTTCTTGAGTTTGACAAATTGTTTTGAATCTTGGTTTTCTCTCTCTGCTGTTTCTCTTTTGCCTTGGGTTTTTATTGCTTGGGTCTTCGACTGGGACTGTTTTGTGGGTGAGCGCCTTTCGGCCGTCTTTTCCATTGCTGCCTGTTTTGCAAATGCTTCGATGGTCTAACGTCCGGGAGGCGTTTGGGGTGAAGATCTACTTTTGTCCTTGGTTGTAATGGATGTATGATGGATGAAGGTCTTTGAGGGAGGGTTTAGATCGTAACTTCTAAGTAGTAAAGTTGAATTCTTTTACTCTTCTCTAAGTATGACTGTTTGAATCTTGTGGGTTATTTTCTGTTTGTTTGGGTTAAGGGGAATTGGCTGGTTGTGGGACCACGGCCCCTGTTTTACTGTAGTAGTAATTGTGCTTGTCTATGTCATCCTTTTGTGCTATGCAAACTGTTGTTCAAAGCATGGAACGGTTAACAGTTCAGAAACCGCGAAGGGCGATAGTTGTTAAATTACGACCGGACAGTATTAGAGAGGAAGAGGAACAATGGAAGTATGCTCTCATAGGAACGATGTCATTTAAAACAGGTCGTAGTTTCTCGAAAATTGTGGCGGCCCTAAAAAGTTTCTGGAATATGGAGGCATCTGAAAACCTCAAGATTTTTGAATGGGTAGTGAATGGTAAAATTTATTTTATGTTCAAATTTTGATCGGCATAAGAGAAGATTTTTTATTTATTTAACCAACCTTGGAATCCTTATGGCCACTCTATCATCTTGATGACGTATGAGGCGCGAGCACCTATTGAACCTATGATTTTCAAATTTGTGTTGTTCTGGGTAAAATTAGAAACCCTTTCTTCGGTACTCCTGTTTATTTGCTAGAGTTTGGCTAGAGCCTAGGCTAAGTATTTATACTAAAACCGAATTTAGAGAATAGACGGGTAACTAAAAATGGGTACCGAGCAAGAGTGGTTATGGACATTTACAGGGTCTTTCCCCCAGCTGTGTGGGCAGTAGTTGACAGTAATCCGATCCTTATTAAAACTCGGTATGAAGGGATTTCTGAAAATTTATGTTGTTCATGTTTCAAGATGGGTCACAGAGCATCATTTTGTACGATGATCCCTGAGGAAGTAGAAGAGGAGGAAGGGGAGATGGGGGATGTCTTGCCTCCTGCTGAGCTGCCTAGACCGGATACTAGTCTGGTGAGGTCGGTACCGGGACGGAGCCTCCCTCATTCACACCCACTTACTAGAACATGCATTGGGGATGAATATCTAAATATTACTCCGCAGATATCGCAACAGAGCAGACATGGGAAAGGGAAAGGCACGATGACTAGGGGACGTTTGAATCACCAATTTTAGGCTATGGCTAGGGTAGGAACCGAGAGTACCGACACTCAGGAGGATCCGTCAGAAGGGACCTTGATTTGGGAGGTTGATGGTTTTTCCGAATTTGAAGGGTTACAAGACTTAGAAGGTACGGGTGCTCTAGGGGATCAGATGGTGGGTTGGGAAGGACTAGGGGGGTCGTGATATACTGGCTAGTCAGATTAGAGGCCATTCTATGGGTCAGATGGTGATGGAGGAGGAGAGGATGGTGGTTCAGATTACGGCAGATACGGTAGGGGGTCTGGGTGGAAATCAAATAGTATGAGAGAAGTTTTGGGGGTACGAATATATTTTAGTTAGATGATTTTGCTGGTGCCTCGTCACCTGATCCAGTTGTACCGCAGACTAGTCATCAGTTGGGGAGTACGGTTGGGACTATGTGTTCGACTACTAGAGGATCAGATGTCCTGGATCACCATCAGATTCACCAGTCTCAGGGGATTACTACTGATTACCTTCCGACAACATCTCGAGTTGTTCAACGACGCATGCGCACCGATAACCGTCTTTCCGAACCGTCGTTACCATTCCAGCTTCCACCGGCCGGATCTCGTCGACCATCATATTCTCAGGTGTGCAATCCCTCTCTTGTGACCTTCTCGCGGATTCGTCATACGTATTACATGATTGACCGTTACTCTAGGGTTTGGGTGGCTTCGCGGAGGCCACCCGGGCTATTATGATTATTATATCCTGGAATTACCGGGGTTTGGGTCAACCTGCGGCAATTCGTCATCTGAGAGAGCTGATCCGGTCATCTAATGGGGACATTATATTCTCAGCAGAGACCAAATGATCTTCTGTACAAATGCAGGTTTTGGTTCGCAATCTTAATTACCCGAATTGGGTTGATGTTTCGGCTTCTGGCGTCCAAGGACGCTCTGGAGGTATTTGCATTATGTGGAAAAGTAATATTTCTCTCGATGTAATATTCTGTAATAAATATATTATTCATTTGATGATTCAATCGGAGCCGACCTGCTCCCCGTGGTTGACTTCCTTCTTCTGCGGAGGCCCTTATCAACGGGATAGAAATGAGAGCTGGCGGCTAGTACAAACAACAGCTAATGAGCATTCAGGGACTTGGCTTATTCTGGGGGATTTCAACACTATATTCGATAGTGAGGATAAAATGGGGGGTAAACCGTATTGCGCTGCGAAAAGTGCCTTTGCCAGAGAGGTCACTCAACAAGCTGGCCTGATTGACCTTGGTTTTGTTGGACATCCATTTAGATGGAATAATAAACGGCGAGGACGAACTAATATCAAGGAACGCTTAGATCGGAGTTTGACTAATGCGGATTGGATGTTTATTTTTTCAACAACAAAGGTTTTCCATTTACCGGCCTTGGGTTCGGATCATACCTCACTTTACCTTGATACGTACCCTAAATTTACAACAGTAGGTAAATGTTTTCGTTTTCAATCCATGTGGACTCGGGAATCGTAAATTCCCCATTTGATTAAGGACCTCTGGCAAATGGAAGGAAATGGTTCCCCAACCTAACAAGTAAAAATTAAACTTGCTATACGAAAACTGGACTTAGAACCTGGAATAATAAAAAAAAAATTGGACATGTCCCTAGTAAACTTTTTGCGTTAAAAAAATAGATTTATTTTGTCCAAAGTCTCCCGCTCGATGAGGAGACTGCTCTGTGTGAGCGGGTTTTGATGGAGGAGTTAGACGAACTTCAGTTAAAAGAAGAAATGTTCTGGCGTCAAAAATCTCGAGTTACTTGGTTAACCGAGGAGGATCATAATACTAAATTATATCATATGCAAACCCTTGCTCAGCGGATGAAAAATTCTATTGATTGGCTCAAAGATGAATCAAGGGCTTGGACTGGTGATACTTCCGAGATTGGGCAAATTTTCCTTCGAGATATGGCTCGAAATTTCCAAACCTCTAATCCAGTTGATATTCCAGAGTTTCTCCAGAATTTCAGTCCATGCATTACGGAAGTGGACAATATGTCGCTTGTTCGGATGGTTACTCCGGAAGAAATTAAAGCTGTTTTCGATAGCATTGGTCCCCACAAAGCTCTAGGTCCAGATGGCTTCCCAATACTTTTCTTTCAACAGACGTGGCCTACGGTGGATCCGGATATCTGTTGCCTGGTGACCACCTTCTTTGAATGTGGGTTCATGCCCAAGCACATCAACGCTACCCATGTTATGATACCCAAAAATGGGTCTAAAGCTTATCCTCGAGATTTTTGGCTGATAAGCCTGTGTAATGTGATCTATAAGATTATCTCAAAGATTCTTTCTTCCTGGCTTAGACCTCTTCTTGATAAGTTTATTTCCCCCTTCTAAGGAGCTTTCGTTAGGGGTGGCAAATCTCTGATAATGTGTTGGTTGCACATGAACTGATTCATACTATGAAACGTGAAAAATGTAGATCTGGGCTTATGGGCGTCAAGTTGGACATGTCTAAAGCCTATGATAGGATTGAATGGAGCACACTGATTAGGACCTTCGAAATACTTGGCTTCAGTCCAACCTGGTACCATTGGATATACCAGTGCATCTCTACGGTACAGTATTCGGTCCTTCTCAATGGCTCTGCCCATGGGCTGCTGACCCCTTCTAGGGGACTCCGCCAAGGTGATCTGTTATCTCTCTTTCTCTTTATTATTTTGATGGAAGGTCTCTCTCGTATTTTGGAGGCGAAGGAGTCGACGAACCTTATCCATGGCGTTAAAGCTTCCAGACGAGCCCCTTCGGTTTCTCATCTTTTGTTTGCAGACGATTGCCTCATGTTCTGTCTTGCCGATATCACTGAAGCGCTTGAGCGGAAGAATGTTATGGACTCCTTTTTGCGGGGCTACGGGTCAGGAACTAAATTTGGCCAAATCAGAAGTGTTTTTCAGCAAGAATCTCCCCCATCTCCATTGCCGTATCATTGGCCGCCTCATCAAAATTAATATTATGCCCACTGATGAACGATATCTGGGGGACCAATCTTTTCTTTAACAGATCCAAAGCCTAAACTTTTCAACGGATTGAAGAATGCATCTCCTCTCGTTTACAATCTTGGTGAGGGAAACTCCTCTTACGGGCCGGACGTACGATTCTTATCAAATCGGTTACATCGGCTATTCCCTCGTACCAGATGTCCTATTTTGCTCTCCCCCAATCGACCTGTAAAAATATTAATCGCCTCCAACGGGACTTCTGGTGGGGCAAAGGAAAAGATTCTCGTAAACCTCTATACCTGAAAAAGTGAAATGAAGTTTCTCGCCCTAAACGGGAGGGGGGGGGGGGGGGGGGGGGGGTTGGGGATTCGGAGGTAGGGGCTACAAATAAGGGCCATCTCTCCAAGCTGGCCTGGCGATTACATCAGAAGCCGAATAATTTGTGGGGCCGAGTCCTGAAAGCTAAATATTTTCCGAATTGCAATATTTTGCAAGCCCCTAAGAAAGTAGATTCCTCCTGGACTTGGTGCAGTGTGCAGTCGTTGATTGCTACTATCAATGCACATTCGATGCGGCAAATTTGGACTGGTAACCAGGTGTGTTTCTGGACGGACTCGTGGATTCCGCCTGATGAGGAGAGAAAACCTACTCCTCGGGCAGGGGTAAGTTTGGAGAACCGACCCCAATGGGTGATCCATTTTCTTGATCCGGCCAGAAGAGCTTGGCGTACAGAGGAACTCTTTAATTGGTGTGATGATGCCTCGGCGGGACTCATTTCCCAAATCTACATTCCTCGTGAAGGCCATCTAGATGAGCTGCGGTGGAACCCATCAAAAGATGGCATTTCAATCAAATCGACTTATCGTGTTCTTATGTCCGGAAATCATTTGAAACCCATGATGGGTACCCCGTCCTTCCTCTTACGTTTCTAGAAGAATAAGGCTTCCCCCCGGGCTCAGATGTTTGTGTGGAAATGTCTTCGGGAGATGATTCCTTGCCGAGAAAAGATTGCGAGTCGGTTATCCTTGACTGATATCTCTTGTCCCTTATGTTCAGCACCTATGGAGTCTTTCCACCATATCCTTCTGGATTGTGCCTTTACCCGTGCGGTCTGGTATGGTACATCCTTCAGTGGTATGCTACATCCGGCAGCTCACCTCAATACTCGTGTATGGATCGAGCAATGGATTGAGCCACCTGCGGACTGGCCTATTGAATGTGATACCTGGACTTTAGTGTCGTTTACCCTTTATTGGTTAATTTGGAAAGCGCGCTGTGCTTGGACATTTCAAAATATTAGACCAGATCCCCTACTGATTGCTTTGACCATTAATAAATTAATTGCCAATGAACCTGCTTTTAGACATGAACGGATATCTATCAAGGCTCCTTGGGGTACTCCAGCTTCTGGCTGGATGAAAATAAATGTTGATGCCTCCTTTTGCAAAAATAAATGTTTCAATAGTATTGGTTTAGTGATTCGTGACTCTAACAATGTATTTGATGCAGCCCGGGTCTCCTCTCACAAATTTGCATCTTCAGAAGAGGGCGAGGCGCTAGCAGTATTGGAAGGAGTCCGCTGGGCAAAAACACGAGGAGTTCCGAAGATTTGTTTTGAGACGAATGCGGAGGCTATCTACTCATTTTGTAAAACGGGAGGTGCTAATAACTCATGGACCACTAAGACAATTTTGCAGGATTGTTTAGCCCTTATTGATCTTGGTGTAAATATCTGTTTTTCTTTTGCGCCTCGAAACGCTAATTTTGTAGCCCATACTATTGCCGTCAAGCCTCAGGGTGACTTTTCTGTTTGGACTTGGTATGATTGGTATGATTCTCCCCAAGAATGGATACATCCATCTCCGGCGGGCTGATAAGACCACTTTTGTAACACATTCTGCTTATTAATATACGGCTGTACATTTCACCTTTTCCATGGACTTCTTTTCGTCAAATCCAACTCTAAATGACTTACTACTTATTAGTTAAAACCATCATATACAAAGAAAAGTTAAATAACTCAAACATCTCAACATCACATTACTTCTTGAATACACAAAAACGGCACCCTTATTGGATCAACTCTCGTGACGGGGTCAAAAGTACAGACAAATTTCTACAAATTTCTTAACTGCCATATAAGCCTTCTAAGCCTTCTTCTAGGAATAATTAACTAACTTCATCAACCTTCAACAGTTGGCTCGACCCAAATGAATATCTTCTTAAAATACCCACACCCAAACTTACGGACACTGTGCACATCGTAACTACCCTGTTTCAAGTTGAACAAGCGGATGGGGAAATAATCGGTACCACAACGGAAACGTGTCATACCATCTGAGAAGTAGATACAATTTGGATTATACCCCGGGAAATATGAGGATGAGAGAGAAATTGAATAGAAACTACTGACAAAAAGAATTTGTCCACATAAGTTCGTCATCTGATCCCTCTTGCCCCCAAATGGATCTATCTTGAAGACTTCAAACCTGATATCTGCAGTAGCCGTCACCAAGATACGTCGAACCAATAACAAATCTCCTAAAGATTCGACAAAACTCCAATCATGATGCCCATCCTCCGCTTCATATTGTGATTTGCCTGACACATGTCTCTCCTTGGCTGGAGAAGTACGGATATCATAAGCAAAAACTACTCCAGTATAGCTAACTGCATATAACTCATCTTTATAGTATGTAACATCTTCAACCATATTTCTTCCTCCTATTTGAGTCCAGGCAATGTCACCGGGCTTGTGAAAGGCCAATTCGGCATCCCCACCATATATAGCCAAAACAACGTAATCAGAGGTCCATGTTGGGCTAGCAGATAGAACAGCCTTTCTTATAAAAAAATCAATGTAGTTTCCTTCGTCGTCCCTCTTGCTTCTAGAAGTTAATAAAGGGGAAAGTTGGACCTCATAGTTGATTGATCTCTCAGTTGTAGAAGTTGATAAAGGGGGAAGGTGGACCTTGTTTTTGATGGACAAGAAGGGGTTCAATAGTTCGACAGTGAAATCTGGGTTAACAATTATTAACCATCCATGGCTAGATGAAATCCTGCCAAAGAACCGCGAGTCCCACAATTTGCTGTAGGGCAGGGGTGTCTTCAAATGATGAAAATATTCCCCTCTTTCAGTAGTAGACAGACTGTAGTAATAACACATATCTTCTTGCTTGTCCAAAACCAAAAGAACCGGAAGTTGAGGACGAAGTTTGCGAGGAAGTGGCCGAAGACTACGATTTTCATCATAGAAAGATTTCCATGAAACACAAACAGCGCCAAAGCAGACAAAATCATTCATGCAGATAAAGTTTTTCGAAACTTCATTGAGAATGTCACCTGGAAGACATGTCCAATCCCTCGACATCTGAAAACAACGTGAGGCAAAGTTAGAGATAATACTCCTGGAAGATAGCATCATCAAATAAAGCCTCTCTTTTTACTGGTACTAAAGGAGCACGTACTTGCACTTCCTCAATTTGACCAGCATGTCCAGCATTTTCACTTGCAATGTTCTTAACCTCTCCACTGAAAAGAAAAAAAAAGGGCGAAGCTAATTTCAGAGAGCAGATAAAATCAGTACACATCATCTTTTTTAGTACTTCCAAATCTTGGTACGCTGACGTCATGCACATGTAGATCACAGAATCACTAGTGTTATTGAGATACACATGAAGAACTCACAGTATTTCAGAGAAACAGGATATACAGAAAATCATAGAAAGTTTGCCAAAGGAGTATTAACTAAATAGCGGTTTTGATTACCAATTGAACATCTCAGAACTCCGAATCTTGTGCATCAACTTACCCTGACTTTTGATCTGGCAATGGTAGACAATCTGCAGCTGCTGGAGGATACGAGGATGATGCAAAACCTTCACCTTCGTTTCTAACATAGAACAACTGACTGGCATCTTCAAGCTTCCAGTCCGTGGCCTGCCACCATAGAAATCCATCATGACTTTCCAAATAAAAGAAAAAGTAGTAATAATAACAACAATATATTCATTGAGAAAAGAAGAAAAGTGAATTATCATTTTATGTATCTCTCAACAAGGTAAATTGGAAGTAAGAATAAAAATCTCACTGCCACCTATTTAGTTTATAGACTTCTTTTTATGAGTAGAGTGATTCACAAATGAGGAAAGAAAAGATAAAATTAAAGGGTGCCCAAACAGACACAGATGATCTTTTTTCTTTGGGACAATGGATACAATTGACCTAACACAACATAAACGGATAATAAGCAACACACGAAATCATTTTGGTAATTCAGATGTTCAAATTTGCAAGTTAAGTCACAACTGCCTAATGAATCATACAGATAAGGATTAACACTCAATTCAAAGACGGAACTCATTTCTTCACCTATAATATAACAATATTTCCTTTTTCCAACCTTAATGGAAATGCCTCTCCTAACCGAGAACCATAGTTATATCACCCACCGTCCTATTCTTCTATACTTCCTTAACAGCAACCAACTTATGCTGCAACCTATATATTTCTCTAACCACATACCCACCACCTAGCACAGCCATTTACCTAATATGGCAGAGCAGACAATATTGCCATCCTAATCCCTGGACCTTCACCGCCGTTTAAGAATGCACACAGTATGGCTGAGCAGAAAATATCGCCATCCTAATCCCTGGACTCTCACCACCGTTTAAGAATGCACAGTCTAAATTTACCATATTTCCAACTTATTAGACACAGTAACCAAAATGATGAGTGAAGACCTTAAATAGACAAAAAGACAGGAAAGAGCGTTCAAGATCAGAGTCAAGATGCCCTTTAGACAATTGTATCTCATTTTTCATATGTGTAATATCAAATTACCCTCTCGGCTACCAGATCTGAAACAAATTTGGCTCCATAGTAAGCGCCCAGATGAAGCCTTTAGTGGATCCAAATTTACAACAGATCAACCTAAACATTATGCAAGGAGGAAGGCCTAATAAAAAAATCCCTTATCCTGAGAGCGTTAAAGCTCCTAAGAAAACTATTGAAGAACGCTACAGGTAAAACTGAGAACTAAGCAAGGAAAAGTATTTCCTGGACAACATACTCCAAAGAGTCTCCGATCCCATCGTACCCAAAGTAATCTAGTAACTATTGGATAGTCGTACTGAGTAAAGGTTACCTATTTAAGGGTAAGGTCCATTCTAAGAACCCCACATCCTTGGTAAAGTTTTGTTTTTAGATCCACCCGCATGCTATATAACATTTAGTGATGAGCATAGTGACTTTATTATGTTCCTTAATTGCGCTTGATGTGTCAATCATAACCTCCTTGTTCGCCGTCCGCTCTCTGGCGATGGGTTCACTTCGACTAATGATCAAGCGATCCCCATAAGCAAGCTCAAAGAGGTTCTTGATTAACATCAAGGTGGACATGCAACTAGCGAGCATTTACGGAAAATGACTTCCTAGTCAAATGTCTGATCATTCCTCCCACTATTTAGAAAGTGGAAACCAGCTTTGAGATTATGGCTGCTGGTTAAGGGGTTTGCTAACCTTCTAAAGAATTGAGGGATCCTTTATTTTCAAGAGAAGGCTGGTGTGCTATTATACTTGAGAACTCTAACAGGAAAAGAAAAATACTGAAAGCATAGAAAAGACAAGTATTTGAAAAGCATAGAAGAACTTTATTCATCCTCTATTTTACACTGTTTTGGGCTAGACACCCAAAATTGTTTTGAGAAGACACCCAAAATTTGTACTCGAGTACCATCAACTAAGGCCATCAACTAAAGCTAGAGAGCAATTAGTTTCACTATTTGCTATTGCCATGACATTGTGGGTTTCATAATTAAAGTTCTCATTCCGCCCCTGCTTATATCATGACATTGTAGGTTTCATAACAAAAATATCCTATTTTTTAGAAGAGCTTATATTCATCCCCTTCTATGTGATCGGTGCAACTAGACATTTATGGTATTCGTATGCTGATAGCACTATTTCATCATGATATTGCAGGCTTTATATTCATCCTCTATTTTACACTGTTTTGGGCTCAATGAGATCTAGTTCAAATACAATCTGAAATCAATCAAACACTAACCTTAAAGAACTGCTTCACAATTTCAATAAAAGAGGAGATCAAATTTTGCTTCTCAAACGCGGGTGGAGCACTCTTCATATCTGAAATCAATGGTCCCTACTCCCTGGAGTGATTACAGAGTAGTTATCTAGGGCTAGATAGAGAGAGAGATTTAGAAAAAAAAAAAAATTTAAAGCTCGGTGATGTAAAATACCTTTTTCAAGCGCTTTGAGCACGTCCATCCTCGAGCACCCTTCGTGTGTTTACTGCGTTCTGTCGCAATTCGCAAACGACCGGTTTAAGAGCCTCCAACAGAAGAGTATGCTATTCCAGTTTACCGTACCGGTATTCCATAATTGCATACTGTTTTGACTGAGATACGTTTCTGCAGCATGAAGAAATGTTTTCCTGCCTGGTTTGCGCAGAAATTTGTGCAGAGTTTCCGCGAAAATTGTTAGATTGTTTGAAGAACTAGATTGAATAATAAAGAACTTCTGCTTCTTGACATAATTAAAGAACTCGAAATTTTTTGAAGAACTTTTTATTGAAACACTTTCGCTCCCCGATTTATTTTCATGAGGCGCCTTATATAGCTATCCTCTTTTACATAATGGAGGGTCCACTAGACTTCTCCTGACCACAACTCTATATTAATACATATAAATCAGTGTCGACATTACATAATGTTTGACATCTGTATTTTTCTCGTTGACTTCAATTAGGTGTGGACCCATTTTCGTGCCGGCAACTTCTTTGGCACATGGGTGGGGACCCACTCTTATCTTCTTTAGAACTCTTCGCTTGGGTAAGGTCCTTCTGGTAATTGAACAACTTCCTTTCTGGGGCAATAAGGACATTTGTGGTCCTCTTTCGCCTGTCTTCTAGTCTCTTTGCAGAATACTTTTTTGGTACTATCAGTGACATCCAAAGCGCCTTTATTGAATGTTTGATCAAAGTTCATTATTTTCGTCCTATCCTCACTGCTGATTGGCATGGGGAATCTGCTTGTTAGGATGATTTTTGGGGCTTTGAAATTTATTTTTACCCCACTTTCCCAATTAATTTTTCTAATCTCAAAAAGGATATGGCTGAGCATCATTGCTCTTTCCTTATGCATATGTTCAACCTGTTCTTTTCTTGGATTTAGGGCCAACAACATTGGTTCTTATCATTCATTTGATGTTAAACCCATCTTGATAAAGTGGTATGGGGCCTTATCCCTTTCTTCTTCAGTTCCTCGGTCAGTTATTGAACTGTAAAATTGGAGAAAAATGGGTCAATCCTCTGCCTTGATTTTCTTTCTGAAGTTTTTTATTGCTCTCTTAAAATTTTCTAGGAATAATTTTAATTTTAAGAGATTGCTTGATGGATAACAACAATCAATTAAACCACACATGAATAATTAGTATTCCATTTTTGGGTCAGCAGTGCTACAAACGTTAAATTTGCTTCCTGTAACCGGCCTGTTAATGGAATAAATTCCTAATAGGTCGTAGTCTTGACCTTCGTCTTGTCTTTCTTTGTTGGACCAATAATACCATATTGTTGGGATTATTGTTCCTATCTCGTATTCAACTTCATTAGGTTGTGTGATTTTTGGGTTTAGTATATCTGGCATTGGGCCTCTTGGTATGCTGAACCGATTTGGTTTTTCATCTTTTTCAGGGGCTATAATGGCCAACTTTCCTGGTTTATTGGTGTCGGTAACTTCATTAGCCATTTTGACAATGTCAATCTATTTCTTACTGACGAACATGTCTACCAAGTCCACTGGCCTCATGGATCCGATGGTTGTTGGATGGGTTGGAGGACTCTAATCTTTTTTTTCATTGTAGCTTTGGAAAGCCTGGTCAGCCTCTTGCCATGATTTGAATGTTTGGTGTATAACACCTTTTATTCCAAGCACTTTCGTGTTGGTTTCGGCCCAGGACGTATAGATCCCTGCATTGTTAGTGTTAAAAATAACATAATATTTTGAGGCTTAATGCCCCTTAAAGCCTGTAAAGGCTGATTTTGGATATACAAATCTTCATATTATTTTAAGTTGGATAATTTCTCATTGCATCCTATTGAAGAGCTGAAGTCTTCTTTGGAGTTGTGACACTCATGTGGAGGGTTTGATTCTCCTAAAGCATTTTGACTTACTAGACTGTTTGAAATGTTGAACATTTCTTCATAATATGATCCTCTCGGATCTCTTTCTTCTTCAGTAATAGAAGATGTAAGCTTTCGCTTTTGTTTGAGCTAAAGGATTTTCATCCTTTTTTGCATCATTTGTAGTTCTAATTCTTGGATCTCAATATACAAGTCTTGATCCATTTTTGTATGTGTTCCTGAAAACATAAACATGGAAATATTAGTTAATTCTCTTGTAAGAGCATCTGCTAGACAGTTTTTTGTCCCTGCAATATGCTCTACATCAAACTGATAATAATTAAACCATTATTGCCATCGCAACAACCTTCCTTGCTTGTAATCTCCTGCAATATTGGTTCTTAAAAAGTAGTCAAAATTCTTATTATCACTTCTAACTATAAATCTTTGTGATAAAACATATATTGCAAATTTTTTAATAGTTTTTTTGACAGCTAAATACTCTTTTTCATTGGAGTGATAATTTAATTCAGCAGTTTGAAAAAAACCAGAAGTATACCTACATAGGTATTCTTCCATGCTTCTATTAATTGTGATAACCTGGGCTTTGAGCACAGCACCCCAATATTCATTGGATGCGTCTGTTTCTATTACCATTTTATCATTGGGTAAAAGATGATAAAGTCCTGGTAAGTCTTTTATTTATCTTTTAACTTTTTCTATATAAATAGTGTCTGCTGGTGTCCAATTCCAAGGAACATCTTTTTTGAGTTTAGCTTGGAGTGGCTTCCTCATTTCTGCCAACTTGTGGATATATGCTTCTGCATAGGTTAAACAACCTAAGAATCTTTGTAATTGGTTCTTATCCTTAATTTCACTAAGAAAATGTTGGATATTATTTAGAATATGAGGCTGGAGACAATGTTTCCCATCCTCAATTTCTAAGCCTAAAAACTTAATTTTTGTCTGGCAAATTACTGTTTTTTTCTCGGACATTACTAGTCCTTCTTTCTTACATCTATTGATAATAGTATTTAGATGTTCATAATGTTCATCTAGTGTATTACTGAAAATAAGGATATCGTCTATATAAACACAGCAAAAACTAAAGTATTCTGCAAAGATATCATCCATATGGTTTTGGAAAATCCATGGTGCTTATTTTAAACCAAAGGGAACTACATTCCATTGGTAGTGAGTGACCTTGGGGGTAGCTAAATACTATCAACTTTTGTGATTCCTCATCTATTGTAACTTGGCAAAAACCAGATTTACAATCTAATGTGGAGTAATATTTCTTACCTCTGATTAGGCTTATTAATTTTTCTTTCTTAGGAATATAATAACCATCATCAATAGTCTTTTAATTGAGGGCTTTGTAATTTACTACCATTCTTTTCTTCTATTTTTGTTGTTGTGCCACTTTATTTACCATAAAAGCAGGTGAACTGTGTGGGGATTTGCTTTTGCAAATTACATGTAAGTTAAGTAGTTCTTGGATGTGTTTGGAAAATTCTACTCTATCATCTGGTGAGTAAATCATAGGCTTAACCCTGATTACTTTGTTTTTATCTTTAAGTCTAATCTCAGCTATGAGTTTTGATCTTCGTATCTTTGGGTCTAAAGGGTCTTCAGAATAAATTTCCTTTAATTTTCCCCGAATTTCTTCAAGTTCTCTTATAGATTTAAAGTAAGAATTTTCTCCTGGCATTTCAGTACTTAAATCTTCGTAGTTGTATTATTCTTTATTATGAAGAATACTGACATTGGTAACCTGTGGTTTTGTTTGTTTGATTTCTACACCACTTTTTTGTTTTTTGTGTTGATCAAGGAATCCTTAGATTCCAAAGGTTATTGTATTTCTTATTTTACTCATTACAATCTTATCACCCATAATTGTTGAGATACTGATAGTATCCATATTTTGGATAAATGGATTGTAGAGATTTAAGAAATTATTTCCTATAAGGAAATCAACTCCAGAATCTTGTTAATGAATAGAAGGGAGATGAAACGTTTCTCCTCCTATTAGTATGTCGATATTTCTAGCTACACAGTCTAGATATATCAATGTATTGTTTGCAATTTTTATTTCTAAAGGCACTCTTGCCTTTTCCCATAATTCTGGGGGTAGGACATATTTATTTGTTGTACATATACTTGCTCCTGTATCTATGTATGCATGTAGATGATATTGTTTATATCCCTTGAATTTGTAACCAATTTTTATATAGGTGTTGTTAAATCTTGTAATACTGTTTAAGGTATTGGATTTCGAGTTATCTTCGAAATCTGTTATTAGGCCTAACCTGTCCATTCTTCATTATCAGTTTTTGTACCAAAACTGTCTTCTTTAGTCTCTGTTTCAAGGAAATAAGCATTCTCATTTTCTGAAATTTCTTCCTCTATAGGTTCTAATCTTATTATATAGGCTTGCTCTAGGATTTTTACTTTATGCTTAAAATCCGTTCCTGCCCTATTAGGGCATTCGTTTGCATAATGCCCTTCTTCGTTACATATCCAGCATTTACAATTTTTCTTTTTCTAATGACAAAAGTTGTCATTCCTTTTTACGAAGTTCCTCTTTCTAAAGAATTTCTTCTGAAAATGTGGTTTTTCTTTGTTTCTAAAAAATTTCATACCTTTATACTTTTTGAAACGGTATTTTTTATGTGAAAATTCTCGTTTAAAGAATTTCTTTTTCTTTTTATGGGATGTTATCGTGCATCCATATTTTCCTGGTATATTAGCATTTGTTTTGTCACAACAGATGTTATCGTTACCTTTGAGTTGTTTAGTGACTAACCGTTGTTGGCAACCCAGTATAATATATTGTTTTGCAAATTTTATTCTTGTGCCCATAAAATTGTTAAAGCTCGGTGATGTAAAATACTTTTTTCGAGCGCTTTGAGCACATCCATCCTCTATCACCCTTCGTGTGCTTATTGCATTCTGTCATAAACGATCGGTTTAAGGGTTTTCATCGTTAGCAGTCATTCCACACAAACACTAAGAAAATAGAAAACACCCAACTTTACTTGGGTCTGTACATTTAACTTGCACCGGCGGCGCTCAAAGAAACCCCTAATTTCCTCCATTAAAACCCCTCTCCTGCAGAGCAAGTCGGGCCATTGGGGAGTGCGAGGTGTGCAATCGCACAGGCCCAAGAGGAGAAAAAAAAAAAAAAAAAAACCTAAAAAATAAAAGTTCTGCCCAAGGCAAAATAAAATTAAAAAATTTATAGCACATCTAATGTAGATTTGGCTTAGTAGGCTAATGTTATATCATTTGAGCAAGAGGTCAAGGGTTAAATTCCTAGCAAATAAAATAAAATAAAATTCAGGCCCCATTTGTATATTCACACAGGGCCTTACAGGTAGTTGGGTCGGGCCCTGCTGCAATCAATCACCTTAACCTTCTCTACGTGAACCCCAATTCATAAGCACATGTTATTACTTTTAAGTCTAATTTTACAATGAAAAGGAATAATTTTTATTTTTATTTAAAATCTCAAACTTGGGTGCACCTTAACCTTCTCTACCTGAACCCCAATTCATAAGCACATGTTATCACTTTCAAGTTTAGTTTTACAATGAAAAGTAATAAGAAAAATATTTTTAAATCTCAAACTTGGTTACAAACATATATTCTAATTCAAAGCTTAAAATTATAAGAGGCCAATTCATATATTTGCAATTACTTCAAAACAACATATAGAGGGGGAGAAAGAAAAATAGAAAAACATTTACCCAAAATCAGACAATTTTGCTTTGAAAGTGTAAGGAGCTTATTCCGCATCTCAGACTTAAACTCCATCTTCGACCATGATAGGACCCCTCGACCTCATCAATATACACGTGTTCCATCTTCGACCATCATACGACCACTCAACCTCGTCAACATACACGTGCTCCATCTTCGACCATCATACGACGACTCAACCTCAGCAACATACATGTGACACATTTATGGAATAAACATTATGGAGCAGGAGTTACTCAAGTCATTACATTATCATTATGAAGACTCATCAAAACCATATATTTTAACGTTCGTCATTAAAGTAAATAACGGTCATATTATAAGACCTATAAATAGGTTCATAGAACTACAGTGAATGGATACACTTTTCCTATCAAGAAAATCTCTACAAAATGCTCAGAGAATCTCTCGTAATAGCTAGCACTTTGAATAGCATCTTCCTCTTTCTAAAGTCCTCAAGAGAGGTCGTGGTTTTTAACCCATTCAAAGGTTTTCCACGCTAAACATTTGTTTTAGCTGTTACTATCGTTCTGATTATATATGGTGTAAAGGTTAAGTCTGAATCCTAAAATTAGGCTATTACATTTGGCACCGTCTATGGGAACGAAGTTCTCAAACCAATTATTTTAGAAACCGTTGATCATCTCTCTACGTAATGCCGAGGTTAAACATGTGAGTTTATGTTTCTCTGTTTCTTTCTCTCTTAGCATTCTTATTTTTTGTGAAACCAGAGCCACAAATACATTTCATCTCCTCTCTCTCTCCACCTAGATTTTATTTTTTGTGATTGATCATCTCTCTCTTTCTGCATAAATCTACCACCTATCTCTCTAAATATTTCAGACGAACAAACAATGCTCTGCAGTTCAAATTTTTTTGCTCCAATTTTCCATCTCTCACCACCACTAATTTCATACCTAAACCGAACCCTATCTCCAGCAACCAACGCTACAGATCTTGTATCAGATTTACAACAACAATACTCAGATTTAGATCAAACTCTAACAGATCTAATCGAAAGCTCAATCGACTATCATCACCTACTCTTTGCATTCGGGGAAAATTGGGGGCTTATTTGATAGAATTAAGCTTAAATTGGAGGATATAAGGGCATCATCATGTATTTCTGGTAGGGTTTTTTATTGGAAAGACTTGGCGATTTGGCGATGCCGATTTCGATATTGGGTGTATGCACCTCAGGTTGAGATCCATGTTTATCGCAGTTTATTTCGCACAAAGGTGATAATAGGCAAAGTTCACCTATGATATGATCTTGTCAATATTTGGTTTCACTAGAGGTGAGATTGCCATGGCGGACAAGAGATTGGAGATGTTATCTGTAGTGGCTTATTCCACATCTCGAGCTCATGCTTCATCTCCGGCCTACAGACAAACTTTCAACCTCAACAAACAGAGCACGTGGCATAGTCAAAAATAAATACAACATGAACTTCTCAACCAACACCACTCATCCTGGACAGTACTCATGTTATTGGTTGATAGCCGTCTTGTAATAACTTATTTCGTATCTCAGACTCAGACTTCATCCTCATCTCATTAGCATACAGGAAGTATGACTAAAGACGTAACCAACTCTACTTAGTTCGAGACATCACTTTCGACCTCTGCACAAACAGTTCGACCTACGCGAAGCACACAGTCAGCAATAGAGCCATTGTACAGCAGCAAAGGTTGGAACATTACACAATCTGGTCAAAGAATAACTCATACTCACTTTGTAACATCCATTATTAAGGAACTTTATGGTCATCAAACGGTCATATTAGAGAACCTATAAGAAGACATGGAGAACTGCATATGAGGGACGTAACAATCACCATAGAAACGTTCTTACTTTATCACCCTACATTCTCAAAATTGTTTATTGTAATACACTACCAATCTCAATAAGATCATCACTTTCTTAAAATCCTCAGGAGAGGTCATGGTTTTTAACCTATTCAAAGGTTTTCCATGCTAAACTGTCTTGTTGTTTATTGCCTATTATTCTTGAACGCTTTAAGTGCATTTGGTGTAAAGTCTAAATCCGTATCCCAGAACTAGGCTATTATATTTGGCGCCGTATATGGGAATCAAAATTCTCAAATCCATTATCTCAAACATCGATAATCACCTTTTCTCTAAATGTTGCCTCCAGGTTAAAGCACGTCGATCATCCAAGTAGAAGAGATTGCAACTTTAGCATACCTGAGGGCCACTCAAAATTTAGAAATAGAAAGACGTGCAGCCTTAGAATAACAACTCGCGAGTGTGCAGGACGCGTTAAAGGTCTTACAAGGTCAGCAGGTCACCGCTCAGAAGAATAAAGCCACACCTGAGGGCTTGCGGATTCCCGTTCATGACAGGATAGGACCTCCTCCGAAGGGCATTCACTCAGGAGGTACACTTCGATCCAACCGTCAGCAATAGGATATGAGATCCCGCCTCGATCCAGAAGATCCAACAGGAGGTAGATGGCAGCCTGGTGGGAGCCAGACAGACTGAAAATCTACCTCAAAGAGTTCGAGTCCCAGTGAAAGAATGTCTAAGTGAAGGGAGTGGTGACTACAACCCTGGAGAAGGGCGCGTCACACGTCCAACCGTCACAGCTCGACAGTACGTCATCCAAGAACATGTTGAGAAGCAGATCAAGGAATTACTCGAAGCCCACACGCTGACTAAAGGGATCCACAACAGATTATAGAAGAGCCTGATCGCCCAAGAGCTCTTAGATGGTGAAGTCCCCACCGGGTTCCACACTCCGAAGATCCGAAAGTACAAATGGACTGATCCAGTGGAACATGTTCAAGAGTTCCAGGACACTTTAGGCCTGCATTCCACGTCCAACCACATTTTATGCCGGCTCTTTCCTACCAGCTTGTTGGGCAAACCCTTACGATGGTTTCACACACTACCTTAAGGATCCATCACAACTTTTGAATAGTTATGCAAACTCTTCGTTAAAAATTACTCGCACAACAGAGATAAAGAAGAGAACTTATATTCTTTTTTCAACCTTAAACAGATGCCCGAAGAAAAACTTGAGACGTTTACCAAAAAGTGTTTAGAGTTAGCTCGAAAAGTAGATCGACTCGACCAAAAGATCACTATTTTTGCTTTCACCAACGCCTTACTCGTCGATGGCCGAGCGAAGGAGTACCTTGTCCTCAACAAGCCAACAACGTTGGAAGACATGATCGAAATCAGACAATTTGCCTAAAATTAGACAATTTTACTTTGAAAACATCACAAATTAAAGCTACAGTAAAACCCTAGTTTTAAGCTTAAAATCTAAAATTTCATTCACCCAAAAATTAGAATTCTCCAATTATGCTCTGAAAGCGTCATAAATTAAAGCTCCAGTAAAACCATAATTTAAGCCTGAAATCAAAAATTTCAACCCCAGTGATATAATTCACTTCAAACGCGCATAATCATCGGGTTGCATCAAAAACTTAGAGAGAAATAGAGAGAGATAGAGAGAGAAAGACGATGCAAGAGTGGAGGAGTATGATGATGAGGAGGTGCATAGAGCCAGCTGAAGAAGACGAAGGGGGTGTTATTTTTTTTAAGTTATAAGTGTTGAATGCTGAATAGAGTGTTGAGGTGTTGAATGCTGAATGTTGTATGTTAAAGTTAAGGTGTTCATTTTCCAAAAAGTGCTTAATGTTGGTAAATGCCTGAAATATCCTTATTATAAAATAATACCACCGATACCGGTCACCACCTCCACCGCCACCATAATTCAGCCTTTATCACTGTAGTGGCTTATTCGGCATCTCGGATTCATGCATTATCTTCAACCAACATATGAACTTCCAACCTCACCAACAGAGCACATGACACAATTTGAAACAAGATAGCAACATCAGGAAACACATACAACACGAGTTTCTCAACCAACACCACTCGTCCATGATACTCCTCATGCTCTTGGTAGAGAGCCGTCTTGTAATAGCTTATTTCATATCTCGGACTCAAGCTTCATCGACTACCTCATCAGCATATAGGAAACACTACTAAAGACGTATTCAACATTCCTTAGTTCGAGTCATGGCTTTCGACCTCCACATCAATAGTTCGATTTATGCAAATGTACAATCATCAATAGAGCCGTTGTACAACAACAATGATCATAATGTTACACAATCTGGTCAAAGAGTATCTTATATATACTTTGTAATGTCCATTATTAAGAATCTTAATGGTCATCAAACGGTCATATTATAAGACCTATATATATAAAACCAAAGAATTTGAGATGAGGACAGAAAAATCCTTACTCCAAAATTTTATATTCAGGGCACTCATTGTAATAAGCTAGCAATCTCAATAAGATCATCATCTCTTTCTCAAAATCCTCAAGAGAGGCCGTGGTTTTTAACCTATTCAAAGGTTTTCCACACTAAATCATCTTGTTAATTATACTTGTTGTCTTTGAGTGATCTAAACACATCTGGTATAAAGGCTAAGTCTGAATCCCAGAATTAGGCTATTATATTTGGTGTTAGTCTGTGAGAACGAAATTCTCAAACCCATTATCTCAGAAACCACTGAATATCTTCTTTCAGAATGACACCTCTAGTTTAGGTCATGACGCCGATCATTCTAGCAGAGAAAAATGCCGCACTAACAGATCTGCGGGCCACTTTAAATTCTGAAATAAAAAGACTTGCTGCTCTAGAGTAATAACTAGCAAGTGTACATAACGCGTTGAAGGTTTTACAGGGTTAGTAGATTACCACCCAGAAGAACAAAGCTGTGTAACCAGAAGGCTTGTAAATCTCCCCTCATGACAGAATAAGACCTCCCCCAAAAGGCAATCACTTTGGTGGTGCACTTCGATCTAACCATTCACAACAGGAAATAGAGCCCATCCAGATCCAGGAGGTCCACCATGAAGTAGATGACGACCTTGCGGGAGTCAGGCAGACTAAAAATCTACCTCGAAGAGTTTGAGCTCTAGCAAAAGAACGTCTAAGTGAAGGGAGTGGCAACCACAATCCTGGAGAAGGACGCGTCATACGCCCAGCCACTGTAGCTCGACAATATGTGACTCGGGAGCATGTTGAAAGGCGAATCAAAGAACTGCTCAAAGCTTAGGCTCCAACTAAAGGAATACACAACAGATTATAGAAGAGCCCGATCGCACAGGAGCTGCTGGATGGTGAGGTCCCCACTAGGTTCCATACTCCGAATATCTAAAAATACAAAAGAAATGATCCAGTGGAACACGTCAAGGAGTTCCAAGATGCTTTAGGCTTACATTCTACATCCAACCACATTCTATGCTGGCTCTTTCCTACCAGCTTATCAGAGGAACCTCTGCGATGGTTCCACACACTACCCAAAAAATTTATCACAACTTTCAAACAGTTGCGAGAACTCTTTGTCAAGAATTTCTCGTACAACAAGAACAAAGAAGAGAATCTATATTCTCTCTTCAGCCTTAACCAGATACCAGGAGAGAAGCTCAAGACATTCACTAAGAAGTTTCTGGAGTTAGCTTGAAAAGTTAGTCGACTCGACCAGAAGATTACAATTTCAGATTTCACTAATGCTTTACTCGTCGATGGAAGGGCTAATGAGTACCTCATCCTAAACAAGCTGACAACTCTGGAGAACATGATGGAGAACGTCAACGAATATATCGACCTTGAAAGAATGGTGTCTGACAGGCAGAAAACTCAGAAGTCAGCATCTATAAACCAAGATTTTAACTCTGCTACTGATCAGGGATGAGACAGAAAGCGAACAAAATCTAATGACGAACAACCCCGAAAGGTCGGTAACTTGCCAAAGCCCTATCTTCCCAAGATGAACATAACCATAGCCAGTATTTATCCTATACTTCAAAAGGATTATTTTTTTTGTAATGCACAGTATCTCCAACCCATTGAGAATAAACCATATTGTATTCACCACAAGGTCAGACATCATGAGACAAAATACTATTTTGCCTTATAACGATTGTTGGAGTATATCTTTGCAGTTGGTCGAATGCATGAATACATCGTGGACTTTAAGAGTTATAAGAATGTGAGTTATAAACTTCTTACAGAAGCCTTACAAATCAAAGAACCGGTAGTGGAGAAGCATTTATACCATATATCCCTCAACCAATTTGTTAAGACTCAGATCGTCAACCAATCGAACAGAAGCAAAAAACAACGTGTCGGCCAATGTCACGACCTATCCATGAAAGATAAAGAAGCTCGTTTCCATTTCCCGTATTTAGCTCTCAACGAACAGGAATTTCCTTTGATGACTATGATGTTCGTCATGTCCACTTTCCTCACCATCGTGCTTTGGTGATCATGTTAAAAATGAGAAACGTGGTGCTTCACACGATAATGACAGATACTGGTAGTACTATTAAACTAGTTTTTCAAAGCCCGATTGATCATATGGGACTAGTCAACAAGGTACATCCCAATAACATTGATATATGTGGATTCAACGGACCTAAAGAAGAATGTGTAGAAAAGATTATACTTCCTATTATGGTAGGACTAGTTACAATTGACGTTGTCTTCTATGTTATCAATGCAAAATCCTATTATTTGAGGATAATGGGACGTTGCTGGTTACATAATATGCAAGTTATTCCATTAACCTATCATTTAGCACTGCAATTTAAATGAAATGGCGGCATATATGAAATCAAAGGAAGTCAGAAATTAGCTCGAGCATGCGAAAATTATATTACCATTGTACTAGATCCATCAAAGCCACAACTTGCATAGTAATTGCAGAAAAGAATAGGAAACACTACAAACAACTATACAGTGAACTCTACAGAAAACCATCTGCCAAGCGTAGATACCACAGAGTATATCGAAATCAGTAGAGACAGGCGAGGGACGTATATTGGCACTTATATGCCCATAGCAGAACGAGATGCTTTCATCCAGTTCCTTAAAGATAATAGTGATGTCTTCGCTTGGGTGTTTTACGAAATGTCGGGCATTGATCCAAATTTGGCCTGCCATAAACTCAATTTAAAAGATAAAGCCAAAGCTATCAAACAAAAGTAGAGGACTTTAGTACCAAATCTCTGAGAAGAAGTCAATAAAGAGATCGAAAAACTCATTAAAGTTAGTTTTATTCGAAAGGCTAATTATCCAGAATGAATCTCGAACATTGTAGTAGTCTCAAAGAAGAATGGAAAGATCAAGGTGTGGGTGGATTTCGCAGACTTGAACAGGCATACTCCAAATGATAGTTTTCCACTACCTAACATAAGCAAACTGCTTGATTCTACTTCAGGACATGAACTCCTGTCTATGATGGATGCCGCGTCAGGATACAACCAAATACCTATGCTACCTGACGATCTAGAGAAAATAGCTTTCATTACAGAACATGGCCTATACTACTATAAAGTCATGCCATTCAGTCTCAAGAATGTTGGAGCTACTTATCAACAGTTGATGACCTAGATGTTCAAAGATCACCTTGGAAAAATAATGAAGGCCTATATAGAAGATATGTTGTGTAAAAGTCTTAAGAAGGAAAACCATATTGCAAATTTACACGCGGCTTTCGATATTCTTTGTCTCTACAAGATGTGACTCAACCCCGATAAATGTCAGTTCAGAGTCCAGTCAGGGAAATTCTTGGGCCACTTAATCAGAAAGTACGATATTGAAGCTGATCCAGATCGTATTTACGTATTATTATCTATGCCTTCTCTAAAAATGAAGAAAAATGTCCAGAAGTTAGCGGGCAAGATTGCCACAATAAACCATTTTGTTTCAAAATCTTCCGATCGATGTCGATGGTTGTTCAACTTATTGCGTGAGGGGACAATAAAAAAAACCTAAGAAGGACCCTGAGATCGAATGGACAACAGAGTGCAAAGCAGTATTTCAGCAACTTAAACTTTACTTGGGTTCACCGCCAGTGATGAGTACACCTTGCGAAGGGGAAGAACTAACCATTTATCTTGTAGTTACTAAAAATCATTAAGTTTTGTTCTCATTTGACTTGATGAGATGACTGAGAAGCCTATCTACTTCATAAGTAAAACTCTTACTCCAACAGAATCTTGATATAGCAAGGTCGAGAAACTACTTTCAGCTCTCGTCTACACCTCGCAAAAATTGAGACAGTACTTTCAAGCCCACTCAGTTCGAGTAATGACAAATTATCCTTTGCGAGAAATCTTATCTAAGTGAGAGAAGTCTAGACAAATACAATAATGGTCGGTAACCCTTGGCAAACATGATATTTATTTCGAACCATGACATTCTAAAAAAGGTCAAGCAGTAGCAGATTTTCTTGTAGACTTCCCAGTAGAAGATCCTGACTGGGAAGAAGACAGTACGGATACTAATGAAGAACAGTTCGAAGAAAAGTTAGACTGGATAACCCAAAAGGGATGGCGTCATTTAACTGATGAATATTATGAACCTACAAGATCAGGCATCGGAATCGTACTTATCACACCTTCCAATCATAGGATCAAAAAAGTAATTCGACTCAATTTTAAAGCTACCAATAATGAGGCTAAATACGAGGCAATGATTCACGGTCTAGATATGGCTCTTGAGCAGGCTCGGCCCAAGTACCACTAAGGCCTGTACAAAAATACAAAAAGGGCCTAAAAAGAAATTATTTTGCTAGGGGGGCTTGAATACTTGACCTCTTACTCAAGAGACAAAACGCCAACCAACTAAGCTAGGTCTTCATCATATATTTTATTCACTTGAAATTACAAGTCTTTCATATTTTTTTCTTCCTCCTCTAACACTGCCAACAGCTTTGTAACTTGAGTTTGAGCGGATGTCAATTAAGCCCCTTGTTGACTAGCTTGTTCAGAGGAACCTACAACTTCAACACCCATTTTCCTTATCACTTCTTTTAATCCCCCTATCTTTCTTAGTTTGATGTCTAGTTCAGTCTCTTTCTCTCGCAGGGTCTTAGTCACACGTATCACTACGTTTTACCCTTTTAAAATCTCCCCTTCGTCTTTTCTTCTAATTCAATAACACTTTTTAGTTCCCCCTGACACGAACTTAGTTCAGAGTTCAACTGTTCATTTCGATCGCGTAACGCGTCACATTGACTCTGGATAGATACTAGTTCCACCTGTCATTACAGTTTATATTTATCATAGTTCACTTATACAGACAGATTACATATCACAGTTAACAAGTTAAAATCAAGAACTTGATATCTGAGTAACATCGATATATCATTCTATTTTATCATCACAGAGAACAAATTTCATTTATCATCAAAACAAAACAGTATATACAGATCTCACAAATACAGGGTCAGTAATGTACTGAAACACCCTATTTTTGCTTTTTTGAGATATGTGAGGATTGTTCTTTGTCTCTCAAACTCTTTCTATTCGTTACTTGAACATTTATATGAGCTATTAAGGTCACCACCTCCTGCTGACGCTAGTTACGTCGTAACCGGGCTATCAGATTCTCGACCTCCTTTTCATCCTCTTCTGACGACAGCTCCCTCGACCTAAGAATGGGTTTTTCACCAACAATTTCTGCCTCATCTTTGGTAAACCACATATTTTCAACCTTGGCATTCTCCACATCAAAATCCTTTCCACATTCCGTTATGAATTTCTTAAATTCATTCTCTACCCTCTCCAGTTCTCCTCCATAAAAATCAATGACATTGTCTATATGACGCTCATGTTCTGTTCGAACAACGACTTTTGCTCGCGACGGATGCAGATGCTCCTTCAACTGCACCTCCGCCTTATGCAACCGCTGACGCATTTATTTTTGCAATACACCTAAATCCCTCACATCAGCCTCTATCTTCATTTGAACAATCACTTCTTTTGACAATCGCGTCATTAAAGACATTTTTTGCTCAACATGTTGCAATAACTCATCCTGTAACTCCTTTATCTCACTCTATAATTGCTATTGAACCTCTATTTGCTATTTTCTTATCTTAAAAAATATAATTCTCATGGCCCTCTGATCCTACATAAAGCCAAGCACATCAGATAAAGGTTCTACAACGCCCCATACAACAGACACACCAGCTAGAACTGAACATTTTCTCGCTTCTAAACTATGACGATTACGTGCTTCTTGAGCTAAAAACATAACTCAAGCTGGGTCTGGAACTATACCTCTTTCCTTCAAAAGCTTTACATAAGCTTCTTTTAAACCTTGTTCACTATCTACTTTGACCTAGAAATAAAATGTCAGAGCTATTAACATACTTTGACACCTAGTATTATCACTCAGGTCGTTAAAACAACTTTTTTAGTTTTCAAACTAATACCTCCTTTTCCTTTTCCTTTCTTAGCACCTCATCCCTTTCTATTTTTATCTTAGCATATCTATATTGGAGGTCATATAACTCTTTAAAAGTTTTCTCAAAATTCAACTTAAATTGTCTTCTCTGATATTTAGTTTTATTAAGTCCTGTTGAATACGAGCCACATAATCCCTCGCTCTACTCAATAATCTCTCCAGTTTAGAGTTATTTTTTTATCAATCGCTCTATATCCTACACAGATTACAAATATATTATTATCATACAAATATTCAAAGTGAGCACATTTCAAAGTATCAATTAAACTTAAACAGTGTACGACAATACAGAGTACAATCACATCTAAATTAAGCAAACTGCATAAATTAAAATAGGATACTACATAACGATTATAGATTCTTGCTGATTTCTACCTCAGATGGAGACTCTAGCGTCTTCCCAGGAAGAAGAACTGGTTCAGTGCGTTTCGATAGAGGGTCCAATGTTTTCTCAGCAGGTCGGACTGACTCAACACTTCCTAAGGGAAGGTCCATATTTTCTCAGGATAAACAATAGCATCATCCATCACTTCATCTGTAACCTCTAAAATGAAAACTATCTCACCATATCTACCAGCCTGGCCTAGCTTTATATCAGCTGGACTCAATCCAAAATCATAATAAGATTGGACGAAGTGATCTTTTTCCACTAAAAGTGTTTTGACTAATTTTGATATAAGGTTATCATGCTTCGCCAGCTCCCCATACTTTTCTGCGAACTCTGCAGCCACTTTAGCATCTTCAGCTCTCTTATCTTTCTCTAGCTTAAGCTCAGCTTCGAGCTCCTTCATACGAGCTGATTGAGCATCAAACTTCACCGTAAGAGCCCTGAACTCTTGTATCCTCTTGTCCAGACACTTTGTTGCTCCCTTCAGCAGTATTGAGAGCTTCCAGTATAAATGCACAAAGACAAATTTAGCACAATAGCTTTTAGTTCGAATATAAAGACAATTAAAGATTCTAAGAATGTACCGCGAAAGTATGCCCGTGATACTCCTCATCGAGCTGCTTCGGATCTGTCTCAGCCATCAGATAATATTTCAGCTCCAGCTCTTTCATCTTAGCTACTGCATGAGGATTACTATGAGAGCTACCGTCGAGTTCTTCTTAAACTCTGCAGAAGCAACCATAATCACTTTCAGTTTCTCCTCCACATCGCTAGAAATAGTCTTTACAACCTCTTGTTATGTGGTCGCTACCCCAGTAGCAGGGGTACTCTGCTAAGCTGACTTCCGCGGCCTCTGAGTATTCCGTTTCGCGTTTTAAGGTGTAGGAGGAGGAATACTAAAAACATCATCAGCAGTCAAACAAGCTTTTCCCTCAGCCATAACTCGTTTCTCGTGAGCTCATTGAACTTTAGGTACTACAAAATCTACCCTCTTATCTCTACGGATACCAAGCTCTTCAAGCACCTGTTTTAGCTCGACCTGATCACGAGTAACACAGTCGAACAAGCTGGCCTTATCAGGCGCTGGTGAAGGATTGGGTTCTGCCAAAATAAAGAGCAAAATATTATTTTACAGCTCGAAGACATGTTAGGGGTTATTCGAAGATTGATCAGCTACTACTACAGTTTAATTACGTATCGAAGAAGAGTGAGGAGTGAATAATAAAGGGAAAATCTTTAATGTAAAGTATCCAAAAACAACAACTACTACTACAGTTTAATTATGCTACAGTTACTCTACACGATCACTAACAAGATCTATAATGCTGCCAAGAGAAGAAGTGAGTGATTTAGAATAAGAACAGAAGAATGGATGATAGTATTTTGAATAAGAGTTAGAAGGAACAGAGAGTATACAGAATATGATATGATGCAATGCTATGATGATATGATGGTGGTAAATTTGGAATAATCCCATACTTATTCCAAATTTTACAAGATGTGTTGTTATGAGACATGCATTTCAACCTCGCCTGAGAAGTCTGGGCACCAGGAACTAGCATCCAACCATGTCTCTCCTTGTTGGATGAGATTGGGCACCAGGAGAACTATTCCAACCATGACTTTGCATGTAGGAGAAGACTGGGCACCAGGAAATAGTATTCAACCATGTCTCTCTTCGCAGGACGAGACTGGGTACCAGGAAAACTAATCCAACCATATCTTCACCTTGTTGGACAAGACTGGGCACCAGGAAATAGTATCCAACCATGTCTCTCTTCCTAGGACGAGACTGGGCACCAGGAAGACTAATCCAACCATATCTTGTCTCTGTATCTGAGACCCGGTCATACTAAGTTTTAGGTGAATTAAATACTATCCAAGGGGTAAGCGAATTCACAGACAAGCAGTGACTAATTACCCCATCACAGTGCTATGCCATAATTACGCTAAACGACGAAGGAGGGTCCAATCTGACATGTCTAACCACAAGATGTTCTAACGATACTAGAATCCCATAACTTTTGTCAAACCAATACTAAGAGCAGTTAACTAAATTAACAGGCAATAAACTACAATTATGCTAAGAACGGCAAACTAGTTTATAGTTAAAATTATCAACATCTCTCTAATACAGGCAGTTCTCTAAATCAACACTAAGAAATTAGTATGGAAACTTAGCAAAGATTGGAAACTCGCTTGCTATAATGCTCGATTCCTGATGATGCCAAAACCGGAGTTTCAAGCCCTAGGAATCGCGAAACGGCAAGGGAACGACCTAACAACACCCAAAACCCCAATTGAAGCTCAATAATCACAAACCCTATAAGCCCTAAATCATACTCCAATATTAGTAATCGAAACGAATCTAACAGAAGAGAGAGAGGAATTACTTACCGAGTAATGGGGTGAATATCACGACGAGGAGATACGACGAATTTGGCGTGAGATGAGAGGATCTGCAAAGAGAGGAGTAAAATGAATTTGGGGGTTAAGTGTTGTATATATAGGGGAATACCAATGTGTATCACGAGGAATAGCCAACGCTAAAAAAAAAAAGCTCAAAACATCCCGAAACAGTTCAAATAAAAAAGTTCAAAAAATAGACAGAAAAGACGTCGAAAGGACAAAAATGGATGGGTTAAGTCCTAAGCCTTAACGGAACTGATAGAGGATGCTGGAAACACCCACACGCTCACAATAACATAACCAACCCATCTAGGGGTTGCCCATAATAAAAAAAAATAGCCTACTCCGCCCTAAAACCACCGGAACGCCTAAGTTGCCGAAAAGGAATATTTTTACCTAAAAATTCCAGAACCTGGCGACGAACCCAACGGGCTTCCGGAATCACCCCAAACCACACACACTCTATTAAAACATCATACCCAACCCATCTAGGGGTCACCAAGGTCATGATACGGCCTCCTCCCGCCGAAACCACCAAAAGCACAATAATGGAATCTAATACCCAAAACTGAAAATATAGTACACCAATGTATGCATAACGGTTAGAATAAGCGTGGAATGAGTAACGTGAATGATTATATGCAGATGTTAAAGAGTTGGAATATGCAGAATGATCAGGAATTTGAAATATGCAAAATAGGAATAGTAAAGGAAATTAAGAATTTCCAGGGTCACTACAGCAGCACTGTAATACATTCATGACCCCTTTTTGAAAGTAGGTCAGCGGAATTCTAAGGCCATATATAACCTGATTCAAGTAACATAAAAACCCATCATTCGGGCCTGATAAGCCGAGACCATTATAGTAAGAGAGAATAACCTCCTCTTTAATCCCTCTCTCCCTTTTCCACTTCTCCAAACATGGTACTTGGTAGTATACTGCCTCCTCCCCTTTTCCTGGGACATATGCCCTAAACCAACTACCTTGGTCCTCCAGATAACTTCCCCATTCTCCCTGTAATTTATTTATGTATGTCAAGTATTCTTTTCCTACATCTACTTCCTCTGGGTATATGCCAAAGACTTTATCTTTCTCTTTTTTATCTTCTTTTTCTATCACTTTCTCAATTTTACTGGTTCCCCCAACCTCTACAGTCATCTCTACACTATTTACAGTTTCTTCCATGGCACTGCACTCGTCATCCCTCCCTGAAGATGATGTTTCCTCTGAACTTGAAGATACTACAAATCTACTAGTCGGGATACTAGGTTTAGAACGCATATTGAACCTACAGATACAAAAAAAATTATTATTATCTCTACTTTACATATTTGTACCCTGTATACAGTAAAATCAACCCCACCTTCTGCCCAGTCACACATTTATTTTACGATTTTCCAAATTAAACAACAATCATTTCAAGTTACCTTCTTCTTCTCCAAACAAATATTTTCTCTCTCTACAGTCTATTTATATACCAAAACTTATACATTCTAGGACTCTCTCATATTTATTCAAAAAATCTCAAAGCCCCTGCATTATTAGAACTTCTCATATCAACAAAGATACACATACAAGATCATACAAATTACTAAACAAATCAAACCAACAGAGAACATATATTACCAACCTATACTTGAAGAATAACAATCTTCTGCTTTGCCCAGACATCTTACCGAGAATGACCACTCCCGTCGCTTCTAAGGCAATTTTATATCACCTGATGAAGATTTTTCTCTTAGATCACACTCAGAGCTCAAACATTTCCTCTCTTTGGAGTTAAGATTTACACAACTTTTTTCTCTCTCTACAACTATAGGTAATTTATGAGGGAGAGAGTGACCAATTTTTATACTCTCCCTCGGTTTATGTAATAATGGCTCCTTCAAACACGTGTCAGTCACCCCTATGTCTCTACAGACACGTCTTTTTGGTTAAAAGCATCATCATGACTTATGTGATAATGTCTACTGTCATCACGCCTATCTCTATTGTCCGCTATTAAAAATTGAGCCTCTCTTCTCCAGCACAATACAAATGACCAATCACCTTACTTTTATACTCTACTGAGATCGTACAACATTCCTAAAATAGTTCAATATTCAAAATTTAAAGATATCTATACAGTTGTTCAAATCCTACAGTTGTCATCCACAATATCTGTGCACAAACAGAAAAACAAAATACTTTATTCTTATTCAATCAGATCGATGTGTCAACTATGCCTCATCTTACATTTAATAATATCCCAACAAGGAATACTAAAAATAGATTACGAGCTCTCACATTTCGAGCTCCATAGTTAAATCTAAAGCAGCCACGATGGTTCACCGCCCCACAGGTAATTATTTCTCTATTTACTGCCCTTGCATCCTCTTCAACAATCTTGTCACACGCGATCTGTCGAACAGTCAGTTCCCAAATCGTTGCACTTAGTAGCGAACTATAAAACACATTAAACCTGAAAAAGCTATCATACTCTGCACGCCTTCCTTCATTATCTAGTCTAATCAGATTCAATGGCAATTCTTATAATACAACATCATAAGGCAGTCGACAAAAATACTGCTCACGAAGTTCAGCAACCATGATGTGGAACCTACCATCCACTGCATAATGAGCACGCTGAGAATTAATCATCACCATGGTTTATCGCACTACCTCCACAGCAAATTATCCCTGCAAAAGATATAAGACGTAACATCCAAGAATTACTACTTTATATCCCCGGGAAGATCTTTGGAAATTCATATCAGCCCACTGATTTGGCTGAAAAATATCTTTTTAAAAAAAATTGAGAGACTGCAGAATATCAGCATAAAGTCCAACATATTGTGGTAGGTCATTTTTTCTATATTATGAAAAATCTCCTCAGATTTTATACTCACAAATATGAAGTTGACAAACATATCAAATCCAGCAAATCCAGTAGTAACACTTATAAACAAAAATCAATTCTTTCCATACAGTTCGAGACATTTTTTCACCCAGATCACATATATAGATTGGAGACAAACCGTATACCTTCACAACAAGCCATCATTTTACAGACACTATCTACTCCCTATCATCACATTTCCGAACTCTTCCAAATTTTTACACCTCAGGTTGAGATCCTTACAAGTTCATTTTGACAGGTTAATACCACATAACGAACTACTAGTCCTCATCCTTAAACCTTTAAAGACCTCTACTTTACAAACTCAAAAATATTTTTAGTTGGAAACACAACATCAAGATAACATAACAAGTAACATTTCATTAGTTTGAAAAGTTATTACAGATTACTTTACAAATACACTATCATTCTAGGCACGTAATAGATTACTTTCAATTTACATTATGTACCAGATCAAAATATCTCTCAACAGTTAACAAGGAAGAAGATGAAAAATTGAAGCAGCTTCCAAACTCTGATCCTATGTTGCAAGGCACAGGGACCAGTTAAAATTGAAAATCACTGATAAAAGATCTTCTTCATGGCCAAAATCTATGGTCCATGGAAGAAAATAATATCTTCCATCCTCGTCACCTCTTCCACCATAACCCCCACCTCCTCGCATGCTAGAGATATACAGAAGATCATATTTCTTAGCAAGGACCCACACACTAGCAGGATAACGGCAAGACTCCCTCATTCGAATGCCTGCCGCTTCATCTTTAGTTGTCACAACCTCCTCCGCCAGCAACCAAAGCCCATTTCGGTGCTCCACCTCAGATACCAATAAATAGTGGAAACATACCATCTTATAATGGTCATCCCCTGCCTTCATCACTTCTTTATAGGACATATGATGATAGATAGGAGACACTGGAATTGGTATCGGTAGATGCAGAGGTTGGTATCCATAGTACTGGATATGCAATGCCTCTATTTTCTACGAATCCTAGGCTCCCGAGATTGGTTCTTAGTGAAATTCCTAGACGCTTGAGACTAACAAATTTCGATTATTTTAGGTCTAAATTAATAGGTCTGAATTCATTTAAATTAATGGTTTATGCTTAACCTAAATTAAGTTGATTCAATTATCTAATGCCAAGCAAGCAATTGGAAATTTAAAAATAAGAGCAAAGATTTTTTAACCCTGTGGGAAAACTTTCTCAAGAGAAAAACCCACAGGTCACTGTCGACTCACCCGACAGCTAAACAATCCACTATTAAAAAAGAACTACAAAAGTTTAACTACTTACAGACTCGATAAGTAGATCTCATGGTTACCTTTCTTCCAATCAAGCTCTTTACAATCAATTTTAAGTTCTCGCAACTTCTTGCTCCAATCTCTTGTCGAAGTTTCCAATCTTTAATCCTCAAGTTCTTTAATCCATGATAAGGGTTTCTTGATCAATGATGATTGATTCAAGATTTGATTGATTAGGGTTTCTTGATCAATCTAGTTTTTTTTAATTACATTCCCAAGTTCATCATATTTGTTCTTATAAACCTATTTAGTGTCAATGATATTTGTACTTAAAGGACGTGGAACCAAATCCCAAACATTTTGACATCAAAACTGGCGAAGCTCATCTTGTTTTGCATGTAGCCAATATTCGTCTGAAAGAGCTTCTTTTACCATTGTGGGTTAGATCACAGAAACATAATAAGCACAGTGCACCGTCTCATGGTGTTGGATTCTAGTCTGAACCCGAGAAGTAGGATCCCCAATGATATCAGCATGTGAGTGATCCTTACTAACTTGATGCCATCTGGGTTACGGTACACTTAGGGCGGGAGGGGGTGGTAGAGTAGGCAAAGAAGAACCAACCTTTGATGTAGGGCTCGATGCAAGAATATCACTAGTTGATGTTTATGGATTTTCTGTTGTACTATCATCTTCTCTCATATCTGCAGAACCAATGGTGCGCGTATCATCTACAACCACATTACGAGACTCTATCATCACTTTGGTCCTCAAATTGTAGACTCGAAAAGCTCTACTATTTGTTGAGTAGCCCAATAAAATACCTTCATCACTTCGAGAGTCAAATTTTCCCATGTTCTCCCGATCTCTAAAGATGAAACATTTACTCTCAAAAATCTGGAAGAAGTTGACATTCGGCTTCTTTCCAAACCACAGTTAATAAGAGGTATTTAAAGTAAGTGGACGTAGATACACTCTATTAATAGTATAGCATACAATATGAATGGCCTCACCCTAAAAGTGTACCAGAAGATCTTTGTTGTGAAGCAAGACTCTCTCATTTCTTGAAGAACTCTATTTTTCCTTTCTGTAATCCCATTTAGTTGTGGAGTAATTAGAGCAGAGAATTTATGTTTAACCTCATTAGAAGTACAATAATCAATCACCCCAGTATCCTTAAACTTGCCTTTACAATCACTTCAAATTTTATCAATGGAGCAATCTTTCTCATTTTGGATTCGAAGTGATATACTACAGAATTCTTCAAAAGTATTCAACTTCTCTCTCAAAAGCATTATCCATGTATAATGAGAGAAATAATCCACCATTACCAAATTATACCTTTTACCTCCCAAGGATGTCAATCTCATAGGACCCATCAAGTCCATGTTTATTAGCTCAAGAATTCGAGTAGTTGCAATATTGTTGAACTTCTTGTGAGAGTTCATTATTTGCTTGCCAATTTGACAAGGACCGCACACCACGTTGCTCAATTTTCCCAACTTTAGAACTCCCCAATCAGCTCTTTACTTGTAATTTTGGACAAATCATTAAAGTTTATATATCTCAGCCTTTGATGCCATAAGTCCACATCATTCAGTTTTGCTTTGCTACACAGTATAGCTTCTTGTTGAATAGCATAACAGTTACCAGCGGTTCTAGCAGCATGCATCACACGTTGTCCTTGAGAGTTTAAAACAACACATCCACCTCTGGAAAACATAACAGTGTGATCTGTATCACATAGTTGAATGACACAAATAAGATTTACCTTCAGTCCCTTAACCAAGAGAACATTATCAATTGCTGGAGTACCAAGTCCTTCAGCCTTTCCCTTTCCTACCCAGAAGATGTGCTCCCATCACCAAAAGTAATGTCACATCCCTGAATGTCCTCAAGGTAACTCAGCTTGGACTCATCATCAGTCATATGACGGGAGCACCCACTATCCATATACCATTGAACTGACTTGAAAGCATTCAAAGCAGTTAGTACAACATTGCACCTTATCTGAGGTGCCAAATCCATCCTTTATACCCAAATACTTTGATGAGTTCATCGACCTGTAGTTTCCTGTGCAAACCATCTAGATATATTTTCACTTTTTATATTAGTAGAAATCACATTAGAATTATATTTATATCCATTAAAAGGGTGAACATATGGTTGATAAGGTCCAACAAATCTACAGTAAGATGCAAAATGGCCCTTTCGACCACATAAACTATAATAATAAATTTGAGAGTAAGAGACCCGTTTGGAGTGATTATGAGTAGTGGATATCATATTATATTTGGGCACCGAAGTAGAAGCAGTTGTTTTCATAAACTTTGTAATTTGAAAAGTCTTGGCATTAGGAAGATGTTCCTCATATCCTAGACCCCTTTTGTCACTATCCGTATTTCCCATACATAACATTTTATCAATGTTCTTGGCCCTATGACAAAACTTCTCAAGTTTCTACTGAGATGGAACTACATCAAGCTTGGCCAAATGAAGTTCGTCCAAAGTTGATATCATTTTTTCTTTTGCATCATTAACTTCTTTTTCTAAAAACACAACTTTGTCATGAAGAGGCCTTGTTTCTCATTCTCAAGTACCTCTATCTCATGACTTGTATACTTATTTTTGTCTTGAAGTTCGTACTTAAGTATATTAACTTAGTTTCTCAAGACTTTGTTAAGTTTACCGAGCTTCATACACTTGGCGAGAGTCTGAGCATACAAGTCCTCAACATTCGGGTCCTCAAACTTATTTTGTTCTGAGTACTCTGATTTTTATTATAATTTTCAAGTTCAAAAATGTCAAAGTTATTATTGCCATAATTAAGAAATATTGGATATACACAATATTACCCATTATCAACTACTTGGGGATTACTCTCATTGTTATCATATTCATCATCACTGTCATCCCAAGTAACATTGATATTCATAGTTTTATGGTTTGTTCCAGATTTTTTATTAGGACGGCTATGGGCATAATGACCAAACTTGTGACATTTATAACATTCAATTTGACTAAAGTCAGTATCATTATTGGTCTGCCGATTATAAGATTTGACCCGATCATGAGGTCGTGATTTATATTTTATCGATTGCCCTTGTTTATGAAATTGACATTTTTTCAAGATTTTTTGAAATTATTGACTAATAAGAGCAATTAATGAATTTATATCCGAACCTTCATCCTCATCTAAGATATATGAGTGATCAACCTCTTTGGAACCCTTAGAAGAAGAAGAGTGAGATGAAGACTTGAAAGCAATACTCTTATTCTTCTCTATATTTTCCATTTTCATCTCGAGTTCAAACGTTCATAATTTTCTAACCAATATATCGGGTTTTATTTTCTTAAGATCCTATGCTTCCTTGATAGTATCACGTCTGGATCTAAAGTTCTTAGGAAGATATCTTAGAACTTTGTGAACAATTTAAACATCGGAGTACGCTGCTCCTAATGCGGCACTAGTATTTGCAATATCACTTAGTCTTACATATAACTCGTCAAAGGGTTCGTTTTTACTCATTTTGATATTCTCAAATTGCAAAATAAACATTTGAAGCTTATTTTTTTTAACTATATCATTGCCTTCATGAGTTTAAACTAGGATGTCCCAAGCTTCTTTAGAAGTGGTACATGTAGAGATATGTCGAAACTCACTTTGACTCAAAGCCATAAAGATAGCATTGCAGCCTTTAGAATTATAACCAACAAAATCTTTTTCTTCCTTTGACCATTGGTTCCTAGGTTTAGGGACCTCAATAGTACTCCCAGATGGGCCTTCCATCACAGTAGGGTATGTTCATCCATCCTCAATAGCAATCCATACATCTTCTCTGATTGATTATAAGAATACAACCATTCGAACTTTCCAGTATAGGTGGTCTTTGCTATCAAAGAGTGGAGGGCAATTTACAGGACCTCCAAACTTTTCGAAACTCATTATTCTTAAATGAACTATCCATGATCCACGCTTAGGTTGTTAAACCTCAAAGCGTTACCCCTCTGATACCAATTGAAATTCTTAGATACTTGAGACTAAACAATTTTGATTATTTTAGGTTTAAATCGATAGATCCGAATTCCTTTGAATTAATGGTTTATGCTTCACCTAAATCAAGTTAATTCAATTATCTAATATCAAGAAAGCAGCTGGAAATTTAAAGACAATGACAAAGATTTTTTAACCCTGTGGGAAACCTTTCTCAGGAGAAAAACCCACAAGTCACTGTCGAATCATCCGACAGCTAAACAATCCACTACTAAATAAAAACTACAAGAGTTTAACTACTTATAGACTCGATAAGCACATCTCATGGTTACCTTTATTCCAATCAAGCTCTTTGCAATCAATTTCAAATTCTCATAACTTCTCGCTCTAATCTCTCATCGAAGCTTCCGATCTTGAATCCCTCAAGTTCTTCAATCCATGATTAAGGTTTCTTGATCAATAATGATTGATTCAAGATTTAAGTATTTTAATTTTCTCTTGAATCTCTCAATAGTAATCTCTCATCACTCTAAAAACTCAAGCCCTCAAAAAATGGTTTTCAAAAAATTAAGTTCTGAGAAAAGGAAAGTTGTCTTTTGTAGGAAAACATAAATCACGTTCTCTGTTCGAATATAAATAAATGTATTCAAATAAAAATCAGGCTGAGCCAATCTATTCGAATAAAAATAAATATATTCGAATAAAAAATGACCTGAGTCATTTTATTCGAATACAATAAAATCTATTCGAATAGAAGTTATGTTATCCTAAAAAGACATACTTATTACATTTTTCATACTCTATAAAAATATATAGGGCTTGATATTTAGAACAAAGAGTTAAAAACTCACTTACCTGTTCAGTGTCAGTCCAACTGTAGTCGCTCCACGTACACTCACTGACGCCAGATAACCACGAGATAGTACGGACATCTACTCTAGGTACTAAATGAAACAAACTCCAAAATGGATATTTCACGTAGTAGTCACCATACTCTCAACAGTTAATAGTTTTTAAGAACATAAACAAGAGCATAAGAGAAATAGTTCAGAGACGAAGACTTGGCTCATCAAACTTACCTTTGAGTGCCTTTTATACTATGATCAGCATTCAAAGCCGACTATCTAAATTCCCAACGTCAGAAAGATTCACCCTGCAACAACATTGACTAGAACCATTGGTTCTAAGAAACCCAATAGACATAAACAGATACTCATGAATATACATTGAAAATGATTCCCAGATATTAACCACAGCATTAATGACATTTCTCATCCAATACCACTCGCCCATAATATTTCTCATTCTATTGGCTAAGAAGGGGCTATTGTAGTGGCTTATTTTGTATCTCAGACTCATGCATCATCTTCGACCAACATATGAACTTTTAACCTCACCAATAAAGTACGTGACACAATCAAAAATAAGACAGCAACATCAGAAAATGCATACAATACGAGTTTCTTAACCAATACCACTCGCCCATGATACTCCTCGTGTTCTTGGTTGAGAGTCATCTTGTAATAGCTTATTTTGTATCTTGGATTCAAGCTTCATCCACGACCTCATCAACGTACATGAAGCACTACTAAAGACGTATTCAACATTCCTTAGTTCGAGTAATTGCTTTTGACCTCTACATCAATAGTTTGATTTATGCAAGTGTGTAGTCATCAATAGAGCTATTGTGCCACAACCTCCTCTTCAACTTCCATATTTCAGTTTATTGCTTATGAGATGTTGTCATTGTAGACAACATTCTAGCTGACATACCCTCTTAAACTGGTCATCACCAATAATATAAACATGGCATTTGCATTAACCAACCGCTTTACCTGAGTCGTCATTACTCAATTATTTATGGTGACATGCACCTTACGAGCATTGATATAGAACTCCTTTCCCTCCTTCGCAAGATGATACTTGCGAGCTCTACGGTAATGAATCATAAACTTGAATGTACACTTCTTCATGATCATCAAATCCGTATCTTTCTGAATCCACCCCAAACCATATGGTTGAGGATGAGTTATAGTATTTAAGCCCATCTTCTTCACCAACGCCTCAGAAATCAAGTTTTTTTGACTACCTGAATCAACAAGGGCCTCGACTAAGCTCTGCTTCACCTGAAAACTGACATAAAAAAGTTCTTCCCGACTTTCCTCCTCAGTAACAATAGTCTGCTAAAACATAAGTATAAGCTTACGATTTGGTTTATCTAAATTTAGGAGGCCGACAACCGTTGCGGCTAGTGCATATCTTTCTTTCTTACTCTTCTCTTCCTTTGGCCTAAGCTCCAGGTAAAGTTTCCAACATTTATCTATAATATGCTCACCCGCCTTACGATGACTACAGTAATTCTCCTTAGATGAAGACCCCTCTCTTTTGGACTCTCCATTATGCTCGTTTTTCCAACTAGACTTGTACTCTGATCTTTTCTTGTCATCTTCGTTGTCACTCTTCATATACTTGCCTTCAATAGAAATTACCTTCATGGTAGCGTCTTCGATATTGGCTACAGTAAAGAGCTTCAACTCTCATCTAATAGACTCTGACAAACCTCTTGTATACTTCATGAGCACCTTATACTTGTCTACATCGATGTCCAAAACCAAAGCTTAGTTATGAAATGCCGTAGTGTACTCTTATACGGATTGCTCAAACTTTTGGTATAAATTATGCCATTTAAACCATCTCTATTTCTCATACCCAATCGGATAAAAAAAATTCTTACTAATACTTTGAATTCCTTCCAACTGAAACTTCCTACTTCGTAATACTTCTGATAAGATTTCCACCATGTGAGTACATGACTTGCGAATTTGAATGCAAAAAAGCATATTTTCTGAGTATTGGAGTATTCGTAAATGGAAAAATAAGTTTCTAACCAATTATCTAACTTCTCCATATCGATTGAACCGTCAAATACCAAAATTTTGATTTTAAAATCGATACAAAGATTACGCATAGGATTCATTGGCTTACTAATAACCGATCGCACCTCGACGGATTTGGCATCACTATAATTACTATCTACCTCCTCGGTACCCCCGTCTCTATCCTCCTCCGCAACCCCTTACTTCTTCGAGCGTACTTGCCATTTCACTGAAGCGAAAGCTTTCGCGAGATTTGTGAGATGTAATTGCTCTACCAACTCCCCTAGAGTAGTAGTTAGGTCAGAAACCTTTATTTCCAAAGTCGTGAGTCGATCTTCAGAATCTCCCATATTCAAATTTGCCTTCTTCTTTGAGTTAGGATTCCGATGAATCTTCAACGGACTCACTAGGTTCCCCTTCGTTTGCTTGAGTCGGTCACATGTAAAGACCATAAACCATAATCTCCCCAAGAATCATTACTGGAAAACTGATACCACTTAATCCACAATACAAATTGAGAATAGCCTAATTATAAGAATAATATGAAGATTACCTAAATTGGTGAGAGAATTCCCTTTTAGAGCTTTAATTATTTAATTAATTTGATTACAATCGAATTACTCTCAAAACTTTAAGTCTATTTCTCAAAACTTAGATTAATTTGACATCATCTTCTTTTGCCTAGCCTTGCCCCTTTATGAGGGTTACAAGTTCCTAGTTACAAAATTAGGACAATTATGCCATTAAACGCCTAAAATAATAGGCTGAATCAAGTCTCTGCTCGAATAGAACAAGTCCCTGTTTGAACAGAAAAATGTATTCGAACAGACATTTAGTCTGTTCGAACAGAACACTCAGACAGGTATTTCTTTGAATAGAAATAAAAGTCTATTCGAAAAAAAGAAGTGCATTCAAACAGACATAACACTTATACAAGTATTTCTTCGAATAGAAATAAAAGTCTATTTGAATAAAAAGGAGTGTATTCGAACAGACTTTTCCAGATCTTCCTGGATCATCTGCACAACATTTTTTTTAGGAATATATATTCTAAGAATTAGCTTTTTTGGGAAACAAATATACACGGACACCAACGTAAAAAAGGAAGAATATGTAACCAGGTCACCACAAAAAGAGGAAGAAAATTTGACCAGATCAACATATAGCTACCATAAAGGAAAATATTTGGCCAAATCTCTGGCCACTATTCCTCACATAGTTCCAGCTCAACTACTACAATTTTGAAGTTCAAATATAACAGTTCGAAGAAATTCTATACAGTTCAAATATAACTGTTCGAATTCCCAAAACTAAAATTCTTTGCAGCGGCTCCAATACACGAATATTATGGTATATGTCCTCAAGGATGCCATCATTTTTTATATACATCTGAAGGGACCCTGTCTTACAATTTTCTATGGAAAAACCATCTGGGTAATTAAAAGGGTTATTTAGCTTTTAGAACCGAAATAAAGACTACGAATTGGGCTAACCCCCTATGATTGTAATTTTTAGCTTTTGGACCCTAAAACACCCCAGAAGTCGCTCTCCAAGATGAAAATAATATGAAGTACCATAAATACCCATAGGTTTTCCACATATGATTATATTCTAATGTTGCGTTGTAATTCCAACATCATCATCATCATCACCTTAAATACACACTCAGAGAAGAAAGATGAAGAAATGATTGCCATCATCATCAACGAGAGTAACGAAGGCAAAAAAGCGAGGTTCGATGGTTTCACCGATCATTCTAAAATCGAGTCCACAATTCGATTCTAAAAGCGAGTTTTGATGGTTTCACAGAGGTTCGGATATGATGATGATGATGATTTTGGAAGGTGATAGATGATGATTTTTGGAAGATGAAAGTCAAGTTTTTGAGGGTTTGAAGTTTTGAAAGCACGAGTTTTTGGGTTTCTTAGAATTTTTTGGGGCTTTATTTTTAATTTTTTTATGATGATATTGGTTGTTGTTGATGATGATGATTTTGGAAGGTGATGATGATGACTTTTAGAAGATGAAAATTGAGTTTTTGAGGGTTTAAAGTTTTGAAAGCATAAGTTTTTGGGTATGTTAAATTTTTAAGGGGGGGTTTTGTTGGGGTTTTTTTATGATGGTGTTGGTTGTTGTTGAATGTTGATAATGATGTTGTTAATGGATTTCTGTTTTAATTTAGTTTTAATTTCTATTTTGTTTCGTAATTTATGTATTACTTTAGTTTTTGAGCTTCAATGGCGGAGGAGATAAAGTTTCTGGGATCGCCCACGTGGATTTCTTAGTATCCACGTGGATAATCTAACTAGATAACTAATTAACACGTTGTATTCTAATTAAAGCTTAAAACACAATAAAAATGGTAATTTTGGTATTTTAACAAAAGCTAACAACTCCGGGGTAGTTTAGGGTCCAAAAGCTATAAATGACAATCATAGGGGGTTGCCCAATTCGTGGTCATTATTTCCGGTCTAAAAGCTAAATAGCCCAAATTAAAAACCTCATAGTTCACTATAATTGTTTAGTGATGTAAAATATAGGCAGCCATTTCCCTTTCTGCACCCTCTCCAGTGATTGTACATCTTCTTGAACCCCCGTCTAACATGGTATAACCTTTCGGGTTATTAGTGGAGTCTGGTTCTTCGTCGTATGGTTTGAAAATAAAAATTGGCTTCCCATCCAACGGACCACGCATTAAATATGCCCCACTTTTGCCCTCTCTGACTCGGATAGGACAAAACCTTCTTTGATAGGATGGGACCTTCTCGCATGCCATCAATTGTTGCACGGATCATGGCCTTTAAACCTGTAGATAACTCGATTTTACATACTACATGGAAAGAAAAATCTTGCGCCCACACAAGAAATTCTTCGAGTGACTTTAAGGAGCTAAGGTCAGTTGATCCATCACCCACCTACAGAAACATAATTCATTAAAAATAAGAAAATTATACATAATAATCTTAGTCTAGTGTTTCTTAACAAAAAAGGCTATAAAAACCAGAGAACTAGCTTTACAAAACTTAATCTATACACTTAAGGGAATAACTCATCAGCCATTTCTCGATCTCAGCCCTTCATTACCCATCTCTCCTTAGTCGAGGATTATTTAGGCCGCTCAGATCTCTCTTATGCTTTAAAATTAAGTCACAGCCGTCGGATCCCACAATAAATTTTAGAATTCTTTCAAACTTTAAAACTGCCAAATTATCTGCCAATTTAGCCTGTATTTTCAGTTACCCAACTTTAGTTTTAAGCTTTAAAGCCAAATCATAAGGCAAAATTCTAGCTCATCACTCCCCTCTCCTTCAAACCCTGAGTTTGCAAGAGTTGGGAATCCCTTCTTTCAATCTTCAACTACTAAATCACCCTACATCTTCATCTTTTCTCTTCTCAACTCTCCCCAATCTATAAACATCGCCCTTTTGATCCCAAACCTAAAAGGTTTGTTCAATTCATACTCCCAATCAGCCCTAATTTGTTGAAATCTTGCAATATCAATGACGAAGGAAATCTTTTAAGGAATCGAAGACTTCGAGTGAAATTTTATTTGGAAGTTCTTTCTTTTTTAGTATTGGTTCCCCCAAAAGCTCTCTTAAGTTTGGGGTTGCTCCTTCTGCATTGGGGTCAGGTCGGAGATCGATTGCCGAAGCTGATGTACCCATATTAAGTTCGATTGGGGTCGATTCAGTGAAGCAAGGCCATGTTGATACTGAGGGTTTGGGATGTTATAAAGGTAAAAACTCTGGGTCTTATGTGAATTACGAGAGTAATAGTGGTAATTACGATGGGTTAACTACGATGTCGACGAGTATAGTTGAACCAGTTGTATAGGGCAATGAACATTATGAGAATCATGCAACTTAGAGTAGTAGTTGTGGTAATTATGGCAGCTATGATGGATCAATGGCAGCAATGTCACATCCCACGATGATGTATATGCGAGAGAGTAGTGCAGTGGTTGAAAATGTAGTAAACATGCCGGGGATTGGGAAGAGGAGGAAGGATGCGATTCCGGATAACATAGTTCATAAGGTGAAGCAGGACGAGTTGATGAAAAATAGATCAAAAGAGGATCATGCCAAGCTTACTAGAATTGCTTTTGGGCCCTCTTACCAGGTACTTTACTTCCGTTTTATGTTGTAATTCTACATATATATATATATATATATATATATTCTTAAAGTTTCATCAGATCTTTACTATCGTTGTTCTAGACTTGTTATACACAAATAAGTTCAACAGTAAGATATTTTAAGCGATTGAACAATTGCCTAGAAGGCTAAAACTGTATATACTAACATACCAACTCTTTCTACATGTAATGCGTAGATAAATAACGTATCTTTGCTAGTCCAGACTAAGATTTTGCATACAAATGAAATGAGCATAAATCATGTAAAAAAAGCTCTAGTGTTCTTAGTGTGAGTTCCAATTAGGACTTGTTGATTATTGTTTCCTTGAATTGTCACTAGACGGGAAGTGGGAAAACTTACACAATATAGGGTCCACCTAGCGCAATGTTTGAAGATCATTCTCCGAGTAGCAATCACAGCATTGTTTCTCACATCTTCCAGATGCCATTTTTGGAGTTTCAGTGAATGAGTTTTTTTGTTAGTTTACTTTTAGTTAAATGTGCAATACATAGAAGATTCCGAGCGAGTGGGTTTTGTTGATTGTTTAGTTTTACTCAATTGTGCTTTTTCTTAACCAGGAGCAGAAGAAATCAGAAGAAACACATATAAATTACAAATGTCGATACTCTTTTTTTGAAGTAGGGTGGTTGCTTGAAGGTTTTTTTTTTATTTTGTGTTATTATTATATATTTATTTTGAATGAGAAGTTGGGGTTAGGTGAGACGCCCACCAAAATTCATTTATGTGCAAACAATCTATTACAAACTAGGATATCTACATCCACTAGCATCTGCTTTACAAATAAGAACTAACTCTCTAGGAAACTCCTGTGAAAATACTATATTATCCTGTACAATATTCATCTCTGCAGCTACATAATGAGCTGCTATGTTAACTTCTTGTTACAGGTATATAATGAACAAATTGGTGATTTACTTGACCCCATTCGACGAAACCTTCAGGTATATAATGAATTGTGATACTGTTTCACTTTTTCTGTTAGTCATGTTCAAAGATGTGTAAATGACTATGTTTCGTTTTTGCAAATAAGAGATGATGCAAAAAACAACTCTTACGTTGAGAATTTGACTGAAGAACATGTGACAAATTATGATGATGTAACACAAATATTAATTAAGGTAGGAACAAATATTATGCTTTTATCTTACATTTAGAATTGTTAATGTTACACAATCCAATGAATGTATGTTTGCGATGCAGGGACTTTCAAATAGAAAGGTTGGTGCATCAAGTATAAACTCCAAGAGCTCCCAATCACATATCATTTTCACTTGCGTTATAGAATCCTGGTGCAAGGTATACCATTCATCAGTGAAGCTTTATTTTTGCTCCACTTTTACTTCGAAGTTTTGGAATACAGCGTAAGATTTTGTTGTAAGCACGGAGACTGAAGCCTATTGGTAAAATTCATTATAAGAACATATATCATACATGTATGCGTACTAGAAATGTTTTTACAATTTGCAACCTACATTAAATATGGACATGCTTGAGAAATATGTATTGTTAATTATATAAATATGGATATCAAATTATGGTGATGCAGCTCACTCTTATATGTTCTAAGTTGTTTTTTTCTTCTTTTTATCTGAAAATGTCATAGAGTACCTTATCAAAATGATTTAGTAGCCCAAAAACTAGTAGAATCACCTTGGTTGATCTTGCTGGAATGGAAGGAAATAAAGTGGATGATGCAAGTAGGCAATGCTTTAAGGAGAACAAAAGCGTAAAGAAATCTCTAGCACAACTCAGGTATAATTCTATGACTATTGTAATCGTTATATGTTATCAATTTTGATTTATTCACTAGTATACCTATTTTGACAAGATAGTCAAGTCAACCTAGGCCCTAGCCTAAGGAGAACGTACACCCTACCTAACCATAAGGAGGACAAATGAATAAGACTATTAAAATCGCCATCGTAGAATTAGGTTAGTAAGGCCTGCCTAAAAAGCTTTCGGGCAACCCTTTCCCGTGTACCTGCGACGCTACTAGGTTCTAGCCAATCAGAAGTTGTAGCTGTCATTGAAAGAATTGCAACATCGACTTAACCCTTCCCTTTTTGATGCAGGGTCTTAGTTAGTGAGTCCTAGCTTTTGACGACGGAAGCTTTTGACTCCCGAGCGCAAATTTCGACTTAGAGAGATTTTTCCAAAATGTTTTTTGCTTATCGCCGATGGTTGCCGCTCATGTCACTTCCTAGCTTTTTCATTCTATAGACAACAAAAATAGATTCAATAACAGTAGGGGACAACGGGTAGTTGGTTAGGACGCCTAGGAGCTGCCGCTAAAGGAACACCTTCAAAAAAGAATGCTAACGCAGACTTCTCGCTAACAATAGCTCCCAGATCACTCTCTTTCACGATGAAAAAACATTGAAATATGCAAAGTGAATGATGCAAAAACTCCAGAACCACTAGTACAATACTTTCTATAGACATTACCACTACTTTGTGTTCTAGTTACTTGGGCGACTGACCTTAGGTATATGGCAACCTCACCCCGACACTTACACGAGGCGGCATTGTAAATGGGGAGCGTAATCCTAGCTTTTTGCCTGAGGCTGCTCACTGATGGTCCTAGATTAGAGGGATCCAAGGAGGGTGTCTGGTGACAGTATTGCTCTACCGACGACATAGTGTAACCGAGCATACTTGGTCGTAGATTTTGATGCGCCACTGATCACGACTATATACAAGCCCACTATTACCCGCTCAAAAAAGTTAATGTCGTGTTCCTGGAGCTATGGTAGGATAAAATTTTACTCCACTATTTCTTAAATTAAGTTAAGCAATTAATTGCAGCTTTAATAAAAGCTATTTTCGTTTTAAGAACTCGTAATTAACAAACTAAATCGCATAAATGAATGGGGGTTCATTTTCAAAAGTCCTTTACTACTCTAATAGGATGTTTAAAGTCAAACATCTAATGCTTGGTATTTCCAAGTTTCAAACAACGAGGCATTTTCAACTTGACACCATTTCCTGGGATGTCTGAAACTTGTCGACAACAACGTTGCAATACAAAGCAACATCTGAAACTCGTGCAACTAGGACACATCATTTTGTTCAGCATGATGGGTTATTTGTTATTATTTCTAACAACATTTTGATTTCAACATTTGAAACGTGGAACGTTGTGCTGTTCGGTGTTTTGGATTCTTAAATATTTTTTAAAAGTTTGGATTTTATAGTTCTAAGTAAATTGGTGTAGCATTGAAAATGACACGCTACTTAGGCTAACGCACATGGGTATCCTATCATATTATAGAATGGTAAATTAAATGAAGATTTTCTAGAGGTGTATATATTTTTAATTATATATGGACAATTATACGTTGCTCTGTCTAGAGGTATATCAAGAAATAAGACTTGAATTTTAATACAAAATGGCAAATTAAATGGAGAATCAGGAGTACACACTCTCAATGTCGTGTAAAAAGAAGTTTTTAAACTCCAATTTTTTTTTTTTTATAATTGCTTTCATGTTAATTAGGTGTAATAAATCAACAAATAAACTTATTTATATAACTATATACACTATTTATCGTATGTTTAAGCTAGAATGCACTATTTGCCAAGGAATATGTTGCCAGTATTTTCAGTATGGATTTTGGTTGCTCAATAAAAGCTACCTTAAATGTTACAAAGGAATAGTTGTAGTATAACTCATACTATTAATTAATCTACAACTTTTCGCTACCTTATCTATGGTTATTTGGTACATTAATAACACAGTAACTAGCAAACTTGTGTTATTTGGTTTTATACTTCAATTACCCTTTTCATGTTTATTATAAGGTTCTCAATATTATGCCTTTTAATCATACATGTGTAGGTGAATATCCTCTATGATCTCTCATTTGGTTGGTACGTTCAACAATATATGAAACATTGGATCCATATAATTACTTAACATAAGGTATTATTCTTATTCTCTTATGTCAATTGCCGTCTGCTTCATTTTATCTATCTATTATTATATATAATTCTTCTCTATATAAAGAGGGTACTTACCAACAGTTCTTAGTTTTGCAGTCTCCGAGATCATTGAACTTGTTTGATATTTTGAATTCTAATAAGTTGGTGTTTACGAAGCCACTGCTGGATTACTTGAACGAGAAGTACGGTCTTTAAAATTAAGTCCCAGCCATCAAATCCCACAAGAAATTTTGGACTTGGTTAACTTTTATAAACGGCCAGATAATCTGTCAGTTTTATATAAAATCATCTTAGTTACGTGGCCTAAGAGCAAACTGGCTCCATTTGTTATACCAACCCGCTTAACACAGTAACAATACCCAGGTACATTATTTGATTTATACTTTCATACATTTAGATGTAATTCTGCTGTATCATATTTTGCCTAATGACTCGTGCTTCTTTCTAGGGAAACCAGTTCACAAGCATATGATTCTGCTACAAATGATGTTGTTGTACATCTGGGTACTGATGATGTTTCTAGAATGACTAATGGACTTACTGACTCCAAATTTATTTCTAACCCACGTGATGCATTAAGAAATTTCAGGTGCCACTCTTGCTTTATAGTTTCATTGATTGAATAGATGTTTATAAATGAAAAATCCCTAATGAACCCTGTATCTTTGTAGGGAAGCAAGTCCTCAAGCAGATGATCAGTTCCAAATGAAGGTGCCATGCATCTGGGTGTTCATGATGTTTCCAGAACCATTGACTGAAAACTACCTCTCAGTTTCCTACTAGCCTGCTTAGTGCAATAACTATTCCCAGGTACCTTAATTTATTTCTACTTGCATTGGCTGCATAAATATATTTGTGTCGTGTTATTATACACATTCCTAATGATACTTGGGTATTTCTAGATAAATTAGTAGAAAAACAAATTATCATGTTTCAAATGGATGTGCCATTCAAATTGGTATCGGTGATGTTTCTAGAACCATCAATGTGCAAAGTGGCTCCGGATTTCATACTAACTTGTCTAGCACAGTTACTATTCCCAAGTGCCTTAAATACTTTTTTCTTGCATTAATTGATTGATATAGTTTTGTAGTATTATATAAGTCCCTATTGACAATTATGGTTTATAGGGAAACAAGTACACCAGCAGATCATTGTGTTTGAAATAGAGGTGTCGTTCAGGCTACTTATAATGCCTCTAGATACATCAATGGGCAAACTTGCTCCGAATTTCATACTAAGGCGCAACTTAGCACATTAACGAGTCCCAGGTAATTCATTTGCTTTATACTTGCATTGATTGGATAAATATAAATTATCTTGTATATGTTTTCCTTATGATTCTTGGATCTTTATAGGGAAACTAGTACTCAAGAAGATTATCATGTTTCAAATGGAGGTCCCATGCATTTCGGTGTTGATGATGTTTCTAGAACCATCAATAGACAAACTGGAACCGCATTTCAAACTTACTCGCGTAGCACATTAGCGATTCCCAGGTTCCTTAATTGCTTTCTACTTGCATTGACTAAATAGATATAATAATGTAAGTATATATATGTGTGTGTATGAATATATATTCCTAATGATACTTATGTATTTCTAGAGAAATGGGTACCCAAAAAGAGTATTGTGTTTCAAATGGAGGTGACATACATTTTGGAATTAATGTTGTTTCTACAACCATCAATAGGCAAACTGAATCTGGATTTCGTGTCAACCCGCATAGCACATTAGCGATTCCCATGTGACTTAATTGCTATCCGCTTACATTGGTTGCAATTATATAATTAAGTCACAGCATATACGATCCTAATGTCTAATGATGCTTGTTTCTTTCTAGGGAAACAAGTACCCAAGGAAATTATCAACTTTCAAATAGAGGTTTTAGATTTATCAATGCACAAACTTGCTCCGCCTTGCATACTAACCCGCGTAGCACAGTAACTATTCCTATTCCCAGGTACTAAACATCAATTGCTTTTTACTTGTATTACTGTACAGGAATAATTATTTACTACAGTATACATACTTAATAGTTACTTGTGATATTTTTGCTTTTCTAGGAAAACAAGTACTAAAGAAAATTGTCATGTTTCAAATGGAAATTCCATGCACCATGGTATTTCTGATGTTTCTAGAATCATCAATGGGCAAACAGGCTCCGGAGTTCATTCTAACTCGCATATCGCTTTAGTGATTCCCAGGTGCCTTAATTGTAATTTTCTACATGTATTGATTGAATAGGTAAATTATGTAGTAGTCTATACGTTCCTAATGGCACTTTTTATCTTTCTAGGGAAACGAATACTCAAGCAGATGATGGAGGTGTTATGCATCTGGCTGTTGATAATTTTTGTAGAACCATCGATGAGATAACTGGCTTTAGAGTTCATACTAACCCGCTTAGTAAATTTACGAATCCTAGGTAGATTAGTTGTTTTCTACTTGCATCATTTAAATAAATACAATTATGTATCACATCATTCCTCTTTATACTTATATCTTTCCAGGGATACTAGTACTCAAGCACATGATTCTATCTCAAATAGAGGTGTTGCACAACTGGATACTAATGATGCTTATATGGCCGCCAATGCTAAAACTGGCATAGAATCTGATAGTCAAACATCTGCTACACCTCATCTGGCAAGAGAAATATTTAATGTACTGATTAAGTGTGAGTATGCACAAAGTAATAGTGTTGCTGATAATGAACTCCCCATGATGCTGACCTCCATTAACCTGCTTGGGTTGTTGGAATCTATGCAGTAGTGTGCTGCATCTCCTAGGTCTTTATTTACCTGAAGGTTCCAGAAACGAAGGGTATGCCTCTTGAAGTCATTTGCAAGTTTTTCTCTGTTAGTGCAAAGCAATCTGGGAAGAAACTAATATCTGAATTTCGAAGTAGTCTTCGTGAAATACTGAAGAAGCGCTTGGTTGGCGAATCTTGTTCCTGGCAGTATAGTCTGATCCCCATTTTAGAGCATCTCCACTGATCGAAGTGGTAATAAAAATAAGATTTTTTTTTTCAGTCTTGAAATGTAAAGCATGCTCTTTATGGTTGAACTGAGAATTTGAGTGAGCTTGTTAAGATGATAAACTGTTAATTAACACCAGTTCTTTCAATGAATATGATAATCTTTTCCGGATTTATGCTTTACTCATTGATTATATGTATATCTATTTCCCGTTGGCTAATAGTCGAAATGAATTTTTATCAATATCTTCGGCGAGCGCAGAGAAACAGTTTCATTTGACAATTGATATATAGAGGTAGCTCTTTCCAGGAGGTGGTGGTACATGTAGACCTCGATGTTTATCCATGGATCGAAGGCCATCAAAAGGGTGCCATGCCCATACTCTTCTTACTTGTCCATGGCCAGTGACTCTCATACTTAAGAAGAAAGCTCACAACCGAAAACTATAAGAAATTATGCCACAAGTTAAGAGTATAAAAACACTCTAAAAAATAGTCATCAGCATTTATTTTATTTGTAGAATATGAATACACTCTGAAAAACAATCATTATTCATCAACAATTATTTCCATACACATGAGATTTATACGTAAATAAAAATTATACCCAAAAAGATAATATTAATAAAAACTATTGTACATCACCATGAAAAACCAAGATCAGCAGATCGATTTAGCTAAAGTCACAACCAATCCAAGAAAGGGCAGAGTCCCCAACAAAATCTAGAAGGATAGTAATCCTTTAAGTAAACCTCTCTGCTTACTCCGATGATATAGAAGCTGGAGGATTGTTTGCGATGAGCCATGGTTACCCGTGTAACGAGCACAACCGATATAGAGTGCCTCTCACATATGACACTGGATGTAAGAGGAACAGGGTGCCTTCCAACAATGACTCCTGATGAAAACTTGTTGAGGAAGAATGAGTCTACAAAGAAGGTAGGGGTGTATTGATATGCTTGTGTATTATAAAGCTAAATTCCTTTAGCTTTGTGGAATACTTCTTCTGGAACTGAGGTTGCGCCTTTTGTTGCACTTACTTTTCGTGTTGAAATCATCCCCTTGAAATAAGGCATTTTCTTTTCTAGCTTAATATCCAAACTGAATACATCATATACATAGTATATGCAATACACATTATGTTGGTCAGGATCTGTGGTGTGGAGACGGGTATAAATTTGCAAATTTTTTGTGAAGGTGGTCTCTATCTCGAGTAAATCTTCGCATAAAAAAAACCATTTCAACACCTATAATCATACATATGTGATCCAAGCTTAACGGTGAAAGCATAGTCAGCTTTTTCTGTTAAATTGACTGCTATGTTTGAAGGATTAGAAGCACCAGAATGGGCTGAAATTTGGTGACGATTATTCCTCTAATAGAGATCATATTATCAAAAAAATAATTTGATAACCTCATATACTTTACCATGTATATATTTATCTCATAATCCATATAATTTGTTTAAGGCAGTGTTTTTTGTGCCTAAAAGGTTAAATACTGCATTACTATCAAAAATACTAACCATTTAACAGTGACGACATTGCGGTTAAGAATAGCACCTCCTCCTTGACATGTTTGGCATTTCACCAGACCACGAGATCCACACGTTCCACAAGGAAGCTTTCCCTCACCTTTACATTTCAAACATCTTCAGAAAAAGAAAAGGGTGGTGGTTTAAATCTTTATACTCACTGATATCAACCAGGCTGAAATTTAGGGTGTTAAACCAAATATAATATTTCAAATAATGAAACACAAATTGAGCTTACGGCCTATATAACAATACCCTTACACAATAACTTCAGCCGAGGATTCCTTTCCATAAGAGTGCTTATCTAATAATAAACCTAATTGAATTAGAATTCTAAGTATTGATTACTTTGATAAATAATAGGAACTTCTAATACTATTCTATCACTTCTAAATTGGTATAATATATACTTCTATAAAAAATAAAATAAAAATTGTATAAGGTTATAAAGAATTGTAGAATCAACTCCCTCAATAGCAGCCGAATGATTTGGCATTCAACATAAAACATGTAAAATAATTTGGAATTTTCGGAAGATCCCAATCTACCCAAAACTTGTCGAATCATTTGGCATTTTAAGTATGAACATGCCAAATGATTTGACAATTACGAAACAACACGATTAAAGCAAAACTAGCCAAATCATTTGGCGTTTCCCGAACATTCTAGTTTAGGCAAAAGTTGCGGAATGTTCGGCATTTAATTTGAAACATGTCAAATGGTTCGGCATTTCCGAGGCATCCAAATTTAAACCTAGCCAAAATATGCCAAATTAATTGGCATTTTCGGAACATCCCAATCTAACCAAAACTTGCCGAATCATTTGGCACTTTCGAACAACACAATTTAAGCAAATCTAGTCCAATATGGCATTTTCTGAACATCACAATTTAAGCTCCAAAACTTGCTTAATCATTTGGCATTTTCTTTCAAACTTGCTTGATATTTTGGGAGACTGATAAAGACTTATCTTTTTTATATTATACCAAAGTAGTGCATAGGGTTCAAAATGATATTTTGCATTGTCAATATATTTGCAATATTGTTGCGTGACAGCCAAATTTCTGATTTATTGCTTAATGCCGATGGCTTTACTTCAGTTTATATTTTGTATCATTATTCATTAAACTACTATAGCAAAATTGTAACTTCTCAATAAGTTACAGCCATATTTGTAATTATAGGTGTGACTGAATATCATATTTGTGCCAAGGTCGCAGACTCGCATCCTGCATTTTGCAAGCCGGTGCGACCGCACCTTGTTGCATTGCATCTGCCCAGCAAGTAATGTTTTGCGATCTGATTGGTTTATGTGATCAAGCTTAAGAGCAATCCAAACGGGAGAAGAGCGTATGACTTGATCGAAAAGTTGTCAATAAAGTTTCCGGGGGAGAATCTAGGAAGTTGGAACGTATAAGGTTATAATAAGTATAAGGTTATTATAGCTTGTTCCATAAAATTCCGTAATCTCATTTGTAACTTGCTGTAGTAGAGCGTAGTACATTTGTTAGGGTAATGTTGCACTTATGTTTGTGTAACTTCATTAATGTTAATGATAATCTTTCTATTCATAAATTTTATTGTGTTGAAGGGAATTATCCCTTATCCATTATCAACTGTGACGATTTTTATGTTGAAGGGAATTATCCTAACCGTGTATCAATGTCAATTTGTTTTGAAGAGTAGGAGTGAAAAATCACACACTAGTGTCTGATCAATGAAGCGGGATACTAGACTAACACAGTAATACTTCCTTCTACGTACTGAAAATGCCTAGAGCAACTCGAACTGATAAAACCTTATCTTATTGCAACTTATAAAAATGCCAGCCTCACTAAATGCAGAACCTTTATAGGTCTGAAGATAAATATAGGTCTGAAGATATTCTATACATTGTAAAATTACCCCCATAAAACATATCTTATCTTGAAGGGGGGAAAAACATATTCAACAATCCTAACATTATAGTTAACATGGAGAAATCCCAAAATAATTCAGTACTAGACATGTGGAAACATTCTTTCCTTTTGTCCATGAAACTTAAAAGACCAATAACCCTACATTACAGAAACAACTCTGATATTTTCCTTTTGTCCATCCGCTGAGAAATAAGTAATACTTTTCTTGCATGTAATGAGGCGTAAAGTTTACCCATTTTAATTGATCGAGATGGAGATCTATTAGGGCATAGACTGCTTGAAGGAACTCCTCTTCGCTACTTTCTGGGGGAATGGAGGCTGCAGCCTTACGGATAATCTCTTCTATCTTTGATTCTTCTGAGTCAGAATCTATTAGGCATTAAACTGATCGAGATGGAGATCTATTTGGGCATAAACTGCTTGAAGTAACTCCTCTTCGCTACTTTTTGGGGGAATGGAGGCTACAGCCTTACGGATAATCTCTTCTATCTTTGATTCTTCTAAGTCAGAATCTAAAGTACTTCGGCACATAATACTGCCTATTTGACGCGGGCTAAGTCCTTTATCTACAGCCTTCTTAAGAAGCTTTGTCGATATACGGAGTACACGGATGCAATCAAGAGGCATATCAATTCCATTGGCCTTCAAGATTTGTAAGTCCTTTTCGGCATCCAACGAATTTACATATTCAATAATATTATCAGAAAAAGGCTTGTTAGTTGCTTCCCACCGCCGCCAATCAAACAGGCAGCTTTCAAACTGTTAACACAAAAGCCAAATTCAGGGTAATTAATAATAAGACGTGAAAAAATAGTTCATATGCACGAATATAAAAGAAAAGAATGAGCAACTTACACTGTGAGGCAAACAATAGGCATGATCAATTGGAATTAAAGTTACTCGACCATCAGCTTGCTCTCTCCTCCATAAGATGTTTCCTAAATGTCGACCAGCATTAGCAAGTCGAATGTCTAAAACTGAAATTCTTTGCAGCCCCTCTAATATATGAATATTATGGCCTATATCCTCAAGGCTGCCATCATTTTCTTTATAGAGTTGAAGAGAACCTATCTTAGGATTTTCTATGGAAAAACCCTTTCGGTAGTTAAATTTCGCATGGGAACATTTAACTCGAATTGTAGGAGGGACTCCAGAAAACCCTCCCTCCTCACCCTTAAGTGGGTGATCTAAAAGATACGCTGCCACTTCCCTCACATCACCCTCTCCAGCAAATGTACCTTTTCTTCCCCCGGCTGAACCTTTCGAGTTACTAGGGGAGCCTGGCTCTTCGTCGGATGGTTTGAAAACAGAAACAGGCTTCCCATCCAAGGGGCCACGCATTAAATATGTCCCACTTTTGCCCTCTCTCACTGGGATAGGACAGAAACCTTCTTGCATCCCATCAATTGTTGCACGGATCATGGCCTTTAAACCATTAGATAGCTCGATTTCACATACTACTTGGAAAAAAAAATCTTGTGCCAACACATGAAATTCTTCAAGTGATTCTGAGGAGCTAAGGTCAGCTGATCCATCGCCCACCTACAGAAACATAATTCGTTAAAAATAAGAAAATTGCACATAATAATCTTAGTTTAGTGCTTCTTAACAAAAAAGGCTATAAAAACCAGAGAACTAGCTTTACAAAACTTAATATCCCTAAAGTTTCCAATACATTTTTTTTTTTTTCTTCTCTTTATGCTATAAATATAAGTCTGAAGATATTCTATACATAGCCGATAAAACATATCTTATCATGAAGAGAGGAAAAACATATTCAACAATCCTAACATTATAGTTAACCCAAAATAATTCAGTACTAGACATGTGGAAACATTCTTTCCACACAAGATCTACTTCAAAAGAGCAAAATAGAGAATTAGAGAAAACCACTACAACTGCAAGTGTACCCGAAAGCCAAAAACCACTTGGGTGATTTACACAAGTGATCACCAAAATCAGCCCTGAATAATCGATTTTAAGGTCACCAGAGTGGCAGGAACAGCAGTTTCTCACCTACAAAGCAGAGAAGCTCTAGTAGGGAGTGCTCAATAAAAAGAGCCCTAAGTAATCAATTTTTCCAAGGGATTTCCTTCCTGTAAATACACAATCTCTTCTTCTCTCCTTCAGGTTTTCTCATTTAACTAAACCTCCCACCTCCTTTCTTTCTCTTCAACTCCAAGTGTTTTATCAAGATTAAGATAAATCTTAGTAACCCCATTTGCCAAATTAAATACACAAAATAAAAGTTACAGGTTCTTCGTGTTTGGTCATATTCTTGTTCTTCATATCCGTTTATGCTCAGTTTTGGACAAAATTTTTCACTACTTTCTCTTTGACAGTTCAATATTTTACCTAATTTCTGTAAGCTGCATATGGATAAAAAAGTAACCTTCCAAACATCAAACCGATTTAATGATTCTCCAAGTAAGAAGTTGACATATAAGCAGAGGACTAGTATATGGAAAAGAAAAACACAAATCATGAAATATTTGCTCTTATGCATCCTAGAAAATGCTTGAACATACAAGGGAACATAAAAAATTACCTGTGCCGCAGGACTGCATAACCCATTATCAAGACACTCTGGAGATTCTGGAATAGGTGAAAGTGCACCCATTCTGGGATATTTGAGAACATCTCTTCCCCATTTGATGTTTGCAAACACTGCGGACTTTCGATTAATGTACCGCACTATTCTCCGAGAGATTGTGGCAAGATTCTGATCATCTACATTACCCTAATTTGCATTACACCAAACACCAATAATCATTAGTGTCTGAATTTCATTACACTAAAAATTGAAATAAATTAAAATAAGAGATTACCCTTCCAGCTTCTTGCAATTCTAACCGTGATGTGATTGAAACCCTGAATATAGGCTTCCGATTGGTCCAGCCCTCTCCCGAGCTCCATCCAAAGAAGACCATTGCGCTTAAAGATAGCACAAGAACAAGAAGGGTCAACGATTTCGCTATGATCTGAGGTCTCTAAACCCTAATGTGAGGGTTTTAGAGAGAGAAAGACTGAAAGAGAGAGAGAGAGATTGCACCGTTGCGCTCAAAATGATTTTGGCGGAAATGTGTTTTGTTGATGGGTGGGCATAATGGCAGCCGCCTAAATCTGTTAAAAACACCCCATTCTCAGGTCAAAGATAGTTGACTCTGGTCAAGTTTAAGTTTGACTTCTAATCTCACAGTTTTGTATCTCGAGGATAGTTATAAAGGAAAATATATATAGTAGGTATGATGTAGCACATCCCCAGTGGTGAGTTTCCATATTTTATGATTAGTAGTAAAGATGATCTATGAATTAATGTTAGTTTATAATTGGGATTTAAGGAGATATTGTAAAGAAGGTATCTTAGGGTTCTATGATATATAAGGAGATAGTGGTGTAATCTTATACATGGTTGTTGCAAAGAAAAAATAAAATAAGATTCAATTTTAAGTTTTGTGTTTTAGAAAAGTATGAAACATTAATTTCTCAATTAGGTTAGTGTTTAAATCGTTAAAGTTTTGCTTTCACAACTTTGATTTACGCTAAATTGGCATCAGAACTAAGTCGAATCTCTAAGAAAACTCCTCTCAATCCCAATTGTTGACAAACAAAACCCAAAAAAACCTTACAAACGGGCAACTTGTATGACAATTTACGGATTTGTCTAACAAATTTGACCAACTTATGGCGTCTCTCGCTTCGGGTGCTTTTCATCCCCCTCCACAAACCGACTCCGTTTACTATGTCATAGTTGCCGACTTCTGAAATGGACACCGAATCGGAGAGAAGCCTCGCAAAAAACCTCGATGCAACCCTTCCGGTTGAACCCATCCAAACGCTCGTAAACGGAGTAGTCACTAGGGCTTTGGGAAGCAAACTGATAAGTTCTAAGTTCTAATGATGAAAAAGAGACCCCCCCCCCCCCGATCAACACAGTTGTGGCAAGGAAGAAAGTGGTTTGTGATGGGAGAGAAAATGAGTTACGTGAGCAACATGTGTTATAAACAACTCAAGCCCAGATCCACAACTAGTCCACAATCCACAACTATAAATACTATGGGGATATGAAACATATGGCAATAGTCAAGTCTCGACTTTCTGGATATGCCTTCACGTGGCGGAGCAGTGTGTAACAGTCTCGTATATCTCAAGGTTATCCGATGATTATCGAGTGGCCAAAGATGAGGCGTGATATGATAGAACGGTTCATCCCGATGAACTATGATGAGATAGTTTGGGGAAACTTCAATCTCTGACGATGGGCCTCTCTACCATTGACGATTACACCAACCAGTTCTATCTCCTTGAGTCCCTCGTACCCGTCTTTGCGAGACAGAGCAACAACGAGTCAGTAGGTACAAGAATGGTCTGACAAAGAAACTTTAAGAGATAATAACCTTGCAACCTATTTAGTGTTTATCATAGATTGTGCAGCTAGCCAAACATGCGAGAAAGCTACAGACACAATATCATCCATTAGCCTCTCTCAAAACTATTTCTAGATCTAACATAACACTAGAAAATAACTTAAATTCCCTTTATATTGTAAGGAATTCAAAAATCATAAAAGAGCGAATCTCGAGGCAAAACAACGCCTGAAAATCAAAAACACCACCAAAGTCGTTCGAACGAACTAGGGAGTCGTTCGAACGAACTAGGGAGTCGTTCGAACGACTTTACGCCTAATTGGCCTAAACCCTAGAAAAGTTGACCAATCGTTCGAACGAAACCTCAACTCGTTCGAACAAAATATGGCTCTGGGAAAAATTTCCAGTGGGAACAATTATAGTCGTTAGAACGACTCTCAACCTCATTTAAACAAGTTTAGATAAAATTGGTCTTCGACTCAAAACATCTCTAGATCCTCCTGGATCATGGCTCCCCCCTTTAAGAGCCTTGAGCTCCTGCTTAAACTGTAACTGGAGAGGTGGGAATGAGGCACTGCCCAATACCCTTCTGTACCACTTCGAGTTACCAGGTAGCAGACCCTTCTTCCCAACCCGGAATAATTCAATACCACCACATGTCTTACATGGCAGTAACTTTTGACGAAACACACTACGCCCCTTAGGATCATCATATCCTACAACAAATCCTGACATAATAAAATACTGTATCTGCATAGAAACTAACATAGCTGAAGTAGTTGGTAATGGGGGTCGAGATAACCTATCAGCCAATTTGTTGTCAACTCCCTTCTTATAATGTATAATCAAGGGCAATTGTTAGAGATACGACCTCCCCTTCATATGGCGAGCTTGCTGTAACTTAGACTGTGTAGTAAAAAGCTGGAACGGTTTGTGATCAGTATGTACCACAACCTCCTCTTGCAACTTCCCCAAGTCAGTTTGTTGCTTAAAAAACGTTGTCATTGGAGACAACACTCTAGCCAACGTACCCTCCTGAACCGGTCGCACCAATAATATAAACTTACCGCTCGCATTAACCAACCGTTTCAACTGAGTCGCCGTTACCAAATTTGACATATTGACATGCTTCCTACAAGCATTGATATGGAACTCCTTTCACACCTTCATAAGACGATACTTGCTAGCTCTACGGTAATGAATCTCATCTTTGTCCCAAAGATAAGGGCTACCCAAGATGACCTGACACAGATCTAAAGAAACCACCTCACACGTCACCTCGTCAATAAACTTCTCATAAATCGTAAACTTAAAAGTACACTGCTTCGTGATCATCAAATCCACATCTTTCTGAATCTACCCCAAACCATACGGCTTAGGATGAGCTATAGTCGTCAAACCCATCTTCTTCACCAACGCCTTAGAAATCAAAATTTTATGACTACCCGAATCCATAATGGCCTTGACTAAACTCTCTTTTACCTGAATACTGACAAGAAAAGTTTTTCCCAACTCATCTCCTCGATAGCCAAAGTCCGCTGAAACATAAGTATAAGCTTAGAATTCAGTTTATCAACAGCCGGGAGGTCAACAACCTCTGTGGTTAGTACATATCTATCTTTCTTGCTCTTCTCCTCCTTTAGCCTAAGCTCCAAGTGAAGTTTCCAACAATAATTATAAATATGCCCACTCGCTGTACAATGATTACAATGAAACACCTTAGCCGAAGACCCTTATCCTTTGGCCTCTCCTTATGCTCATTTTTCCAACTAGACTTGTACCCCGACTTGATCTTGTTGTCTTCTTTGTCACTCTTCAAGTACTTGCCTTCAATAGCAATTGCCTTCACGGTTGCATCCTCTATATTGGCCACAGTAAAGAGCTTCAACTCTCTCCTAATGGACTCTGACAAACCCCCCGTGTACTTCATGAACACCTCATACTTGTCCAAATCAATGTCCAAAACTAAAGCTTTGTTATAAAATACCGTAGTGTACTCCTATACGGATTGTTCAAACTTTTGGAGCAAATTGTGCCATAAAAACCATCCCTCTTGCTCATACCCAATCGGATAAAACTGCTTACGCACAAATACCTTGAATTCTTTCCAACCCAAATTTCCTACATCGTGGTGTTTTCGATAAGATTTATACCACCTGAGTACATGACTTGCGAATTTCAATGTAGCAAAGCATATTTGCTGAGCATTGGAGTATTCATAAACGGAAAAATAAGTTTCTAACCTATCTAACCAATTATCGAACTTCTCAGCATTAATCGAACTGTCGAATACCAGAATTTCAATCTTAAAACCAATACGAAGATTACGCATAGGATTCATTGACTTACCAAAACCTGGGCGCTCTTTGACGGAATCGGCATTACTAGAATCACTGGCTATCCCCGTATTATCGATGTCTCCATCCCCCTCCAAAACCCCTTTTCTCCTCGAGCGGCCTCGCCGATGAGTGTGGCCTCGCAGTGTCGCCAAAGTGGAAGCCTTTGCAAGGTTTATGAGACGCAATTGGTTGACTAACTCCCCTACAGTAGAAGTTAGGTCAAAAACTATTGTTTCCAAAAGCGTAAGTCGATCGCTGGCCTCGTCCATCTCCAAATCGTCATTCTTCTTCGAATTAGGTTTGCGATGGATCATCAGCGGACTCACTAGCTTCTTCTTCGCTTGCTTGAGACAGTCACGTGTAAGGACCATAAACCACAATCAACCCCCGAAGATCATAACTAGAAAATTGATACCACTTAATCCACAATACGATGAAGAAGCTCTAGTTACCTGAAAAGTTTAAAGAACACCAATTGATAGGGAAAACAAAGCTTCAATTGCTTAAAAAAATGATATAATTACAAGAAAATTACTCCAAAGCCCTAGCCTCTCTTGGAACTCTTTCTAGATCTAACATAAACCTAAAAAATAACATAAGTTCCCTTTATATAGTAGGAACTCGAAAATCATAAAAGAATGGATCTCGAGGCAAAACAACGCCTGAGAATCAAAAACACCGCCAAAGTCGTTCGAACAAACTAAGGAGTTGTTATAACAAATTTACGCCTAATTGGCCTAAACCTTAGAAAAGTAGACCAATCGTTCGAACGAAACCTCAACTCGTTCGAACGAAATATGGTTCTAGGCCAAATTTCCAGTGAAAACAATTAAAGTCGTTCGAATGACTTTAGATAAAATTAGTCTTCGACTTAAAATGTCTCCAGATCCTCCTGGATCAATACGACTCAGTACCAGGATGATGAGTATTATACATAGACAGAGTTTGAGTAACAACCGCAGCGACAGGGACGAGGTACTGATATTGAGGCATTGGCTCGAATACTTACATAACAGATACACGATCTTCACCTGAAGGTCCCCGAGTTTGACGGTAAGTTAGATGTAGATGAATTCATTGATTAGTTTAACAAAGTAGTGAAGATTTTTAACTATAAATACTACGGGGATCTGAAACAGAAGGTAATAGTCGAGTCTCGACTTTCTGGATATGCCTTCACATAGTGGAACAATGTGTAACAGTCTTGTATATCTCAAGGTTATCTGATGATTATCGAGTGGTCAAAGATGAGGCTTGATATAATAGAACGGTTCATCCCGATAAACTATGATGAGATAGTTTTTGGGAAACTTCAATCTTTGACGATGGGCCTCTCTACAATTGATGATTACACTGATCAGTTCTATCTCCTTGAGTCTCTCGTGCCCGTCTTTGCGAGATAGGGCAACAACGAGTCAGTAGGTACAAGAATGGTCTGACAAAGAAACTTTAAGAGATAATAGCCTTGCAGCCTGTTTAGTGTTTATCATAGATTGTACAGTTAGCCAAACAGGCGAGCGAGCTACAGACACAATATCATCCACTAGTTCCAGCAGTACCTGCAATGACAACACCAACTATTCCAACTATCACTGCGTCGCGTACTTATGTTTTAGGTAACTGTTATGGATGTGGGAAACCCAGACACCAGAAACATGATTTTCTAGTATTTACAAAGAAGGTTGGGTTGGTCGTAGATAGTATGCGTGAGAGTGTTATAGTGACTGTTCAACGAGTTATAAGGACAAAGACGAAGATGAGGATGGGATACACACCACATTTGTGCGCGAGTCTTCTGGTGCACCGCCTTTTTAATTTTGTAATTAAAATCTTCTCAGACGGAGGATTTGATGTGGCACATCTCTAGTAGTCGTCACCCACCCGTGCCGGGTTTCCATATTTTATGATTAGTAGTTTAGTTTATTGTTGGAGATGCTCTAGAAATTATTGTTAATTTATAATTGGGATTTATGGAGATATTGTAGGAAAGGTATCCTAGGGTTCTAGGATATATAGGAGAGGGTGGTGTAATCTTTTACTCAGTTGTTGTAGAGAGAAATTAAAATAAGATCCAGTTTTAAGCTTTGTGTTTTATAAAAGTAGAATTCCCTAATTTCTCAATTAGATTAGTGTTTAAATCGCTAAAGTTTTACTTTCGCAACTTTGATTTACACTAAGTTATGGCACCCCGACCCTATCCTCGTCGAAGGATTAACTTTTTATTTTTTCCTTTTATTTGAGATAATACCTCCTCATTTATCTCTATTTTACTCAATTCGAGTTATCTCCCTCTTTTGCTCTCTACTCCTATAGTAGCATATTCCCCAGATTCGAGAAAGAGAAGATAGGAAAACTTAGTTGAAGGTACATGATCATTCGAGAAGATGCCAAGTCTACGCCTACAGATCTCGACCTACTATAGTAGCCGTTACACTTGGTCAGATAGAGCCATTACAAGGGATCCACGAAGTTCGCCCACTACCCACTAAATCAGGAGAACATTTATTTTGCTTGGCGCCGTCTGTGGGAATTACCACACTTTTTATTTACCAACTGTGATTCTAGACAGTCCCATGACAAATAGGAATCTCTGAAGTGCCTCTAGTACTCAAAGGAACCACGAAATCAACCTCGTACTTGCCTTTCCAAAAGTTATCGATCTGCAGAATATAGTGGTCAAACTTCAAAAGTAGATAGAATCTGACAGGGTCCAACGGCTTGAAGATCAGCAAATCCATGCCTAAGCTCTTCAAGTTGAAAGAGATGAGAGAAAGAAAGCCCTGGAACAACAGAGTCAAACCCATCAAAAAGAAATAATTTTTTTACGAAGACATTAAAATCAATTCACTGTCCATCAAGCGTCACCTCCCCAAGCCCAAAGTGATTATCGATCTAGAACTATACAGAGAAAGAACTTACCAAGGGAAGAACGAATTCAAACTTCTAGATCTCGATCAAGAAACCCAGATAGAGCTTCTCGACACTTTGGTCTTACTTCATCAGCAACGACCACCCAAAGAAGTTGACGCACACGTCACCAGACCCCGCCACCTCTTGTGAGGTGACCAGTGAGAGAGTGGTTGGGACCCGAAGGACAAGGCGACTTTGATCCTCAAGTTGCAGCCGCACCAAATACTCTTCAGCAATTTATCACCTTGGATGATCTGAACAATAGAATTCAAGCTTTATATTCAGACAATCCTACCCAAAGATTTGTTCTCGATAGGATCAAAACAAATCATATTTCCTCTCATCTCGAAGTCATGCCGATTCTAGACAATTTTTACATGCCGAAGTTTCATCAATATGTGGGACTCACTGATCCTCTCACCCACATCCATTACTTCAAAGTAGCAGTTAAATTATACTCAAAACTCGATCACATGTTATGTCGGTTGTTTAACATGTGCCTTAAGGAAGAACCTCTCATGTGGTTTTATACTATTTTCGAAGGTTTGATCACCAGCTTTAGCCAGTTACAGTGGCTTTTCGAGTCAAACTATACACATGTTAAGGAGCGGGAAATAACAGTTGATTTATTATTCTTTTTCGAGCAAGGTGTGAAAGAAGCCTTAGTTAGCTTTTACAAACGTTTCCTGCAAAAAACAAGGAAAATTGGGAATTCATATCCTAAAATTATCGTTCTAACATTTAGCTCCACACTCTATATCGATTCTAAAGTTTGAGAAGAGCTTACCCTACACAGACCCAAGACAGTAACAGAAATGATCGATGTCGTCAATAATTATATTGAGCTCGAGCGGTCCAAGAAAGATAAAATGAAAAACTCCTCAGTCATTCATGCCAACGATGCATTCTCATCACCACACCTAAAGCCGACGAGTAATGTTGCTACTAAACAGTATGGACAGACTGTCGACAACGTCAGAAAATGAGAGGGGAAAGCAGATAGACCCATCCAAGTTATGGTTAGTCGATACATGCATGATCCGGGTATAGATCATTGGCGAGTTCTAAAATGGATTCTACGGTATATTAAAGGTAATGTGGATATTGGTTTGAAATTTTGTAAATAAGATTCAATTAATCGGTTTTGCGTGGGTTATGTGGATTCTGACTATATGGGTGATTTGGATAAACGATGGTCTACTATCGGGTATGTGTTTACATTGGGTGGAGGGCCTATTAGTTGGAGATCCACGTTACAGTCAAAGGTGGCATTATCTACTACCGAGGCGGAGTATATGGCGATGACGGAGGTGATAAATGAATCTATTTAGATGAAAGGCCTTCTGCACGATTTAGGCATTAAGATGGATCATCTTGATGTTTTCTGTGATAGTCAGAGCACTATCTTCTTGGCCAAAGATCAGGTTCATTATCAACGTACAAAACATATTGATGTACGTTATTACTTTGTTAGAAAAGTCTTGGAAGAGGATGAGATTCTGTTGAAGAAGATTCACACCAAAGATAACCCGACGGATATGTTTACGAAAGTTGTTTCAGAAATTAAGTTTAATCATTGTTTGGACTTAGTTCAAATTCTTCATGTTGATTGATTGGATTGTTTTGAGAACTACGGGCGACTTGATCCGCGGAGGTACGTAGGCAACCATTGATTTGGTACAGTCGATTTTGGTTTCTTGGGACATTTGGTTTGGTTCTTGGTCATTTGGGACGCTTGGTTTGGATTTGGTCTTTTTTGGGGACGCTTGGGTTTGGTTGGTTTCCTTGGGTTGTTTGTGTGTTTGGGTCTTTGGGGACATTTGATGGTGGAGAGTGTTTGTTTGGGTCCGTTTGGTTGGTTTCTATGTTCGGTTCAGATTTCGGTTTGTTTGGTTGGGAAAATTTTCACCCAAGGTGGAGAATTGTGGGGCTGCCTGTTGCCTTGGCCGTTCAAACGAGGTTGATAGTCGTTCGAACGACCTTTTGACAACCCCCTGAAATTTTGGCTCAGGAGCTCAAGTCGTTCGAACGACTTCAAATTTCGTTCGAACGAAATCTGAGAACTCTATTTTTTGATGGTTTTCAAACCACTTGATTGCCTCGAGGTTTAAGCGATTGTAAAGAGTCCCTAGTATATAAAGAGAAACTTGTTCTTTGAGAGCCATCTTTTGGTGATAACATTTGGGGAAGATTTATTGAGTAAAAAATCCTAATTAGGATTGAGTGATTGTAATCGGGATCTTGAATAAACTCTCACTCTCTCTCGCACGATGGACGTAGACAATTTGCCGAACCACCTTAAACTTGGTGTTGTGTGTATTTCTTTGATTGTGCTTGTTTGTGACTTTCGGGCTTGCGACTCAACAATAACTACCATGTTTCAAGTTGAACAAGCGGACGGGGAAATAATCTGTATCACAACGGAAACATGTATCATTTCCTCGAAAGCTATTTCCAAGTATGACCATAATCTAGTGTTAGTTGCCAAAAATATGTATCATTTTCTTGTCTATGCATTAGCTCTAAATTTTGATATACTTCTTTCAAAACCCGGAGTTAATATAATCGCCAAGGGACGCCTTTTTCAGTTATTTGCATTAACCTTATCACCGGACAGATCCGGCGTCTCTTTCCTGGTGCAATTCTTATATTTTTGTCAGATTCACCACATACATTCACACCCATTTTTCCGTTTTCCGTTTTCCGTAAAGTGTCTTACACTTTTCTTATATTTATGTGTAACCAAATCGTGCTAGGGAACTCATGTAAAGTGTAAACAACACTAATACTATTATTATTATTACATGCACTGTTTCATATTAGTACTCCGTTATATCTACACTAAACGTTATCAGTAACCCCTCCCCCGTTACACTAAATCACTCCTCACTTTATTACCATCTCATGATAATTTCAATATATCACGATATATTGTGTCCCCCAACACAGTGTAAATAAAAACCAGCTCAAAACCTTCATTATACTGTCCCCAAACCCCTCTCTCTATCTCTCTCTCTCTCTCTCAAATGTCAGAACCACCAACAACATCCACAATCCAATATCACCATTATCAGCACCACCAATATCAGTCACCAGCACCACTGCTCATCACCCCAATAACCACAACCCCTCCAACTCTATTCACCCAAGACACCACCACCCTAAGGGACTACCATAAGGGAAACTGGAAACTAGAAGAAACACTCACACTCATCAAGGCCAAAAAACTGGAAGAACAACGCAAGAAAACCTCCAAAACATCAACATTCTCCTCCAGTACTAGTAGTCCTACTAGTAGCAGTAGTAGTAGTCGAAGAGCGAAGCTGAGTTGGAAGAGAATAGAGGACTACTGTTGGACACACAACTGTTGTAGAAGTGATACACAGTGTAATGATAAATGGGATAATTTGATACGTGATTATAAGAAAGTTCGTAACAATCTAGACCACCACACCTGCCCCAGTCGATGTAAAGAAGAAGATGAAGATGTTAATGATAATGTGCAACAACAACAACAACATCAAGTTGTAGTAGAGTCATATTGGAAGATGGAAAAAAAAGAGAGGAAGGAAAATGGGTTACCAACAAATCTTGATTTTGAGGTTTTTTATGCTTTGGATGAGATTTTGCAAACTAAGTATTCATCGCATTCTCATAATAATAAGACGGTGACCACGCCACTCGCATTGCCGTCTACTTTGGCAGAAACACCTCCTCCTCTACCAGCAGTTTCAGTTGCTTTTATTAGACAAGCTCCTCCTCAAACTCTACCTCTGCCTTCACCTCCATTGCAAACAGTTTCAGGTAACTTTGTGCTTTTGTTGAGTTTTTGCTATGGCCACCCTCTTTATTGTAGATTATTAGTAGTACCTCCCTGTAAGTTTAAAGGTGTAACTGTTGCTTGAGTCACCACCCACTAGTAAATCATTTGAACTTTTTATCAGTTACAGCTTTGCCTGGTACACCTGAAATGTTCCTGATCACAAACAATTACAATGCACAAGGCGTAGCTGTAGCTGTAGCTATTAAATAAAGGAACCTTAATTTCACATGTTACTGCTAAAAGAAATGCTTGGAGGAGTTGCCTGCAATATAGTACATTCTCTAGGTAGTCAAGTAGAAATACTTATTTAATATCTTTATCCAGAATTCTGACAAAATATTTCAGTCAAACCCCTCTGGTTTGACTGAAATAATAAAGCCATAATAAAGAGAATTAATAACTCTTATCACAAAGACACATAAAGTGACCTCATAAAGTGACCTCATGCTCAAAAAAATTGGGAACACTAAAAATCATGGCAAACGTGTGAAAAAAGTTGCAAAATCTAATGACCCCTTTGCTGCTTTTATTTTTGGTAACACAGCAGACTCATCCGATACGTCTGAGCCGGATCGGAGTGAAAGATTAGAATCCGATACAAAGCGTAGAAAGATGGAGTCCAGGAGTGACTCTGTTTTACTGGCGGAAACACTTCAAGTTTGCGAAGAACATAGAGAAAGACGACACCGAGACATTATGGCAATTGAGGATAGGAGAGTAAAGATCGAGGAGACCAGAAATGAGGCGAATGAGAAAGGGTTTACGAAGCTAATTGCAGCGGTTAACAATCTTTCCGGTGTGATACATGCGCTCCTATCGGACCGTCAAGGTAATGCCACGTAGGAAAAATGATTTATTCGGGGTGAAAATATTGGTTGTTGTTATTATGATTGTATTTATTTACCTTTATGTCCCCCTTTATTGGGGAATGGAGTAGAAGGGGTGTGGTGGCAGTTGAATTATGATTTCTCGGAGCACCTATTTTGGTGTCTCTTTTTTAGAAGCTTTTCAGTGGTATTTAGTGTTAATAGACTTAAATACCCCTACACCACTAATTGTAATATTAAACTATCATATTAATATTAGAGGATCCTCATTTCATTTGATTAGTTAAAAAATTTCGAGTGATTAAGTCATCTACGAACTTGTGAAACATCTCAAAGTACGACTGATGACCCTACCGTTCACAGTGCAGTCTGCTGTGAAGCTCTAACCTCTGCTTCGTCTGGAGATGGGATCTGATGACCCGACTGCTCCCAGTGCAATGTAGTCTATTGTAAGCCTTCTAACCATTTTTCAATGGACTCTGGAGATTGAATCTTCGTTATTAACGACATTTCAACCCAATGTAGTAAAATCCATTATAATGTAAAAGTTGAAATCGACAATCAATTTTGTGGGGAATAATTAGGTAGTAATGTGAGATAGGGGTAAAAGTGTGATTAGAAGGATAATGGCGGGAAAATTGAATGTGGGGGTTGGTGCTTAGTTGGTTTTGTTTTGTTATTGAGAATGATTTGTGAGTACTACTACGGAAAAAGGCAGAGAGGCTGACATTGGTGGCAGAGACCTCACTGGTCTAACCCAACATTACTTAAATCTCTTTGACCGAATCCTCTCCAATCAAACTCCAAGATCCTCCTCCTCCTCCTCATCTAAATTTTAATTCCCCATAATACCCTCCGTTATCTACGTTTCTTTCTTACAATTTATCGCCGCGAGTAATTCATTGGTGAATTATCGTTACTGTTATGTTTATGGGATGGGTCATCCCGTTTATTATCATCAAGATACGCATTATGGACATGGGAGAGTCTGGGTACCGTCCGGATAATTTTAGCGGTATTGTAATAACCCAGCCCAACTTCAGGCATACCAAATAACCAAAAGTATTCGGGTTGGTCAATCGGGTGGTTAATTCGATTGGTCATGTTCGACATCATTTACACAAATTTACCAACAAGAAATTTAATAAAATAAACTTCATTTAATACACAATACACCGTCATCAAAATAAGTTTCATTTCAAACATAAAGTATATCATCATGAGACTCATGAGACGAGAGTTATGTGGTGAATAAGGTGTGAATCAAACTCTTATAGTAATTTCAACCTCCTAGGGTTGTGCGAGAAACATTTGAACTAGAGGTTGTAAAGTTACTTGAGAAGTTAAATCCAAGTAAAACTTAAATATGTATATAATAACTTTAATACCATTTTCGGGTTTGGGTTGAATCTGGTTGGGCATATTATTTTTGTGACCATAACCGACCAAAGTTCGGACTGAGCGCGGGTTAGTCAGGTAAAACCCACTCAACTTATAGCCCTATCAAACATGCATGGCCAGTCCGCCCTATATGCCCTCACTATTTTTAGGTGAGGTACTTTTTTAGTTTGGACTTTGAAATGTGGGCCATTGAAAGGTTTACTTCGAAATGGAGCCCAAAGCAAACTCCAAAAAATGGCCCCTTTAGTGATAAACTTCTTCGGACCTTATTTTTTGCTAAATTTTGGGTGCCCTAAGAGCATCCACAACAGCCTCCCTTAAAATACAGGGAGTGGTGGTGATGTGTAATCCCTATTTGTATTTTTACCCCAACAAACTTTATTTTTTAAGGAGCCAAATAACCTTTTATCTTTAAACTCTAGAAAAGTAGGAGAACCACTTTCCACGTAAATAAAGTTATTTAGGTGCAGGGGCAGAACCAATAATCAAAGATATAATTAGATGATGTTCTAAACATGTTATTCGACACTTAATGGCCTTGTGAAATTAAAGAAGAAAAAAATTGTCTCCTAATTCCTAATACTCATAATTCCCAATACAACTTTCCTAGATGGAGGTCAGGAGTTGAAAAAATCAAGATATTCATGAATTCAAAGTTAACTGAGGTTTCAAGCTTGATTTTTTTACTAATATTCGTTGTGATACTTTTACATCAAAAACCAAGCAAAAATCATGAATCCATGGATTCATTATTTGTTGAAGCTTAAAACTAGTTCCTTGTTGTTGCTCTCCTTCATTAATTTCATATAAGTATACTTGTATATCCTCAAAGATGGCTATAGAAAGAAAAACTTTAATTAAAAAGAAAAAAGTTTTAACTTTAAAAAGAGGGAAATATATAGAGTTTTATAGAGAGATAGATTGTTAGAGAGAACTGGGAAGAGATTGTTAGAGAGAACTGGGAAGAGAGACTAGTGATCTGTTTTACCAAAAAAGAAGGCTTTTAGATATACACGAAACTTAAAAGATAACTAAGAAAATATTTATTGAAAAATCTAATAGTAGTTCCGCCCTTGTTTAGGTGGCTACCTAAAACTTCCCTCCCACTCCCTATTGTCGAGGAGAGAGAGTGTAAAAATAAGGAGGATGGATTTTTAAATGAGTCTATGAAAGTTGTTACTTTTTTACCTCTCTAAAATAAAGTTAGGGAGGCTGTTGTGGATGCTCTAAGCAACTATCTAACATAGATTAAAATAAATACCCATGATAAATTTATGATACCACGATAAATATCAATTTTTTTTGTTTGTTGGTTTAGTATTTTGATGATATTACCAATGCCCCAGCCCCACTTCTTTTGGGGCTCTTGTTTAAATATAAATTTTGGGGGCCCTAAGTGGTAATGGACTGGGCTTACGTGCATAGCCCGCCCCATGGTTCATGGCTTAATGCTAACAAATTGGCTCGGAGTTTGGAGTTTGGGCCTTGTGGAAGGAAGGTATACTTCAAAAGTTAGGTAGTTTTCATGCCTTCAAGTAGTTTCTGCTAACCTGCACTCCCATGCTACATTGTTAACCAACTCCTCCACTAATATCATTAACACCATAACTCCATGGGCCCTCAGAGTCTAACTTCATACTCAAAGCCCACTCAACTGGTCTTTCCCCTACACCTGGTAACACCAAATCATGACTGCAGTCTCCAAGTTCTCGTCTCTCTCTAGATTCCGACTTGGCCTCTCTCTCTCTCTCTAAACATCGACGCGTTTACGAAGAAACAAAGAGAGTGAAGAGAGAAGTTTTCACCAAATCAAAGCTTTGTTTTTCATCGATCTTCAAATCAAATCCATGGCGACGATCGGAAACAACAATCTCAACGCAAAGCTCGTAAGTTTTCACCTAATCTCCTCTCAATTTCGTCCTAATTTGACCTAATTTCGACTGTAACAGGTTCTACTTGGAGACATGGGTGCTGGGAAATCGAGTCTAGTTTTACGATTTGTCAAAGGTCAATTCCTTGAATTTCAGGTATTTTTTGTTTAATTTTGACTAGTTGATGATCAATTGAGTAGTGATTTTTAGGGTTTAGGGTTAGTGATTTGGTGAATTGGTTGTAGGAATCAACAATTGGTGCGGCGTTCTTCTCACAAACGTTGGCGGTGAATGATGCAACGGTGAAATTTGAGATTTGGGATACTGCGGGGCAAGAGAGATATCATAGTTTGGCTCCTATGTATTATAGAGGCGCTGCTGCTGCTATAATCGTTTATGATATATCTACCGCGGTGAGATTTTGCTTATTGGACTTGGTTTAATTGAATTTAGTGCGAAATATATTGCCTTGATTTGATAGTTGATGGTTTATGGGTGTTTGTGAATGTTAGGAGTCATATACACGGGCTAAAAAGTGGGTGCAAGAGCTTCAGAAACAAGGTGAGTGTGCCGTTTCTATGTTTTCATGGAATCTATAATCATACTGTAGAATTGGTAAAGATGGACTTTAAAGTAAGGTCAAGTGAATATGTAGTATACTTCTGAGAGAACGCCTGTTTGGATTGGTTGGGTTGTTGGACCGACCAACATCTCGAGGTTGAAGTCTCTTTGTTACAATAGCTCTTTAGGGACCAACTTCGATCACATAAAAATGAAGTTTTATATTCGCATATATGTTATTGGTTCTACTTAAGGATGTAGGTTAGATGGAATTCAAAACTATGGGTAGTTTTTTTTTTTTGCTTGTTTGTTTGTTTGTTTGTGACATTTGAGTTGGGATTCTTATAAATGGATCTACTCGAATCACTTGGTTCCAGGTAATCCTAACATGGTTATGGCACTTGCTGGGAATAAAGCTGACTTGGAAGATAAAAGGAAAGTGACTGCAGAGGTGAGCTTAGTCAATTTCCTATTCATCTGAAACATTTTTTTTTTATATTTTTTGAATTCATTACCTTGTGTTTATAGTGGATAAGGCAAGACATATATGGAATCCTTAGATTTTAATAAAGGGGGTCACAGGTCATTGATAAAAGACACAGCACAGCTTCAGTGATATCACTGGACATGTCTACGCAGGCTAGGAAAATATAAGTCTCTTACTTTTTTTCTATTGATCAATCTACTTAAAAGGCTCCTAATCTCGAGAAGGGGCCATAGAATGCCCAAAAAGTACAGAAGGGGTGGGTATTTTGTGGAAAATGGAGAAATAAGATGACCATTTTCCATGAAATAGCTTTCTCATTGAAATGATAAATCATGTATGGTATGTTTGTTGATTGGTTGAACATGAATAGTGAAGGAGTATCTCTGAAATTAGCTAGTAACATTTGGTCCATTCCAAAGAAAAGTACATTTGTGGTTTTGTTGTCTTTCTATGACGCCACCGAGTAAGAAATTTCTAACTTGTAGTTATAGATGCAAATCACTCATTTACAATGGACAACAATCTTGACATTTCAAATTTATTCCACTTTTCTTTATTCAGATATCTTTTTCTACATGTACCCAATTTCCTCTTGGTTTTTTTTTGTGTTATCTCTATTTGGTTTGAGAAATATTGGAAGACAAATTAATTTTCAATTTTATGAAAATAAATATTGTTTACATCCATTTTCAACTGAACTTTGATAACAAAATCCTTTCCCCAGATTTTTATGACAAAATTAAACAAGAGGACTGGCTTTCTGGGAATTCTTCTCATTTTCCTCCTTGTTCACAAACCATTCACGCCCAACATGCCGATCTAGCTTCCGTCCAGGCTGAACAACCCAGAGAGAAAAATATTAATTCCCATAAATTGGATACGCCGATAAATGCGTTGGACAAGAGAATACTATATGACTGTTTTTCCACTCAACAATATGCCGATCTAGCTTCATTCTATGCTGAACAACCAGAGATGAAAACAAAACTACGAACTGAATGCCCTCAAAGGCGTTGGACCAGAGAATAATATAGGACAGTCATTGATATTACCCAACTGAAATAAACTATACCAAAACTCTGCCTGCATCCACTCAACAATGCAAAAGTAAATTGTCAGCCACTTCTACTTTGACTAATGCCACTTTTGACCTGAGCAGTCACCCATTTCATGGCAGTCGTCTCACTTTTTCAGTTATTGGTATTGCCGTGCAAACATTTCTGCATCTTATCGAGTTTTGATTGGTTCAAACCAGCTGATACTTTATCTGCATCTAAATCTCACCTCTTTCTTTCCTTACACACTTACTTTTTCCGATTAAACTTGGCCACTTAAGAAGATCTTGTGGGAGATTAGCCAGTCCTGACAGGTTCCTATATTATTTACCAGGAGAAACTTAGACACGAGAATCTAGTAAGGATTTGAATTTCTGAATCATTTTAGAGCTCCGAATTGGGTGATGGGGTTCATAGGTCAGGCAAATCAGTGGCAGATGCATTTGGCAAATTACAAAATGGAAATTCAAGATCGTCGGCTAGGGTTTTCTGTATTAGAATGAACCATAGAGCTGAGCCAGAAAATACGAATATTGATGAGTTGACTAGGAAGAGGGAAAACGTGGAAATATTTCTTTTTTTGTGGCTGATATTTGATTCTTGGCCTTAAAGGATTATCATGATTGTTGTCAAATTTGCCCTAAGAGATTTTGTGGACAAGTATCATGGTGTTTCAAGATGTACTTTTCTTATTTACTCTCAACTTGCTTTTAGATTTATAATACAAGTTGCAGATCAATTTATGTATCTCTTTAATCTAGATTATCGGGTGAATAGTCGTCGGTTTTGTGACTGATGTATGATTCATGGCCTCATAAACATTGTAAAGATGGTTGTCAAACCAGAATCATGGTCTTATGGATTATTTTCACTGTTGCTTGAAGACATGCATCTTATGCACTCTCTACTTACTATTGATTCCATCTCTCTTTCATCTAGTTTATGATATAAATGCTTATTATATTCCTGACTACTCATCCTTTCACTAGTTTCATACTACCATATTTATCGAATCTTCTCGTTGCAGGAGGCACGCTTATATGCAGAGGAGAATGGCCTTTTTTTCATGGAGACCTCGGCCAAATCTGCTACCAATGTTAATGAAATTTTCTATGAAATAGGTACTCGTCAAATCTGAATTGGTATTTTAGAACTGTCGTGTAGATTAATAATCTAGTGTTTAATTCTTCTATATGTGAATTTTAATTATACTGATAGTACACTAGACTTGGCATTATTATTAAAGCATAGTATAAAGAGTCATTAGAAAGTAGGAAATACTTACATTAGTCAAAGGCTAGTAGGATACTGAGTAAATACAGAGGACTAAGGAAAAGGTGTAAATCTCAAGCAAAAAAAGAAAAGAAAAATCAAACAAAACTTCACACATCTAAACCCCATCCCGACTAGAAATCTACATGTCTTTTCATTATCTTCACCTTGATACTAGCTCCCCGGAAAACAAGATGCGTCTGATACAATATATACTCCAAGAGAATTTAACTCATTAGAAAGCATAGTATAAAGAGTCATTAGAAAGTAGGCAATACTTACATTAGTCAAAGGCTAGTAGGATACAGCTCTTTACTCTAAAAATCTTGCTGTTGTGATCCATCAAACTATTCCATATTAAAACAAGAGCCATTATTTACAATATCCGATTTCTAGGAAACAACCTCGCTCAGGGCACACAACAAAGCAAGTCTGAAACGATCTCTAACATAACCCACAACATGACCGATGAAGTAAACCCACACGTGAGTGATTCCTCTAAAATGTAGAAGAAGACGGTCCACAAATTCTCTACTTGCCTTGATACAATGGAAAGTCTGGGGTCAGGGTCCAGGACCAGGTAGTTTGGGAAAAATTGCAAGTTATGCACATTTATTACTCTTTTATGTTTAAAATTAAATCTAAAAGTTCATAAATATTTAATGACGTGGTTCCAGGTAATAATGAAGTGAAGATGCATATATGATCTAGATCATTACATCTGTGATCCATAAACCTAGTAACATTCTAAATTCATACTCAAAACCCATGAAAGGTACCAAATCCATAACAATCAAGCTTTCTCTCTTTTTGCCCCCACTTGGTGTTTAGATAACGAAGCTTGACGTTCAGCCACACAAAAATATTTTTTCTCTATCCTAGTCGTTTACTCGGCCTTTATGATTTCTATTCTAGATCTACTTTTATGTTTGAAATGGATACCACGTTCCAATTATAAGGATGGGTCACGTGGTCATTACGATGCCCACGTAGGCGATCGTCTCCACCTCTCAGGACCACTCTCTCTATTTTAGTTATTTATATTTGTTTTATTTTAATTGCATTATAATTAGGAGAAGTCTCCCAATTAGAGTCTAGCTAGGGTTTTTATTTTTGCTAGATCTCTTCTCTTATAAAAGAGAGCCTAAGCTTAGTTTATTTTGGTAGAGTTGGTTTGAGAGAGAGGCTTAGCCTTAGAGAGAGAGAGTAATGTAGAGTTTGGGGTAAAACTCATAAACCTTAGGTCTTTGGGCTATATTTTATGCGATTAAGAGCGATTTAGTAAAAGCGAGTTTTAGTTTTAGATTAATTGCGAATGTTAGTAAGAGCTTTCGCTCTAGTTCCTATCATAAGATCTACTTTTATTGTCTCATTATCCTTCAAACACAATACTACGCGACATATGATTATACAAGCGCAGATACACTTTTTTGCCTTCTTTACTCTATACTAGGAGAAATGCACGTGTGGGCATTTTTAGGATAAAAAGGGAAGAGCGAGCTAGGGTAACAGTTTTATGCCTAAATGATAGCTCTAGTCATTCCCTAGTTAATAAAAGATATATAATATTTCTGCACGCATTTATGGCTATTAGGATTTTTATGTACAGTCTAATAAATGAAGGATAAGGAATAAAACTGTTTTATGTAACTTAGGACCTGGTTTCCAACACTAGTAACTTTATCTCATTTCGGCATCTTAACAGGAAGTTATTCTACTGTTTCTGGAAACTATTGAAACTTCAGTTTTGGGACAACTTGTATTTGATCAAAATCACACTTGTATTTGATCATAAACACAACCTACATGACATTTTTTCAACATGCTGACTTTGTTTGTTTTGTGTCATCATCTACAACAATTTCTAAGTTAAACCCTTTGATATGATTCACTTTTACACCAAAGGATATGTTATCATATTTGTCTGGTGCATTTTTGAATAAAGTGAGTCTTGTATTAAATAAAAGAGTATGAAACATTTTTAGCTTAGGTAATTTTTGGGGCGGATCTGTTTGTACGAAATAACCTTTTTCATGCAGATTGTTTGGCAGTCGTATACATTTACTGTTACTACTATACAACTTGACCGGGTACTCAAAATTGAACTGCGTCAGCTACACAGGAATGGAGTTACTGTAGCTCACCGTGCAATCTTTACATATAGTATAGATTCTGTTTTTACTTCTTATATACCAATCTGATGGTTTATTGCTACACATTAACTGATCATTTATTTCATTGAATTCTTTGCACATAATAAAGTTACCTGTTTACTTGATGTGTTGGGTTGTCATGTCATTCTCTGTTACCTGTATGGTTAAGCCATATTGCATCTGACTTTAGATGTTCTTTTAACCTAATAAATCGATTTTTGTTGAATGCAGCAAGGAGATTGCCTCGGGCTCAGCCTGCACAAAACCCAACAGGGATGGTTCTTGTGGATAGACCGGCGGAAAAATCACGAGCTGCGGGATGCTGCGCTTAAGTATTTCCTTTTGTTGCCTGCTCCGTAAAATCATTCTTTTAATTTCCGCATCATGTTTTTTTGACTTTAGTTGACTCATAATTTACTTTGCAACATAAGCACGTATAGAAATTAATGGTTTTCTTCGGACTCATATTTAATTTTTTTTTTTGACAATCGATAATGTGGTTTTTCAATCAGGATAAATGATTTTTATGTTGTCAGAAATGGCTGTATGTTTTTTCCCCAAGACGGTCTCTATATGACCCATGGACGGTGTCAAAATAGGCGTTATAAAACTCCCCACGTGTATATGTGCATGTCTATTGAGTTTCACTCGTGTTTAATTTTTGTTTTGTTCACGATGAGATCTGATATTCTTGTGCTTGTAATGGCAGGTTTATATAAGAATGATAATAATATCAGTGACCCCTCAAACACCCTTAAAAGAAATGGCACGAAGGCACGGAGGGGCGTCTGGGTTTTGGATGAACTGAAGGGTCTGTTCCTCTCTGCTATAAGGCTTTTTACTCAAACTTGTTAATGAACCAACCCTCTCTTGTAAATGTGCAGTATTATAATCTTCCATTACTTTATATGAACAACATTTGTGGTGTGATTCGGATATATCACTTATATTTGGAATTCCTACTATTGCCATTTAACTAATATTTCCTAATCTGAAGTTACATATTCGATCTGCTGATGAATCAAAACAATCTCATAGGAAGAGAAACACAGAAAATTTCCTTGAATTGCCCCGTCCTAATCAGATTAAGAACAATAATAGTAAATGCAGTTGACTCTGGCTATAAAGCTCCACAAACTCCACTGTTCTGGTGTGAAAGTGAAACTTGTGTTGCAGAAAACTTGCATGTAAACTGATGTAATGATCCTTGCCTTGAACGAACTCAACTTGATCCTACCCTTTCAAACGAAGAATGATGTTAATTGCAATGAAGTTAGTTTCTCATCGTGAGCATCATTCAAAAGAAATTTTGTCAGGGTGTGTTCATACCAGCACTAATGCACGAGATCTCATAACTATAGTGTTCCGTGGTTGGACGAGAGTAGTACTAGGATAGTAGGATGTGTAACTTCCTGAAGTCCTCTTTCAAAATATTTCGAGCAAGGATCCGTTTTAATCCTACTCCGGCTTGATACAAAAAGAAACAAGGATTTTATCCAAATCCAGCCTTTTTAATGATCCAAATCCTAGGGTTATTGAGATTAATTTTTGAAATTTAATATTCTCTCCTTGGCTTTGCATCTCCCACCAAACGTTCTCACTTCTCACTAGACTAGACTAGTAGGGGTAAACTCGTCTATCTATAAATATAACCTGCCCGAAATTCAAACTTCAAAAACCAAACTTTCTTCAACGGCTATTCCTCTTTTCTTCTCCGACCAAAAACTCATTTCTCTCTCTGTTTCCCTCAATTCGATTTATAGGGTTTACTTTTCTGATCATCTGCAAGATTGTTTCAAAAGACTCCAATTTTAGGGTTTTGAAGGCATTTTCAATGGATATCCCTCAAGAAATCAATGATTACATCAAGGAATCGATCGAATTCAGCGTTGGTTTACGTGTTTCTGAGAAAACTCTGGAATTAAAACTTCAAGCATCTGAAGAGGCACGGATACGAATTCAAGATGAGTATTACTACTTGCAAAATCGATTGAAGGAGAAGGATGATTTGATTGAGCGAGCTAGGGTTTGTATTTCTTTAAACCCTAATGTTTGAATCAGAAATTACACCTCTAGAGATATTTTTCTGCTAAATATGAAGGTTTTAAGGTAAAAGAGGGATTTAGGGTTTCTTTTAATTTATTTGTGAGATTATTTTTCTCTTTTTAGTCGGAGGCGAGTATGAATGCACAAGCTTTGAAGAAATTTGTAGAGGAGAATCAGAAACTGGCTGTTGAGTGTGGCAATCTGCTCAGTCAGTGTGCGAGGTGGGAGAAAGAGTGCTCTCTTTATGACCGAGACAGAGAAGCGCTGATGGAGTTTGCGAATGAAGCGGATGAAAAGGCGAAAGACACTGAAATTCGTGTTATTGAAGCCGAGGATGAGTTGAGAAGACTTCGGGAAGAACTGCACTGTTATAAACAAGAGAGGGAGATGCATATGGTATGCTTGTTTTCAAGATGTCCCTTTTCTTAGTGTTTACCATTTTATATGACTAACGATTTTGGCTTTTAGATTACTGAAACAAGAGCAACAAAGGAGTTACAACTTTTGAGAGAGAAGATTAATGAGATTCAATGTTCGAGGTATAGCGGGTACTCATTGTGTTAGATTTTGTTTTATATCTTTTGTTGTCTCGTAAATTTTTGTATCATCAAATATTAAATTTAGATGGTGTTTATGTTTAACAGGTCCCTTGGATGCGATGATAATCAAAATGGAGAGCCGCATAAATGCCCTTCAACACCTGTGAGTGCTAAACTGAATTTATTTATATGGTACATTATTTGCACAAAAGAAGTTTTGGGTAATTAGAAATGAAGTAAAAATCTTAGAGCAAAGTATATCTACTTTACTGATTTGGTCAGTGAGATATTTTGTGTTCAGTATGAGTCATCAGTGTATTGGTTGATATTTGTATGTTATAGCTAATTTTAAGAATAACTCTAATCACCAGTGACTGCATCTCTGATGAAAATGTCACATTGCCCTTCAATCATATATAAAGCCTTCATTTGAAAATGTTCAAGGCTGACTCTTCCTTTATAGGATATTCTAGTCGAGCTATGCTGAAATGAGTAGGTATAGTAGCCAGAGTTAAGGCGTGGTATCTCCCCGAGGGGGTATTATACACTCCCAATCCCCTTTGAAGAGTTTTCTTTGGGCATCTCCGGGGTATTTCAATTCTGTTATCCTTGTAGTTGGTTGATCTCAATTAGAATTTGGAGATCTTAACATAGACCCAGTTCTATCTGAAGAAAGCAAAAGAATGTAATCTTTTATCTTTTCTGCTTTCTAATAAATACCCTTATCTTCTTCGCCTGTTGAATTAATATTAGTAGCAAAAGAAAGTAACAAAGCTCAGGTAAGAGTGTAAAATAGGTAGCAGAATAAATGCCCATATCTGCTTTGTTCCAATCTCTAATTACAAGAATTCTTAGTAAAACTATGAATCTAAATATTGTAATTGATTGATTAAACAAATAGAAATAAGAAATAGGCTATTTATTGGGAAGGGTGTAACATAAGTGGGCCATGTATGGCCTGGAGGGAGATCTTTCATATCTTTCGAGATCCACCCTACAATATGCGGTTAATTAAATAGGGATTCAAGCCCCCTGCCCCCGACAACATGGCTAGTAGCCACAGGCCCCACCCCGTCTCCACTAGATCTGTTCCCGGGAGTTCCCTAAAAAGGAAACTTTCTTCTCCTTAGCTATATTTAAAAATAAAAAAATAAAAAAATTACAATGTCAAGTAGGTTGAATCCTCTAAATTGAAACAAAGCTCTTGAGGCAATGCTGAAGGTGATAAGTTAATAAGCCAAGAGTAGCACTGTAAGATGCAAGGAAGTGTTAACTTCTCTATAAAAATGAACGATACTAAAGCTCGTGAATTGATTAACCACGTGTCTGATCTCCTGTTTCATAAAATGGCATCTTCATGGTGGAGTTATAGAGTTCCATAAGTACGCAAGCATCACCTTTGAATCTGAAGCCACTCAGAGATCCTGTATGCTCAACCTGAGAGCTATATATTGAGGCTACTTCTAATTGCAGACATATTATGGTAAGTGATATACATGGCACTTTTCTTGCAAAAGCTGCAATACAATCTCCCTTGTGATCCCTGATTATGCCACCAATGCCCCTATGCTCGCTGCAGTAGGCACAATCAATACTAAGGATAGAAACATTTTAATGTGAAGGTTTCCCACTTACAAATTTTAGGAGTTGAGGTTAGAAACAATTTGGGTGAAGGCCTCAGTATTAAGGGTACAAACATTCTGAGGCTGAGGCTCCCACTTACTGATTAGGCCTCAGCAAAGTCTATCTATTTTACTGATTTGGCTAGTGAAAAAATTAATGTTTAGTTTGAGCAATCATTGTATTGGTTGATCATTTGTATGTTATAGCTAATCTTAAGAATAACGCTCATCTTAAGTGACTGCATCTCTGATAAAGTTAGTGTCCTTCAATCATTGTTGGGGAGGTAGAATATACTTCCAATTGCCTTCAAAGAGTTTTCTGTTGGCATCTCCAGGGTATTACAATACTCTTATCCTTGTATAGGCTGAGCTCAAATAGAATTTTGATATCTGAACATAGACCCAGATCTTTCTGGAGAAAGCGAAATAGTGGTGTAACATATTCTCATTTTCTACTTCTTAACCTAAGTAACAACGGCACTTCACATTAATAAGAAAATGTGTCCAACACCCCGACAATCAGCCACTCGGGCGCACGTGTCCAACACTATTTTTTACTAGGTACTTTTCTATTTTCTGCCGTTTCCTACACACCCCATACCCGTGTCGCTGTTACCTAGTTCTGACCAATTCTTATATCATTTTTGCTTGTCGTTTTCTTTACTGTTTATATTGCATATGGTGGCCTTTTAGTTATTTTTGATTTCATCAACCTTTGGGGACTATCTTACAATGCTGTCGCGAAGAAAGATAAATATTTAAACATTTTTTGAGTATCTAAAATATAATTTGTGAATCTTGTCATAGTTCAAATGTTGTTGAAGGATGAACTATGCAAATTATGTTAGGGCAGGGGGAGTGGGAGATATACAAGAAGGAAAAATAACAAAATTTTCTCTCCAAGTAGTGTTATAGCACGGTGATGGACACCAGATAGTGTTATTTTTTCTTTTGTTTGCTAGGCAAGTTGGGGTCGAAAGCAGACCCAAACATTACAATCTAAAGTAAAGCTTACACCTAGCATCTAGATTGAAATAAAGCTCTTGAAACAAGGATGCTGGTGATAAGTTAACAAATCCAATAGCTGTACAGTAAGACACAACGAAGTGTCAACTTTTCTACAGACATGGATGATCTTGAAGCTCCCGAACTGACCGATCATGTGTCCGATCTCATGTTTCATAATATGGCATGTTTTTAGTGGAGTTTTAGAGTTTTATAAGTAAGCAAGCATCACCTCTGAATCTGAAGCCACCCAGAGATCCTGTATGTTCAACCTGAGCTGTTTTGAGGTCATTTCTAATTGCAGACATATCATGGTAAGTGATAGATAGGTGTAGCTCTCTCCCTGCAGCGCTGCAATAAATTCTCCCTTATGATCGCTTATTATACCACCAATGCCAATGCAGTAGGCACACTCAGTATTAAAGATAAAAACATTTTCAGGTAGAGGCGCCCACTTATAAACTTTAGGGGTTGAGGTTAGAAACAATGGGTGAAGGCCCCAGTATTAAGGATAAAAACATGATATTCAGAGGGAAAACTCCAAATATCCATACTACTTACAAGCTAATATGCACGGAGGCCACCTACAAGACTAGTAACACAGTGCCGAAAGTACAGCACTCAGATAGAGCAAGGCAACTCTGCACAGCATGGAACCTGGAACCAGCAATCTATATCAAGAATTCAAATGGTGGAGATAGATACCCCCAGATGCAGGTATGTATAAGCTCAACGTCTATGGTAGTTTTGAGTGCAGATAGTGGGAGATATAGTGGTATACTCAGGGACGAGAAGGGTGTGTGTGTTATCAGCTACAGTGGAAAGAGTACACCTGTTACAACTAGTTACCATGAGGTTCATGGCATTAGAAGAGGGCTGGAGATAGCTAGTCAGAATGGTATGATAAGATTGATAGTTGCCACAAACTCCAAGTCAGTTCCTATTTACATGAATAATGCTTATGAAGCTTCCTGGGAGGCTATCCTATTGTAATCTGCTGCTTGTAGTAGGGTTGATATTTTTGTTCAGTTCTATTCATGTAAATATAGGAGAAAATATTACCCGCCCCCACCACCCCTACCACCCCTACCACCCCTACCACCCCTCTAGCTCCTTGCCCTCAAACATTAGTTCTATTATTGAGGAGGATGCAAAGGGGATTAGATACAAAATGTAATTCTCTATTCTTTATGAACCTGGTCAGAGGGTCCTGCCTTAGCTCTCGCTTGCAGTACTGCCTTAGCTCACGCTAGCAAAAAAAATAAAATAAAGTAAAATTGTGCAAGATAGTATTATTGCCGGCGGTGGGAACCAAAGTGGAGAAAAAATAAGACAAAGAAACGTACAGTTTGATAGAAGATAACTTATCAAAGGGCCAGGACGACAGTGTGTCTATTTTATTTAGGTATTTACTAACTCCGCAATTTAATATATTAAAGGAATGATATTCACCAAACATGCCTTGATGTGGGGAACATCTATCTCAACATATATACCTTTACTTTCTGCCTTATGATCTTCGTCCAATTCTTACCTCCGTTTTGTTTTTGTTTTTGTTTTTTTATCTTAACTTTCCTACTCATATATCATTAAATATGATTTGCTTATGTTACTCTATAAAGAAAACCACCAAAATTCCTGCCACCACTCATGGTCAATAAAATTGTGTTTGATTTAGCACTAATTGAGGAGGAATAGAGGGTACTGGTTGTTTGAGTCAATACAATAAGCCCCCTTTTTAGTAGTTTGCCTTGAGTCTCGAAATCTTCAAGGCTGGCAAAGTGAAAAGGATAGAGGGTACTGCTTAGAAATACTTTCTTATTCTAATGCAACTTAGACACATAACATTGAACATTTTATTCAAAAGGCACTAGAAGATACACTTGTAAGTAATAATTAACATCTGTCCTTTTTCATTCTGGCGGGCAATCCTTAAGGCAGACACACCCATTAGGACTAGGTACGCAATCCCCTCCATAAAAACCTTCAGTTTTACAAACATAAAAGCAGCGGCTTGTGCCAGGTTTGCACGGTCCCTTGTATGTTTGGCTGTTAGTTCCACACATCTTTGCTTCCACGATTTGAATCGGTCCCATCTCCTCTATAAGTAAAAAAAACACAAACGCAGTACTGTTATTCCAATAGAAAGAAAATGTCGAAGCTAGACCTTTTATGAGCTCCATCTAGCCACTAGGGTTTAAAGAAGATCACAATGTTTTTGATGTCTACAGTTCGAAAAAATTCTTGTTTTTAACCAGTTTTTCTATTGGCGTTTTGGTTTTGTTCACCAAAACTAATAGAAAAAACATTGTTGTAGTAAAAAAAGGGTCGATGTTTACCAGTGGCTATAAGGAGCAATAGAAGCACCACGAGAGAGGCGAGTTTACGCATGTTCCATTCCATTTCTTGAGAGAGTGAGAGAGAGACCCTAGGTAGAAGTGTTTATATAGTGGTCTTATAAGTTCCTTTTCTCCCCTTAAATTTGAAATTTGTCAAGAGAGATAAGAGTAGGTGAGATAATGCTTTTAACCCCTTTTATTACATTGCCTAGTGTCTGTTTGAGATTATTTCCAGGATAGCAAATATGGAAATCTGAAGCTACTAGTAGGGAAGATTCTTTTTGGTGGCAAATGGGGCATGCGTTTTTTCTTCTTTTAGTTGTACATAATTAGTAGGTAGATAGACTTAACTAAATTGTTTTGGGTATCCAATTTAAGCTTAATCAAACTTTTCTCATTTATCAATTGTGTATGCATGGTTCACATTATGTATGATTGGTATTGGACCAAAGGTTAAAAACTATACTAGGGACTTGCAAGAATCTGATGTTGAAGTGGTGCCTTCATGGGATCAGGGACTATTGTTGAACAGATAGTGGTTGTCTGATTTATTTGTTACCAGAGGCTCACCGGGTTCATAATTTGCACCACTAGCCCAACTACTCCCCTGGGGCCTGTTACAAAGCCCACACTACACATGTCGTTTAAATCAAGATAATTCTTGGTGAGTGGCTCGCGTTGGTGGGGTTTGATCCTAGGTCCTTTGCGTCATTAGACGCTGCCCTAACAGTTGCACTAACCCCCGTTGGTTGTCTAGAATAGATAGCAATCGAGAAAGAATATTTGAATAAAATGAAAAATATTACACTTGTAGCATGTTCATGTTAATGCATACAATTGATAGGAAGTACAAATATCAATGTACTTATGAGTTCATATGCTGATATATAAATATTTTTTTCTGCTTACTTCATCATTTAATAACTCAAAATGAAAGTTTGTAAGAAAGACGTTTAGAAAATTGGATTCCTGAATGCTCTTTAACCATTATTTGGTGGAAGTGACCCAACTTTAATAAGTAAAGGAAATAGTATGAAACTTCTTATCTGTAATAGAGAGTAAAGTTGCTTTTCAAATAATTATAGATTAAGCTAGTTGCTTTTCACATAACTCTGTTTATCTTTTCTTTCTCTATTGCATATTCTCCTTTGTCCAAGCAGTAAAGAAATTAGCAAATAGCAAATCTATTGAAGTTAAAGTGAGAAATGGCTGAAAAATCTCTATTCCAGGGAGAAACTTTGGAACGGAATTTGCTTGATACATTGGTTTCTACTGCAATTGAAAAAGACGAAGTTGCGACAAGTGCCCGTGCTTTCTTAGAGACGAATAATGGAGTTGAATCATATCAGCGTCTGCTTCAGATGTGGGAACGGTGAGCTTTTTCAACTCAAGCCAAACTCAATAGATGGTTGTACATATATGTATGACATTGAGAGGGACTCCTAAATATGCAAGTCTTGATTTGGTTTCTGCCATAATGGCCTCAATTAGTTTGTAGGCCTAACACTTTTGGTATTAGTTTTGACAAGTATCTGAACGTATCACCAAATACTAAATAATCTCGTTTGCACCAATCTATTAGTTGTAGCAGCAATTAACTCAAGTCAAGTTCAACAAACATGTTTATGGATTTTAAGGACCACCTAGGGTAAATTGCTCTAACAGTGTCTACATGGCGAGATTTATATATCATAAGCCATGGTTTTCCAAGGTTTAAAAAAGTTCACGTCCAAGATACACTGTTATCATATTGAGAAATCTTTAGATTTGCTTCGAATACCATGTTGGCGCATTTTTGTTAGCTACAGAAAAGTTCCAATTGTTTATGTACCATTATTCTGTTTGCGTGTGCATGTTTATAATATAAATTTAATGTATGAATTCTTTTCATCTTCTAGGTTGAAACAGCCAACAAAAAATATTGTTGCACTTGCGGCTTTAGTGAATACGCTGCTGAAAGACAAGGAACATCTCAGGATCAATCTAGCCAGAGCTGAAGAGGAAGTAAGCATCATATCTTCTTCTTTTCTTCAAATTTATTTATCATCATACCACCTATGCATAATCTTATATTATCTTTTTAGGTCAGAGTGTTGTTTGAAGAAAATAACATCTTGGATGAGGAAAACAAAAGATTGTTAAGACAGATCAACAGGGAACGACAAGGATCTGCAGGCAAGCATGCCAGCAGTGCTTCTGCAAAGGTGAGATTAACAGTATTAGGAACACAAGTTAAGATTATTAGTTACCATAAACACACATCTCAGGGCATGTTTTATTATGAAGTAGATACTAATAATAGATTTTCACATTTGGTTTCCAAACTGAGTCCCACTTGCGTATAAAAGATTGCCAGGCAGTAAAGTATACGCACACAAGAAACTCGTGTAAACTTATTACAGAAAACTAATGAGAAAATACATATTACAGACAACAACCAAGTAAACGTAGAATCTCTGGGTATATGACAGACCCTTTTGACTGAATACGGGAAACTTGCGTATTTATCCAACACCGTTTTTACATGCAGGGAAACAAGAGAAAATCAAGCCCCAGGGCTTGCAGTTCGATTGAGATGGCAATTGATTATAATGGTATGGATTCGTCGAGACTGCCTCTGTCTCCTTTGCAGCAGAATTCTCCTGATTCAAGAATGCACAAGAAGTAACGAGGAAAAAAGGAAGAAATATATTACCACATCTGATGGTCGTATTTTTGCTCTCATGTAGTGTTACAGAAATTTGTATTACTGAGATTGGAAATTTCAGTGGTTTGCAGAAATTATAATGGAGGTGTTCTACAGAGTTTTTTTTTTTGGTACCAAGATGAATGATCTTTTTTGGTACGCAAAGGTGCATAGCTTTTGTGTCTTCCTTATAATCGACTATTATGGTTAAGCCGATTATTCCCTTTGGCTGCATCCGTCACCCGAATATATGGCCTCTGGTTCTTTTGCCGTGGATATCCTTGCTGTACATTGAACTCAAAAGTATGTATAATGCATCCTTAAAAATATGTACACAGCCATTTTAACACCAGTCTCATTATGTTCTACAATCATAGTGATCGAAGATAGCTTGATTACAGCTTAAGCTTTACTTTGGCTACTCATATTCATAATAAATCGGCATAAAAATTGTTTACATGCGCCATAATGTTTTATCATTTACAGAATGAATGTAAACAACAACATGAATCTTACTTATTATTATTGAAAAAATCATGTAGTTAAAGTGATAAGCATTACAAGAACATGCTCATTGAGATACAAGCACATACATGCACATTTTATCCTAAAGGCAACATATTGACACATAAAATTGGACACTGAAAACCGTTTTCCTTCATTCCTAGCAGGGCTTAGTGCAAAAGCATTTACGCCAAATCCCTAGGCATTTTCCTCCAGTAAAACCTTCGGTCTTACAAACAGTAACACAATTACGGTAAATCCAGCATGTTCCCTTGAACCGATGGCTCTGTGATTCACACGTCCTCTTCGGTAATGATCGCGGCGGCGGCGGCGGCATCGCCTTCGGTGGCGGGGCAGTCGGTTGTCTTGCTTCCACCACCTGAATCGGTCCCATCTCCTCTACAAACTCAAAAAGGGGTACATATTGTCAGTCAAAAATAAAATAAAACGTTAAAACTAGACCTTTATGAGCTCTAATCCAAGGTCTAAAAACATTATATCAGTCCTATAAATAGGCGATTGTGAATTCTTATATGTGAAATTGATATTATGCCACCACTTCTTAGTACAAAAAATATTAAAAATTTCTTGAAAATTTCTGAAACTATGGGAAATATCTGAAAGGTGGAAAATATATGAAATTATGCGATATCGTTAATATGCCATCATGCTGGTTTTGGGATATATTAGCGATAAATTCGATTTTCCGATCCATGACTCTATCTAGCAACTGGGGTTTGAAACTCCTGTGAGCTCTACCTAGTAACCTAGTCGATCGAGATATATAAGGGGGCCAGAGATGTTTACCAGAGATCGTAAGGAGCAAAAGAAATACAACGAAAGTGGCGAGTCTATGCATGTTCAGTCTCTGTGAGAGAGCCCTAGCTAGGGAGTCTTTATATAGTGATTTTTTTTTTTTTTAGCTTTATGGTACAAAGTGCTGCATTGCCTTGTGTCATCCTATCCTCTCAGAATTATGAATTATGTCATAATTAATTCTTAGGGATGGATTGTCTTTCCTTCAAAAGATTTTTTCGTGGAAATTTTCTCTTTTGTAACAAATGGTGCATGCACATATTCTAGTTTTATATTGGCGCAAAATCGAAACATGCACTCGCAAGTGTCGAAAACAAACCAAATATGCGCAAAGTGGTGCATAGGTTAGCCCAAAATTAGCAAAGACGATGATGCAGTATCATAGGAAGTTAGAGAGAGATTGCAGGTTTTAAAATCTGAGTGAGGGAAGCGTATCTAAGTGTGTTTAATGTATGATTAGGTGATATTTGTCGACAATGGAAACACCCACAACCAACTATTTTAGCGCCATCAAACTTACTTAATGTGGCTAAACGATTTGATTTAGTCAGTTTTTAGGCATGGTTGTCGTGATATTTGGGTAGAACATAAGGACATAATCAGTCATAAAAGAAAATGATAAACTTGATAACATAAAAATAAAATGGACATGGAGACGGACATAATTCTTATTATAAAAGCAACACATAGACATAAAGTTGGACGTACATTATTCTTAAAGCGCTACAAGTAAGCACTTTCAAGTTCCAAGTACTAAAAATAGTTTTTGTTCATTCTAGGCAAATCTTAGTGCAAAAGCACCTCAATCGAAATCCTTGGCAAGCTCCTCCAGTAAAACCTTCAGATTTACAAACAGAAGCACAGTTTTTTTGACTAAAGCATAATCCATCAAATTCATGGCTCATCGATTGACACATCCTCTTTGGTGGAGGTGGAGGTGGTCGTGTTGGCATCGGCGGTGTTGGCACCGTAGCACCAGCTGGTTCCACCACCCGAATTGCTCTCGTTTCCTCTACAAACCAAAAAAGGTTAAAATTCAGTAACTGTTAGTCCAAAAAAAAGGAAGCAAATTGGTAAAGCTAGACCTTTTATGAGCTCTATCCAAAGTCTTAATATGTATCAACAGTTGTCCTTTCCGATAGATCAAATTGGTACTTTACCACCACCTTTTGGCTAGAACTGGTTTTGCGATATATCGGCCTATATATCAAGGATAAGTTCGATAATCTGAACCATGGCTATTCCTAGCTACTAGGGTTTAAATCAGGATGACAAATATTTACGTCTAGCTAGAGCTGGTTGAAAACTTGTGAGCTCTAGCCGGTTGGTTGTCATTGGTGTTCTTTTATTCACCAACAAGAGTCTACCGCTAGATCTTGTCAAGATATTTAAGGGGGCTAGAGATGGTAACCTGTGGTCATAAGAAGCGATAGAAGCACCACTAGAGAGGCGAGTAGACGCATGTTCCACTCCATTTTTAGTCTGTGAGAGAGAGAGAAAGAGAGGAATTAAACCTTACGCTAGGGAGTTTAATGAGACATTGGAGAAGTGTAGGTGGGACATATATATGTGGTTCAACTCGGCCAATGCTGCATTGTCGTGTCACTCTATGGAGAACTTTTTCAGGGAAAAATATTTTCTAGATTGAACAATTAATTGCTAGGATAGATTTACTTTCTCTTTGGGCATAAGTAAAAGATTTTCTTTTGGGGTTCTTTTTTTTTTTTTGTTAACAATGGTGCATGCTCATTTTCTAGTTGTATGTTGACTCATTGAGACACAAACATGGGCAAAACGGTACATATATATGTTAGTTCTCATTCAACGTATGCTAGCTCGAGTAACAAATATAATAAATGCATTATCACAGCGAGAGATTTAAAATCGGGCTAAGGAAGGTCGTTTCCAAGTGCATGTAATACGTGTTTAAGTAATATTTACCAAGGAAAACAACCAAATCTACTCTTTCAATGACATTTAAGTTGACGAGGATAAATGATTTGATTTAATCTGCTTTTAGGCATGCTTAATTGTTGATCTTTCTTATTTTCGGATCCCTATTATCATGATATTCGAGTATAGCATCAAGGCTTTAAACTTTGAAATAACCTTATTTATGGATACACATCAGAAAGCAACATAAAATTTACTAGCGTATGCCATTCGATAAACTATACAAATCAATCACAAACAGATGTGAAATTTGATAATATAAAGATACCATGGACATGGAGAAGGACACAAACACATAACTTGTACACATTATTATTCTAGGCAACAGTATGCAACCATATAGCATTGGACAGTTTATTCTCAAGGCATTACAAGCAAGCAGTGACCCTTTTTTCTACAGCTCCAACATGCCCCCGGCGGCTTGGACTTTCCCCTCGACTGCGAATGACCTCTTTCATTCTTTGGCCCATTTCTAAACGACCTACATTTCTCCTCGACGTTCAATGCACTGCCGCTTGAACTCGAAGAGAGTTATAGAGTTTTACGCCTATTCTCTTCACTCATAATCAACGAGACTATAGTGTCAAATTTAATCATTTCCTTCCCCGATGAATTACTCACTGCAGTAATAAACCCTTCTCAGCTCTTAGACATATTCCCCAAAAGAGCCTACACCCTCACCTCCTCGGCAAAAGTGATTTTGACGGATTTTAACTGAGCATGAATTGTATTGAATTCACTAATGTGAGCTTGCACATTAGCATTCTCCTTCATCTTTAAAGTAAACACGCAGCGTAATAGTTGTACCTTATTTGCCCTAGATGGTTCCAACTACATAGAGGATAACGTCTCCATCAACTCCTTCGTTGTCACAACTTTAGAGATCATATGCAGGATCTGAGAAGATAGCGCTAATCGAACGGTTCCAAGGGCTTTGCGATCCAAGCGCGCCCACTTTGCTGTATCATGATCAGCAAGCTTCTTCTCAATTCTACGCAAAGGTAGATCTAAATCCTTATGATAGAGATAGTCCTCTATTTGCATCTTCCACACTCCAAATTCGACCCATTGAACTTTGCAATCTTTAATTTCTCTTCATCGACCATCGTTCTTCACCACACAAGCCCTAAACCAAGCGCTCTGATACTAGTTGTTGAGAATTGAGGTAGCTAATCTCAATTCTACGCCAAGAATAATATACGGAATCGTCAAACAAGAAATTAAGCAGAACGAAATCAAAACACTAATTAACACAAGGATTTACCTGGAGGAGGAAAGTGAAAAACCCTTTCAGATAAAAAACCACTCCCCGCGAACAATCCATTAATCTATCAAATAGGTTACAATTGAAATTTTTAACTACTTGAGATTAACCGATTTCGATTAATTTAGGTCAAAAGTGAAATGCTCGATAATCCTGGAAATTAATTGTCTAATTCTAACGTAGTTCAAGTTCGATAAGCAATCAAAAGTACAATGACAAATAATTTTAACCCTGTGGAAAACCTTTCTCAGGAGAAAAACCTACAAGTTGCTACCGAATCGACTGACAGCTAAAAATCCACTATTTAAATGAAATTACAAGAATTTAATTACTTACAGAATCGATCGATAAACACATCACGTGGTTACGCATAATCTAATTGAGTTTTTTGCAATCGATTGCTCATTTTCGCAACGCCTCGCTTCGGATCACGCACCAAAGCTGCAAAGCTTAAATCCCTCAAACTCTCAAAATATGAAATTGGAATTGGGTTTTGAAAATTTTGATCGATTCAACTTGAGGGTTAATTCCTGCTGAATCTCTCATTGAATTTCATTTTCTCTCAAAATATCTAAAGTCCTAAAGTTGGTTTTTGAAAGAGGTGAAGTTCAAAAAAGAAAAGAAGTTTTAAATAGAAAACTAAAATTCCCGTACTCTATTTGAACAGAGCAAAAGTCTATTTGAACAAAACAAAATCTGCGAAGTCTATTCGACCAGACCAAAAGTCTATTCGAAAATAACACTATCTTTCTTAAAAAAATGACAACTCTTTTAAATTTTTGTAAAATACCAATGGGATAGAGTATTTGAGCGAAGAGGTACAAAACCAACGTACCTGTTCAGTGTCAGTCCCGCTGTATTTGTTTCGCGTGCACTTTCTGACAATGAATAACCACGAGATAGTGCTGACACTTAACATGAAATTAAACCAATACCAAATATGAATGTTTTAACATTCACTTACTCTCAAGCTTTCTCAAAGCTTTTAATGGAGTTCTCTCAAACATTAGAATTATCTCTAGAGAATTTCAAGGTTACATAGAAATAATCTAAATATCCCTTATATAAATGGGAAGACTTTACAAGGGCACAAAGTACGAATCACGAGACAAGCACATGATTACAATTTAACTTTGCAAAACCTGTAAATCGAGTTCTATTCGAATAGAGAAAAGTTATATTCAAACAGATCGATTTATGTTCGAACATAGAAAAGTTCGATTCGAATAGATCAGTTTCTGCAACTCTTGTTCGAACAGGAACACCAAAAAATTAACCGTATGATTTTTTTTCTTCGTCTTTGACCCTCGTTCGTCCCACGAACGTAAAGAACTTCCCCCGAACACCAATTCAAATTCATTACTCAACTTGGCAAAGATACCTAGAGCTTGCCAAAACTCTTATGAACTCTAACAGGTTGTGTTCTTCTCCAACATCAGTGGACCGCTAGATTTTGTGTAGAAATATATAAGGGAAGATTTTTACCAGCGCCATAAGAAGCAATAGAAGCACCATGAGAGAGGTGAGTCGGTGCATGTTCCACTCCAATTTTTAGTTTACAGAGAGATTAGCAAGGAAGAAGAGACCATAGTTAGGGAGTGTTTATATATTGACGTTCAAGATTTTCTTTTTCAAATGGATAGTCAATGAAAATATTTTATTTACCAATTAATGAATAAAAATCGACTTCCATTCCCAAAGATTTTCCGTTGGATTCAATTTTTCGCTGAACATGATTGCCTTCTGTTGCCATGCTAGAATTTTTTCAAGGAATTCATTTTCTTATAGTCCAATGAATTAATAATAAGATTGAATTTCATTTTCAAAGATTTTTTTGATGAAAAATACTACGTTGGAGTTTCCTTTTTTGCTGATCTTAATTGCCTGGTGCAGTATTGGTGTGGAAAAATACTGATTTAATTAATGTATGCAGATTGACTTCCTTTACTATATTTTTTCTTGTGTGGAAATCTTGGTAAATATTGAGGCATGCATGCTCATCTTCTACTTGTACAATATTTATATTGCACATGTGACTAATATGGCACAAAGGCTAAAAAAATACCATGGAATTGCAAGGGGTACTTGGGGTTGAAACAGACCTAAGTTTACACAAAACGGTGCTCATGAACGACAACTCTAGATGTTTTTGTGACGATAAAGAATAAACCTGTGGTTTGGACTTTCTTCGACTAAGAGCGATAAAGAATACCATGACATATTCTTTGTTCTAAAGTACATGCTCTTGGTTTTGAGGGAAATGAAATAATCTGAGATACAGTGGGTAGGACTTGGTACATTACTAACCCATTGCACAAATCTTATTAAAGGTATCCAAAATCTTATGCGTTGGAGGCCATGCATCCCAAAATTTTGATAATTATGGCCCTCTCTTTTGACTAATTACAGGGCTGTAACCTGAAGTGTCCAACTCTCCCCAGCCCCTATCGTGCAGGGCCTAGTTGGGAGATAAATTTAACCGGAGGTAAACCATGCAATGATATTGCGAACTTCCAGTTGAAATTAAGTGGAACCTGCAGGGGAGGAAAACTGAGTGATAACTTGACTAATTAAATTAGGCACATGGCTCGTTTTTTTAAACGACGCATGGCTCGGTTGTGTTGTATTGATGCGTCCAACTATTTAGTATTCAGATTCACGAGTTTTCAGTCTTTTAATTGGAAAATGTTAGCAGTCTTTATATGCTGGGAAACAAGAGAAACTCGAGTCCCTGGACTTGCAAATTGAATGAGATGGTCATTGACTATAAACCTTAGAAATACTTGATATCCTAGAGGCAAATAACACACAAGCATATTTATTCCAATGCAACATAGGCACACATAGTGTCTGAACATTTTATTCTAGAGGAGCAAGCCCTTGTAAGTACTGATGACAATAGTTCTACTTTACTCCTCTTTTGGCAGAGTTAATCGCAGTGGCACGTACGGATACTAATTCGACAATAACCTGATTTAAAACCTGCTTCTTTACACGCAACATCACATACTTTGTCAAATCCGCAAGGACGAATTGTGTCTGCGTCCACAACTCGAACTGGTCCCATCTCCTCTGCAAATCACAAACACACAAACTATAAGTATTATGTATTCTCTATTTATCCACTTGGGTAATGTACAATGTCATTGATGTCTAGAGCTAGTTGTAATTCTTGTGAGCTCGAACCAGTTTGTTGTTGTTGTTAGTGTTTTCGTTATTTCGTTTACCAAAAACAACAGACTTAACACTTCTCGTTATTTGGCGGAGAAACATGCATGTGATGTGAGATCTAATACTAGAAAAAAAATGTTATAACAAAGGGGGGCGATGTTTACTAGCTACAAGGAGTAGCAAAAGCACGGCAAGAACGGAAAATTGACGTTTGTTCCACTCCATTTCTAGTTTCCGAGAGAGTTTGAGAGAGAAAAGAGTGAGAGAGATTCTCAAGATGAAAAAGACTTAGCTAAGAGTGTTTATATAGGTGGTCTTCTAGGTTATTTTTTTAATTTTAAAATTTGTTTAGGGAGATAAGTGAAAAAGAGTACGTAGGTGAAATAAAGCTCACATATTAATGGTGGTATACGTTTTAGTGAGTAATGGTGGTATGCGTTTTTTGTGAGTAATGGTGGTATGCGTTTTTTTTTTCAAGCTGGTGACAATGAGATTCGTTTTAGTGAGTAATGGTGGTATGCGTTTTTTTTTTTCTACCTGTACACACATTAATAGGTAGAGAATCTTAATTAATTTGTTAACTTCGTCAGAGATGTTTCACTTAATCATTTTGAATGAATTGTAAGGTTAAAAATGTACTAATGACGGGCAAAAGTCCGATTTTCAGCTGGACCCTTCATCGGATCATGGCCTGAGATGGTCGAGCGCATAGTGGCACTTTTGATTTTGTATATACATAGTAATTGTCCAAAAATGTGACAATGGTTGCAAGCTATGTTACTTGAAAGTGAAGCGGGTACGGGAAACGATACGTGAAATGGAAACGTCCAATATTTTTTTTATGCGATTCGGGAAATGGGAAACGAGTACAAGTATGATGCGACAAATGAAGCGGAATCTGAAGTGAAGTGGAAAACGAGGAAGAAGCGAAGTGGGAAACGAGGAAGAAGCGTAAAAGAAGCGAAATGGGAAACGAGAAAAGTACTAAGATGAGAATAATACTAACTACAAAGTTGAACAACAACACAAGCTATCAAACTTTAGACAACAAAAGATTTTCTAAGATTCCAAATCTATTGATACAAAAAGTGGCGTTCACATTTCTCACATCACACTACTTTTCTTCACAAAACCCAAAATACATCAAAATATCCTGAGTTATAAGTTCAAACTTCAAACTTCAAACTGCCAAAAAACCTAAAAAGACAGTTAGACAATTCAAGTTAATGTTTTACTCTTGAACCTAACGAGTCAAACTACTACGATCTCGCATTGTCACTTCTTGGCCACCATGTCTTCGAGATTGAGAGGGTTGTGTTTGTCTAATTTGGCTTATCCTCTATATTGTATCTTCATTTTAAATGCATAAGAAAGTTATAACTTTTCTATCTTATATTCATCACTAGTTTATTTCACTATTTACAAAAATTAATTAAAATAAAAATTTATTATTTGATACCAATATCATACCTTGAGTTCCTTCATATTCTTCTAAGAATTGCCACCTGATATCTTCAAGGCGCTCCACTGAGTCATCAATGCACGAAATTTCTGGATTTATATCTCACTTTCTATAAGGTTTGTTTTTGTAACTTTTTTCAAACCGCGAGAGCAAACACAAATTCAAGTGGATATAAACCAATTTGTCTGCTCTATCTTCATTCAACTTGTTTCTTTTCACATTATGGATGTAACCATATGTGCTCCATATTCTTTCAGTAGATGTCGCAATAATTGGTTGGGAAAGAAATCGAATAGCTAATGAACGCAACTCCGGTGTATCCCCTCCACGATAGCGCCACCATTCCAAAACATTAATGTTTGGATTTCTTAAATCCCTTTTTGCCGTATCACTTGAAAACCTCCCTTTTTCGACATAAAACTCATAAGCTGTAACATCAAAGTATCACCTAACTGGTGGTCGTCTTGACATATTTTGTAAATAACATCAACCGTGGTATCCAATATAGTGTTATCTTGATCTACAAAAAATACTTAAATCAAGCTATAAACTTGAAAAGAAATACATGCATTAAGGCTAGAATGCCAATAGTAACTCATAAATAAGGCAATAATATAAATGCAAAAGACAATCTAAGCATGCATTGGATAAACACTAAGATATTGTTTTAATAATAAGAAAATGAATCATTTAATATGGACCTAAAACACTTAATTTTTTTTTACTAGGAGTGGAAATGCAATTTCAAGATTAATGCGAGAACATTGGATAGCTAAGTTAGGTGATACTGGAAGAAAATACGTAAGATTGTTACAGTACCTACCATCGAATATTATTCTAACAGAAAGCATAAGTAAAGCATAAGAAATATGGCTAACACTAACAAACCAACAAGCAAGTTATATAGCCATCCAACCAAATTTTTGCACCTTCTAAATGTACAGATTGTACATGTACTGGATCATGTTTTGAGTAAAAAAAGAAGAATGACTATCTACATCATGCATTGGATCAATGCCAACATATAAATTAAAAGGTTAAGAACACAAAAGGAAATTAAATACTTGGTGTTTTCCGTTTTCTTCCTCCTGGAGCTGGAAGTAGGAGATATGACTCATCATAATACTTTGGATTGAGAGCATGTGTGAGATAATGAAATCGTATGTTCATCATATCCCATCTTGAAGTTATAATTTATTGTACTTTGGTTTGCAAGTCAATTTCCAACTCCTTCGCCTTCATCACATCTCTAATCTCTCCGAGCATATTGTCCATCCCCTCAAACACTTCACCTATTAATGGTTCCTCTTTGATATGCAAATCTTATCATTTTATAAACGGGTGTTGTCATATCAATAATAACTTGTACCATTTTCCAAAATTCCGCCGACATCACACTCTTGTATTTCCTCATCTGTTCTCCTTGTTTTTCTATTTGATGATTTTATCCAAGATCTCCATGCATCGCTAACAACTGTAGTTCGTAATGCTTCCCTTACTTGCAAAAGATGCCTTAATACTATATAATATGAGGCAAATATTGTTTTAGCTACTTTTAACAACTCTAACATTGAATGGGTTCTAAAAATAGCCAAAGCATGTGTATGACTAGTAATATACCTCACTATATATTTCCCTTTAGTATAAATATTAATCCTCAATTGAATTGAGATTAACCTAATCGAAGAAATTAATGCGAAGAACACAAAATTGGTGGGTAAAACTTCTCCAAAAAAGATTCAATTGCTCAAAATTTGATTACAATGAATTCCTCTCTTGATCTCTAGATCCCGTTTACATTGCCTAACCTTTCCTTCTTAAAGGTTATAAGTTCTTAGTTACAATATAGGACCTAAATGCCCTTGAAACACACTAAATAATAAAGAAAATATGATAGTCGTTCGAACGAACCCATGGGTCGTTCGAACAACTGGCTCAATTATGCCTAGAAATCGAGGCACTCGTAATTGCTCTTTTTGGGAACCCAGTCGTTATCATGACTACCTCTATTTTTAGGCATAAATTGGCATGTCATTCAAATGATTTAGAAGTTATTAAAATGGTTCCCACGCCTGACTCTGTGGGTCCTGCCGAACCATCTATAAGCAACATCCATCTCTCTCTGGTCACCCACTCTGCCTTTCTTCAAAGGTCTTTTCGGGTGGCTCGACATCATGCTCTTCTGTTACTTTAGGGTCATGTTCTTCGTGGCCTTCCTTTTATGTCGCCTCAGACGTCACCTCCACCCTCACACCACGTACTCTAGAGACTCGTGGGGATACAACGCAATAATGACGCACAATCCCCAATAAATTTGCCTCAATTATAACCTCAAAAGTCAAGCTGACAAAGCCAGTCCAACCACATGCGCCAGCCATTATTAATGCAGACCCCAAGAACGGCCCAGTTCTCCTCCGCGCGAGCACACATCAAAATTTCCCAAGTGTAGCATTTCTAGGCCGCAAAGAGCGACCCAGTTTTTCTCTGATGGCAATCTATCAAAATTTCCCAAGTGTAGAATTTCTAGGCCGCAAAGAGCGACCCAGTTTTTCTCTGATGGGAATCTCTCAAAATTTCCCAAGTATAGAATTTCTATGCCGCAAAGAGTGATCTGGTTTTTCTCTTAAGGGAATCCATCAAAATTTCCCAAGAGTTGCATGGCTCGACAGCCAAAAGTGACCTAGTTTTTCTTTGGTGCGAATCTCGATAAATTTTTACAAGTGTAATTTTATCTCAGCTACCCCTCTGATTATTGAAGGAGTACTTGAGAGTGGGCGAATGTAGGAACATGGTTCATCAAGGCTGCGATAAAGCACAACTACTATGAATGACGAATGAGCGACCACTTAGGCGGCTCGCCTTAGGGGTAGCCCCCAAGAATAGAGGAGGGACTGTTAGGACATTTCCAAAGGACATTTTCAAGGGAATAGTACATGTCCATAACAAGGTGCCCTAAAAGTAGAAGGGCCTATAAATAGAGGGAGAAGGTAAGACATAAAGGCTCTCCTTCTTCCTCTCATGAAAAAAGATCACTATAGCGGCAACCCTAGCAACTCTTGCGCCGACGTAGTGCATGGCCAAGAGGGCACAATTCGTCAATCCGCAATCAAATAACTCATCCCAGTTAGTTCAAAGATCTGGTAGCCCAAGAACATAGGAGACTACAACAAAAATATTAAGAATGTACCACGAACTCACAAAAGTCTGGTTTTTCAGCGGTATGCTTCATCGGATCAATACCTGAGATGATCGAACGGATAGTGATGGCTTGATTTCTTGCATTTATGTAGTAATGGAATGTTGAAATGGTTGTGACTGACATTTTATGTGCAAATTAAACGGTGTTTGAGAATGACAAAAAAATGAATTAGTTCAACAAAAACTAATGTAGGGGTATTAGTTCCTTTGTAGACATTGAAACAGCATGTGAAACTTGATAACATAAAGATAACATGGAAATGGAGGACACAATCACGTAACTTGTGCACATTTTTATTCTAAAGGCAACATTGGTTAGTTTATTTTCAAGGCACTACAAGCACGTGGACTTGCAAGTACTGATAATTAATCTTTACAATTCCGGGCAGTCCTTATTGGAATAGCACTTACACGTATAAACCATCGGCATTTCCTTCCAGGAAAACCTTCAGTCTTAGAAACAGTAGTGCAGTTCCTGAAAACCAAGCACAATCCCCTGGGATGGTCGAACGCATAGTGGCGGATTTATGTAGTAATTGTCCAAAAATGTGGAAATGATTGTGAGTGTCTCTATATGTGGAACATGGTGTTTGAGAACGACAAACATTTTAACTTGTTAAATGAAAAATCACGCGTGGAGTATTAGTTTCATTTGAGGATAAACACGACGTGCAAAGATCTTCTTCATAAATATGATTTTAGCATACTCATGACATGATTTGAGGAATATGAAATTATGTGAGAAGATTGTTATGATTTTGCATGTTAGCTAATGCAATATACGCAATATACGAAGTGTGGCATACTAAAATGTGAAGCCACAAACAGACTTAGAGCTTGCTTAAAATCGTAAGATTGTACTCTATATTCAGGTTAGATACAAATACAATGGCCATAATCACCAATCAATTTGATTTTTTCGTGGGCAGGTTAGATCATGACTTGAGATGGTCGAATGCATAGTGGTGGTTTGATTTCTTACTCACGTAGTAATTTTTCAACAATGTGGCAATGGTTGCAAGTGAATATATGTGCAGAATGGTGTTTGAGAATTTGTAACAATGGCTAGGGAGATGAGTTAAAATAGTAGGTGAGATAATGCTTGTACCATTGCCTCACTGTCTGTTTTTTATCAGAACTATAGTAAGTAGACAAATAAGGGGCGGAGAGACTTTACACATTAAAAGGTAGATAATCATCTTTAATTCTTCTGAGTAGCCAATGCTAACGAAATCAAAAAAATTTCATTTATCAATTTTGCATACACTATACACATTTGTGTATGTGAATTGTAATTGGCTTTGGACCAAAGGTAAAAAATGAGCTATGGGCTCATAAAAGTCTGAATTTTAACTGGTAGAGAACTCTATGTCGGATCATGACCAGACCAGATCAGATGGTTGAATGGATGGTGGTACTGTAGTCCGATTTTTGTATATATAACAAGAAGTCGTGCTTGAAAGTGTGGTAATAGTTGTGACCGTATGTGTAAAATTGTGTTTATGAACGACAAAAAAATTAATATGTTAACATGGCTTGCGCTTGATCTTTTACTTCTTATTTAAGGTGATTTTCGATATCAGTGTTGCAAGTTCCGAACTATTAACTATACCATGAATAAATCTTTGTTTACAGTACAGTTTTTTTTTTTATCCTCTTTCGGGAAAATGAAATAACTTGAGATGAGACGGTGATAATGATTTTGCCCATTGTTGCTTACAAATCTGTAAACATAAGCAGACTTCGAAGAGTTGTGATGGTTACTGCTACAAATCGGTATGATTATCTTTTTGATCATTAGGGGAAAGCAGAGTAATGTGAGGCGGTGAGTATGATTTTACACCATGGTCAGTTTACATAAAATGGCTATATATCTCCAATCACTTTCATTTTATTTGCAGGCAGGTCGAGATCAGGCTAATATGATATCAAACTATTTTTCTCAAAGAAAAATCACAAATTTGTTTAGGTAGGTAGGTGGGAAATACATCTTCACTCTAAAATTGTTATTATGAGTTCTGGAGTACTCCCCAAAATAGATTTCAAACCATATAAGTTAGAAAGAGTTGAAATCATAAAATATAATTTGAACACAGCCTCCAAGCATAAAACACAAACACATTTTTATTCGAAAAGCAACTCAAATACACATAATATTGGACATTTTATTCTGGGGGCACTTCAAGCAAGCATACTTGTAAGTACTGACTATCAGAAGCATTTTAAGGACAAGGTTTTTTGCAGAAGCATTTACGGACGGGGAATAACCCTTTGCAATCCCCAGCAGAAAAACCTTCAGTTTCACAAACAGAACCACAGTTTGTGTCACCCAAGCACGGTCCCTTGAATGTATGGCTCTGAGATATACACATCCTTGCTTCTGCCACCGGAATCGGTCCCATCTCTATAAACCACAAAAACAAAACTTAGTACTGTTATTCCAAGGAAACAAAACTCAGTTTGAGAAACATGAAATCTAATACTAGAAAAGTATTATGTAAAGAAGAGGGCGATGTTAACCAGTGGCCATAAGAAGCAACAGAAGCACCACAAGAGAGGCCAGTTGGCGCATGTTCCACTCCATTTCAAGTCTTCCAGAGAGAGTGGGGAGAGCAAGAGAGGGAGAGATAAGCATGAATAAGGCTTAGCAAGGAGCCTAGGAGTGTTTATATAATGGTCCTCTAGGTTTCTTTAAAAATTTTAAACTTTGTTTAGGGAGATAAATTAAAAATGAGTACGTGAGATAATGTTAAACGTGTTTACTTCATTGACAAGTGTCGATTTTGTCATAACTATTTCCGGGTAAGTACTTATGAAAATGTCAAGTTTGTGTCCAACGTTAGCTTGATCAGAGAATTCTCTTTCTTGACTAATTTAGTGGCCTTCTAGGTCAAGAATTCTAATGTTAGCTAATTAAGAGTGTTTATATATTGGTCTTCTTGGTTCTTTTTAAAAAAATTAAAATGTGTTTAGGGAGATAAGTGAAAAAGAGTACGTAGGTGAGATAAAGCTTTACTTCATTGCAGTGACCGTTTTACCAGAACTATTTCAAGTAGGTGACAGTGAGATTATTTTTGGTAACTAATGGGGATGCGTTTTTTCTACTTACTACTCAATTAATAGGTAGAGAGAAATCATTAGATTCTGCTGAGTAGGTTAATTAGACTTCTCTCATTTATTAACTTTGCATGCATGACACTCATTGGTTTCTTCTTACCACTATTGTTAGAGCATATAGTGTAGTCTTCCTATAGTTAAAATAAAGAAAGAGAAAATGCTATAAATCAAGTGCTATAAATCAAGATATTTTGGTTAGCCACGTAGAACAATTTTATTACGTGGAAAACCTCTTTTTAACTAAAATCAATACGTAAAAAGTGTTTGGAAAAGTTAAAACTACTCTTACCCAATAAATTTATGACACATTGACCTATTAAACATGTTATTTTGAGGAGTTTGGTTATTGTAGAACATTCAAATCTCATATTCACGTCATTCACTAGCTAAAATTATAGGTAATCTACACTGAATGCTCTTAGAGCATCCAAAGCAGCTCTCTAAAGCTATTTTAGAGAGGCAAAAATGTAAAAAAATTCCTTTTCAGACTCTATCTCGATAATTTTTTAGCTTTAGGCATCCTCTCTCCTCAAAGATAGCTAAGAAGGAGAGAGAAATTAACTGGGGCCACATAGCTAAGTTACTTATGTGGAAAACCTATTTTTAACTAAATTAATAGGTGAAAAGTGTCTGGAAAAGAAAAAAACTCCTCTTATATACATCTTCCAACAGATTCATGACACATCACCTATTAAGCTTGATATTTTGAGGAGTTTGGTTTTTGTTGGACATTCAAATCTCACATCCACGTCATACGACTAGGGAAAATTATAAGTAGTATGTAGTGGATGCTCTACTCCAAATAAAAATCACCAATTCACTTACAAGAAGATCATCAAGTGTAGCCGGACTCTTCCCAATATTAGTAGCTGGACTCCTCCCAACATTAATGAAGTAATGATAAACACGGATGATTCTCTCACTGGAAGCATTGGTGGGTGTGGTGCCTGTTAAGGTATGAACTTGAATTATGTTCGAGGTCGTTTTAGTTCGAGTTATTTCAGTTCAAGAATTGAAGTCGGATTGAAACGGATTGAAAATGAGATTTTCAATGTTCAGATTCGAACTGATTATGATTGACAGAAGTTCAAGCTGGTTAAGTTACTTGAAGATTCGAACAGCTGGTTAAGTTACCTGAAGTTCGAACTAGTTATGTTACCTGAAGACATGAGCTGGTTCTGTTCGAATTGCTGAAGATGAACTCAAAGTAGGTCGAAGCTCGTTCGATGATTTCACGTTTTTAGATTTAAAGACCCAAGAAGTCGTTCGAACGAGATTGGATTTCGCTCGAACGACATGTATGTTTATAGAGCTAGAACCTCTAATCGTCAAAGTCGTTCGAATGACTTATTGTTTCGTTCGAACGAGTTTTGTCAGGTTGCCTTTTATGAGTTCTTCCAAGACGTCGAGATTTGCCTTGAGATCCATTCCACTTGTATTTAGTCATCTAGTATATAAAAAAGACTTAGGTTATTTTTTGTAAGCCGATCTTTTGGTGTGCGAGTTTAATTCTAGAGACCTTGAATTTGAGAGACTCCATTAAAGCTTGAGAAGCTTGGAGAGATAGTTGTAACTTGTTTGATTATAGTGGATTGTTCGTAGGGAGTGATTTTTTATCCGTAAGGGTTTTTCACTTCCCTCCTCCGGGTAAAATCATTGTGTTCTTGTTTACGTTTAATTTCTTAATTGGCGTTTCCGTTTATCATTCTTGGGGCGAGGGATTGGGATTAGCTACCCTGATTCCTAACACATACTTTTAAGTTTAAAGAATCAGCAGGAAGCCAAGGGGGTGCTGGCTCTCAAGAGAAAATGAAAAGAAAAAACCAGCTTTCTCGGCCATGAAAATGGAGATTGTTGAGAAAGTTCTAGTGCAAGACCAGATGAGTTGTTTGACTGAGTTTATGAACAGTCTTTCAGGTTACCGCCTTCAAGCCCTTATGATAAATTCTTGAAAGCAGCTGGGTGCTGATGAGATCATCCGTGTACAGTGTATGCTTGTATTTTTTGAACTTCTTATGAGCTATTTATTCATTCTTTTTGTAGAAAGCTACATATAGTATTCATCAAATATTTATAGTTATAGCATTCAACAAATATTTATAGATACATATATTAGTTTAGTTTGTACAACATGTAGATTGCTAGGTTATTTGTATGTAATATTATGGTGAACGGTAAGTTTGAACAGGATATTTATTATATGATTAATCCCTCTTTAAAAAAATGTATGCATTTCATAATTTAAAAAAAAAAATAAATCTGGCCAACTATATTTTTATAGAGAGTCAAATTAAAACCAAATCCAAAATTAATTTAGGAAATGAGTTGATAAACAGAACATGAGAAGTAACCTAAGCAATCAGATAGCATATTTCCTTCTAAGACATTAAGACCACTTTTCCACTACCCTAACCATTAGAGCATCATCTAAGTATATCTTAAAGTTTAGAAAACGTCAACCCTAGCTTTAAATCCATCTTCCCTAGTATCATAACCTTAATTCAAACACTCCCAAGTTAATAAACAAGCCACATCGCCAGCTCTTATCCTAAAAATTATTTTAGAAGATATATCTTAATGTGTTTATTACTAATATCAGCCTAAATTCTAACTATTAACCCATTCTCCTTGGTGCCAATCAGAACCATACATCTAGCATTTTTTATAAAACGAACAGGAAAATAGCCATACACAAGCCAAAGCCCAAACCCCAACTAGTATAGTATACCGTTCTATTTGATACACCATCAGTTAGAAAATAGATGACAAAAACTTGAAAATTAAAGCATATATGTTGATATTAAGGTCTAACCTGTTTGTAGGGGATGGTAGTCCAGGCCCATTGCTTTCAATCAACTCTTATTGGCTGTGGCTCAAAGTTTAGTGTTGGTTTCCTAGGGAGTGAAGAGTAAGCTTTTGCTTGTAACTCAATGCCGGACATATTTTAGATTTCAATGTAGTGTGTGTTATGAAGAAAAAAGTAAGTAGACTTAAGCAATGAGATGTGGTTATAAGCAAAGAAGACAAACTGTTGGAGAAAAAGTTAAATATATATATATATAGAGAGAGAGAGAGATAAAATTCTATCTAAACTAATTTTTGTGGGCTAACACCATTGAACTTATCGCCAACTGTAAGAGGATATATCTCTATGTTCACGTCTAGCTGTCTGAACATATCATAATGCTTGCTTTGTGCTTTAATTTGAGAGACAAAATAATATAAATATGCAGGTCAATCAATACATGATGAAAACTTCACCTACAAAGCATTGATATTACAAATTTTGAAATTCTATGTGCTCGTATTTAATGTATTTCGATAAATTAGGTCAGAACAATTTCTATCAATCAATGATCTAGGATTAAACATAAACAATCAAAAGTAAAGAGAATAAATTAAAAGACACAGACAATTGTTCACCCTGTGGAAACTCCTTACACGGGAGAAAAACCACAGGTCGTTGTCGATGAAATCGACAACCAAAAATCTACTAATCAAAAAGAGTTTAATCTGAATTACACTTACAAACTCGATAACCTCGTTTCATGATTATCTCTCTTCTGACTAAAGCTTCACGCCCAATCTTCTTATGTTCTCGCAACAACCCTTCTTGATCTTACACCAAGAAACTTTTTTTGTTCTCACAACAACCCTTCTTGATCTCACACCAAGAATCTTCTTATGTTCTCGCAACAACCCTTCTTGATCTCACACCAAGAATCGCTCTTAAATAATATGTAGGAAGTATTGTACAACTAACTCAACATCAATCTCAGGATTAGAAGATGCTTGATTGATATTGAATTCATACTCTCTGATAAAGTATTTGGAGCTTTTAGAAAAAATAAACGTATTGCCAAAACCAAAGAGCCTCCGAGAAAAAGAAACAGGGTTTGCTTAAATAGTAAACCAATATTTCTTGAAATTCGTTCGAACGAGACCTAATATCGTTTGAACGACTTACGTTTAATTTGGTCCAAAACCCTAGAAAGTTGACAATTCGTTCGAACAACAAGAAGGCTCGTTCGAACGACAATTGTCTATGGGCAAAATTTCCAGATGACATGACAACTCGTTCGAACGATAAGAAAACTCGTTCGAACGATAATTGTTTATGGGCCAAATTTTCAGAGGACATGACAACTCGTTTGAACGACAAGAAAACTCACAAGAAGGCTCGTTCGAACGAAAATTGTCTATGGGCCAAATTTCCAGAGGACATGACAACTAGTTCGAACGACAAGAAAACTCGTTCGAACGATAATACATATAAAAGCCCCTTCATTTATCAGTGAGTTCTACTTACCTTTTATCCAGTGATCTTTATTTTGTCAATGTCTTCGACTGAGACAACCACGAACCTTTACATACACGAAATGAGATAAACCAAAACCTTTCAATCTTCCCCTTTGGTTTATTTTGTGACAAATGAAAATTATGACCTACACATGACTCTGTAGTACTTCCCAGCTACAGAGACGGTCTAGACCTTAGAAAGACACCACCCTTTTCATAAACAGGTTCAATCTCTAGACCTCTTCTACAGACGATATCTTCTTACATCTCAACACTTTTCAAAAATTTTGATACTTAATATCTGCACACTCATCAAACTCGTTTATAATATATGTGAAAAGAAGAAGTTAAAATATTTATAAACTAAGAATCACAAAATCATGAAAGAAATCATAAAAGAATCAAACCAGAAAAGTATGATCAAATATCCTTTTCTTGTGCTATTCTGTCAGGAATACTCATTTTTCCCTAATTTTTATCACGAAAGAAACAAAACCCACTCTAATATACAACACAAAGTCATAGAGTTGACAATACCAAACTCCACCATCTGCAAAAGCCAATAACAATAGCACAAACAAATAATCACAGGAACTCGCACCAGCCTAATTACCAGTTATCCCCAAGGTGCATCTTTGGGAAACCTTGAACGAAACTGCCACTAATTGCATGGGAAAACTTCTGTAATCAAACCCCAAACATAAGGAACATCAAGTGCAAGGAGCAGTAAACTCGAACATTTTCTCAATCGAAACCAAATGATCAATAGATAGAGAGAAAAATCACAGTAGGAGGTGGAGATAAGAATGAGACAGACAGACAAACCAAAACAGAAAGGAACTTCATTTTTTTTGAAAAAATCGAAAAGTCGTTCGTAGGACAAGAAGCCTCGTTCGAACTAAATAATGGAAATAGGTAAACACACCAAAATAAACCAAAATAACCAAGTAATTAGTAAACATCGATAGGAAACATAATCCACAGGAAACTTAAGATAAGGCACATGACTGACGAGATAAACTGAAGACTACCAAACACACTCCCCCTCAAAATATGCAGAGTCAAATCTATAAGCACAACGGATACATGATATAGAAAATATTATTGATCTTATAAATGAAATAATGTAAAAGAACTTGGTATGTGTGTGTGTAGTCCAATTAAGGTCCTGACAGTTAGATGTATGAAGATCACTATATTGGGAATATGTTTCAACTTAGGCCTCTCATGGTTGGTCACTCAAAGTCACTAGGAATTTACTAGATATCACTATGAGGAAATATGAATATGAATAAATTGGAGTTAAAAATTCACAATAAAAAAAACAACACAATTTTACTAAAAGATCTCATGGAAGGAAAATCAATTATTTTTAGATGGTGTCAAGTTAACTAATATAAAATCCATATCTCTCATCTCCACTAAACTAACTGTGCTAAACTCAATATCAAACGGGTCTTAAAAATGTTATAATGTAGGCAAGTGAAGGGACATGACGGATTAAAAGTTTTGCTGGCATTCTGAGACGTATACTTTCTCCCCCTCTTTCTTCTCATTGAGTGCACATTGAATAAAATACTTCTTCCCCAATTTCCTTTTATATAATAGGGAAACTCGTTACATTTGCTCATATATCGAGGCAAGGGAGTGGCTTGAAAACCATAAACAAGAACAAAGTTTTCAGATTTTGTTCGAACGAAAAATGTAGGCGTTAGAATAAAATAACCTCTTGGGCCAAAATTCCAGTGGGGTGTAATATTGTCGTTCGAACGAAAAATGTAGGCGTTTGAACGAAATAGCTTCCTTTTTTTTTCTTCTTCTAACAAGAACATGGTTTTCCCTCCTTCCTTCACTTGGATTTTACTGAACCGTCTCAGAATAAAAGGGTTAAAAGGAGTTGGATAGAAAATGAATGGTATATTTTAAGGCACAAAAGGGCTACAAACGGATAAAATTTTGGGTAAACATAGACGAAGGCCAAAAAGGTGTAACAATAAAAAGCCTATTATCATATCTTCAGTCTCACATAGTGTCTTTTTCATCTCGAATCAAGTATAGAGAATGGTCTATTAAACTAACTTGAACTAGATGCCACCATCAACAATTGACAAATGCAGAAAATAATGAGATCAGAAACAAAGAGAGATTTTGTGGGAAAAAAATCATTTAATAACACTCAAAGCTTGTACAAAAGGTTAGATCCTCACATAATGTTAGGTAACGAAGTCTCTACATTTGTCCTCAAGGTTTCTACTTATGACTAGAGTCAGGAACAGTTAGAACCAGTGATGAATAAGTGATACCAAGTAGCTTAAGCATTAGGTGAATATATGACAAATAAATCTTGAACATGCACATGCATAGCTAAGATAGACTGGAATGCATAAATTGGGGGAAAAAACCAATAAGAATAAGAGAAATGACACATACTTGACGATGTCCACAGAATAACGACACAAAGAGTAATGATGACTGAAATAATTTACTCAATAGAACAGACACCAATGGTACTAATCCAGGATTTATCAGATAAATCATCTTTCACATTTGTTGGTTTAATTATCAACCCATAACACACACTCTTCACCTTCTCATTTTGAGCCATTACTGCAACATTACACCGTAATTATGGTAGAAGATCCTTTTTTTGAACCTAAACAGATCTCACTTTCTTTTGTTCTTCTGTCGCTTGAGTCAAATTCCTGAAACCATTAAAAGAGTTTTGGACAAAAGGGGAATTAGCAAACGATTGGGCATATGATCGATAGGGTTTCCCTCTTTCCAAGTAAAGATTATTCCTACTATGTAATATAAGAACATATCTACAATAAGGAGCAAGATGACCCTTTCAACCACAAGCCTGGCAATAAAATACATGAAAGACAAAAAGCTATTTAGTCTACCTATGAGGAGTATTAGTAACACTTTGTTTGGGCAAAGATGGTACTGGAGTAGCTTTGACAAACTTGGTGATTTGAGGTGTAGTAGACTTAACATTTTGCTCATCAAATCCAAGTCCCCTTTTGTCAGTACCATTTTTGCTCATACTTAGCATTTTGTCAATATTCTTTGCTCCATGGAGAAAAACTTTAAGTTTATGCTCAGTGGAAGTCAAGTCAAGTTTAAGCTTCTCCAGTTCAGTTTCTGTCAATTTTAACTTCCCCATAGCAATATGTTTTTCTTTTTCACAAATATCAAGTTTGACAATAAGAACATCTTTCTCATTCTCAAGTTTCTCAAGTTGAGAAATAAGTTAAGAATACAAATCTTCAAACTTGGGTTCTTCACTATTATCACTTTCATAATCACTCTGAACTTCAGTAGAGTTTTCTAGCTCAAAATGATCAAAATAATTATTACTAGAGTTTATTATACAAGAAAATGCACAATAGTTGCCATTTTCATATTCTTGGGGATGACCATTATTAGCATCAAATTCATCATTATCATCATCCCAAGTTACTTTAATATTCATGGCCTTATGGTTACTATTAGAACTCTTAGTGGGACAACTGTGAGCATAGTGACCATACTTGTGACACCTATAACATTCAACTTTATTTAAGTCTTGTTCAAGATAGGTCTGTTTGCCATACGACTTAGCACGGTCATGAGGAGGTGGCTTATAATTTACATTTTTCTCTTATTTCTTAAATTGCCGTTTTTCAGGAGTTTTCTAAACTGCTGGCTTATAACAGCAATCTGTGAATCAAAGTCTAATTCCTCATTATCGTCAGAGTCACATAAGTTGTCAACTTCTCTGCTTCCCTAAGAAGATGAAGAGTTTGAGGAAGACTTAAAAGCCAGACTCTTATTCTTCTTAGGGTTTTCCATTTCTATCTCGATTTCAAAAGTTCGTAATTTTCCAGCAAGTGTGTCAGGTTTCATGGTTTTAAGATTTTGTACTTCCTCTATAGCATCATGTCTAGACCTGAAACTCTTAGGAAGAGATCTTAAAAATTTATGAACTATTTGAACATCGGTGTATCCAGCTCCTAAAGAGGAATTGTTGTTGACAATGTCACTAAGTCTGGCATAAAATTTACTGAACGATTCATCCTCACTAATCCAGATATTTTCAAATAGAGAGGTAAGCATTTACAGTTTATTTTCTTTAACCGTATCATCACATTCGTGAGTGCGCATTAAGATATCCCAAGCTTCTTTCAAAGTGATACATGCGGAGATGTGCCTATACTTAGTTTGGCTCAACGCATTAAAGATAACATTAAGACCTTTAGAATTATACCAAAATATTTCTTTTTTCTCCTTAATCCATTAATTTCTAGGTTTAGGAATTTCTATAGCTGTAGCTAGCTCACTCCGCATAATAGTCGGGGGCACCTATTCATCTTTAATGGAAATCCAAACATCTTCTCCCATGGATTGCAAGAAAGCAATCATTCAAACCTTCCAATAGGGAAAGTTCATGTCATCAAAGAGTGGTGGGTGATTTATAGGACCTCCAAATTTTTTGGAATCTATTAAATTAATCAAGCACGTACGACAGGATCACCACTCAGGATATAAAACCTACAAGTGATTCTGCTCTGATACTAATTGAAATTCTATGTGTTCGTATTTAATATATTTTGGTAAATTAGGTCAGAATAATTTGATAGACACGTAATAATTACGTGTAAAACTCCTAAATTTATATCTACCTAATCATTTATTAAATAAATGTGACACTAATAGTGCTTTTGTTTGTATTTACAGAAATCGGTCACATGATAAACAAGTCATACAATTTTCCGGTTTTTAACGAAGAACAAGGGTGATGCACTCCAACAATGATTCTCATTCGAAGTTGTCAACCAAAGGCCCATGCATGGAAGCCTATTGAAGATAATTAAATATATATATATATTATTCTCATGAGTTGTAATGCATGATTTTAGGCATTGTTTAGGGGATTTTATATTAATGGTGATTTTTAGTAACCCTTCCTATACTCTATAAATAGGAGGGGAATCCTACCTATGAGGGATCATCTTGGAGAGTGTAAATCAAAGTTCATAGCAATAAAACTTATTCTTTCTCTTGTTCTTGTCTTTTAATTTTATCGTAGTAATAATAGTATGACAATGATCAAAGGGATGAGTAGCTAATCTTCTTAGCCAAGGCTAGAGGAAGCTCCACCCAATGTAGCCTTAGTGTAGATTGTATAGCTTAGTTAGAGTAATTACCTTCTCTTTATCTTGAAATTTTGCATATTTGTATTCCTTCGTCCTATGCTTGACCAAAGCTAGAATTAGAAGGAATAATGAATCTATATAACCATCTTGTTGGACCATAACAAGATATGTTAGGAACATGGAGAAAAGAACATAATCTATACTTATCAACCAGACCATGGTTGAGTAAGTTGGTTTATGGGTAGTTCCCAATTACTAAATCTCATGTATTTTTTGGTATATTGCATATGCTCGACCAAGGATATGCGATACGGGAACTCGTAATTTATTTTAATTATTTATTCTATCTAATAGTTTTAAAGGGTAGAGTGGAATCGATGCCTTGGTTTCTACTCCAATTTATCTTGTAATTTATTTCGTTCTTCTTTTTATTTCAAAACCTACACAAACTCGTTGTAATTGGAGAAAACTAGTAGCTCGAAGTATAATTCACACCACAAGTCTCTTGGGATACGACCTCGCTTACTCTAGTACTTAACAGTACACCGTGCGCTTGCAGGTCTTTTAAGACGTCGGTTTATAATCGATCAAGTTTTTGACGCCGTTGCCGGGGACTTGCAAAGTTGTGTTTTATTTTTGAGTTATTTTATTTTAAGCCAATTTTTCTTTCTTTCTTTCTTGTTTTTTTTTTCTTTTTATTTTTTGGATTTGGAAACAAAGTGATTGAGTGATTGGCTCAAACTCTCTTGGCGCTACAGTAGCTGTGAATTCTGTCCCTGAATATTTTGCCATTTTTGATCATCTATACTTCATAGTTGGGAAATACGTTTGCTACAAAAGTTTTAGATAATTCAAAACTCTTTCCGAATTACTATAGATCATATTTTTATGTTTAGTCGTTTGTGAGTTACAACCTTTTGAAAAAATAGTAAAAAACAGTCTCTGTAAAGGACGCCGTGTTCATTAATCACTTTTTTTGAGCGGTAGGGAAGATAAATTCTAGAAAACTTTATTCTTAAATGTCTTTCCTTTCTGAATTATCTTTCGAAATTGATATTATTTAATGCTCTCTCAACCGAGCTGAAAAATATGCGCATTTGAAAATTAGGACATCATAGACTACAATAAACTTGGAAATTGAATTAATATTGTTGTCGCAAGTTCACTAATCCTTTTTCTCTTGTTTTGCAGGATAGTCACAAAGTTGGAAACGAGACGGAAAATACGCAAAGCTAAAAACATCATCAAATCCTTCCTTCTTGTGCCCCCTAAGTGAAGGGGCACTTCCTTCTTTCGCCCCCAAAGTGAAGGGGCGGCCACAGCTACACCGAGAAATACTTCCCGTAGGTTCGTACTTGTTAACAGTTGACATCTAAAAGGGGTACATATCCGCTCCGCCCCGACACTAGGACATATAAAGTCATATGGACTGTGCAAATATACGCTACTCTAATAAAAAAATTTATGTGGTTGGATTGACCTATTGTTGTATTTAATATTCTTTTTCATTCCAACATTAGTAAAGGTAAAAACTGTTAGAGACTTGTGAGATTTCATCACCCAAAAAGCTCTCCAACAAGTGAGACCACCCATTAGGGATACGAAGAAATTGGTATCACACGAAAATTGAACGTCCCGGACCTCAACATATCTGTTAATAAAAAAGAGTAACAAGATTCCCGTAGGATTTCATCACCCAACAGATAGGTGTACCAGACTGGGGTACAAACCCGGGTTCACAGGATACGACCCCAGCCTAGCGCTACAAAATACTGGTTGTTGGTTTGCGACATCACCGTTCTGAGTGCTGACGTACGATAAGGCGACTCGCTCGGGCGTGAGGACTGAACATCTACTTTAAGCTAGTACTAGTATAGTGGCGCAGGGGAGTATAGGAACCAAAGCCTTTTGCCATCGTACCCATTTTGAACATAGAAGAATAGAGGGGAGACCTAATTATTACTTCAAAAAAATGTTGATGTGCTAGAGTTTAAGTTTGATTGGTTATTTATTGCGTTGGGCGTTGTTTTTATTTTAAAATATTATACATGCAAGAACATTGGAATCCTTACAGCTCACAATTCAACATCCCGCAACAACCTCAAAATCATTTTTAATCATGGGATCACAAAAATTCTCAATACGTGGAACCTTTCCAATCTTATTCATATATGCAGGCCCATCAGTCCGCTCAGTCATCCAATCAGTTCCTACCCGATCCACCCAAACCTTCTTTAGACGATACCCTTGCTCTCTTCATGCAACAATCAGTAAAATTTAAGAAACAAATAATGCAATTCTAACAACAGACATTGGTAAATCAAACTCCTACGACCCAATCTATCTCTAGATTAGAGACTCAGATAACTCAATTGTTAACTATGTGGAGTAAAATAGAGCATGAAAAACTTCTAAGCAATGAAGAAGAACAATCCGAAGTTAAATCCCCTTGTGATTTAGAAATGGATGAATTTAAGCGTAATTAAGGAATGTTTTCTCCGTGGGGTGAATGAATACCATATTGCGAGACAGATTTAGAAGATGAACATTTTAAGGTCGACGATCCTATGTTACAAGAAGATCTTAAAGAAGCAACTATCATGTTTAATACAATTCTTTCTCAATCACCTCTAAATTCATCCCTTAGCATTCAACCACCGATGTCACCATCCATCATTTCATTTGTTAACCCAATAAATTGTTTCGAGGAAACTATGACCGAGACTGAATATTTTTCCCTCTCCTCTATTGATTTTTTTAACGATGATGATGACGAGATAAAATATGAATATATGAAATCACTATCTCATTATACGATAATATGCGAGGAATTTGTAGATGATGATATTTGTACCAAAGTCAAGAAATTAGAAATTACCGAACCTGTTACAGATGTTATCAACTTGTCATTTTCTTCTCAGTCTCCATATGAGTCACCTCAGCCTTGCCTTGAGCCGCATCCACCTGACACAAAATACAATGTTGAAAACCAGTGGGTGGACGACCCTTCTTTACAGGATATACCACTATTATTGGGGGATGATTCTGCTTTGGTTACTCATTCACCAACCATACCTATACCTATGCCTACATCTCCATTTCATGAGGCTAATGGGGGTACCATGACCATAAATGATTTTGAGGACTTGTACGAAGATAATTCTTGTTGTATTTCTGTTAATGAATGTTTAAATTATTTTGAGGACTGGAATGATCCTGAGATTCGTGAAATGGTACAATCATTAGCATCTAAAAATATGTTTCAACTTGGCCATGTCCCTAAGCCAATGAATATCCACGTCAATGGTCAGGATGAGTCCCTTGAGATAAGTTTGTGATTTTAGGCACATAAATTTTAAATGTTTGTTAGAGTCAATTGTTCCCCAATCCTCACATCCACAAATATGTTATATAGTTTTTCTTCTACTAAAAGAAAACATCTTTTTGAAAAATTATAATTTTGGGGATGCCTCACGGACTTGCTTTGTCAGAACCACCTATCACATTTTTTGGAATATCAACGATATCATGGGGGTTTTGAAAATTTTCAAAGAAAATATCTTTCCAGGAAAATTGAGTTTTGAATCTAGTACATTTTTGGGGATGAATACTTGCATACCAATCTTCTTATTTACTGCAACATGTAGTAATCATATGATTGTATTGAAAATTCTAAAGGAAAATATGTTCCCTGGGAATGTATTTGCTTTATCTTGGAGAAAATGGTTTTTCTTGATTTGTCTAAGATTTTCAACTTGGAATCATCAAATGATAGGCAAAGTTTTTAGAAAAAATCTTTTCCATAGAGAATTAGTTTTAAACTCTCTCTGGTTTTTATAGAATATATCTGCCCAATTAAGGGCTAATATTAAGGATTACCAGTTTTGTGTTATCTGGTTTTTGAAAGATAATTTACAGCTAGGATAGTACATCACCTTTTCAACTTCGTACCCTTCCTGTCATATTGAAAATTTTAAGATTGGGGGTACATTCGTCTGGTTGAAGACAGTAAACTTAGTGCTTCTTGGGAGGCAACCCATGACACATTCAGGTAAAAAATTTCAGTTTTTATTCCTCCATTTTTTTATACTCTCAAACATTAAGGGCAATGTTTTATTTAAGTTTGAGGGTAGGAAAACATTTCTTTAAATGCTTTTGAAGGAAAGTAAAATAATGGCACTTTAACAATTTATGATATATTTTTGACGAATTTCCAAACACTTAAACTGATTTTACCTTGACATAAATATTATGAAAAAACCTAAAATTTGAAATTGCACCAAGTATACACTAGAATATTTTGGAATATCTTAACATAGATTTACTATTTTTTTATTAACGACTAATTCCAGTTAACTTGGCATATTTTGAAAACGTGCACTTCACTGTAGTTTTGCAATTAATACTTTCAATAGATTTTTGTTCAGTATAAGGGAAATTTAACATTTATGTTAGGAATAGTTTACTACAAGGGAGACAACTGCCTAAGAATAAGTTCATTCCTAAGAATAAATAATAAGCCAAATGTTTTCTAAAAACTTTCATGCTGCAAGGCTACTCGCATGATTAAGAGCTGAAAGAGGAAAAATTATTACCAATCTCGAGTTTGACCATGAACTATGTGAAAGGAGCATAAGAAAATATTACTTATGAGAATCTTGAGTCTAGGTCATGATGGGGCACCACACCCTGGCAACCTTCGCCAACTGGCAGGGATTGTCGACCGAAAGCTACTTACAACGGAGGCTTCACTAAGAAATAATGTACTCAATAAGAAAAGGCTTGTAAAAGAAAAAAAAGGTAAAGTTCTAGGAAGATGAATTGACTAAGGCACATGTCGAATTGACCGTTGAATTTATTCCAGTAAGAACTAGACTACAGAAAATTGAGTAAATTATTCTAGACAACGCATTAGGCGATAAAACTATTTTCATTGTATACTCAAATATAGCTAAAGCAAAATACTTAGAATCTCTTTCTAATCTTGAGGTAGTACCTCTAGTTTCGGATAAGTTTAAAATATTCTTTGATATACTTGTGAGAATACCAAGTTTAAGGATTTTTCCATTGATATATTTTTGTCATAACTAAGTAAGGCTAAGTTCATAGGAAATGAATCATGTGTATTCTAGAATTGTTTAAAATGTTATTATTGACTTTTGTGGGTATAGTCACTGCAAAACCCTCACGAGGCAACACTCGTCAACAAGGCTAAACCTGAGGTTTAACGGCTTGTTGCATAGGCTAAATACAACCGTGTGACATGCAAAAATGCTTTTTGTTTACTTTTGCTCGAGGAATAGCAAAATATAAGTTTAGGGGTATTTGATAGATACGTAATATTTACGTGTACAACTCTTAAATTTATATCTACCTAGTCATTTATTAAATAAATGTGACACTAATACTACTTTTGTTTGTATTTACAGAAATTGGTGACATGATAAACAAGTCGTACAATTTTATGGTTTTTAACAAAGAACAAGGGTGATGCACTCTAACAATGATTCTCATTCGAAGTTGTTAACCAAAGTCCCATGCATGGAAGCCCATTGAAGAGAATTATATATATATATATATATATTATTCTCATGAGTTGTAATGCATGATTTTAGGCATTGTTTAGGGAATTTTATATTAATGGTGATTTTTAGTAACCCTTCCTATACTCTATAAATAGAAGGGGAATCCTACCCATGAGGGATCATCTTGGAGAGTGTAAATCAAAGTTCATAGCAATAAAGCTTATTATTTATCTTGTTTTTATCTTTTAATTTTATCGTAGTAGTAGTAGTACGACAATGATCAAGTGGATGAGTAGCTAATCTCCTTAGCCAAGGCCAGAGGAAGCTCCACCCAATGTAGCCTTAGTGTAGATTGTGTAGCTTAGTTAGAGTAATTATTTTCTCTTTATCCCGGAATATTGCATATTCGTATTCCTTCATCCTATGCTTGACCATAGTTAGGATTAGGAGGAATAATAAATCTATGTGACCATCTTGTTGGACCATAATAAGATAGGTTATGAACATGGAGAAGAGAACATAATCCATACTTATCAACTGGACCATGGTTGAGTAAGTTGGTTTATGGGTAGGTCCCAATTACTAAATCTCTTGTATCTTTTGATGTATTGCATATGCCCGACCAAAGATATGCGATACAGAAACTCGTAATTTACTTTAATTATTTATGCTATCTAAATGGTTACAAAGGGTGGAGTGGAATCGATGTCTTGGTTTATACTCCAATTTATCTTGTAATTTGTTTCATTCTTCTTTTTATTTTTAAACATACACAAACTCGTTGTAATTGGATAAAAGTAGTAGCTCAAAGTATAATTCGCACCACAAGTCTCTTGGGATACAACCCCGCTTACCCTTGTACTTAATGGTACACCGTGCGCTTGCAGGCCTTTTAAGACGTCGGTTTATAATCGACCAAGTTTTTGGCGCCGTTGCCGGGGACTAGGGTGCGTTTTATTGAGATGCTATTTTAAGCCGATTTCTTCTTCTTTGATACTTTTTTTTAGTAAGTTGTAGTGCAGTAGTATAGTGGCCGGTAATATCATATAGTGTTTTTATTATTATCGTTTCTCTTTTTGTTTCTCTAGTTTAGTTGTTAAAAAAGAAAAGAAAAGATTGTTTCGAGTTTTTGGCGCTACAGTAGCTGTGAAGTCTGTCCCTGAATGTTTCACCATTTTTGATCTTATATACTTCATAGTTGGGAAATACGTTTGCTACAAAATGTTTAGATAATTCAAAACCCTTTCCGAATTGATATAGATCATATTTTTCTGTCTTGTCGTTTGTGAGTTACAGTATTTTGAAAAAATAGTACAAAAATAGTCTCCGTTAAGAACGCCGTGTTCATTAATCACTTATTTAGAGCGGCAGGGAAGCTAAATTCTAGAAAACTTCTTTATTTAATTTCTTTCCTTTCTAAATTATCTTTCCAAATTGATATTATTTAATGCTCTCTCTCAACCGAGCTGAAAGATATACGCATTTGAAAATCAGGATATCATGGACTACAATAAACTTTGAAATAGAATTAATATTGTTGCCGCAAGTTCACTTATCTTTTTTCTTTTATTTTGTAGGATAGTCACAAAGTTGGAAATGAGACAGACCATACATAAAGCTAAAAGCATCATCAAATCCATCATTCTTGTGCCCCCTAAGTGAAGGGGCACTTCCTTCTTTCGCCCCCTAAGTAAAGGGGTGGCCACAGCTACACCGGGAAACACTTCCCGTAGGTTAGTACTCCTTAAAACTTGACATCTAGAAGGGGTACATATCCGCTCCGCCCCAGCACTAGGACATATAAAGTCATGTGGACTGTGCAAATACACGCTGCTCTAATAAAAAATTTACTGTGGTCGGATTGACCTATTGTTGTGTTTAATATTTTTTTTCATTCCAACATTAGTAAAGGTAAAAACTTCTAGAGACTTACGGGATTTCATCACCCATAAAGCTCTTCAATAAGTGGGACCACCCATTAGGGATACGAAGAAATTCGTATCATACGAAAATTGAACGTCCCGGACTTTAAAATAACTTTTAATAAAAAAGAGTAGCAAGATTCCCGCGGGATTTCATCACCCAGCGGATAGGTGTACCGGACCGGGGTACAAACATGGGTTCATTGGATACGGCCCCAGCTTAGCGCCGCGAAATACTAGTTGTAGGTTTGAGACGTCACCGTTTCGAGTGCTGACGTACGATAAGGCGACTCGCTCGGGCGTGAGGACTTAACATCTACTTTAAGCTGGTACTAGCATAGTGACGCAGGGGAGTATAAAAACCAAAGCCTTTTGCCATCCTACCCATTTTGAACATAGAAGAATATAAGAGAGACCTAATTATTACTTTAAAAAAATGTTAATGTGCTAGAATTTAGGCTTGATTGGTTATTTATAGTATTGGGTGTTGCTTTTATTTTAAAATGTCATACATGCAAGAACATTGGAATCCTTACAGCTCACAATTCAAAATCCCACAACAACCTCAAAGTCATTTTCAATCATGGGATCACCAAAATTCTCAATACGTGGAACCTTTCCAATCTTATTCATATATGTAGGCCCATCAGTCCATCCAGTCATCCAATCAGTTCCTAACCGATCTACCCAAACCTTCTTTGGAAGATACCATTGCTCTCTTCATGCAACAATCAGTATAATTTTAGCAACAAATGATATAATTCCAACAACAGACATTGGTGATTCAAACTACTATGATCCAATCTATCTCTAGATTAGAGACTCAAATAACTCAGTTGTCAACTACGTGGAGTGAAATAGAGCATGAAAAACTTCTAAGCAATGAAGAAGAACAATCCGAAGTTAAATCCCCTTGTGATTTAGAAATGGATGAATTCAAGCGCAATCAAGGAATGTTTTCTCCGTGGGGTGAATGGATACCATATTGTGAGATAGATTTAGAAGATGAACATTTTAAGGTCGACGATCCTATGTCACAAGAAGATCTTGAAGAAGCAGTTATCATGTCTAATACAATTCTTTCTCAATCACCTCTAAATTCTGCCCTTAGCATTCAACCACCGATGTCACCATCCATCATTTCATTTGTTAACCCAATAAATTGTTTCAAGTAATCTATGACCGAGACTGAATATTTTTCCCTCTCCTCTAATGATTTTTCTGACAATGATTATGACGAGATAAAATATGAATATATGGAATCACCATCTCATTATACGATAATTTACGAGGAATTTGTAGATGATGATATTTGTACCCAAGTCAAGAAATTAGAAGTTGTCGAACCTGTTGTAGATGTTATTAACTTGTCATTTCCTTATCAGTCTTCTTATGAGTCACCTCAGCCTTGCCTTGAGCCGCGTCCACCTGATACAAATAATAATGTTGAAAACCAGTGGGTGGACGACCCTTCTTTACAAGATATACCACTATTATTGGGGGCTGATTCTATTTTGGTTACTCATTCACCAACCATACCTATACCTATGCCTACATCTCCATTTCACGAGCCTAATGGGGGTACCATGACCATAAATGATTTTGAGGACTTTTACGGAGATAATTCTTGTTATATTTCTGTTAATGAATGTTTAAATTATTTTGAGGACTGGAATGATCCTGAGATTCGTGAAATGGTACAATCATTAGCATCTGAAAATATGTTTCAACTTGGCCATGTCCCTAAGCCAATGAATATCCACGTCAATGGTCAGGATGAGTCCCTTGTGATAAGTTGTGATTTTAGGCACATAAATTTTAAATGTTTGTTAGAGTCAATTGTTCCCCAATCCTCACATCCACAAATATGTTATATAGTTTTTCTTCTACTAAAAGAAAACATCTTTTTGAAAAATGATAATTTTGGGGATGCCTCACGGACTTGCTCTGTCAGAACCACCTATCATATTTTTTGGAATATCAACGATAACATGGGGGTTTTGAAATTTTTTAAAGAAAATATCTTTCCAGGAAAATTGAGTTTTGAATCTAGTACATTTTCGAGGATGAATGCTTGTATACCAATCTTCTTATTTACCGCAACATGTAGTAATCATATGATTGAATTAAAAATTCTAAAAGAAAATATGTTCCCGGGGTATGTATATGCTTTATCTTGGAGAAAATAGTTTTTCTTGATTTGTCTAAGATTTTCAACTTGGAATCATCAAATGATAGGCAAAGTTTTTAGAAAAAATCTTTTTCATAGAGAATTAGTTTTAAACTCTCTCTGGTTTTTACAGAATATATCTGCCTAATTAAGGGTTAATATTACGGATCACCATTCATGTGTTATCTGAGTTTTGAAAGAGAATTTGCAACCAGGATAGTACATCACCTTTTCAACTTCGTACCCTTCCAGTCATATTGAAAATTTTAAGTTTGGGGGTACATTCGTCTGGCTGAAGATAATAAACTTAGCTCTTCTTGAGAGGCAACCCATAACACATTCAGGTGAGAAATTCTAGTTTTTATTCCTCCAATTTTTTTTATGCTCTCAAACATTGAGGGTAATGTTTCATTTAAGTTTAAGGGTAGGAAACCATTTCTTTAAATGTTTTTTGAAGAAAAGTAAAATAATGGCACTTTGACAATTTATGATATATTTTTGATGAATTTCCAAACACTTAAATTGATTTTACCTTGACATAAATATTATGGAAAAACCTAAATTTTGAAATTGTACCAAGTATACACTAGAATATTTTGGAATATCTTAACATAAATTTATTATCTTTTTATTAGCGACTAATTCATGTTAACTTGACATATTTTGAAAACATGCACTTCACTATAGTTTTGCAATTAATACCTTCAATAGATTTTTACTAAGTATAAGGGACATTTAATATTTATGTTAGGAATAGTTTGCTACAAGGGAGACAACCGCCTAAGAATAAGTTCATTCCTAAAAATAAATTATAAGCCAAATGTGTTCTATAAACTTTCACGCTGTAAGGCTACTCGCATGATTAAGAGCTGAAAGAGGAAAAATTATTACCAATCTCGAGTTTGACCATGAAATATGTGAAAGGAGCATAAGAAAATGTTACTTATGCGAATCTTGAGTCTAGGTCATGATGGGGCACCACACCCTGGCAACCTTTGCCAACTGGCAGGGATTGTCGACTGAAAGCTACTTGCTACGGAGGCTTCACCAAGAAATAAAGTACTCAAAAGAAAAGGCTTACAAAACAAAAGAAAAAAGGAAAATTCTAGGAAGACGAATTGACTAAGGCACTTGTCGAACTGACCGTTAAATTTATTCCAGTAAGAACTAAACTACCAAAACCTGAGTAAATTATTCTAGACAATGTATTAGGTGATAAAACTATTTTCATTGTACACTCAAATATAGCTAAAGAAAAATACTTGAATCTCTTTCTAATCTTGAGGTAGTATCTCTAGTTTCAGATAAACTTAAAATATTCTTTGATATACTTGGGAAAATAATAAGTTTAAGGTTTTTTTCATTGGTATATTTTTATCACAACTAAATAAGGATAAGTTCACAGGAAATGAGTCATATGCATTCTAAAATTGCTTAAAATGTCATTATTGACTTTTGTGGGTATAGTCACTGTAAACCCTCACGAGACAACACTCGTCCACCAGGCTAAACCTTAGGGTTTAACGGCTTGTTGCATACGCTAAATAAAACCGCGTGATATGCAAAAATAGTTTTTGTTTACTTTTGCTCGAGGACTAACAAAATATAAGTTCGGGGGTATTTGATAGATACGTAATATTTACGTGTACAACTCCTAAATTTATATCTTTCTAGTCATTTATTAAATAAATGTGACACTAATAGTGCTTTTGTTTGTATTTACAGAAATCGGTCACATGATAAAAAAGTTGTACATTTTTCCGGTTTTTAACGAAGAACAAAGGGTGATGCACTCCAACAATGATTCTCATTTGAAGTTGTCAACCTAAGGCCCATGCATGGAATCCCATTGAAGAGAATTAGATATAGATACTATTATCAGGAGTTAGAATATCTATGCATGATTTTAGGCATTGTTTAGGGGATTTTATATTAATGGTGATATTTAGTAACCCTTCCTATATTCTATAAATAGGAGGGGAATTCCACCCATGGAGGATCATCTTGGAGAGTGTAAATCAAAGTTTAATAAGCAATAAAGTTCTTATTCTTCTCTTGTTCTTGTCTTTTTACTTTTACCATAATAATAGTAGTATGGCCATGATCAAAGGGATGAGTAGCTATCTTCTTAGCCAAGACCAGAGGAAGCTCTACCTAATGTAGCCTTAGTGTAGATTGTGTAGCTTAGTTAGAGTAATTATTTTCTCTTTATCCCGGAATATTGCATATTCATATTCCTTCATCCTATGCTTGACCATAGCTAGGATTAGGAGGAATAATAAATCTATGTGACCATCTTGTTGGACCATAATAAGATAGGTTATGAACAAGGAGAAGAGAACGTAATCCATACTTATCAGCCGGACCATGGTTGAGTAAGTTAGTTTATGGGTAGGTCCCAATTACTAAATCTCTTGTATCTTTTGATGTATTGCATATGCCCGACCAAGGATATGCGATACAGGAACTCGTAATTTACTTTAATTATTTATGCTATCTAAATGGTTACAAAGGGTGGAGTGGAATCAATGCCTTGGTTTCCACTCCAATTTATCTTACAATTTGTTTCGTTCTTCTTTTTATTTTAAAACCTACACAAACTCGTTGTAATTGGATTAAAGTAGTAACTCGAAGTATAATTCGCACCACAAGTCTCATGGGATACGACCCCGCTTACCCTTGTACTTAACGGTACACCGTGCGCTTGTGGGTCTTTTAAGACGTCGGTTTATAACTGATCAATTACCTTCTCTTTATCCCGAAATTTTGCATATTCGTATTCCTTCGTCCTATGCTTGACCATAGCTAGGATTAAGAGGAATAATGAATCTATATAACCATCTTATTAGACCATAACAAGATAGGTTAGGAACATGGAGAAGAGAATATAATCCATACTTATCAACCGAATCATGGTTGAGTAAGTTGGTTTATGGGTAGTTCCCAATTACTAAATCTCATGTATTTTTTGGTGTATTGCATATGCCCGACCAAGGATATGCGATACGGGAAATCGTAATTTACTTTAATTATTTATGCTATTTAAGGGTTTTAAAGGGTCGAGTGGAATCAATGTCTTGGTTTATACTCCAATTTATCTTGTAATTTGTTTCGTTCTTCTTTTTATTTTAAAACCTACACAAACTCGTTGTAATTGGATAAAAGTAGTAGCTCGAAGTATAATTCACACCACAAGTCTCTTGGGATACGACCCTACTTACCCTTATACTTGGCGGTACACTGTGCGCTTGCGGGTCTTTTAAGACGTCAGTTTAGAATCGATCACAATTCCTATCAATCAATGATCTACGATTAAACAGAAACAATCAAAAGTAAACTCAAGGAATTAAAAGACACATGCAATTGTTCACCCTGTGAAAACTCCTTACACGGGAGAAAAACCACAGGTCATTGTCGATGAAATCGACAATAAAAAATCTACCAATCAAAAAAAGTTTAATCTGAATTATACTTACAGACTCGATAACCTCATCTCATGATTATCTCTCTTCTGACTAAAGCTTCATGCCCAATCTTCTTATGTTCTCGCAACAACCCTTTTTGATCTCATACTAAGAAACTTCTTCTATTCTCGCAGCAACCCTTCTTGATTTTATACCAAGAATCTTCTTCTGTTCTCGCAACAACCCTTCTTGATCTCATACCAAGAATCGCTTTTGAACAATATGTAGGAAGTATTATAAAACTAACTCAACATCAATCTCAAGATTAAAAGATGCTTGATTGATATTGAATTCACACTCTTTGATAAAGTATTTGGAGCTTTTAGAAAAAATAAACGTATTGCCAAAACCAAAGATCCTCCGGGAAAAAGAAACAGGGTTTGCTTAAATAGTAAACTAATTTTTCTCGAGATTCGTTCGAACGAGACCTAATGTCGTTCAAACGACTTACGTCTAATTTGGTCCAAAACCCTACAAAGTTGACAATTCGTTCAAACGATAATTGTTTATGGGCCAAATTTCCTGAGGAGATGACAACTCGTTCGAACGACAAGAAAACTCACAAGAAGGCTCGTTTGAACGACAATTGTCTATGAGCCAAATTTCCAGAGGACATGACAGCTCGTTCGAACGGCAATACATATAAAATCTCCTCCCTTTATCAGTGAGTTCTACTTCCCTTTTGTCCAGTGATCTTCATTTTGTTAGTGTCTTCAACTGAGACAACCACGGAACTTTACATACACGGAAGGAGACAAACCAAAACCTTTAAGATTTACCTAAATGAATAAAACTAGTAGGATAGATTTTCATATAACCCATCCTATCCCAACCCAGATGAGTACAAAATTTGTAATTGACATTAATAATATCAATCTAGAAATTGCATAATACATGGCTTACAAGTAAATAAACTCAATAAGGCCCTCCAACACGTCAATTAAAAGCATAAATTGGAAATAATTTGAGTTTGTCATTGAATTACTTCCTAGGACTAAGAACAGAAAGTCAAATAAGTAAATTTGTAGGGTTTTTTCTTTATTTCACAAGACCATAAAACCAAAATGTAGAAGTTTTGAAACATACCCAGATGCCCCAAATAAACTAAAAACGATAGAAGCCAAAAATCATCCCATCATCATAACTCTTAATCGCAACAAATTTCATTATTTCACGATTATGCCAAAATTATAGAAAATATTTGTGATATCTAGGACAATCAAAAATCGAAATTAAATGATATTTCACACAAAGCCCAGAACCAAATTCAAGAAATCTAAGCAAATCCATAAGAAATCTAAAAACGAGCACACCAAAATCATGAACAATCTAAGGTCAAAACATGAAAAATAATGATAGAAAGAAGGGAAACATAATTCCAGGATGTGATATCTCTCTCTCTCCCTACCTTCAAAATAACAAATTGAAAATTCCTAAGTTTTAGACCAAAAATAGCGTCTATAGAGATTGGAAAGTCCCAAGTTTTGGTTTTCTTCAAAGTTATTAACTCTAGCAATACAAGAAACTGTGAGGGAAAAGTAGAAATCAAAATAACCACGGCCAACAAGGAAATTTGCCACGAAAAAGTCCTGTGCAAAGGTTACCATGACATATATCCGTGGCAAAATTAAAAATAGACAGTAACAATTTTGATATTTTGATTTAGTGAGTTGTTACCACTTGACTTCTTTTTGTCTGAAGACCTTCCTCTAACCATCAATACCTCGGATATCAACTTATCAGACTCATATTTTTCCTTTTTCCGATACTCATTGTTTACTACCGCCATAGTCACATCCGAGTATTGCAATGAACTCTTTCCATAAATTATCATCGTAATGAAATGTTTAAACTCTTCGGAAAGTGAGATTAAAAACAAAAGTGCTTTGTCTTCATCGCCAACAATCTTCTCTAGGTTCGCCAAGTCGGGTAATAAATTCACCAAATACTTCTCAAGAATACTCCGTATTTCTTTTGCTGTGGTTTTATTCATTACAATGTACTTAATGTCTTGAGCAAGGCATGAGTGAGTTTAACCACAAACCCTCTTGTTCATCTTCTTCCAAATATTCCCCTCTACTTCATTCAGTTTGTCTTCCAACACCTCATCTAAATCTTGTTGACTAAGTGCATCAATAAACTCGCATCGCCACATGATTTTTTGCATTGTTAAACATCACCGCAGTGTTATTACATTTAGGCACCGTCGAAGAACTAGGTGCCATTAAAGAACTAGTTTCATCTTCTTCTACCATTGTTTTCCCAATTTTTATATATTAATCAAAATTGAAAACCAAAGACAAAACCGATACAAGTCGACACTACCTTAATTTTGAGAACAACCGAGGATACAACCTTGCTCTGATACCAAATGTTGAGCTGCGCCACGGAAGCCGAACTCGTATTCGATTCGATTAGCTACAAATAATTTAAAGGAAAAAATGCAAATACAAGAAAACACACATTTAAGGTGGTTCGGCGAGTTGCCTACGTCTACACACGAGAAAAAGAGTTTATTCTAATGATCTAAGTTTACAATCTCACAACAATTGAGGTTTTCTCTTAAGAATTCCTCTACCAAAGATCTTGTAAGGACCCAGATTTTCAACTATTTTTTTTTCTTTAGTAATTATTACTCTTTGTATTCCTATTATTTAACTTCCGCATATATTCCTTTGCATCATTGTCATCGGCATATATTCCTTCCTCCACTGTGTATCAATTATTCCTTTCGGCAGGTTTTGTCTATTAGATTCCTTTTCGGCGTTTTGGTGGTTTTAGGCGATAGGGCGGCGTTGTGATTTATGGGAACCCTTAGTTGGGTTGTATTTGGTGGTAGTGTGGCTGTTGTTAGTGTGGTGTGGGGGTCGTGATGGTTTTGGTAGTTTGGCGTTTAGGTGTTTTAGTTTATTTGTGCGGTGTGTGTTCAAAGAGCAGTTTCTGTATCCGGAAAGAGTTTTCCGCTTCTCTCCTTCGCGTGGGTAATAGTATTTTCGATTCCGGGCATTTCCGGCATTTTTAATTTTCGTTCTGGGGTAGAGAAACGGGGATTAGCTACCTCTAATTTCTCAATGCCTATCAGACCATTGTCGGACTCCTTCCATCTATTTTTATTCCTTCCAGTTAAGTTCTAGTCGTTAGATTCCTTTTCTGGGTTTTAGGAGTTCTGGTGGCCGTTCAGCGGTAGAGGTGGGGTTAGACCATGGGAACCCTTTGTGGTGGTTGTTCAGGTTGTTCTAGTCTTCTGAGGGTCTGGGAGTTGTGTGTGTGTGGTTTAGGAGGACCTCAGGGTAGATTTTCCAGATTGTCGTTCGAACGAGGTTCCTAGTCGTTCGAACGAATCCTTCTATTTTCTGATCATTTTCTGCGTCTTCTGGACGTTTTGGCCATTGGACAAAATTGTCGTTCGAACGAGATTTATTGTCGTTTGAACGAGTTGACTAACCTCCTGGAATTTGGCCCAAGACCTCTTAGTCGCTCGAACAACTTTCGAACTCGTTCGAACAACTTTCGTATATTCTGACTACTTAAGTCTATCTTCCTCATTTCTTTTGGATGGTTTCCTGTGAGGCCCTGCTTATAACGATTAGAGAGAGAGAGAGAGTTCTAGAGAGAAGATTCTTCACCGCCAATCATCCCCATCACCTCCATTCATCACCTCCTCATCTTCATCATCATCCTCTCCTCTCCCTAACCTAATCCCCTCAGCTCAATACTCTTCACCCAATCCTTTCCCTCGCTCACGGATCCTTGCCGAGCTTTGCCGCGATCATCTCTCTTATCTTGGGTAAGTAATTTCCGATTCCCTTCTGTCAATTTCGCTTGATTTGGCGTAGGTTGAATTTCTAGGGTAGGGTTTTATTGTCGTATCCTTTAATTGTTTGGTTGTTTGTTGTTCTTTATTGTTGGCATTAGATTGTTCAGGTGTTCCGTGGCCATTCCGTGGATTCCGGGTTAGGTTTCCGAGTTGGATTTTCCGCCAGACTTGGATTATTATCAGGCGAGTTTTATCTTCCTGAATAACTAAATTATTATCCTGATTTGTGAGTTATAGGAATGCATGCCTAGTATAATATATTATATATGTGATTAGGTTAGTATTGGGTTATTTGCTTATGTCACCTTTACGGGTTAACCATTTAGCTTACCTTAGACGAGAGTATTTAAGGGTTTGATATGTTAGTAAAACCCGTAATAATGTGAGTTTAGTTACTAAATAGAACCTGTAGGTTTTGATTAGCCAGAGGAGGTTATTCTCTGTTGTCGTTGATGTGACGATGACTCCTGAGATTCCTCTTAGGCCAATTTCATTGAGGGTGGCTCTCACGAATCTTTTCTTCTTTGAAGTTGAGAACATAGGCATTTCTCAGTATGTATATAATATATTGAGTATGGTATTGTTGGTTAGTTATTAGGGTGCCCAGCTTCTTTCAGGGCACTAGTAACTTAGTTTGACGATTAGTACAGACGTATGGACGGCTTGTGGTTTAGCCACCATTTCTCTGAGATAGTGTAGTTCTGAGACTATAGTTCTCACCTTTTAGTTTAGCACCTTGGTTGTTTGGGTTACTGGACTTGGTTCAAGGGTGGTCTTGGGGCGGCATAGCTTCAGTAAGACATGGTCTTCGATTCGGAGTTCGTCATCTTGTCTACTATTATTTTAATTTGTCTTAGGACTAGTCTAGGTGTACTCTGTGTTCTCGAGGCCTGGTCCTTGAGCACTACCATTGTGATTGGCGGTTGTTTAGAATATTGGATTCCATGTGGGAGTGTGGTATCTCCTGGTCTGTTAGTTGTTGATAGTGAGCAGACGGGTTGTCCGTGGTGGTTGGTTATGGATGTTGAACTTCTGATAGTTTTCCTTAGGATTGGTTGCTTATCGTGTTGTGATACTTATTGTCCTCATGATTCTTAGGGCTGATAGAGCTTACCTGTAAGCCTTCTTTCCCCAGGATGAGGCTGTTAGGGCTGCGTTCCCTTCCGTCACCTAGGAGGCATGCGAGACAACATGGCTCATTGAGATCCGCGGCTGAGCCAGGTGGTTTATGAAGTTGTACGTCACCCGAGATGTTGGAATGCGGCTGAAAACTCCTGTTGAATCCGGTTCCTGTACATCCGTGTTGGAGACTTATATACATGATTAGGAGGATTGTGAGCTGTTCTGTTATTGAAGATTGTTGACTGCTTGTTGGATACTTGTAGATCACCCCATGAGTACTAGTCTGTGTTGACAGCTAGAGTACTGATGTACTTGATGGAAATCATATTGCTTTAAAGAATCTTAGAGACTGATGTTGTTTAGATGTCGTGACGGTGGGGTTCCTATTTCATCTAGGTTTAGATGGTGCAACTGAGTCACAGGAGGGCATCTGTGTTAGTTTTGGTTGCCACGCTCTCAGGCAGGTGGTTATCCTATTGTGTACTGGCTATGTTAACAGCAGTTATGTTTCAGTCTTTGGGATTTTTGCTCACATCCATAGATAATATTCTCTCCTTATCTTACTGCAATTGGATACATAAATAACTCTGTCTTTGCTAACCCTCGAAAGGTTCCAGGATTCCTTAATTGGGTTAAAATAGTGGGTGGGTGTGGGACTGGCACTATCATACCTAATCACCCATTCGGGAGTGTGGGATGGTATGAGACAGAGTCATCAGGTCTCCGCTTAGTCCTCGTTGAGGTTGAAATGCCTTGGAATAACAAAAGTATAGTTTGGATGTGGATTTGATAGATTGATGTAATATCTTCATAGTCTGGTCGAGCTAGTGCAGTACATCGTACCCTTGTATCTAACTATATCCAGTAAGGTAAATCCTTTTTCAGTGCTTGTCAGCCCACTTTAGTCTTGGGGGATACCCCTTTGGGTTGACATCGCTAAATCATTTTGCATCATGATGATGATGATCATCATCAAGCATATCATTGCATCTCTGCACACTTCCAATTCGTAGGTTCTTCTGATAGAAATCCTTAACCCTTTCTGCATTATGTTTTAATATAGAATCTTCTGCACTCGGGATAATTATAGGATTATCTCACTCCATCATATCATCATCATAACATATCATTGCATTGGGATAATTATAGGATTATCCTAGTTCATCATATTCTTCTCCTCTTATCTCAATTCCTCTTCTCCTAATTGATTTACTGTGTAATTAGATTCCTCTTCTTTCTGCATTTCCTCTCCTCTCTGCATCTTTTCCTCTCTCTTCTGTATCTGATTAATTTATTAGGTTAATTAGTCTGGTTGGTTGCTGCGCGCTTTAGGCTGGTATTTGGTTGTGGGCGATCTCATTCAGCTTGTGATAGCTTCGGGATTGTGCCTGGTTGGGGTTTGGATAGCCTGGTTGGTTTGTAGTTGGCTGAGGGTTGTTCACCCTTGTGTGTGATTGTATCTCTGAGGTAGATTGGTTGCGCATGGCGCTGAGAACCACGGTAGTGATTAGAGTGTAGTTAGTGGTCCTCGTGACTGGTATATAGAGTAGCACTCCTTTGCTCGAGGTATATTTGTTGATAGAATTATTAGAGTTAGTATATATATATGTATACCTATTAGGCATTCTTATATAATATATATATATATATATATATATATATTGTTTATCGTTAGATATTATCATATCATATTATTATTAATATTTATATCCATCTCATTGGTTAGTATAATCGTTTAGCTATTCCTAGGAGTTAGTGAGCTTGTTGTTTGCTCACTCTCACATCCCCCTTTCAGTGACAGGGTTGTTGCAGGTTTTGCTGAGGATTTCAGCTGTGTTGGAGCGGGGTTGGCTGTTGCAGATTCTGCTCTTGTAGTAGTATCTCTTGTGAAATCTTAGATCTTGGCGTTGTATATTATTTGGATTTTGTATCTATTACTCTTCAGTTTAAGATATTGTTATCTTAGTCTTCCGCTGTGTATCCGAGGTGATGTATTATATTTTAGTTGATCTATTGTATATCTTTTGCTTCCGCATTGTATTGTTATTTATTTATTCTGATGATTATTGCTATATGTGAATAGTCTAGTTAGAAATTGTCTACGGCTTGGCTAATTTATGGGGTAGAATCAGTAGATTCCCCGACCTGCACGGCTTCGGATCTAGTAATTGGTCAAACTACCGATTACCGAATTTTGGGGCGTGACAGATCTCACCAAGGGTGGCTCTCAAAATACCCTAACTCTTCCTTATATACTTGGGAAACTTATTACAGTCACATATATCTCAAGGCAAACCAATAGCTTCATAACAATACCCAAAACTGAGTTTTTTGATCTCTGTTCGAATAGACATCAATGTCTATTCGAACAGAGGCTTGTTCTCCCTATTTTGTTCGAATATACATTGAGTAGACTAGTTTCTTTTTGAACAGACATAATGTCTATTCGAACAGAAAATATAATTGCTCTACAATTTCCTGGGTTAATATCTTAAATCTCTTAGGTTTGATCCTCAATTTACCGAAGGGATTCTAAATTGTACGTACGTCTTTTCTATCCAACTCAATGTACCACCCTTTAAGTTTTATAAGGGCTTGAGACAAGGGAACCCCTCTCCCCTTATCTCTTCATTATTTGATCTGAAGTCTTTTCCAGGCTTAAGTACTCAAAATCTTTAGGGGATGCCAATGGTGTTAAACTTGTAAACGAGCGCCTTCCATTTCCCACATGCAGATGATAGCTTTATCTTTGCTAAAACATATTTGAAGAGGGTGAACTACACAATTAGAATTAATAGGGGCCAACATAAGAAGATTTGGGTGGCTACAACCTTTAGATTCAAAGCATATAGTGGCATACATTCTGAAGAAGAATGTCCCCCCTGGTTTTTCCTGCATATGATTGAAGATGACTACCAAATGACCGATAAGCTCTCAAAGTGTATATCACAATTTTAGAGCTACAAAAAAAGGGGAATATTATATGTTAACTTATGTAAATGACATTTGAGAAGTTATCCTATCCCCTAGCTCTTTTCCTCCTGACCTAATTGTAATTTTAGATGAGAAAAGAATATCTTATGATGTAATTCTGTTAACTAATTTTCCTTAATAATATGGTCCATTCGGAACCCATCTCCAACTTTGCCTAAAAAAGTAGATTTGGAAGTTGTGAATGTAATTATAAGCTTATACAAGTTTAAAAAAAGTTTGGAGTACTAGATATAGATTTTGAAAATTTTGATTGTTTATTTATTGAGAACATTCGTGCGATTCCCTTATCCTAATAAAGAAGAACCCGGGGAACCCTGAGCATTACAGACCTATTAGCCTTTGCAATGTAAGTTCAATATCCTAACTAAAATCCTTGTTGAACGGCTTAAACTTCTCCTTGACAACCTCATGTCCCCTGCTTAGAATACTTTCATCCCTGACAGACAAATTTTCAACAATATCATTATGGCTCAAGAGATTTCAATACAATCAAGAAGAAGAAAGGCACCTAGGGTTGTATGGCGGCTAAATTAGATCTCAGTAAAGCTTTTGACATAGTGGAATGGAGCTTCCTTACAAATACCCTTAAAATAATGGGTTTATGTGATAAATGGTGTGACTAGATACACCAATGCCTCTTCACCACAACCCTCTCTTTTAATCTTAATGGCAATCCTTAATGTTTTCTCAAACCTGAAAGGGGCCTCAGGCAAGGGGACACTCTTTCCCCCTTTCTTATTGTCATTTGTTTGGAGATACTTTCTAGAATCATCCTAAAAGCTGAACTCAACGGGGACATTCACGGTATCAAAATTGCTAGAGAAGGCCCCCCCATTTTTCAACTCTTATTCACGGACGATAGTTTTATTTTTTGCAAAGTAAACCTAAAGGAAGCCGGAGCCCTTAAAGATGCCCTCGATTCCTTTAAATTATTTTTTGGGCAGGTCTTCAATCTGGACAAATCTTGCATCCTATTTAGCAAAAAATGTCACTATAGAGACCACAAGCTTATCTATAAAATCTTCCATATTAAAAAAGATATTTCCGGGGAAAAATACCTCAGAGCTCCTCTCAAATTTGACTGATCCAAAGGCCTTAATATTTAAGACATCATTACTCGCGTCTCCAACCGTGTCGAGGGTTGGAAGGTGAAGAACCTCTCACAAGCTGGTCGAATTGCTCTTATCAAAGTTGTTAACTCGACAATCCCTTCTTATCTCATGTCGGTCATCCCATTCCCTTTTAAGATCTACAAAAAACTCCATTCCTTAAATACTAGATTTATGTAGGGCAAAAACGATGAAGGTAGGGATAAGGCCCACCTTATTAGTTGGAAGAAAATTTGTTAACCTATAAAATCTGGAGGGTTGGGTACCAGAGCTGCCCTTGCCCATAATCAAGCCCTCATGACCAAACTCTTATGGCACATTATCAAAGAACCTGAAAAGCCTTGGGCGCATAATATGGTTAAAAAAACTCTCCCAAGGAATCTCCGATGCTTTCTTCTCCTAAAGCTTCTAACTCCTAGATTTGGAAAGGTATTATCAGAGCAAGAGATAAAATATGGCACAACCTTATTTGACACATTGGTAATGGGGAAAACATTGATTTTTGGCTGTAACTCTGGATTCCGAAAATTCCTTTTGGGAAACTGGCCGGGCCTACTCCTTATAACATAACAGAGCTTTTGATAAAAGATTTTTAGGGCCTCTACAAAATACCCGCTCAAAGTACGATTATTGAATTGTAGTACAGACGAGTGAAATCAAATCCACAGGGAGGTTTGGGAAAACAAATACTTTCTAGGTTGAATTACAATTTTATAAGAGATAAATCTAAGAAGAAGAAGTAAAAACTAATTATAAAGCTTAATGAGAGAGAGCTAAGGTTCAGACTTGACCTCTTCCTTTCAAAACACTAATCAATACTCAACTAGATCCTAATATCCCCACCCATCATATGTTTGTGTTAAGACACATACGATGTTGTAAAATAAACCACTAAATCTATGGTCAAACATTTAGTAGTTATACTTTTAAGTAATGGTGAAGAGTGTCTTAGAGAATTATCAACTCAACCATGGCTAGGCTTGAGTGAGTTATGTAGTGTTTTCTCTTGTTTAGATCTCCAAATCAAGTCTACAGTTAACAACACTTGTTTGTATCCAAAATTATCATACACCAAACCGAAGCTATGGTCAAGCCTTCGATATGATGCACTAACTTATCAATCATGAAGTACTAAGAGAAAACTAATTAGAACCTAATTAATACCAACTATTGTTCATTCAAGAAGAGGCCTCATCCTAGCCTTAGCTAGAAGATTAGCTGATCATCTCGAACTTTATTGCATTAACAACTAATTATTTACAAAATAAAATAAAATAGAGATAAGACAATTAAATAAAACTAAGATTTTATTTCTTTTAAACTTGCTCCAATATGAGATACACAATTACAATGGGGGGAGGGTTCCTTTTGTAGGAGAAGGAACCCAAATTTAGAAACTATACATTAAATTGTAAAAAATATTTTCACAATAATATCTTATAATTTTACAACCAATCACCAAAGATTCTTGCATATAATTTCCTTAAGTGATGTAGAGATCTTTCTTCATGGAAACTCTTGCATATATCTTCAATATAAAATATCTTCAAGGATCTTGAATGCAATATATTTTTTGATCTTATTCTTCAAGAATATTTGTATATATATTTCTTCAATTTTGAGACCAAATATATTATGTCTTTGACTTTTTGTGCTATAAACTGTTGGAGACACTTTTACTCGACTTTAAGAGCTTGGTTTCAAAATCCATCTCCAATAGCTGCAATCAAACAAATGTACATAAGTACCCAAAATTAAATATAATGGACGAATAAAATACATGTTCAGGTATATTAAAAATGTTATAATTATGCGCTCATCAAAGTATTTAGTGGTTATACTTTTAAGTGATGGTAAAGAGTGTCTTAGAGAATTATCAACTCAACCATGGTTAGGCTTGAGTGAGTTCTCTAGTATTTTCTCTTATTTAGATCTCTAAATCAAGTCTACGGTTAGTAGTATTTGTTTGAATCAAAAGTTATCGTATACCAAACCGAAGCTATGGTCAAGCCTTCGATATGATGCACTATCTTATCAATCATGAAGTACTAAGAGAAAACTAATTTGAACCTAATTAATACTAACTATTGCTCATCCAAGAAGAGGCCTCATCCTAGCCTTAGCTAGAAGATTAACGGCTCATCTCAGACTTTATCGTATTAACAACTAATTATTTATAAAATAAAATAAAAAAGAGAGAAGACAATTAAATAAAACTAAGACTTCATTTTTTCTAAACTTGCTCTAATATGAGATGCCCAATTACAATGGGGGGAAAATTCCTTTTATAGGAGAAGGAACCCAAATTTAGAAATTATACATTAAATTGTAAATAATATTTTAACAATAATATCTTTTAATTTTACAACCAGTCATCAAAGATTCTTGGATATAATTCCATTAAGTGATGTAGAGATCTTTTTTCATGGAAACTCTTACATATATCTTAAATATAAAATATCTTCAATGATCTTGGATACAATATATTTTTTGATCTTATTCTCCAAGAATATTTGTGTATATATTTCTTCAATCTTGAGACCAAATATATTGTGTCTTTGACTTTTTGTGCCATGAACTGCTGGAGACACTTTTACTTGACTTTAAGAGCTTGGTTTCAAATATCCATGTCCAATAGCTGCAATTAAACAAACGTACATAAGTACCTAAAATTAAATATAATGGATGACTAAAATACATGTTCAGGTATATTAAAAATGTTATAATTACGCGCTCATCAGCTTTCTCAAAAGTGCTCGATCTGATTTAGCCTATTAATCGTATCCGAAGAAAGGACCTCGTCTTCTTCCTTTTCCCTCGAGATATTCCAGGGTTCATCATCCGTATCCCTCTCAGTAGTAATGCAGCTAAGGGAGTCTTGAGATGAAAAAAAGAAAGGAATGGTATTCTGACTATCAAGTCGGTCTACTAGTCCTCTACTTCAGACCGGAATTGGAACAATCTGAGCGCTAGTTCGACGGAGTACTTTGATGAATTAAGGGACACCGTCTAGAAAATGAAGGTACCTTTTCGAATTTAAATTTTTATTTGGAAATCTATGCAGAACAGAATCCCTAAAAGGTGACTCTCTAGTACGATGAAGACACTTCAGACACTTTCTGCCCTAGACGTGGGAAAAAAAGATGAAACTACTATGCACGCTCTTTTTTATTGTAAGAACGTTAAGGATTTTTGGTATGCTTTCGATCTTTTTATAAATAACAGTAATTAGACCTACTCTGACTCTCTTAAAATAGTCTTGTACCTTCTTTCTAATAATAGTTACTCCAGAAATGACATTATTTTCCTTTGGAGGAAAATTAGCGTTGTTATGTATGTTATTTGGGCGAGTAGGAACGATCTTATTTTCAATAAAAAAAAAACCTTGCCCGAGCAAGTCTATAAAAATCATACAAAACTACTTAATTGATGACACCCGATCTCCTTTTCCTCCCCCTAACCTGATCTGCGTTGTTCCCCTTCCAGTCTTGGAAGGATGACATATTGCCTCAGTAGATACCTCTTGGTACAATGTAGATTTCTTGTGTGGCTCTAATTTTATTATTAAGTCTCACTTCTCTATTATTACTTGTGCAGGTTACAACTCTTCAAGGGCAGCTGACCCACAAGAAACAGAGGTGATTTATGTGATCAGATGTATGAAGGTAGCGCTCGAAGCAGGTCTGGAGAGAGTTCTGGTTCGTACTGATTGTGTTCATCTTGTCAAAGCTTTTGATGCAAAATTTACAGATCTTTCCTGGGGTGGTGCCCTTATTTTAGCGCCAGATATGTTGTCATTAAAGTCCTATTTTTTGGTGTTTAGATTTGAGTATATTAGCCGCTTATGTAATTTTGAGGCACATGCTTTAGCCGCCAAGGGTGCCCACTCCCCCTCTTTTGTTAGTTATGTGCCTACGGAGGCAATAAACTTGGTAAACTTTGTAACATCTTCTATGCCCTCTAGGGTCTGATCTATCTATTTCACTTTGCTTAAAAAAACAAAAACCAATCAAAGTCCAAGATGGGAAATTTTTAATATATTTTTCAGTTTCATTATCTCTTGGAAAATTGATGGCTAAAAAGTTATTATATTAACCTATACTCAGAGCCATCGAGTCCAAGAGTCAACCCAAAACACACACAAGTCAACTCGAAGACTCTCTGAAACACAGGGGCGGATTTAGGGGGGGGGGGGGGGGTCGCCCCCCCAAAAATTTTGTTAAAAAATTCCTATATAGGTATATAATTTTTATATATATATAAAAATATGTACATTTTTCTTTGTTCTAATGACATCAAGAAAATATAGCTCAACTGGCAAAGTGAGAAGCTCCTAATCCAAGAGTCTAAGGTTCAATTCTTGATGTCATCAAATAAAACCTTATTTTGATAATTTTTTCATCTTAAGCTGATCATGTCCTTAACGTAAAAAAACTTTGATTTTTTCGATGAGAGGAGAAGTGAATCAGTATAATTTGCTAATCAAATATAATGTTATATTTGATTAATTTTTAAGCTTAAAATACCGTAAAATAGAATTTTTTTTTGGGGCTCCGCCCCCAAACCTCTCCGAAACTCTAATATAATTGATCATACTACATTCGCCCCCCCAAACATAAAATCCTGGCTCCCGCCCCTGCTGAAACAGCTCGAAGCCTACTTATACCTCATCTATTAACCGCCAAATTAAGTACCTCATTAACCTTTGATCTCAATAACCCTCGAGTCACCACGCAAACATGATCTGGAACTCAAGTAAGTGGATGACAACCAAGAAGATAAGGTGCTAGTGGAAAACAACTTTATTAGAGGATACTTTTGTAATTTAACTTCTCTATGGTGATATCGCTCTCCAATATCCTATAAATAGGAGAGATGAGCCACTGTAAAGGGGTTGAGAAATTCCCCCCCAAACTCTCTTGAGAAGCTCTAAAACCTTTTAGCTCAATCCTAAAGCTTGAAGCTTCAGTTCTACTCGAACCCCAAGTGTAATCCCAACCATTAATACAATCACTACTTAAAAATACTTTCTAGAGACTGTGAAGGAGATCCCATTCTAGGACTCCACATACATGCGTCTTCTAGAACCGTAACTTTTCTATGAAACGTGGTTACTAACTAAAACCTCTAGACTTATACTAAAGCCAATGGTGGTGTAAGAGTTTAATTTCCTTTCCACGAGATTAAGTTTAATTATTTGGAAGAGTTTTGTGGGTAGTAGAATGCATACAAGAAAAGCATTTTTTTTCAAATCTCTAAGCAACATACCTTCAATAACATGGAACAAAGAATTTGTAAATGAACATCAAAATCCAAATTTTAAATGGACTTGCAATTTTGTGTTTAATTTGTGAAGAAAAGCCTCTATTAATGGTGTTTGACCTTTTTTGAAATCTTGCATAGACAAAATGGGAGAGAAGATACTATATGGGTCAATATAGCCACTCAGGAGGAGAATCATACCAAGTCCAAAGAAAATTGTCAACCAGGGGACTACTGGCTAATACATGGGCAACCGAGTTAGCGCTCCTTAGAGCATAACAAATACGAATATCTGCAAACAGTACAAAGAGAGCCAAACAATCCTGTAGAATAACCTTAGTCGACCAGGACACCGTTGCATAACCAGTTTTACAAAAGGAATAGATCGCCTCTGCATTTGTCTCAATAATCACCTTCCTCACCCCTCTCTCCCTCGCCCAGTTAAAACCAGCCAAGACTGCTAACGCCTCACCTTTTTTACTAGATGCAAACTTACGGGAGGAGACTCGGGCTGTACCAAAATTATTGTGAGAATCACGAATGACTAAACCAATATTATTGAAACTTTTTTCTTTGCAGAATGAAACATCAACATTTATTTTTTCCCAATCAGAATCCGGGGTACCCCAAGGAGTCTTGATAGAAAGGCGTTCAGAACGAAAAATAGGTTCATTGGAAACCATTTTATTAATAGCCGTTGAGATACGGGTCGGATCAGGCTTCAGGTCTTGGAAGACCCAGGCACATCACATCTTTCATGTCATCCAATAGAGAAGAGAGGAGAGTTAATGGTATGTGTTTTAATTTTGGCCACCTCAGAGTAAGATCAACTCATTTAAGCTATTCTTGAAATCAGGACTCCTTTTCCATGCCCTTCATTTAAGCTAGGCTAGGTTGAGGGTAACTCAAACATAAGGGGGGGGGGGGGGGGGGGGGGGGTGACACAAGTAGGACTCCCTCTACTTCTAGGTATATGTTAATGTAAGACCACCTCCGACAACATGGTATTTTATTACGGTTTTCACATACTTTTGTAAAAACCTATATTTTGGGGTTCATCATACTCACCCCTATACCCCTTCAAAGTATGCGAAACCTGAACTTGTCATGGAGTATTCGCATACTGTTCACGTCATTAGGAGCTGAACGGTTAAGCGCGCACTACCTTTTTTTATCCCTTGCGCTTATCTGTTATGCGCCTAACTTGATATAAACAAATAATTTTGCCTTTTCTTGTTTTACTTATATGTTTCTACAACAAATCATTTGGCTTTTTTCTGTTGGTGCTGAACGGTTCAGTGTGAAGGTAAAAAATCGTAACTCCTTGTTGGACAAAAATAATATAGGATTCATGTATACAGGTATGCCAAACCAGAATTGCATACCTTGCTGCAGGAGGTGCTTTAAATATGGGAGAGACTTGTTGAGTTTTGTTTTCTTTCCTAGAATTTGAAGTTTGGGCACGTATCCCACCCTTCCAAACTGACCAAACCATTGAGGGCTTATGATCTAATGACACAAAAGTCATCTGAAGGGCAGTCTAAGAGTTGGGTCTCACGCATTGTCATAATTGGAGTGGATGGTCGCAGTGGCGTGCATGAGTTACACCACTACTCACAAGTCATAATTAGAGCATCTCCTAAAGCGCCTCACTGACTTGGTTAAAAAAAACCAAATCCAAATAAATGAGGCTCTATTTCCTCCAACAATACCTGACTTGCTTTTTTTAGATAAGACTTGGGCGCCCGATTTGAATTTAAAAAAAATAAAAAATTGGGCGCCCAAGTCTTAGGATCCCGATTTGAATTTTTTGTAAAAAAAACAATTGGGCGCCCAAACCTTAGGCGCCCGATTATAAAACAAATAAGCCCCCAACACTTGGGCGCCCAATCGCGACGTAAAAAAACAAGGTTGAGTATTGGATTCCAAGACTGAAACTTGTTTTTGGAGACTCAAATGCAAGTCAGTGAGGCACTGTTGGAAGACAAAAATCCTAGGTGGCACCTTAGGAGATGCTCTTAGAGAAGAAACCATTTATGTAAAATATATATTAAACCTATAAAGCCTTGTGTTATTATAGAGATATACTTGTACCAAAAACGCTTATACACCCTTTTATTCGGAAGGCAACACATACACAAATGTTAAATAATTTCTTGAAGTACTTCAAGCAAGCATGTGTACTGACAATCGTTCAATCTCATTCCTTGCAAGCCTTAGAACAGATGCATCTGATGCGAAACCCTTTGCAAACTCCTCGAGAAAACCCTTCATTTTCACAAACAGAAACACAGTTTCTTTTACTCGTGCACACTCCCTTGAATGTACGGCTCGGAGTTTCACACATCCTCGCTTTCACCGCCCGAATCAGTCCCATCTCCTCTATAAGAACAAAAACACATACTGAATACTATTGGTAAAAGAAAATAATGTCGAAACTAAACCTTTTAAGAGTTTCTTTATCTAGCCACTAGCTATGGTATTACTCAAGATCACAATGTTCCTAATATCTAGAGCTTATTGAAATTCTTGTGAGCTCTAACCAGTATGTTAATGTTGGTGTTTTTTGTTCTTATGTTTACCAACAATAGCAGACCGGTAAAGCTCATGAAGAAACATGAGATTTAATAACATGATATCAAATAGTTGAGATGAAGGAGAGCAATGTTAACCAGTGGCCATAAGGACCAATAGAAGCACCACAAGAGAGGCGAGTCGACGCATGTTCCACTCCATTTATAGTCTTTGAGAGAGAGAGAGAGAGAGAGAGAGAGAACGACTCGGAGTGTTTATATAGTGGTGTTCTAGTTGAACTTACAGGAGTAGCTGAGATAATGCTTTTACTACATTGCCCTGTGTCCGTTTTATCTTGAACTATATCCGGATGAGATTATGTTTTTACTACATTGCATAGTGTACTTTTTATCTTGAACTATTTTCGGATGAGATTTGGGAAATCTTATGATTATGGAAGATTTTATTTGTTGACTAAGGGGCATGCGCTTTTCTTATGAAGACAGAGTACTTTACTAATTCTTTAAAGTGTCCAATTTTAGCTTAATCCATGGGTTTTTTAATCGAGATCTAGGTATTAACTTCCCATTATTTTGAAAAAAGATTAATCGGTAAAGATCGGAGATTTATGGTTTATTTTCCCTTCATTTTTGCTTGAATTAAACGTTAGATTATTTGTTTTTAGTCGAGTTTGAAATTTGTAGGTACTTGAGATTGATCGATTATGAATAATTAGGTCCAAAAGTCTTTGAATTAATTTTCCAATTACAAAGCACTACTAATCTAAGGGAACGGATTCATGGACATTGAAAAATGAAACACTGTATAGACCCTAAGATGAGTGGTTATTATAATAGTGGAAATGACAATAAGAAAAAGAAGAAGAAGTGGAAATGAGGTGTTAAAAAAACTCTCCCTCTACAACATATTTCGTGGAGATCTTTCTATCTCCAAATTTCTTTTCTTTCTCTCCAAAGTTCGACTCATTGCTGTTGCGACAAAATAACAATGGCTCTCCATCCCTCAATCTCTCTGCATATTTCATACATGTGAGAATTGTGTCGCTCTTTCTTCTCTGTAATTTAAAATTCGTACAATAATTATATCTCTCTCAATTCCTGGTTTAACAATGCTAATCACGTAGAGTTTTTTTTTCCAGTTCTTGCTCATGCAGTTAGGAAGAAGATCATGGCCTCAGGATAATGATTTGATAAACAAAAATTGTTCTCGGCTTTGGACTTGCTAGTGATTCCATCAACCAAATAAGCATCATAGACAGAAAACTGTAGGTAATTGTTATTGAGAATAAAAGTAGCTAATCTCTCTTCTACGACAAAAACGATACGCGGAATTAGCCAAACAGAAGAAACAACCAAACAAGAACAATAAAGGACACAAAGATTTTCCCGGAGGAGGGATGTGGAAAATTCTTACGGATTAAAAACCACTCCCCGAACAATCTACTATGATAATCAAATAGGTTACAACGATCTCTCAAGTTTTCTCTAGCTTTTAGTAGAGTCTCTTCAAACCCTAAGTTTCTCTAGAATTAAACTCACCAAGATAGGCTAATAAATAACCCAAGTCCTCTTTATATGTTAGATGACTAATTACATAAAGATGGACTCAAAGTACGGGTCACGAGACACACCAACGCCTCCAAAATGAACTTCTAAAACCGATTTAACGAAGTCTGTTCGAACAGACTATCAGCCTAATCGAACAAAGTGGGTTCTGAGTATTCCGCTTGATCAGACAATGAGTCTGTTCGAACAGACAAAATCTCGTTCGAACAACTTCTTGTCCCGTTCGAACGACTTGCCTTTTATTCGAATAAGCATAAAAGTTTTTTTGAATAATCATGTCTCTGCCTCTTCTGTTCGAACAGACAAATAGTCTATTCGAACAGAACTTTGAAAAGCCTTTTTTCAAACCGTCTTCGATCCTCGCTCGCTCCACGAGCTCCGATGAACTTCCTCGAATGAGATTCGAGTTCATACCATAACAATCTCCCACTTGAAATCGAATCCTGTAACCCCTCTCTAGATCTCCAAATGAATTGTTCATACTACCCGAACCTTCAATCTCGAAGACCCAATGAAGTTGTACATATCGTCAACTTTTAAAAAATCAACACCTTTGTAAACATATCGGCCAGATTCACATCAGTGTGAATCTTCACAAGCTTCAACACACCGTTCTCGAGAAGTGAGCGAATATTATGATACCGAATATCAATATGCTTGGTCCTAGAGTGAAAAGTCAAATTCTTTGTTAAGTGTATAGCGCTTTGACTATCACTATATAACTTAGGAGAAAATTGTTCTCTATCAAGCTCTTTCATCAATTATTTTAGCCAAACCATTTACTTGCACGCTTCTGTAGCTGCAACATTTTCCACATCCATCGTAGACAAAGATACAATCTTCTGTAGCCTAGAAACCCATGTAACCGCACCGCTTCCCAATATAAAAATGAAACCACTAGTGCTCTTCCGCCTATTAATGTTACCCGCCATATCAGAATCAATAAAACCGTGTAAGCATATCTGAGGACCCCCATAACATAATACCATATCTTGAGTCCCCTTTAGATACCTCAGTATCCATTTCACAACTCTCCAATGCTCCTTGCCTGGATTACTCATATACCTACTAACAACTCCTACTGCTTGGGCAATATTTGGTCTCATACAAATCATAGCGTATATTAGGCTACCAACCGCAAATTGATAAGGAGCCTTCCGCATCTCATCACAATCCTTCTGCGTCTTCGGACAATAATCCTTTGATAATGTGAAGTGACCTCCCAATGGTGTACTAACAACTTTAGAACCATCCATATTGAATTACTTAAGTACTTTGCTGATGTACTCAGCTTGAGATAACTTCAATTCTCGCCGCTTTCTGTCCCATGTAACACGCATACCAAAAACATGTTTTGCTACACCCAAGTCCTTCATAGAAAACTCCCAGGATAACTGTTCCTTCAACTTGATAATTTTTCCCATGTCAGCACTTGCTACCAGCATATCATCTATATACATAAGTAGAATAATATACGAGTTCCCCATATTTTTGATAAAACAACAGTGATCCGCATTGCTCTTTGAATAACCATTTCTGAACATGAATTGTTCGAACTTTAAATACCACTCTCTCGACGCTTTTTTCAAACCATATAAGCTCTTCGTGAGCCTACACACAAGATCTTCTTTCCCTTTAACCGAATACCCTTCTGGCTGCTTCATATAAATTTCTTCATCAAGGTTACAGTGAAGAAATACTATCTTAACATCTAGTTGCTCAAGATACAAATCTTCAATTGCAACTATATTCATCACAACCCGAATAGTAGACATCTTCAAAACAGAAGCAGAGATCTCACCGAAATCAACGTCTTCTTTATGCTAAAATCCCTTTACCACAAGTCTAGCCTTGAATCTCCTTGAACCATCAAATTCTTACTTTAGTCTGTATACCCATTTGTTATGCAATGTTCTCTTCTCTTTCGATAACTAAACAAAATCCCAAGATTGATTAACTGATAATGACTGTATATCATCATCCATAACAAGCTCTTACTTGCTCTTGGCTTCCACATCTAAAGCCTTATTATAACTTTCAGGTTCACCACCATCTGTCAGTAACAAATGATTTAGGGAGTTAACGTATCTTGCCGAAACTCTTACAATTCTCGGCTCCTTTTGAAGTGCTATTAGAATGTCTAAATTATTAGGTTTCTCATTTTCATCCGGTGCATCAGACTCAACAACGACTTCTTCATCAACCTCTCTAGAGGGTTCATCATTATCAATGTCGATACTTTTCGCTGTTTCACTTCGACTTCTTTTACTAGGTACTTTGAAATCTTTATACAAAACTTTCTCATTGAATGTAACGTTATGGCTCCGAATAACTTTTCGATTCTTCGCATCCTAAAATTGATACCCAAACTCATCACCACCGTATCCAATGAATATCCACTTCATCGACTTTGCATCTAGCTTTGTCCTTGTATATGAATTATCAAGCACATATGAGGTACAGCCAAAAATATGTAAGCGATTTAGGTTTACCTCTTTACTGGTCCATGCTTATTCGGAAAGTCCAAAATCCAAAGCCGCTGAAGGCCTTCAGTTAATCAAGTACGCCACTGTACTAACTGCATTTGTGGCAATCTAGCGTTGAATCTCATACTCTTCGCTCTTTTGTTTATTGTTCGGTTCATGCGTTCTGCAACATCATTTTGTTGTAGTGTTCTGGGAATAGTCTTTTGTCTCCCAATTCTGTTTGATGTGCAAAAGTCTTCTAACTCGTCACTACAGTATTCGCCCCCGTTATTTGACTTGAGACACGATCAGTTTTAAACCAGTTTTATTTTCAACTAGAGCCCTTTACCTATTGAATTTATCGAATACATCTGATTTGTTCTTTACAAAGTAGACCCACAGTTTATTAGTAACATCATCTATGAAAGTAACGTAATAATGAAAACTACCAAGAGAAGACACCTTAGTTGGCTCCCAAACATCCATGTGTACAAGATCTAGCTTTCCAGGTTTCATTAATCTTACAAATATTTTAAAACTGACCTTCTTCTGCTTCGCAAGAACGCACTCTTCACAAAACTTGAGATCAACTTCAGCAAGACCCTCAAGTTTTCCCTTTGCTACCATCACCGTCATTCCCTTTTTACTCATGTGACCGAGCCATTTGTGCCATGTACTTGTATCAATCCCCAGAGTGGCCGTACAAATAGTAGAAATTGTGCTTTGCATTGTATACAACGTTCCTTGTCTCAAGCCTCGAGCTACTACCAAAGCTCCATTTTTAACCTTTCAGAAGGTTACACCAAAGGTACTCACATACCCGCCATCATTCGTCATTTTGCTAACCGTTATAAGGTTACGCCCCAATTAAGGTACATGTCGCACATTCTATAAAACCAACGTTCCCCCTGAAGGCAGCAACAACCTAGCGTTTCCCTTTTCAGTAATATTACATGCACTCTTATCTGCAAGAAAGACCGTACCGAAGTTTCTTTTAGTAATATTAGTTAGAAAACCTACGTTTGCAGTAGCATGGAAAGAGGCGCCCGAATCAACAATCCAATATTCATTAACATCGTCACACGATAGTAGTAGAGCCTCGTTAGAACTAACCTCCTCGGTAAGGTTCATTATATCTTTCTCCTCATCATCTTTCTTTAAAAAAGAGTTATAATCTCGCCTGAAGTAACCATTCTTTCCACAAGTCCAACACGCACCGAACGGCTTCGAATATGAGATGACAACGCTAACCTAACGGCTCCAAGTGCCTTGCGATCAAATCGTGCCCACTTAGCAGTATCGTATTCTGCTGGCATCATCTCAACTCCACCCAGTGGTAAATCAATATCCTTCTGATAGAGGTAATCTTCTATCTGTATCTTCCACACTCTAAAATTTGATCCATTGAACTTCGTAATCTTCAAATTCTTCTGATCGGCCATCGCTCTTTACCATACAAGCCCTATAACACTTACTTTGATACCAATTGTTAAGAATAGAGGTAGCTAATCTCTCTTCTGCGACATGAATGATACGCAAAATTAGCCTAATAGAAGAAACAACCAAGTAAGGATAATAAATGACACAAAGATTTTCCCAGAGGAGGGAAGTGGAAAACCCTTGCGGATAAAAACCACTCCCCGAATAATCTTCTATGATAATCAAATAGGTTTGATCGATTATAAACCGACGTCTTAAAAGACCCGCAAGTGCACAATGTACCGTTAAGTACAAGGGTAAGCGTGGTCTTATCCCAAAGTAAATTATGAGTTCCCGTATCGCATATCCTTGGTCGGGTATATGCAATTCATCAAAAGATACAAGAGATTTAGTAATTGGGAACTACCCATAAACTAACTTACTCAACCATGGTCCGGTTGATAAGTATGGATTATGTTTTTTTCTCCATGTTCCTAACCTATCTTGTTATGGTCCAACAAGATGGTTACATAGATTCATTATTCCTTATAATCTTAGCTATGATCAAGCATAGGTGGAAGGAATACGAATATGCAATATTCCAGGATAAAGAGATAGTAGTTACTCTAACTAAGCTACACAATCTACATTAAAGCTACATTGGGTGGAGCTTCCTCTAGCCTTGGCTAAGAAAATTAGCTACTCATCCCATTGATCATTGCCATACTACTATTACTACGATAAAATTAAAAGATAAGAACAAGATAATGAATAAGAACTTTATTGCTTATTAAACTTTAATTTACACTCTCCAAGATGATCTCTCATGGGTAGGATTCCCCTCCTATTTATAGAGTATAGGAAGAGTTACTAAATATCACCATTAATAGAAAATCCCTTAAACAATTCCTAAAATCATGCATAAATATTACAACTTATGAGAATAATATCTATATCTAATTCCCTTCAATGGGCTTCCATGCATGGGCCTTTGGTTGACAACTTCAAATGAGAATCATTGTTGGAGTGCATCACCCATGTTCTTTGTTAAAAACCAAAAAAATATACGGCTTGTTTATCATGTGACCGATTTCTGTAAATACAAACAAAAACACTATTAGTATCACATTTATTTAATAAATGGCTAGGTAGATATAAATTTAGGAGTTGTACACGTAAATATTACGTATCAATCAAATACCCCCGAACTTATATTTTGCTAGTCCTCGAGAAAAAGTAAACAAAAACTATTTTCGCATGCCATGCGGTTGCATTTAGCGCATGCAACAAGCCGTTAAACCCCCAAGTTTAGCCTGGTAGACGAGTGTTGTCTCGCGAGGGTTTACAGTGACTATACCCACAAAAGTCAATAATGACATTTTAAACAATTCTAGAATATATATGACTCATTTCCTGTGAACTAATCTTTACTTAGTTATGATAAAAATATACCAATGAAAAAATCCTTAAACTTGTTATTTTCTTAGTATACCAAAAAAATATTTTAAGCTTATCCGAAACTAGAGGTACTACCTCCAGATTAAAAAAAGATTCAAGTATTTTGTTTTAGCCATATTTGAGTGTACAATGAAAATAGTTTTATCGCCTAATACGCTGTCTAGAATAATTTACTCAGTTTTTGGTAGTCTATTTCTTGCTGGAATAAATTCAACGGTCAGTTTGACAAGTGCCTTAGTCAATTTATCTTCCTAGAATTTTACTTTTTTCTTTTCTTTTGCAAGCCTTTTATTATTGAGTACATTGTTTCTTAGAGAAGCCTTAATTACAAGGAATTTTCGGTCGATAATCCCTGCCAGTTATCTAAGGTTGTCAGGGTGTGGTACCCTATCATGACCTAGACTCAGGATTCTCACAAGTGACATTTTATTGTACTCCTTTCAAATTGTTCATGGTCAAACTCGAGATTGGTGATAATTTTTCCTCTTTCAGCTCTTAATCATACGAGTAGCCTTGCAGCGTAAAAGTTTTTAGAACACATTTGGCTTATTATTTATTCTCAGGAGTGAACTTATTCTTAGGCAGTTGTCTCCCTTGTAGTAATCTATTCCTAACATAAATGCTAAATTTCCCTTATACTGAGCAAAAATCTATTGAAGGTATTAATTGCAAAACTATAATGAAGTGCATGTTTTCAAAATATGCCAAGTTAACTGGAATTAGTCGTTAATAAAAAAATAGTTCATCTATGTTAAGATATTCTAAAATATTATAGTGTATACTTGGTACAATTTCAAAATTTAGTTTGTTTCCATAATATTTATGTCAAGGTAAAATCAGTTTAAGTGTTTGGAAATTCGTCAAAAATATATCATAAATTATCAAAGTGCAATTATTTCACTTTTCTTCAAAAAACATTTAAAGAAATGGTTTCCTACCCCCAAACTTAAATAAAACATTGTCTTCAATGTTTGAGAACAAAATTTAATACATGAAATGGGAAATAAAAAATTAGAACTTCTCACCTGAATGTGCCTTTGGTTGCCTCCCAAGAAGCGCTAAGTTTTACCGTCTTTAGCTAGACGAATGTACCCCCAAACTTGAATGCCATGATATAAGTCTAAAGGGGTACAAAGTACAATAATTGATGAACTATCCAGGATGCAAGTTCTCCTTAAATAACCGAGGAATACCAAAATATTCCTTATCCTTGAATAACCAGATAATAAAAAAATAGTGGTTATCCTTATCTATACCTAATTGTGATGATATAATCATGATACATAAAAATAACTCAGAGTCTAATCCCCCATACACCCAAAATATATCTTGATATTCATCATTTTCCAAAAGGTGACTTGAACCATTAAAGTGATGTCGATCGGGTGGCTGTGGGTCGAGCTCAAGTTGGTATGATTTAGTTGTAGGTGATAATGCTTGTACTATTTTAAGAATGATGGGGTTATCCCAGTACTTGAAATAATTCAAACATTGATCAATAGAGTAGGTACAACTAGAGTTATCATGCAACAAATCCTCAAATTCATTAACAATTATGGTACCTCCAAGTGGCTTGTGAAATGAAGATGTAAACATAGGTATAGGGAGGGTTGGTGAAGGAGTAACCAAAATAGAATCAACCCCCAATAATAGTGATATATCCTGTAAAGAAGGGTCGTCCACCCACTGGTTTTCAACATTATAATTTGTGTCAGGTGGACGCGGCTCAAGGCAAGGCTGAGGTGACTCATAAGGAGACTGAGAAGGAAATGACAAGTTGATAACATCTGCAACAGGCTCAGCAATTTCTAATTTCTTGACTTTGGTACAAATATCATCATCTACAAATTCATCGCCTGTTATCGTATAATGAGACGGTGATTCCATATGTTCATATTTTAGATTATCATCATCATCGTCAAAAAAATCATTAGAGGTAAAGGAAAAATATTCAGTCTCGGTCAAAGTTTCCTCGAAAGAATTTATTAGGTTGACAAATGAAATGATGGATGGTGACATCGATGGTTGAATGTTGAGGGCTAAATTTGGAGGTGATTGAGAAAGAATTGTATTAGACATGATAGCTGCTTCTTTAAGATCTCCTTCTTACATAGGATCGTCGACCTTAAAATGTTCATCTTCTAAATCTGTCTCGCAATATGGTATCCATTCACCCCACGGAGAAAACATTCCTTGATTATGCTTGAATTCATACATTTCTAAATCACTAGGGGATTTAACTTTGAATTTTTCTTCTTCATTGCTTAGAAGTTTATCATGCTCTATTTTACTCCACGTAGTTGACAACTAAGTTATCTGAGTCTTTAATTTAGAGATAGATTGGGTTGAATAATTTTGATTCACCAAAGTCTGTTGTTAGAATTGCATCATTTGTTGCTGAAATTGCAACGCTTGTTGTTGGCTTTCTATTGATTGTTGTATGAAAAGAGTAAGGGTATCTTCCAAAGATGGTTTAGGTGGAGCAGGTGGGAACTGATTGGATGACTGGACGGACTGATGGGTCTGCATATATGAATAAGATAGGAAAGGTTCCACGTATTGAGAATTTTGGTGATCCCATGATTGAAAATGATTTTGTGGTTGTTGCGGGATGTCGAATTGTGAGTTGTATGGATTCTAATGTTCTTGCATGTATGCCATTTTGAAATAAAAGCAACACCCATTGCAATAAATAACCAATCAAGCCTAAACTCTAGTACATCAACATTTTTTAGAAGTAATAATTAGGTCTCCCCTATATTCTTCTATGTTCAAAATAGGTAGGATGGCATAATAAGACTTTGGTTCCTATACTCCCCTGCGTTACTATGCTAGTACCAGCTTAAAGTAGATGTTCAATCCTCATGCTCGAGCGAGTCGCCTTATCGTACGTCAGCACTCGGAACAGTGACGTCGCAAACCTATAACCAGTATTTTGCGGCGCTAGGCTGGGGCCGTATCCAATGAACCCGTATTTGTATCCTGGTCCGGTACACCTATCTGTTGGGTGATGAAATCCCACGGGAATTTTGATACTCTTTTTTATTAACAGTTATTTAGAGGTCCGAGACATTTAATTTTTGTGTGATATGAATTTCTTCGTATCCCTAATGGGTGGTCCCACTTGTTGAAGAACTTTTTGGGTGATGAAATCCTGCAAGTCTCTAACAGTTTTTACCTTTACTAATGTTGGAATGAAAAATATTTTTAAACACAACAATAGGTCAATCCAGCCACAACAATTTTTTATTTATTAGAGCAGCGTGTATTTGCACAGTCCACATGTCTTTATATGTCCTAGTGCCAGGGCGGAACAGATATGTACCTCTTCGAGATATCAATTTTTAAGGAGTACCAACCTACGTGAAGTGTTTTCCGGTGTAGCTGTGGCTGCCCCTTCGCTTAGGGGTGAAAGAAGGACGTGCCCCTTCACTTAGGGGGAACAAGTAGGATGGATTTGATTATGCTTTTGGCTTTGCGTGTTATCCGTCTCGTTTCCAATTTTGTGACTATCTTGTAAAACAAGAGAAAAAAGGATTAGTGAATTTGCGACAACAATATTAATTAAATTTCCAAGTTTATTATAGTTTATGATGTCATGATTTTCAAATATGCATATCTTTAAGCTCTTTTGAGAGAAAACAATAAATAATATCAATTTGGAAAGATAATTCTAGAAGGAAAAATATTCAAGAAGGAAGTTTTCTAGAATTTAGCTTCCTTAATGCTCAAAACAAGTGATGAATATACAGCGGTGTTCTTAACGAAGACTATTTTTTTACTATTTTTTCAAAAGGCTGTAACTCACAAACGACTAAACAAAAAATATGATCTATAACAATTCGGAAAAGGGTTTTGAATTTTCTAAAATTTTTGTTGCAAACGTATTTCCCAATTGTGAAGTATAGATGATCAAAAACGGTAAAACATTCAGAGACAGACTTTACAGCTACTGTAGCGCCAAAAAAGTTTAAGCCAATCACTCAATCACTTTGTTTCTGGATTCAAAAAAGAAAGAAAAGAAAAGCGATAAAGAAAAATTGGCTGAAAATAAAACAACTCAAAAATAAAATGCAACTTTGCAAGTTCTCGGCAACGACGCCAAAAAATTGGTCGATTATAAACCGACGTCTTAAATGACCTGTAAGTGCACGATGTACCGTTAAGTACATGGGTAAGTGGAGTCGTATCCCAAGAGACTTGTGGTGCAAATTATACTTTGAGCTACTTGTTTTATCCAATAACAACGAGTTTGTGTAGGTTTTGAAATAAAAAAAATAACGAAACAAATTACAAGATAAATTGGAGTGGAAACTAAGGCATCGATTCCACTCTAGCCTTTGTAACCGTTAAATAACATAAATAATTAAAGTAAATTACGAGTTCCCGTATCGCATATCCTTGGTCGGGCATATGCAATACATCAAAAGATGCAAGAGATTTAGTAATTGGGAACTACCCATAAACCAACTTACTCAACCATGGTCCGGCTGATAAGTATGAATTATGTTATCTTCTTCATATTCCTAACTTATCTTGTTATGGTCCTGCAAGATGGTTACATAGATTCATTATTCATCCTAATCCTTGCTATGGTCAAGCATATGACGAAGAAATACGAATATGTAATATTCCAGGATAAAGAGAAAGTAATTACTCTAACTAAGCTACACAATCTACATTAAGGCTATATTGGGTGGAGCTTTCTCTAGCCTTGGCTAAGAAAATTAGCTACTCATCCCTTTGATCATTGCCATACTACTATTACTACGATAAAATTAAAAGACAAGAACAAGATAATGAATAAGAACTTTATTGCTTATTGAACTTTGAATTTCACTCTCCAAGATGATCTCTCATGGGTGGGACTCCCCTCCTATTTATAGAATATATGAAGAGTTACTAAATATCACCATTAATATAAAATCTCCTAAACAATGCCTAAAATCATGCATAGATATTACAACTCATGCGAATAATATATATATATCTAATTCTCTTCAATGGGCTTCCATGCATGGGCCTTTGGTTGACAACTTTAAATGAGAATCATTGTTGGAGTGCATCACCCTTGTTCTTTGTTAAAAACCGAAAAAATGTACGGCTTGTTTATCATGTGATCGATTTATGTAAATACAAACAAAAACACTATTAGTATCACATTTATTTAATAAATGGCTAGGTAGATATAAATTTAGGAGTTGTACACGTAAATATTACGTGTCTATCAAGGTTACAATGATCTCCTAAGCTTTCTCTAGCTTTTAGTAGAGTCTCTTCAAATCCTAGGTTTCTCTAGAATTAAACTCACCAAGATAGGCTAACAAATAATCTAAATTCTTTATATGTTAGAGAACTAATTACATAAAGATGGACTCAAAGTACTAATCACGAGATACACCAACGCCTCCAGAATGAACTTCTAAAACTGACTTAACGTAGTCTGTTCGAATAGATTCTCAGTCTATTCGAACAAACAAAATCTCGCCCAAATGACTTCTTGTCTTGTTCTAACGACTTGCCTTTTATTTGAATAAACATAAAAGTCTATTCTAACAATCATGCCCCTGCCTCTTCTGTTCAAACAGATAAATAGTTTATTCGAACAAAACTTTGAAAAAATCTTTTTTCAATCCATCTTCGATCCTCGCTCGTCCCATGAGTTCTGATGAACTTTCTAGAATAAGATTCGAGTTCATACCATAACAATTGCTTTAGCAAACCTAATATAGTCACATTATTTAGAGACATCTTTTGTGGTTATGGATTGTCAAATTAGTAATAAATTGACAATTTTGAACATCTGTATTTGAAATGAAAATGTTTTTGTCAAAGTAAGCTTATACCATTCAACAATATTATGATTAAAATTTTTGAAATCAACAATTTATGTGATAATTGATAATATTATGATTGAAAATTTTGGAATCAACAATTTATGAATATATAAGGTAGTCAGTTAAAGATGTATAATTTATAAAAAATATTTTGCTTGATTGATGTTTGAGTAAACAATAATTCAACACCACTGTATGGTTTCTCTTTGAATTTTGATAGGTGGAGAAAGGTATATGATGAATGATGGTATACATGGAAATTGGTTTAAAGTTATCGTTGGAGAATCACCACAAAGAGAAGAAAATGAATGTATAGGAGGGGTATGTTTAAAAACACCTGAATTTCCTATTGATCATTTGTTGATAGACCCGCCATTTAAGGGCCAACAACTTGATACCGTAGGGTTAGTAAGTTTATGTTATGAACAATATGGAAGATGTAAAGGCATTTCCACCAAGATTCAAAATTATAGTAAAAGGAATAGGCCAGAAGAAATAAGTAGAGTACAGTTCAGTTGTTTGAACAACGACATGTCCTAAAAGAACCTTGGGATAGATCTAGATACAAGTATAAAAGATGGGAACAGAAGATCTTTTGAATTGTGCGGATGTAAAACAACAATGAACATTAACTGGAGAGACAAACTTGGAAAATTTGTTGTTACAAGTTGCTACGATTTTCATAACTACAAGCTTGTATCACCGTGTAATCAACATCATATGAAGGCCAACCGATTCTTTCCAAAAATGGCCAAAAACCTTACAGAGATTTTTGAGCTTCACAACACCTCAGTAAGCAAGGTACTGACTTTATTCCCTGACCAAACATTTAATAAAAGAGATTGTTACAGCCATAAAGCCAAAGTTCATAAGGAATGTATCTCAAGGGGATGCACATGGAGCATTAGATTAGTTCAGGAATAAACAAAATTATTATCCAATGTTTTATTTTGATATCGAATTGGATGAAGAAGACAGGGCACTCAATTTTTTCTAGATAGATGGACGATTTAGATGTGTATAAAAGGCGTTCGATGGTGTAGTCACATTTGATACTACATACATGACTAATCTTTACAATATGCCATTTGCACCATTTGATGGGATCAACAACCATTACCAAGCAATACAATTCGGATGCGCATTGCTAAGGAACGAGCAAGAGTATACATTTATATGGTTATTTAACACATGTCTAAAAGCAATGAATAACAAACATCCTATTCCTATTGCAACCATCACTGATCAAGATACAACCATGGGAGTAGCTATCCCAAAGGTAAGCACCGAATGTCTAGTTATGTATTTATTTAATAAATTGTTAGTCATATTACAATACTAATGTGCAATTTGCAAGTATTGTCAAATATGTAGTAATCAACAATTTATTATAAAATTTTGTTAGTACCGACTGTAGTTATACCATTTTATTACCGATTACTAAAGATACGACAATTCCAACTTTGCATTTCAACCTTTTTATTTAAATATTTTGTTGGCCATGCAAGTTTTCCCTAAAACCACTCACAAACTATATTTTTGGCACATTATTCATAAATTCCCGGAGAAGATTGGGTATGCTGATCACGATCCATCTCGCTTCAAAAAAGAAATTGACTCCGTAATGCACCACACTTATTATCCTGTAGACTTTGAGATAAAATGGCAGGAATTAATGAAAAAATACAAATTGGATGACAACCACTGGATGCAAGGGATTCATAATATAAAAGAAAGGTGGATACTTTTGTGGTGCAGATCTACTTTTTTGGTGGAATGAGCACAACAGGAAGAAGCGAGTCGACTAATACTTTTTTCAATGGTTGGTTGCTTCTATCAACTGGTTTATATAGCTTTGTGATAAAGTACAATACAACATTATTAAAAACATATGAAAAGAGAGTGAAGAGGACTTCCAAACATAACATAAATATCGTCAAGTTGGTTTGCATTAGGTACTATTAAAATATGCAGCAAAGATGTACACAAGGAACATCTTCCACGAGCATGAGTTGGAGTTCATCCAAATAATCCGTTTTGTAGCCATCAAACAACTGGTTGAAGGCAAGCTTCAAAAGTTACTTCTAAAATCACACAGTGGATCCTCTGAGCCTTTTGAGCTGAGCATAGACTTGGAGAATCTTTATGGTAATTGTTGTTACAAGTTATTTGAGTATTTCGACCTTCCATATCGTCACCTCTTCAAGGATTTCTTAAAATATGATATTCTCAAGATACCCGATGCATTCATCCTAGCAAGGTGGAAAATTGGTGCAAATAAGTACTCGCGTTCATACAATAAAAGTCATTTGTCAGTTGAGAACTTGAAATACCAATTAAAGCATAATCACCTATCTCTTAGAGCAGTAAAGCTATTTGAAAGAGCTTTAAAGACCAAGGAAAGTTTTGAATTTGTTGTCTTAAAGCTAAACAAACTTGAGGCGCACCTAAAAACTATTGAACATTCTACAGCCCAAAAGGAGGCATCCGAACCTGTCTTCTCAACCTCATTACCTAACCCAATAACCCTTTAGTGACAGAAACTAAAGGTCGTCTGAAGGAAGATCACAAGAAGGGGGGAGATATAAGGGAGGTTAGAAATAACCCAGATGAAGAAGAAAAGAACATGTAAGGGGTGTGGGGAGTTTGGATACTATGATAAATGCAAATGCCCGCTTTTAAAGGCATTAGTTAAGAATACACGTAAGTAAATTTTTAATCTAAATATCATTGAATTTTTTTCTTTATCCTATTATTAAACATCATTATTGCATAACTTGTAGGGGATGAATGTGTAATAGAAAACCAATCCTATCCAGAAGATATCCATCCATGAAGCTCATAATTTTGTGAATTTTTTTATTCTTGAATTCTCAACTCCATAATTTTCGAATATAACATTTATTGCCATTATAGACTCAACAATTTGAATCAGTGTAAATTATCGAAAACATATGATATCAACAATTTGCATCAGTATAAAGTTGTCGAATTTTTATATTGTCATCAATTACTGCATTCTAAATTGTCGAGTTCTTCATTAATCAACCATTATTTATATTTTAAATTTTTGATTTGCTTTAGTATCAACAATTACTTGGTGCATTAGCCCATACGTTTACTACATAATTATGGCCAGCATCAGTCATCAACTATAATAAACATCTGTGGTAAGAAATTGTCGATTTACGACTTCACAATTTTGTTGAGCAGAAATTATTAATTTTGCTTAACTAACAATTTTGTTAAGGAAAAATTGTTGATTATGCTAAACCAACATTTAAGTTGATAAGAAATTGTTGATTTTACACTTAATCAACAATTATATTAATAAGAAATTATCATTTTTTTACATAATCAACAATTATGTTACTAATAAATTGTCGATTTAAGACTTAACACAGTTTATTTAAGTAGAAATTGTTGATTATGCTAAACTAACAATTTTGTTAAGTAGAAATTGTTGATTCTGCTAAACCAAGATTTAAGTTGATAGGAAATCAATTTTGCAATTAATCAACAATTATATTAGAACAAAATTATCAATTTTGTACATAATCAACAATTATGTTACTAATGTTGGAAAGTACAATATGATTTTGTTTTTCCTTTAAGTTTGAATGGTGGAACTAAGTAGTTTTAGTCCCACATTGGATATGAGGGAATCACAACTCTCCTATATAAGTAAATCAAACACTTACTTTGTTGTAATGAGTGTGAGAGTTGGTGGGTCACACCCGCATGTGCGACCCATGTGTGCAAGCTAGCTTGGGTGCATGGACTACCCATGGGCTTGCTCGACCTAGGAAACCCGTTTATTATTATAAGTCTATGATTGGGACTTGGGGCCTTGGGCCATGGGCTCATGAGGATTCCTTTAAACACTTAGTCATTTTTTGGGTTTGGGGTGTCTCCAACAGATGCACCTTAAGGTGTGACTCTTGGTGAAGAGGCACTAACTTGAGGCCTGACTCTTGGTGAAGAGTCACCTATACTCTATATAACCCAATTTCATTTTCATTTATTATCATCAATTTTTCAGAGTTTTCTTGAGTCTTTTTACAAAAAGAAAATAGACGCAATCAAAGTTCGTTTGGCAGAAAGATAGAAGTGCTTTCTTCTTTCTGTGACTGATTGTTGTATCCTGGGAGACAGGGGCCTATATTCCTGCAAAGCACTGTGGCAGGGGCGAATCTGTCTTAAGCTTGTACTATTATCTGCATAAAAAACCAACACCTCTTAAGGAGATGATTGATACCATCATTGAATCCCGAGATGCTATATTTTTTGAAAATATATTTCCATATAAAAAAAGTGATACTGTGAATCCTCTTAAAAGAACAACTGATGTTGCTTCTAGTAGTGATCAACGTATCACTCCTACAAATTCTGATTTTAATACAGAACCAAGACGTGGGAAACGACTTAAAGTTGTTAAGTCTTTTGGCAAAGATTTTGTAGCATTTTTGTTGGAAAATGAGCCTTGAACCTTCAAGGAAGCCATGGCTACACCTGAAGCTCCTAGTTGGCAAGAGGCTGCACAGAGTGAGATAGACTCTATAATGCACAACCATACTTGGGAATTGGTAGATCTTCCACCTGGCAACAAACCTATAGGTTGCAAGTAGATTTTCAAATGAAAATTGAGACCTGATGGTTCAATTGAAAAGTACAAAGCCAGACTTGTTGCCAAAGGATATAGGCAAAAAGAAGGTTTAGACTATTTTGATACATATTCTCCAGTGACAAGAATAACTTCCATTCGTATGTTGATAGCTATTGCAGCAATGCATAAGCTTGAAATACATCAAATGGATGTTAAAACAGCATTCTTGAATGGTGAATTAAATGAAAAAATATATATGAACCAACCTGAGGGGTTTATTGTCCGAGGCTAAGAAAATAAAGTGTGTCGGTTGGTAAAATCTCTTTATGGATTGAAGCAGGCACCTTTACAATGGTATGACAAAATTGATGGAGTCGTGATTAAGGATGGCTTCAAAATTAATGAATGTGATAGATGTGTTTATATTAAAAGCATTAATGGTGAGCATATCATTGTGTGTCTTTACGTAGACGATATGCTCATCATGGGGACTAACATCAATGTCATTATGTCAACAAAGAATATGTTGTCCAAAAATTTCGATATAAAGGACTTTGGTGTTGCAGATGTTATTCTTGGCATAAAGATTAACAGAGCACCACAGGGACTTGTGTTGTCTCAATCACATTATATAGAGAATGTACTTAAGAAGTTTAATAAATTTGACTGCCGTGGTGTTTAGACACCATACGATAATATGCGTCAATTGATTAAACACAAAGGTGAGCCTATTTCTTAAATAGAGTATGCACGCATCATAAGCAGTCTAATGTATATTATGAATTGCACTAGACCAGATATTGCTTATGCAGTTAGCAAACTGAGTCGGTATACTATAAACCCTGGACCGAGCCATTGAGAAGCGTTAATCAGGGTTTTACAATATTTAAAGCATACAATAGACTATGGGTTGCACTACACAAGATATCCAGCTGTCTTTGAGGGATACAGTGATGCAAACTGGATATCAGATTCTAACGAGTCATACTCCAAGAGTGGATACGTGTTTATACTTGGTGGTGGAGCTGTCTCATGGAAATCCTCAAAACAAACATGCATAGCTCGATTAACTATGGAATCAGAGTTTGTTGCTCTAGATTTAGCGGGAGATGAAGCTGAGTGGCTTCGACAGTTTTTAGCGGATATTCCTATGTGGCCAAAGCCAGTACCTGCCTTATGTATCTATTAGGATAATCAGGCAGCGATTGCAAGGGCAAAGAATAATGTCTATAACGGTAAGTCACGACATATAAGTCGTAGACATAATACTGTAAAAAAATTACTTGCAAGTAGAGTTATATCCATTGACTTTGTGAAGTCCAGTGACAACCTAGCGGATCCATTTACAAAAGGGTTGGCAAAAATGCAAGTTTTTTCCACATCGAGGGGAATGGGCTTAAAGCCTTTAAATACGAGTTAACCTCGGCGGAAACCTAACCTAGTTGATTGGAGATCCCATGATCTAGGTTCAATAGGACAACTAGTTGTGAGTTACTCAACATGAGCACTGTGGAGATTTTAACTTCTGCCCGTTCCATAATGTGAACAGTGCAACCTGTCGGGTTTTTTAAAGTAAGTTCTCTGAACTTTTAATGATTCCTATGACTTGTATTTACAAGTGGGGTACGACAGGGTACTCTTAATAGGCAATCACCTATGTGAGCGTGAGGTGGGGCCGCTTCCATGAGAATTTTATAGGGCAAAATTCTCTAATAGTGCTAATGAATCCGGGATTTGTTCAGGGCCGAATTGAACACAACTGTGAGAGTTGATTGTGTTTGGAATAGTACTGTGTGAAGACTATTGTCTTGGTTTACACCAAAGCTGACAGTTCAAGACATATGTTCACTAATCAGCGTAAATCTGATATTTTTTTACTAGAGAAGGTTCAAGTCCACAAGACACCTCTCTCAATGCAGGATCATTCCCTAATTTTCTCTGTTTTGTCTGAGTTTGTCTGTTACCATTCAAATGTAGGGGATTGTTGGAAAATACAATATGATTTTGCTTTTCCTTTAAGTTTGAATGGTGGAACTAAGTGGTTTTAGTCCCACATTGGATATGAGGGAATCACAACTCTCATATATAAGTAAATCAAACACTTACTTTGTTGTAATGAGTGTGAGAGTTGGTGGGTCACACCCGCATGTGCGACCCATGTGTGCAAGCTAGCTTGGGTGCATGGGCTACCCATGGGCTTGCTCGACCTAGGAAACCCGTTTATTATTATAAGTCTATGATTGGGACTTGGGGCCTTGGGCCATGGGCTCATGGGGATTCCTTTAAACACTTAGTCATTTTTTGGGTTTGGGGTGTCTCCAACAGACGCACCTTAAGGTGTGACTCTTGGTGAAGAGGCACTAACTTAAGGTGTGACTCTTGGTGAAGAGGCATTAACTTGAGGTGTAACTCTTGGTGAAGAGTCACCTATGCTCTATATAACCCAATTTCATTTTCATTTATTATCATCAGTTTTTCAGAGTTTTTTTGAGTCTTTTTACAAAGAGAAAACAGACGCAATCAAAGTTCGTTTGGCAAAAAGATAGAAGTGCTTTCTTCTTTATGTAACTGATCGTTGTATCCTGGGAGACAGGGGACTATATTCCTGCAAAGCACTGTGGCAGGGGAGAATCTGTCTTAAAGAGATAGTGTGTATACACTAGACTCGATCATCTCCTTAAGAGGTATTGGTTTTTCATGCAGATAATAGTACAATTAATAAATTATCGATTTTGTACATACTTGATGAACGCGTAATTATGACATTTTTAATATACCCAAACATGTATTTTAGTTGTGCATTATATTTAATTTTGGGTCCTTATGAGCACTTGTTTAATTGTTGCTATTAGAGATGGATATTTAAAACTAAGCTCTTAAAGTCAAGTAAAAGTGTCTCCAGCAATTCATAGCACAAAAAGTCAAATACAGAATATATTTAATCTCAAAATTGAAGAAATATATACACAAATATTCTTGGAGAATAAGATCAAAGAATATATTGTCTCCGAGCAGAGTTTTGGTCAACAAAATACTATAGTTGATATCGCTTAACTATCTGCTAATACTGCGACCTCCTCTAGTGGGCGCAACAACTTCAAAACCAAGTAAATTCTTTCCATCATCAAATGTCTTCATATGGAAACCAATAACCATATCGAGGTCGTGGTCGTAATTCTTATGGTCGTCTTGAAGACCGTAAGCACAGAAGAGATGACCTTCTGCTGCTGCTTGGTATCCATGTTCCTCTGCCATCTTGTAGACTTGGCGATTCCGATGTTGGATATATATCTCAGGCTCTTACCGGTTCTACTTCGGTCTTATTTTGCTTCAAAACTTGAGCGCTAAAAGGGTATAGTCCTGATTGGCTAATTCTCTCTTGATTCCATCTTGGCAAGAACGTTAGCCCTCTCCTTGATAGATGCTATGATATTGCATTGCAGTTTCCTTTGGTGGAGTAGACCGTTTAGGCATCTCATGATGCTGCATTGCTAATGCTCTACTTACCTTCGTGTCCATTCTCTACCGATCGGTTCAGACTTGTTGCTTCTGACTCAGGAGCCAGGTCCTGATTCTGATAAGGGGACTGACTTCTACGATGCTCTTGGTTGGCCTATCAGCTGACTGTAATCTTGGCTTTGGTGTTTAAGGCATCACCATGACTAGTTACGCATGCCGTCTGTTGAAATGTGGACACCATACCTTCAACCATTCTATGATTTAGGTCTTCCGTCTTATCAAAAGAGCGAAGTTGCAGACCTTCAACCATTCTACGCATGTTGTCTTAGCTCTACTAGTACTACTCTATCTGGGGCTTCAGTACCTGCTGTAAAGTTTGGTTTAGCCTCAGTTTTCGGATCGAGTTCTTCAACGACATTCTCTGCGAGTACAAGTTCATTCACCTCTGGCCCTAGTACTACTACTAGCTTATTTATTTTAAGTTCTCCATCCCCTACATTCCCATTTGAAGCAACCTCTGCAGCAGCTCCGGTTGCTGATAGTACACCAGTAGCATTTGGGTCGACTATGGGTTCATCAGGGTCCATATTTTTCATTTAATTCAGCTTCTGAGTTATGAATGTAGTACATAAGCTAAACTACCCAATACCGTCTAATATCTACTATGCTTGGGATTTTTGCCTTCATATCAGTTCTCTGTTACCATTAAAGTTTTGCAGAAGTCGTTCAATAGTTTGTTCGCTTCTTCGATTATCAATGGGTATACTCTAGTATCATTAAAGATGACGGTGACCAATAAAAGATTGTTTCCGAGTTTATGAAGGGGATAGAGCGTAAATATTTCTATGCTTCTCTATATGTTGGGCTTTACTATGAATCTTAGGCTAAAATAGAAGCTGTAACACTCCACGTACTTGCTGCAAGTCAGTCTCCGTATATGGACTAAGGTTCGACAATTATATGGTTGCCCTTGCCAAAGTTCAATGTCTATGTCATAAATGGATCCAAGACGCTATTGCACACTCCTGAAGTGCTTGATTCTACCAACATACAAACCATAAATCATACTTGGGGTGAACTCGACCTCAGTTTTAGACTTAATGTTTGACCTCATTACCGACTTATATCATACTTGGGGGTGAGCTCAACCAACGTATTACAAGTCGGTTATTGGTTCATCCAATTCGACCAACAGATTACATAATCTAATATATTACAGGTCAGTTATTGGATTCATCCAATTTGACCAAACAGAATACATATTACTGGTCGGTTATTGGTTTCGTCCAATTCGACCAAGCAAATTGCATATTACAGGTCAGTTATTGGTTTTGTCCAATTCGACCAAACAGAGTACATATTACAGGTCGGTTATTGGTTTAGACCAATTTGACCAAACAGAGTATATATTACAGGTCGGTTATTGGTTTCATCCAGTTTTAGCAAACAAATTACATATTACAGGTCAGTTATTGGTTTATCCCAATTCGACCAAACAGAGTACATATTACAGGTCGGTTATTGGTTCGTCCAATTCGACCAAACAAACTATATATTATAGTTCAAAATTGGTTCATCCCAATTCAACCAATCAATCTAATACATTACAGGTCGATAATTGGTTCGTTCAATTCGACCAAACAGATTACACATTACGGGTCCACAATTGGTTTATCCAATGTGACCAACACATCTACTAGATTACAACACATTTCATGTCAACAATAGGTTCATTCAAATTGGCAAACAAATTTGAAGTCAGTCGACTTAAATTGTACTCATGGGGACCACAAAGCCTCAAATTCCTGAAAACATGCATCGACGACATCGATAATAAATTGCACCAGAATCAAGACAGCAACATCAGGTAACATATATCTAATGAATTTCTCAGCCAACACCACTCGCCCATGATGCTTCTCGTACTCTTGGCTGAGAGTCGTCTAATATAAGGAGCCTATTCCGAATCTCAAGCTCAAGTCTCTCTATTCGACCATCACACATTTACTCGACCACGTCAACATACACATGGCACATTATGGAGCAGTTACAAAGAAAAAGAGTTACTCAAGCCGTTACACGATCATTATGAAGACTCATCAAAACCATATATTATAACGTTCGTCATTAAAGCAGATAACAGTCATATTATAAGACTTATAAATAGGACTATAAAACTAGAGATAAGAGACAAACTTTTCATATCAAGAAAGTCCACAAAACATCCCTTTTAATAGCTAGCAATCTTAATAAGATCTATCTCTCTTTCTAAAATCCTCAAGAGAGGTCGTGGTTTTTGTCCTATTTAAAGATTTTCCACGCTAAATTTTGTTTTAGTTATTACTTATCGTTCATTAGCGTTCTGATCATTTTTGGTATAAAGACTAAGTTTAGATCACGAAATTAGGCTATTACAGTGTTCTTCAATTGAAGCTGATATAAAGAGAGATACAAAGATAATCGTTATTGACGTCGTCAAGTTTTTGGGAGAAATATAAAGAAAATTACTATTGATCAAGAGATATATAAAAATAGTAGCAACTGTGTATTTTTAGGGAGAGGATCTCTTCGAATTACGAGGGAATAGTATATTTTTCAAATATTCGAAGAGAGGTGTGCCACGTCATGGAATATCTATCACCTATTACTCCAATCTCAACCCTCAAATGATCAATCACGTGCATGTCTTCAATTTAGTGGTTTGTAGTGTCCCAAAGGCTCAGTATCTCCTAATCCGTTTATCTAATCTAATTCAAATTGATTCTATAATCTAGGGGTAATAAGCAATAATCAATAATTACTCTGACACACGATATTAACCATGTGAGAAACCTTTCTCAGGAGAAAAACTGCAGGTTGTTGAATCCTCGACAACTAAAATTAATATGATAAATAATTATAAGAAGTTCAATTACTTACAAACTCGATAAACACATCCCGTGATTGCCTCTCTTCATGCAATCTTTTACCAATTGATCTTTCGTTCTCTCAAGAACTTTGTTCCCGCAACACCTTCATTTTCACAACGTCTTGCTTCGGATCACGCACTAAAGCATTTTAAGCACAAATCTCTCAAGCTCTCAAAACCCTAATTGAGTATTTAGGAAGTTAACTGCAACTCTCAAAAGCAAGAAGATTAATAGTGATCTCTTAGAAAACTTTTTCTTGAGAATTGCCCTTTGGTAAGAGTAAAAAGCCCTAAAAAAATGAAGTCAATGAAACAGAAAACTGAGATTTATGAAAAAAATCCCAAAATTCCAGACGTGTTAAAACATGTTCGAACATGAAAGAATCATGTTTGAACATGATAACCTTTTTCATCTCAGATGGAACATGTTCGAACAACATGAACAATATATTTTGAAGAAAAACACTTTATTTATATTTCTAAACTCATATTAAGGTCTTCTTAAGTCATACTTACATAACGTGAGGTTTACATGTTGATTGATAGTGCCAAGGCTAGTTCTAGTTGATCCACCAAATAGTCTCTGAAGAGGATGAACCACAGGATAGACTCTGACACACTAGGACCACTTTAAACTAGTTTTGCACACGAAATTAAACTAACACAAAAAGGATGCTTCAGAGTTTAATCCCATAATTAATCGTATTTAATGTAATTTTAAATTAATTACAAGTTTAGTAAAAATAATAAATTGCTAATATGTGGATGATCTTTAAAAGAAAATAATTAAATTAATTGACTTAAAATATCTATATTACGATTAAAATTATTTGTTACACAAGTTGAAAAGTTAATAATAACTCGAGTGCCTTCCTTGGTTTAGAATATTTGCCATCTTTTTTATCTTTAATAAGATCGACAACATGTTGAACCCATGTCATGTTTGTCCCCTCTTATCTATGCATGTATTGCGTATGTATTCCTCGTACATTACCTGCGGAACGTACTGAAGAATTCTGATTAGTGGACCACCTAATAGATATATTTTTCCTTGTGACCTCTCAAATTTTATTGGGTCAGAAGCATCATATGCCTGCTCGGGCGGATACCCATACCCATGACGGTATGCATAAACATGCATACCCATAACCATAGTCGAATGTTTGGGAATATAGGCCTAAAGATCCAAATAAAGATCCTTGTAAGTAATATTGTTAGCCGAAGCTCTAGTAAAAGGGATTAGACCGATAACATACAATTTTAAAAAATATTTTTATTTTTAGTTTAGGCCTTATAATACAACAATAGATTTAATCTCGGTTAATCGGGATTAAATAAAAATTTTGCAACATTCTGATGAGATTTGGAAAAAATATTCAGTGTGGATTAATCTTGAGACTAAAACATGTTGGGTTTTTTGGTATATCTAAAAACTATTCATTAGTCCCACATTGCTCACAAGAGGAGTTTGTTTGTATGATATAACATAGATCCTTTATTCTCTATGTTGGGCGGGGGCAGGCCGAAAATACGAGTTTCAAATTTCATATGGTTTATGGGCTTGGGCTTCGATTTGGGCTTTATGAAAAATTGATTTTGTCAAGACTAATTCGAGCTAAGATTAGTCTTATCGACTTGGACCATTTCGACCTGAGTCTATTCGACCTGGACTTTCCAGTAGACCAATTCAAACTAAGTTAATTCTCCATATGTCATTTAGACCTGAGTCTATTCGACCTGGACTTTCCAGTAGACCAATTCGAACTGAATTTTTTCGACCTAGATTTTTTTTCGAGCTGAATTTGTTCATTTTGAATTCCTCAAAACGTAACGTTGTTACTGTTTCGTAATTGAAGTCTTGAACCGCTTCACTTTCGTTTCGAACGATTTTGATGACGTGTCCCACCATTACTCTTGGTACCATTTCAAACTTACTCTATATAAAGAGAAGTTGTGCCTCTATTTATGATTACCGAAAAATAGTTCTTCTCTTCTCTTCTCTTTGAGATTTTTTAAGATCCGAGTATAACATATTGAAAGTGCAAATCATTAGAAGATAATTCTTCCTTGCAAAAGAATTTCCCATGTTGCTATTTTATCTTGGAGACGACGCAGCAATTAACTGTTTGCAAAGGGCAGCGCGGTGAAACGTCTTAAAGATAGTGACCTAGTCCTCGACTCAACATTTCTCGTTCTTCAGTTCGGTACTTCAAATTAAACTTGTTTTTGTTGCTGTTTGTTTACTGCTACAGAGGTAATATTCATAACAATTTTAAGACCTGTTAGTATCTGCAATGGACGGAGAAAGTGATGTCCGATCTGTCTTCACCGACAACAACAAACCTTTCAAATTTGAAGGTCTGAACTTCCGTCGGTGGAAATTGAAAATGTTTTTTTACTTAACCACTAAGAAAGTAGCCGAGTCGTGTGCCTCTACTAAGCCTAAAGAAATCAAACCTACAACCCCTGAATCTGTCCTGGCTATAGAGAAATGGACTGCAAATGATTTTTTGTGTAAGAATTTCATCCTAAATGGACTTAGCGATGACCTTTATGATTTCTACTATGTATTGGAATCCGCTAAAGAAATTTGGGACGCTCACCAGAAAAGTATGATACGGAGGAGGCTGGGTCGAAAAAGTACGCGGTTAGCCGCTACTTAAACTTTAAGATGAATGACGATAAGTCAGTCATAACCCAGTCTCACGAACTCCAAAAGATTTCTCATGAGATTATTTCTGAGGGTATCAAACTAGATGAACAATTCTAGGTTGCTGTCCTCATAGACAAATTGCCACCGGCCTGGAAGGAGTTCAAAAATACCCTTCGACATAAGTCGAAAGAGTTTTCTATGGAGAGCCTTATCGTACGTCTCCGCATCGAGGAAGAAGTTAAAAAACAAGACATTAATGAAGAAGTTCTGGTTATGTCTAATCACAACAAGAACAAGATCATTAATGCTTCTTTGAAGCCGGTGAATAGAGGTAAGAAAAACCAGTCCCGCAAACCAAATAAGAACCCCAGCTCGAACAACTCTGTACCTACTTCGAAATCAAACAAACAGACATCTGTTCAGTTTATTTGTTATAACTGTAGTCGACCAGGACACATGGCTCGGGACTGCCGTAACAAGCCGAAACTTGCAAAGATCCATTTGGGCGAGTATGTGTTTAAAGAACCTCTGATTGCTATGATATCTGAGGTTAATATGGTCAGTGGCTTAGAAGGATGGTGGATGGACTCTGGCGCTACATGCCACGTCTGTTATGATAGAGAGTTGTATAAAACTTATGTTGAAGCTAAAGGCAAAAACGTGTTGCTGGGGGACACCCACACCACAGAGGTTGCTGGAACTGGAAATGTTGAGCTGAAGTTTACCTCTGGGAGGACTCTTATTCTGAAGGATGTGCTCCATACCCCTCAAATGAGGAAGAATCTTGTATCTTCTTTTCTCCTGAACAAGGCTGGGTTTTCGTAGAATATTGGAGGTGACGTTTATACGATCACCAAGAATGGGGGATTTATAGGTAAGGGCTATGCGTGTGATTCTATGTTTAAGCTTAATATTGATATGCTAAATAAAGAATCTTCTTCTTACTCTGTGTGTACCTTTAATGTTTGGCATAGTAGGCTTTGTCATGTTAACAAGAAGTTTATTAAAAGTATGTGTAACCTGAGTTTGATTCCAAAATTCCCTTTGAACAGTTTTGAGAAATATGAATATTGCTCTTAAGCAAAAATCACTAAGACCTCTCACAAATCTGTACAAAGAGAATCTGGAACCTTGGACCTTATGCACTCAGACATTTATGAATTAGAAGGGATCTTGACATAGAACGGGAAACGTTATTTTATAACTTTTATTGATGATCATTCTAATTATACTTATGTATATCTTATGGCTCATAAGAGCGAAGCCCTGAACATGTTTAAGATTTCCCTTGCTGAAATTGAGACTCAATTTGGAAATAAAATAAAACGTTTGCGGAGTGATAGAGGAACAAAATATGACTCAGGAGTTTTCAACGAGCTGTAAAAATCTGTAGGGATTATTCATGAGACCACAACTCCTTATTCACCTGAGATGAATGGTAAGGTTGAACGTAAGAACCGTACATATATTGAACTAGTAGTTGCTATAATGCTAAGTTCAGGAGCTGCTTCCCACTGGTGGGGAGAGATATTATTAACTATTTGTTATGTGTTAAATAGAGTTCCTAACTCAAAAACTTTGAACACACCTCTGAAATTATGAAATGGCAAAAAACCAAATGTCTCATACTTTAGAGTTTGGGGATGTTTAGCTTATGTCAGAAAACCTGATCCTAAGAGGTCAAAACTTGCTAGTCGTGCTTATAAATGTGTTTTCATTGGTTATGCAATTAACAGTAAAGCTTATAGATTTTTTGGTTTACAAAACAAAACTATTATTGAATCTATTGATGCTGACTTTTATGAAGACAAGTTTCCTTTTATATCTAGAGATAGTGGGGGTTTATCATCTAATTCTGTTGCACCTAGAATAGGAGAACCTAGAAATTTGGAAACTGAAAACATTATTACTTATGTTAGAAAGAGCAACAGAGCTCGAGTGGAGAAGGATTTTGGTCCTGATTTTGAAGTATATACTCTAGAGGGAGATCCATCTACCCTCACAGAGGCTCTTACCTCCCTTGATTAAGATGTTTGGCAAGATGCTATCAACAATGAGATGGACTCTCTGGAGTCCAATAAAACTTGGGTTCTTTCTGATTTACCTCCCGGTTGCAAGGCAATTGGTTGTAAATGGATCAATAAAAAGAAATTGAGACCTGATGGGTCAGTTGAGAAATACAAAGCTAGGCTTGTTGCTAAAGGATTAAGACAGAGAGAGAACATTGATTTCTTTGACACTTATTCTCCTGTTACTAGGATTACCTCTATTAGAGTATTACTTGCTACTGCTGCTGTACATAACTTAGTAGTTCACCAGATGGATGTTAAAACTACTTTTTTGAATGGTGACTTAGATGTGGCGATTTATATGGACCAACCTGAGGGATTTATCGTGCCTGGGCAGGAACGCAAAGTCTACAAATTGGTGAAGTCCTTATATGGTCTCAAACAGGCACCAAAATAGTGGCATGAGAAATTTGACAACGTAGTCATCTCACATGGTTTTAAAATTAATGAAAGTGATAAATGCATTTATTACAAGGTTGTAGATAATGTTTACACTATTATATGTTTATATGTGGATGACTTGCTAATTTTTGGATCTAACATCTTTGTTGTTAATGATGTCAAAAATCTACTAAGTCAAAATTTCGACATGAAGGATCTGGGGGAAGCTAGTGTAATTTTGGGAATTAAGATTACTAGGACTGAAAGTGGTATAACTTTATATCAATCTCATTACATTGAGAAGATCTTGAAAAAGTATAACTACTATGACTGTAAACCTGTATGCACCCCTTACGACCCTAGTCAGAAGCTATTAGGAATACTGGTGACAGTATTAGACAAACTGAGTATGCTCGTATCATTGGCAGCCTTCGGTATGCTGCTGATTGTACTAGGCCAGACATTTCTTACGCAGTGGGTATGCTATGTAGATTTATAGTTGTCCTGGTATGGAGCATTGGCATGCTATAGAAAGGGTAATGCGGTATCTGAAAAGAACCATGAATATAGGAATACACTATGCAAGATTCCCCGCAGTCCTAGAAGGGTTTACCGATGCTGATTCGAACACCCTATCTGAGGACACCAAGGCAACCAATGGTTATATCTTTAACATTACTGGTGGAGCGATTTCTTGGAGGTCCAAGAAACAAACTATCTTAGCTCAATCTATGATGTAGTCAGAACTGATAGCACTAGCTACTGCCAGTGATGAGACAAATTGGTTGAGAAACCTTTTGTCAGATATTCCTTTATGGGATAAGCTGTTACCAGCCATACTTATCCACTGCGATAATACTGTAGCTATTGCAAAAGTGGAGAATCGTTATTACAATGACAAGAAATGACAAATACGTCGTAAGCACAGTACTGTAAGAGAGAAACTCACTTCTGGGGCAAACCTGACTGATCCTTTGATGAAAGGGTTAACTCGGGAGAAGGTGTGGAACACCTCGAAAGGGATGGGGCTAAAGCCCGTATAGTTTGAATATCTGTGATGGTAACCCAACCTATAGACTGGAGATCCCAAAAAATAGGTTCAAAGGGAAAAACAAGTTATATGATAATTAAGAAGGATCATGCATTTTTAAGAAGGGGAAATTACTCCTAGTCCATCCCTGTATATAAAAGCATGATATCCTGTAGCGATTTAAGGTTGAGTTATTTTATAAACTCTTAATGAGGGCTATACTCTATGTGGAGTGGGGTACCCAGCTATAAGAGTACTCCTGATAGACTCACCTCGATGATTGCGGAAGTGAGGCCGCCTCCTATAGAAATTTGGGCAAATTCCCTAGAGCTTTCATTAAAACTGGGATACTAGTGTATGGCCGTATAGCACTGACATCGTTTAGAACTTTGCACTAATAAAGTTGTGTGTGGTGTGCTTTAGTTGTACCTTCCTGAATTAGAGTTCAAGACGAATGTCACTATAATCTCTAGTACTATAAAAGTATATTTACTACGTTAAGGTTCAAGTCGAAAGACACCTCTACTTACGCACTACTTTAGATTGTTACTCGGATATGTTTTCTCGATATAGTGGGGGATTGTTGGGTTTTTTGGTATATCTAAAAACTATTCATTAGTCCCACATTGCTCACAAGAGGAGTTTGTTTGTATGATATAACATAGATCCTTTATTCTCTATGTTGGGCGGGGGCGGGCCAAAAATACGAGTTTTAAATTTCATATGGTTTATGGGCTTGGGCTTCGATTTGGGCTTTATGGAAAATTGATTTTGTCAAGACCAATTCGAGCTAAGATTAGTCTTATCGACTTGGACCATTTCGACCTGAGTCTATTCGACCTGGACTTTCCAGTAGACCAATTCGAACTGAATATTTTCGACCTAGATTTTTTTTCGAACTGAATTTGTTCGTTTTGAATTCCTCAAAACGTAACGTTGTTACTGTTTCGTAATTAAAGTCTTGAATCGTTTCACTTCCGTTTCGAACGGTTTTGATGACGTGTCCCACCATTACTCTTGGTACCGTTTCGAACCTACTCTATATAAAGAGATGTTGTGCCTCTGTTTATGATTATCGAAAAATAGTTCTTCTCTTCTCCTCTTTGAGATTTTCTAAGATCCGAGTATAACATATTGAAAGTGCAAATCATTAGAAGGTAATTCTTCCTTGCAAAAGAATTTCCCACGTTGCTATTTTATCTTGGAGACGACGCAGCAATCAACTGTTTGCAAAGGGAAGCGCGGCGAAACGTCTTAAAGATAGTGACCTTGTCCTCGACTCAGCATTTCCTGTTCTTCAGTTCGGTACATTAAATTCAACTTGTTTTTGTTGATGTTCGTTTACTGCTACAGAGGTAATATTCATAACAAAACAAGATTAATCTGAATTAATCCTTAATTGTTCGGAGATTTTTTGAGAAAATTTGTGTGTTTATTTAAGTAAAATTTCGGAGGGATTATACTCGAATTAATCCGGTCGTAAATATATTATTTTGGGATTAATCGAGATTAATCAAGATTTAAAAACCCTCAGCTTAATCAAACTTTTCTCTCTATCAACTTTGCATGCATGGTTAATATATGTGTGATTAGTGTCGGACCAAAGCTTAAAAATATACCATGGACTCGCAAGAATCTCATCTTTGGACTGAGATTGTAAAATGGACAATGGTGGTCCGGCTGGCTTCTTTTATATAAGCCTTTACTTTGTGTCATAAATGGGACATATGTTAAATGGAGAGGCGCCTAGGACAGTTCTCAGTCCTAAATGGTTAGGCCGAACTTTTTCTCATGGATGAGATATATGGGAGAGGCTTGTTGATTGATTATTCTTTTCTTCCCTAAAAGTAAACTTTGGACACGTATCCCACTGTTCCAAACCATTGAAGGAGTTTTTATTTTATGGTTCCAAAGTCATATGAAGGGCATACTAAGAGTAGGGTTGCACAGGCAGCCGGGAGTGCATACCCCTACAGCACTACTCATATAAGTCATAATTAGAGAAGAAACCATGTAGGTAAAGTACATACTAAACCTTCTAAGGACTTGTTATTATAGAGATTATTACATATTTATTCGGAAGGCAACACAGACATAAATGTTAAATAATTTCTAGAGGTACTTCAAGCAAGGATATGTACTGACAATCGTTCAATTTCATTCCTTGCAAGCCTTAGAACAGATGCATCTATTGCGAAACCCTTGGCAAACCCCTTGAGAAAACCCTTCCCTTGAACAAACAGAATCACAGTTTCTGTTACTCATGCACAGTCCCTTGAATGTACGGCTAGGAGTTTCACACATCCTCGCTTCCACTGCCCGAATTGGTCCCATCTCCTCTATAAAAACAAAAACAGAGACTGAGTACTGTTAGTAAAAGAAAATAGTGTCGAAACTAGACCTTTTAAGAGCTTTATCTAGCCACTAGCTATGGTATTACTCAAGATCACAATGTTCTTGATGTCTAGAGTTCATTGAAATTCTTGTGAGCTCTAACCAGGTTGTTAATATTGGTGTTTTTTGTTCTTGTGTTAACCAAAATAGCAGGCCATTAGAGCGCATGAAGAAACATGAGATATAATAACATGATATCAAATAGTAGAGGCAAAGGAGAGCGATGTTAACCTGTGGCCATAAGGACCAATAGAAGCATCACAAGAGAGGCGAGTCGACGCATGTTCCACTCCATTTCTAGTCTGTGAGAGAGAGAGAGAAATTAATTTGACAAAAAAGAAGAAACCCACTAGGAGTGTTTATATAGTGGTATTCTAGACTCTTTAACTTACAGGAATAGATGAGATAACGTTTTTGTTACATTGCCCAGTGTCCGTTTTATTTTATACTATATCCGGATGAGATTATGTTTTAACTACATTGCCTAGTGTAGTTTTTATCTTGAACTATATCCGGATGAGATTCGGGAAATCTCAAGATTATGGGAGATTTTATTTGTTGACTAATGGGGCATGCGTTTTTCTCTACACAACATAATTAATATGAAGATAGAGTACTTACTAAATTCTTCAAAGTGTCCAATTTTAGCTTAATCTGACTTTTCTCTCTTATCAACTTTGCATGCATGGGTAACATATGTGTGACTAGTGTCGGACCAAAGATTAAAAATGAACTATGAACTTGCAAGAATATAATTGTTGAACTGAGATCCTAAAATGGACTATGGTGGTCCGGCTGTTTCTTTTATATACGTAACAATTGTCTGTAGGTGTGGCAATGGTTGCAGTCAATGTGTGCAAAGTGCTTTTTAAGAACGACAAAAAATCACGAACGAACAAAAATTCATGTGGTCTGCCTTAGCCTTAGTCCCAGCTCACCTTCCAAAAATAATGAAAAATTCATGATGTGTGTCCTTGAAGAGTACACATGCGGGGTGGATCATCTTAATATGTTTCAAGTTTTTTTTTGGGGGGGTGAACTAAGCAGAATATATCCCCTGTGCGCACTTTGGATTTATTCATTATCCTCATGGTATACAAATAATCAACCAAGAAATTAGAAACACAATTAACATGCACACAAAACACAATATTTAATAGAGGTTCACCCTAAGGCTACGCCCCACCACTAAGTTAGAAATTCACTATGTATCCAAGTTCAATTACAAGCCCTCAAGAGATTCTAACTAGCATGAAATTCTCTAATCTCATAATACCCTCACATAGATTTACAAAAGACGAAGAAAACAAGATATCCATCAAGAACCCAAAGATTACCTCAACAAAGATCATGTTGCATACCTTCTTCTTGAAACCCTTCAATTTTCTCTTATCATTGATTTATTATCTTAGCAGCCAAGAGGTACTTCCCCTCTCACCATGAAATCCAAAGAGAACACCCTCCACATTCTTCCTTGTAAATACCAACTCTTTACAAAGTCTACCACAGATGCTACATCACTTATAGATTTGAAGTTAGGTTTCTACAAACTTCATAGGTCCATTTTATAACCAAAAAAACCTAAAACCTATTCCTACATGAATTAAGAGTTTCTACTACTTATCATATTAAAAGTAGAAGTATTCCAAAACAAGAAAACAATCCCAAAAGGGGCCAAAAACGTTCAAAAGGCAGTTCTACTTCGAGTACAACTCGAACTCAAATTCGGTGCTCGAATCTGCCTCGAGTTTTGTACCAGCAGACTAAACTAATTATAACTTCTAATCCAACGGTTTGATCGCTGATCTGTCATTTTCCTAGCGTCGTCTCGACGATACCTACAACTTTCGTTCTTTGACATTTTGTATCAGATGAACGTCCTGATTACCATAATCAGATCTTTATATTTTTAATTCATTTTCTTTCATTTTGAGTCGCAAATACTAATAGGGTGAATTCACCCAAACCCACTGATGAACGCGTAATTATAACATTTTTAATATACCTGAACATGTATTTTAGTCATCTATTATATTTAATTTTGGGTACTTATACGCATTTGTTTGATTGTAGCTATTGGAGATGGATATTTGAAACCAAGCTCTTAAAGTTAAGTAAAAGTATCTCCAACAGTTAATAGCACAAAAAGTCAAAGACACAAAATATTTGGTCTCAAGATTGAAGAAATATATAAACAATTATTCTTTGAGAATAAAATTATAGAAGATATTGCATCCAAGATCCTTGAAGATATTGCATCCAAGATCCTTGAAGATATTTTATATTAAAGATATATGCAAGGGTTTTCATGAAGAAAGATCTTTACATCACTTAAAGGGAATTATATGCAAAAATCTAAGGTGATTGGTTGTAATATAAAAAAAAATTATTGTGAAAAAATTATTTAGAATTTAATGTATAGTTTCTAAATTTGGGTTCATTCTCCTATTAAAAGAACCCCCCTATTGTAATTGGGCATCTCATAATAGAAGGCAATAGGGAATAAAGTTCATCTTCTTCTTCTCTTTTTGTTTACTTTTTTGTTAATGTATTCATTAGTTGTTAATAAGATAAAGTCCGAGATGAGCGGCTAATCTCCTAGCTAAGGCTAGGATGAGGCCTTTTCTTAGATGAGCAATAGTTGGTAATAATTAGGTTCTAATTAGTTTTCTCTTAGTACTTTGTGATTGATAAGTTAATGCATCATATCGAAAACTTGACCATAGCTTTGGTTTGGTGTACGATAACTTTGGATACAAACAAGTGTTACTAACCGTAGACTTGATTTGGAGATCTAAAAAGAGGAAACACTAGAGAACTCACTCAAGCCTAGCCATGGTTTAGTTGATAATTCTCTAAAACACTCTTCATCATCACATAAAAGCATAACTACTAAATGTTTGACCATAGATTTAGTGGTTTATTTTACAATATCTTATGTGTCTTAACACGAACATATGACGGGTGGAGATATTAGGATTTAGTTGTATATCGATTAGTACTTTAAAAGGTAGAGGCCAAGTCCAAACCTTAGCTCTCTCTCTCATTAAGTTTTATAATTAGTTTTTATTTATTCTTCTTAGGCTTAAAAAATATTTGTTTTCCAAACCTCCCTGTGGATTCGGTCTCACTTATCCGAGCTACAATTCGACAACCGTATTTTGAACATGTATTTTGCTAGAGGATCCCAAAAATCTTCTTATCACCAACCCCAAATCCAATCCACCCCACAACAATTCAAGACTAAAACAAGATGAATATTACGTACCGCAGTTCAGAACTGCAGGGCACAAAGGACTGTCGAGATATGTACACGTGCCACAAATCTAACGCCTAAAATGCCTAGAAGTTCAGAAGTGTGGGACATGAGAACCAATTAAATGATACCACGTAGCTATTTTGATTTAACTAATTTAGGGATTATATATGCCCTGCAGTTCAAAACTGCGGGGCATGAGAGTCACTTAAATCTTGACAAATGTTATCCTATAATTGGTTATTGATGCCGCACAGTTCAGAACTGCAGGGTATCAATAAAGTAGAAATCCACATTGAGGGTGGTCTTACCACCCTCAATGTGGATTTTGGGTGGACACGTAAGCCAATTCACCTAGCTGATGTGGGTGGATTGCGGCTCAAATAAGGTGAAGGATGGAATCCACCCATGTCATCCTTCACGTAACTGCTGGCCATGCTCTTAGTTATTTCCAATCTTTTATTAAATTAATTAGAATTATGAACTAAAATAAAAAATCGCAACCCATAATCTCCCCTCTTTTCCTATCTCCAGCGTCTTCTTCACTTCCATCAAACACATTATGTGATAGTATATGAGTCGCTTCATAGATTATAAATTGAAAATAAGATTTAATTTTGATTTTTCATTAAATTATATCTTACAATCCTCCATTGTAGATTCTAAATTGTAATCTGCTTCAATGATTCATACAGATATTTCTCCATCATCATAAGAGAAAAAAAAACTGTTCTGTGAGTATCACTGAGCAACAGTAACAAGTCACAGTACTTGTGTTTCGTTAATGTCAAATACACCAAAATATGATCACCATCACCAGCTAATCATACAGAACCATAATCTCCCCAGCCCTTACCTTCAAAATTGAATACTTCGTTCTCCTTCGAATAATGTTTGCTTTAACGACGAAACATCGGTCCTTATTGTTCAAATGAATCTATCTGATTAGAACTTGTCATGCAAATCGATTGTTTATTGAAGAAGATAGAAATGGAGAATGGAGAGTGTATAGAAAAACTAACATTAAATTTTTAATAAATTAATTTACATTAAAAAAAACTGCAATGTAAATAACGGTGGCGAGTGTTAAAATTAAGTAGACACGTTGAAATTAAAAGAGGAGTATGAGTGGAATTCTATCCACGGTGGCGAGGATCCGAACTCATAATTTAGTGACTTTTTATTAACTGCAACTTCTCACAATTTTGAGATTTCTTTTTATGTTTTAGGTTTCACCCAAACCTAAGCTCCATAATTCTTCTTCTGCGTGAAATTTGAGCAAAAAATCTCTTTCAATTTATTTGATGTATTAAATTCCAAAAAATCTCTGCTTCAATTCCAAAAATAATCCCAAATCAACGTACAAAAAATTCATTGTCCAGCGCATGAATATCAGTAAAGTAAAGGATCAATTCAGAATAAATATAGATAGATAAATTGAGTAAATTTGACTTTACCCCCATATAACAACTGTTGTTGGCGACTAACCCCCACATCTTTCAAAAAATGACTTTACCCCCTAGTCCACAGTTGATCGACTATTGACTGACACATGTATTTCAAAACCTAAATTTCCTAGAGGTTAATAAGATCTAAAGGCTAAGATTGAAGAAAATGTATCTTAGATCGATTATCTTCTTTATTTAATTAATCGGCAATCTTCTTCTCTTCGCTAATTAGCAATTCGTAGATAGATAATCTACATTAATGTCATATGCAACACCATCCAAAACTCATAGTAATCAAGTTTCTATCTCCTCTCCTTATCCCTGCTTCATAATTTATTTGCTCATGTTTTATAAATTTTGAATTTTGGATTACGATAAAGCAATAATAGATTAATCTAACACTTGAATTGATCTCATATCTTCGAATTAATTACATTGTGGAAATCCTAGAGAGAGACATATTTTTGATACATGGCTTTGAAGGGTACCACTAGCATTAGTAGTTAACACACAATCAAGGTATAAATGGTATTCTATATATATAATCCATGCCAGTCAAAGGTCGGTCAAAGACGTTAAACTGTCAGAAAATCTTTAACTAGGGTGTAAAGTCAATTTTGCACAAAAGTGGGGGCTAATTACTAGAAGTATCATAAGTCAAATTTACTCTAAAACGAAGACATAACATAAGATAAATAAGTAGCTAAATCTTGCAAGCACACTCCCTTGATAGCCGAGTCGTGTGCCTCTACTAAGCCTAAAGAAATCGAACCTACAACCCCTGAATCTGTCCTGGCTATAGAGAAATGGACTATAAATGATTTTTTGTGTAAGAATTTTATCCTAAATGGACTTAGCGATGACCTGTATGATTTCTACTATGTATTAGAATCCGCTAAAGAAATTTGGGACGTTCTCCAGAAAAAGTATGATACGGAGGAGGCTGGGTCGAAAAAGTACGCGGTTGGCCGCTACTTAAACTTTAAGATGAATGACGATAAGTCAGTCATAACCCAGTCTCACGAACTCCAAAAGATTTCTCATGAGATTATTTCTGAGGGTATCAAACTAGATGAACAATTCTCGGTTGCTGTCCTCATAGGCAAATTACCACCAGCCTGGAAGGAGTTCAAAAATACCCTTCAACATAAGTCGAAAGAGTTTTCTATGGAGAGCCTTATCGTACGTCTCCGCATCGAGGAAGAAGCTAGAAAATAAGACATTAATGAAGAAGTTCTGGTTGTGTCTAATCACAACAAGAACAAGATCACCAATGCTTCTTTGAAGCCGGTGAAAAGAGGAAAGAAAAACCAGTCCCGCAAACCAAACAAGAACCCCAACTCGAACAACTCTGTACCTACTTCTAAATCAAACAAGCATGCATTTGTTCAATTTATTTGTTATAACTGTAGTCGTCCAGGACACATGGCTCGGGACTGCCGTATCAAGCTGAAACTTGCAAAGGTCCATTTGGCCGAGCATGTGTCTAATGAACCTCTGATTGCTATGATATCTGAGGTTAATATGGTCAGTGGCTCAGAAGGATGGTGGATGGACTCCGACGCTACACGCCACGTCTGTTATGATATAAAGTTGCATAAAACTTATGTTAAAGCTAAAGGCAAAAATGTGTTGCTGGGAGACACCCACACCACAGAGGTTGCTGGAACTTGAAATATTGAGCTGAAGTTTACCTCTGGGAGGACTTTTATTCTGAAGGATGTGCTCCATACCCCTCAAATGAGGAAGAATCTTGTATCTTCTTTTCTCCTGAACAAGGCTGGGTTTTCGTAGAATATTGGAGGTGACGTTTATACGATCACCAAGAATGAGGGATTTATAGGTAAGGGTTATGCGTGTGATTCTATGTTTAAGCTTAATATTGATATGCTAAATAAAGAATCTTCTTCTTACTCTGTGTATACCTTTAATGTTTGGCATAGTAGGCTTTGTCATGTTAACAAGAAGCTTATTAAAAGTATGTGTAACCTGAGTTTGATTCCGAAATTCCCTTTGAACAGTTTTGAGAAATGTGAATATTGCTCTCAAGCAAAAATCACTAAGACCTCTCACAAATCTGTACAAAGAGAATCTGGAACCTTGGACCTTATACACTCAGACATTTGTGAATTAGAAGGGATCTTGATATGGAACGGGAAACGTTATTTTATAACTTTTATTGATGATCATTCTAATTACACTTATGTATATCTTATGGCTCATAAGAGCGAAGCTCTGAACATGTTTAAGATTTTCCTTACTGAAATTGAGACTCAATTTGGAAAGAAAATAAAACGTTTTCGGAGTGATAGAGGAACAAAATATGACTCAGGAGTTTTCAACGAGCTGTATAAATCTGCAGGGATTATTCATGAGACCACAACTCCTTATTCACCTAAGATGAATTGTAAGGCTGAACGTAAGAATCGTACATATATTGAACTAGTAGTTGCTATAATACTAATTTCAGGAGCTGCTTCCCACTGGTGGGGAGAGATATTATTAACTATTTGTTATGTGTTAAATAGAGTTCCTAACTCAAAAACTTTGAACACACCTCTGGAATTATGGAATGGCAGAAAACCAAATGTCTCATACTTTAGAGTTTGGGGATGCTTAGCTTATGTCAGAAAACCTGATCCTAAGAGGTAAAAACTTGCTAGTCGTGTTTATAAATGTGTTTTCATTGGTTATGCAATTAACAGTAAAGCTTATAGATTTTTTGATTTACAAAACAAAACTATTATTGAATCTATTGATGCTGACTTTTATGAAGACAAGTTTCCTTTTATATCTAGAGATAGTGGGGGTTCATCATCTAATTCTGTTGCACCTAGAATAGGAGAACCTAGAAATTTGGAAACTGAAAACATTATTACTTATGTTAGAAAGGGCAAGAGAGCTCGAGTGGGGAAGGATTTTGGTCCTGATTTTGAAGCATATACTCTAGAGGGAGATCCATCTACCCTCACAGAGGCTCTTAGCTCTCCTGATTAAGATGTTTGGCAAGATACTATCAACAGTGAGATGGACTCTCTGGAGTCCAATAAAACTTGGGTTCTTTCTGATTTACCTCCCGGTTGCAAGGCGATTGGCTGTAAATGGATCAATAAAAAGAAATTGAGACCTGATGGGTCAATTGAGAAATACAAAGCTAGGCTTGTAGCTAAAGGATTAAGACAGAGAGAGAACATTGATTTCTTTGACACTTATTCTCCTGTTACTAGGATTACCTCCATTTGAGTATTACTTGCTACTGCTGCTGTACATAACTTAGTAGTTCACCAGATGGATGCTAAAACTACTTTTTTGAATGGTGACTTAGATGTAGTGATTTATATGGACCAACCTAAGGGATTTATCGTGCCTGGTCAAGAACGCAAAGTCTACAAATTGGTGAAGTCCTTATATGGTCTCAAACAGGCACCAAAACAGTGGCATGAGAAATTTGACAACTTAGTCATCTCACATGGTTTTAAAATTAATGAAAGTGATAAATGCATTTATTACAAGGTTGTAGATAATGTTTACACTATTATATGTTTATATGTGGATGTCTTGCTAATTTTTGGATTTAACATCTTTGTTGTTAATGATGTCAAAAATTTACTAAGTCAAAATTTTGACATGAAAGATCTGGGTAAACTAGTGTAATTTTGGGAATTAAGATTACTAGGACTGAAAGTGGTATAACTTTATATCAATTTCATTACATTGAGAAGATCTTGAAAAAGTATAACTACTATGACTGTAAACTTGTATGCACCCCTTACGACCCTAGTCAGAAGCTATTCAGGAATACTGGTGACAGTATTAGACAAACTGAGTATGCTAGTATCATTGGTAACCTTCGGTATGCTGCTGATTGTACTAGGCCAGACATTGCTTACGCAGTGGGTATGCTATGTAGATTTATAGTTGTCCTGGTATGGAGCATTGGCATGCTATAGAAAGGGTCATGCGATATCTGAAAAGAACCATGAACCTAGGAATACACTATGCAAGATTCCCCGCAGTCCTAGAAGGGTTTACCGATGCTGATTCGAACACCCTATCTGAAGACACCAAGGCAACCAACGGTTATATCTTTAACATTGCTGGTGGAGCGATTTCTTGGAGGTCCAAGAAACAAACTATCTTAGCTCAATCTATGATGGAGTCAGAACTGATAACACTAGCTACTGCCAGTGAGGATACAGATTGGTTGAGAAACCTTTTGTCAGATATTCCTTTATGGGATAAGCCGTTACCAGCCATACTTATCCACTGCGATAGTACTGTAGCTATTGCAAAAATGGAGAATCGTTATTACAATGACAAGAAATGACACATATGTCGTAAGCACAGTACTGTAAGAGAGAAATTCACTTCTGGGGCTGCCAGAGTAGATTTTGTTCGGTCAGAAGCAAACCTGACTGATCCTTTGATGAAAGGGCTAGCTCGGGAGAAGGTGTGGAACACCTCAAAAGGGATGGGGCTGAAATCCGTATAGCTTGAATATCTGTGATGGTAACCCAACCTATAGACTGGAGATCCCAAGAAATAGGTTCAAAGGGAAAAACAAGTTATATGATAATTAAGAAGGATCATGCATTTTTAAGAAGGGGAAATTACTCCTAGTCCATCCCTGTATATAAGAGCATGATATCCTGTAGCGATTTAAGGCTGAGTTATTTTATAAACTCTTAATGAGGGCTATACTCTATGTGGAGTAGGATACCCAACTATAAGAGTACTCCTGATAGACTCACCTCGATGATTGTAGAAGTGAGGCCGCCTCCTATAGAAATTTGGGCAAATTCCCTTGAGCTTTCATCAAAACTGGGATACTAGTGTATGGCCGTATAACATTGACATCGTTGAGAACTTTGTACTAATAAAGTTGTGTGTGGTGTGCTTTAGTTGTACCCTCTTGAATTAGAGTTCAAGACGAATGTCACTATAATCTGTAGTACTTTAAAAGTATATTTACTACGTAAAGGTTCAAGTCGAAAGACACCTCTACTTACGCACTACTTTAGATTGTTACTCGGATATGTTTTCTCGATATAGTGGGGAATTGTTTGGTTTTTTGGTATATCTAAAAACTATTCATTAGTCCCACATTGCTCACAAGAGGAGTTTGTTTGTATGATATAACATAGATCTTTTATTCTCTATGTTGGGTGGGGGCGGGCCAAAAATACGAGTTTTAAATTTCATATGGTTTATGGGCTTGGGCTTCGATTTGGGCTTTATGGAAAATTGATTTTGTCAAGACCAATTCGAGCTAAGATTAGTCTTATCGACTTGGACCATTTCGACCTGAGTCTATTCGACCTGGACTTTCCAGTAGACCAATTCGAACTGAATATTTTCGACCTAGATTTTTTTTCGAACTGAATTTGTTCGTTTTGAATTCCTCAAAACGTAACGTTGTTACTGTTTCGTAATTAAAGTCTTGAATCGTTTCACTTCCGTTTCGAACGGTTTTGATGACGTGTCCCACCATTACTCTTGGTACCGTTTCGAACCTACTCTATATAAAAAGATGTTGTGCCTCTGTTTATGATTATCGAAAAATAGTTCTTCTCTTCTCCTCTTTGAGATTTTCTAAGATCCGAGTATAACATATTGAAAGTGCAAATCATTAGAAGGTAATTCTTCCTTGCAAAAGAATTTCCCACGTTGCTATTTTATCTTGGAGACGACGCAGCAATCAACTGTTTGCAAAGGGCAGTGCGGCGAAACGTCTTAAAGATAGTGACCTTGTCCTCGACTCAGCATTTCCTGTTCTTCAGTTCGGTACATTAAATTCAATTTGTTTTTGTTGCTGTTCGTTTACTGCTACAGAGGTAATATTCATAACAAAACAAGATTAATCTGAATTAATCCTTAATTGTTCGGAGATTTTTTGAAGAAATTTGTGTTTATTTAAGTAAAATTTCGGAGGGATTATACTCAAATTAATCCGGTCGTAAATTTATTATTTTGGATTAATCGGGATTAATCAAGATTTAAAAACCCTCGGCTTAATCAAACTTTTCTCTCTATCAACTTTGCATGCATGGTTAATATATGTGTGATTAGTGTCGGACCAAAGCTTAAAAATATACCATGGACTCGCAAGAATCTCATCTTTGGACTGAGATTGTAAAATGGACAATGGTGGTCCGGCTGGCTTCTTTTATATAAGCCTTTACTTTGTGTCATAAATGGGACACATGTTAAATGGAGAGGCGCCTAGGACAGTTCTCAGTCCTAAATGCTTATTCTTTTCTTCCCTAAAAGTAAACTTTGGACACGTATCCTACTGTTCCAAACCATTGAAGGAGTTTTAATTTAATGGTTCCAAAGTCATATGAAGGGCATACTAAGAGTAGGGTTGCACAGGCAGCCGGGAGTGCATGCCCCTACAGCACTACTCATATAAGTCATAATTAGAGAAGAAACCATGTAGGTAAAGTACATACTAAACCTTCTAAGGACTTGTTATTATAGAGATTATTACATATTTATTCGGAAGGCAACACAGACATAAATGTTAAATAATTTCTAGAGGTACTTCAAGCAAGGATGTGTACTGACAACCGTTCAATTTCATTCCTTGCAAGCCTTAGAACAGATGCATCTATTGCGAAACCCTTGGCAAACCCCTTGAGAAAACCCTTCATTTTCACAAACAGAAACACAGTTTCTTTTACTCGTGCACAGTCCCTTGAATGTACGGCTAGGAGTTTCACACATCCTCGCTTCCACTGCCTGAATTGGTCCCATCTCCTCTATAAGAACAAAAACAGAGACTGAGTACTGTTAGTAAAAGAAAATAGTGTCGAAACTAGACCTTTTAAGAGCTTTATCTAGCCACTAGCTATGGTATTACTCAAGATCGCAATGTTCTTGATGTCTAGAGCTTATTGAAATTCTTGTGAGCTCTAACCAGTTTGTTAATGTTGGTGTTTTTTGTTCTTGTGTTAACCAAAAATAGCAGGCCATTAGAGCGCATGAAGAAACATGAGATATAATAACATGATATCAAATAGTAAAGGCAAAGGAGAGCGATGTTAACCTGTGGCCATAAGGACCAATAGAAGCATCACAAGAGAGGCGAGTCGACGCATGTTCCACTCCATTTCTAGTCTGCGAGAGAGAGAGAGAAATTGATTTGACAAAAAAGAAGAAACCCACTAGGAGTGTTTATATAGTGGTATTCTAGACTCTTTAACTTACAGGAATAGGTGAGATAACGTTTTTGTTACATTGCCCAGTGTCCGTTTTATTTTATACTATATCCGGATGAGATTATGTTTTAACTACATTGCCTAGTGTAGTTTTTATCTTGAACTATATCCGGATGAGATTCGGGAAATCTCAAGATTATGGGAGATTTTATTTGTTGACTAATGGGGCATGCGTTTTTCTCTACACAACATAATTAATATGAAGATAGAGTACTTACTAAATTCTTCAAAGTGTCCAATTTTAGCTTAATCTGACTTTTCTCTCTTATCAACTTTGCATGCATGGGTAACATATGTGTGACTAGTGTCGGACCAAAGATTAAAAATGAACTATGAACTTGCAAGAATATAATTGTTGAACTGAGATCCTAAAATGGACTATGGTGGTCCGGCTGTTTCTTTTATATACGTAACAATTGTCTGTAGGTGTGGCAATGGTTGCAGTCAATGTGTGCAAAGTGCTTTTTAAGAACGACAAAAAATCACGAACGAACAAAAATTCATGTGGTCTGCCTTAGCCTTAGTCCCAGCTCACCTTCCAAAAATAATGAAAAATTCATGATGTGTGTCCTTGAAGAGTACACATGCGGGGTGGATCATCTTAATATGTTTCAAGTTTTTTTTGGGGGGGGGTGAACTAAGCAGAATACATCCCCCGTGCGCACTTTGGATTTATCCATTATCCTCATGGTATACAAATAATCAACCAAGAAATTAGAAACACAATTAACATGCACACAAAACACAATATTTAATAGAGGTTCACCCTAAGGCTACGCCCCACCACTAAGTTAGAAATTCACTATGTATCCAAGTTCAATTACAAGCCTTCAAGAGATTCTAACTAGCATGGAATTCTCTAATCTCGTAATACCCTCACATAGATTTACAAGAGACGAAGAAAATAAGATATCCATCAAGAACCCAAAGATTACCTCAACAAAGATCATGTTGCATATCTTCTTCTTGAAACCCTTCAATTTTCTCTTATCATTGATTTATTATCTTAGCAGCCAAGAGGTACTTCCCCTCTCACCATGAAATCCCAAGAGAACACCCTCCACATTCTTCCTTGTAAATACTAACTCTTTACAAAGTCTACCACAGATGCTGCATCACTTATAGATTTGAAGTTAGGTTTCTACAAACTTCATAGGTCCATTTTATAACCAAAAAAACCTAAAACCTATTCCTACATGAATTAAGAGTTTCTACTACTTATCATATTAAAAGTAGAAGTATTCCAAAACAAGAAAACAATCCCAAAAGGGGCCAAAAACGTCCAAAAGGCAGTTCTACTTCGAGTACAACTCGAACTCAAATTCGGTGCTCGAATCTGCCTCGAGTTTTTTACCAGCAGACTAAACTAATTATAACTTCTATTCCAACGGTTTGATCGCTGATCTGTCATTTTCCTAGCGTCGTCTCGACGATACCTATAACTTTCGTTCTTTGACATTTTGTATCAGATGAACGTCCTGATTACCATAATCAGATCTTTATATTTTTAATTCATTTTCTTTCGTTTTGAGTCACAAATACTAATAGGGTGAATTCACCCAAACCCACTGATGAACGCGAAATTATAACATTTTTAATATACCTGAACATGTATTTTAGTCATCTATTATATTTAATTTTGGGTACTTATACGCATTTGTTTGATTGTAGCTATTGGAGATGGATATTTGAAACCAAACTTTTAAAGTTAAGTAAAAGTATCTCCAACAGTTCATAGCACAAAAAGTCAAAGACACAAAATATTTGGTCTCAAGATTGAAGAAATATATAAACAATTATTCTTGGAGAATAAAATCATAGAAGATATTGCATCCAAGATCCTTGAAGATATTTTATATTGAAGATATATGCAAGGGTTTCCATGAAGAAAGATCTTTACATCACTTAAAGGGAATTATATGCAAAAATCTAAGGTGATTGGTTGTAATATAAAAAAAAATTATTGTGAAAAAATTATTTAGAATTTAATGTATAGTTTCTAAATTTGGGTTCATTCTCCTATTAAAAGAACCCCCCTATTGTAATTGGGTATCTCATAATAGAAGACAATAGGGAATAAAGTTCATCTTCTTCTTCTCTTTTAGTTTACTTTTTTGTTAATGTATTCATTAGTTGTTAATAAGATAAAGTCCGAGATGAGCGGCTAATCTCCTAGCTAAGGCTAGGATGAGGCCTCTTCTTAGATGAGCAATAGTTGGTATTAATTAGGTTCTAATTATTTTTCTCTTAGTACTTTGTGATTGATAAGTTAATGCATCATATCGAAAACTTGACCATAGCTTTGGTTTGGTGTACGATAACTTTGGATACAAACAAGTGTTACTAACCGTAGACTTGATTTGGAGATCTAAAAAGAGGAAACACTAGAGAACTCACTCAAGCCTAGCCATGGTTGAGTTGATAATTCTCTAAAATACTCTTCATCATCACTTAAAAGCATAACTACTAAATGTTTGACCATAGATTTAGTGGTTTATTTTACAATATCTTATGTGTCTTAACACGAACATATGACGGGTGGAGATATTAGGATCTAGTTGTATATCGATTAGTACTTTAAAAGGTAGAGGCCAAGTCCAAACCTTAGCTCTCTCTCTCATTAAGTTTTATAATTAGTTTTTATTTATTCTTCTTAGGCTTAAAAAATATTTGTTTTCCAAACCTCTCTGTGGATTTGGTATCACTTATCCGTGCTACAATTCGACAACCGTATTTTGAACATGTATATTGCTAGAGGATCCCAAAAATCTTCTTATCACCCACCCCAAATCCAATCCACCCCACAACAATTCAAGACTAAAACAAGATGAATATTACATACCGCAGTTCAGAACTGCGCGGCACAAAGAACTGTCGAGATATGTACACGTGTCACAAATTTAACGCCTAAAATGCCTAGAAGTTCAGAAGTGTGGGACATGAGAACCAATTAAATGATACCACGTAGCTATTTTGAATTAACTAATTTAGGGATTATATATGCCCTGCAGTTCAAAACTGCGGGGCATGAGAGCCACTTAAATCTTGACAAATGTTATCCTATAATTGGTTATTGATGCCGCATAGTTCAGAACTGCAGGGTATCAATAAAGTAGAAATCCACATTGAGGGTGGTAAGACCACCCTCAATGTGGATTTTGGGTGGACACGTATGCCAATTCACCTAGCTGATGTGGGTGGATTGCGGCTCAAATAAGGTGAAGGATGGAATCCACCCATGTCATCCTTCACCTAACTGCTGGCCATGATCTTAGTTATTTCCAATCTTTTATTAAATTAATTAGAATTATGAACTAAAATAAAAAATCGCAACCCATAATCTCCCCTCTTTTCCTATCTCCTGCTTCTTCTTCACTTCCATCAAACACATAATGTGATAGTATATGAGTCGCTTCATAGATTATAAATTGAAAATAAGATTTAATTTTGATTTTTCATTAAATTATATCTTACAATCCTCCATTGTAGATTCTAAATTGTAATCTGCTTCAATGATTCATACAGATATTTCTCCATCATCAGAAGAGAAAAAAAAACTGTTCTGTGAGTATCACTGAGCAACAGTAACAAGTCACAGTACTTGTGTTTCGTTAATGTCAAATACACCAAAATATGATCACCATCACCAGCTAATCATACAGAACCATAATCTCCCCAGCCCTTACCTTCAAAATTGAATACTTCGTTCTCCTTCGAATAATGTTTGCTTTAACGACGAAACATCGGTCCTTATTGTTCAAATGAATCGATCTGATTAGAACTTGTCATGCAAATCGATTGTTTATTGAAGAAGATAGAAATGGAGAATGGAGAGTGTACAGAAAAACGAACATTAAATTTTTAATAAATTAATTTACATAAAAAAAAACTGCAATGAAAATAACGGTGGCGAGTGTTAAAATTAAGTAGACACGTTGAAATTAGAAGAGGAGTATGAGAGGAATTCTATCCACGGTTGCGAGGATCCGAACTCATAATTTAGTGACTTCTTATTAACTGCAACTTCTCACAATTTTTAGATTTCTTTTTATGTTTTAGGTTTCGCCCAAACCTAAGCTCCATAATTTTTCTTCTGCGTGAAATTTGAGCAAAAAATCTCTTTCAATTTATTTGATGTATTAAATTCCAAAAAATCTCTGCTTCAATTCCAAAAATAATCCCAAATCAACGTGCAAAAAATTCATTGTCTAGTGCATGAATATCAGTAAAGTAAAGGATCAATTCAGAATAAATATAGATAGATAAATTAAGGAGTAAATTTGACTTTACCCCCATATAACAACTGTTGTTGGTGACTAACCCCCACATCTTTCAAAAAATGACTTTACCCTCTAGTCCACAGTTGATCGACTATTGGCTGACACATGTATTTCAAAACCTAAATTTTCTAGAGGTTAATAAGATCTAAAGGCTAAGATTGAAGAAAATGTATCTTAGATCGATTATCTTCTTTATTTAATTAATCGGCAATCTTCTTCTCTTCGCTAATTAGCAATTCGTAGATAGATAATCTACATTAATGTCATATGCAACACCATCCAAAACCCATTGTAATCAAGTTTCTATCTCCTATCCTTATCCCTACTTCATAATTTATTTGCTCATGTTTTATAAGTTTTGAATTTCGGATTACGATAAAGCAATAATAGATTAATCTAACACTTGAATTGATCTCATATCTTCGAATTAATTACAATGTGGAAATTCTAGAGAGAGGCATATTTTTGATACATGGCTTTGAAGGGTACCACTAGCATTAGTAGTTAACACACAATCAAGGTATGAATGGTATTCTATATATATAATTCATGCCGGTCAAAGGTCGGTCAAAGACGTTAAACTGTCAGAAAATCTTTAACTAGGGTGTAAAGTTAATTTTGCACAAAAGTGGGGGCTAATTACTAGAAGTATCATAATACTCTAAAACGAAGACATAACATAAGATAAATAAGTAGCTAAATCTTGCAAGCACACTCCCTTGATAACATAAAGCACACACAGACAGACACGATCACATCATTTGCACCTTTATTTCTAGAGACAGCACAAACACAACCATAGACACAGACAGTCTCATTGGACACATTATTCTGATGATCGCCCAACATCTTTCATTACATGCAGTGCTTCTGGCAAAAACACCTACGGCGAAAACCACGACAGTTTCCTCCAGAAAAACCTTCAGTGTTACAAACAGAAGCACAGTTGCTGTCCCTTCCGCACGGTCCTTTGAATCTTTGGCTCGCAGATTCACAAGTCCTTGCTTCCACCACCCTCATTGGTCCAATCTCCTCTATAAACCACAAAACACAAACTCGTACTATTAGGCCAAGAAAAAAAAATATAAGACCAAAATATTGGTGTTAAAGATCGTCGAAACTCTTATTGTCCTTGGTGTTCTCATGTTCAGCAAGAAACCAAAAAAAATTATTGCTATATCTTGTCAAAAACATGAGGTCTATACTAAAAAAACGTAGTTGATGCATGCTGAGATATATGGGAGGAGGGGAGATGTGATTACCAGTGGCCAGAATGACCAATAGAAGCACTGCAAGAGAGGAGAGTTGACGCATGTTGAAACCCATATCAAGAGACAGCTAGAGAGTTTAAGGGAGGGGTTTATAGAAAGTAGCAAGGAAGAAGAAACCCAGGGGTGTGTTTATATAGTGCTCTTTTACGGTTTTACCTTCCTGTATTATTGTGCAATTTTTTCTATGGAGATAATGATAGAAAAGAGAAACAAATTAGGTGGAGCTGTTTCTACGTTACAATTAATATAATAACTTCACAATCGCAGAGCCAGGTATGACAAGAGGAGTAAAGGTATGTACAGTGGGAGGTTGAAATTTGACACGAACCACAGGGTGTGGGCACCAAGCTCAATTAAAGCTGTACCAAGCCAGGGTTACTTTGAATGGACCCAAACACTTATGAGGTGTGTCGGTGAAATATAAAAATTGAAAACAACATTGAATTCAAACTCTAAACTCTCTCTCTTATTATTGAATATTCAAATAATTAACTTAATACCCGAAATAACCAATCACCCCAAATAACCAAGAGGAAGAGGAAGAGGAAGAGGAAACTAACCTAAAAAAGTTTTTATAGAAGTAGGAAGCCTCTAACCCAAATACTACCAACATGGCTGTGAAGTAAATTTTTCATTACAAACATTAGGTTTAAATTAAGGAGATCTTCTTCAGCAGTTACCCTTTACATCAAATAAATTAAATTAAAGACGTGGAGAGAGTGACGTCGACTAAACGACCAAGGGAGAGATGCCCTCTCCCAAAGTATGCGTACGCAGTCGTAATAACTGTGATATATCACAAGGGCTATGGTTGTTATTGACAAAAGTATGCCCAAAATTGTGTTCATGAACGACATAGATTGAATACGATTAACCTACGTATGACGTTCTTGTTAAACAAAAACCAAAAAGAAATGGATTCCCATACACTCAAAAATGGTACACTCCCGTTACACTGAAAGTAGACCACTCCTCTATTAGAGATGAGTGTCTCACAAAAATAGAGAAGTGACAATTGCTATAAAAGAGAAATGAGGTGGTAATTAAGAGGTGACTCATCACTCCTATCTCTCTTCACTTGTCCCAACTTTTTATTTTTATTTTGAAATTCAAATCACCTCTCTCTCTCTCTTACCTTCAAGAACAACCCACTCTCTCTCTCTCTCTCTCTCTCTTAATTTCAGACGTAACTTTCTATATCTCTCACTCTTTTCGGGAACGAATTCCTCAAATCCGCGGCTTACAAATATTAATCGGTGTTGTTTTCAAACAATATGCATTCATTTCTATCTAACAATCGATTTGATTGTTGCGATTCATTACGGTGAGTAGTTTTTTGAATTTTTTATGATAAATTGACTGTGATTTGGTTGCAATGTATGTGTCTAAAGCACTCTCTCTCTCTCTCATTCATCTACAACAATGGAGTGAATGTGATACTTTTGGTGGGCATTCAGGGAGTCCGGTGACCTCCATTGGCCACATTAAAAAAAGGTGAGAACAGGTTTGTGGGTGATTTTTTTATTTTTTGGTTTTGTAATAGAGGCAATTGTCGAGTTCTAGGGTGAACGAGTATTTTTTCTATGATGATGTGGACACATATAGCATGCCAAAGTCCTAATTTTGTTGATATGATAAGTTTATGATAATATATTGTCGGAAACTATATATACGATAATATATTGTCGATCGAGAGCTTCATTCTGTCTGTCGACAATAAAATTTGTGTTTCATGCGTTCTGGCGACAATTTATGTTATTTCACCTTTTCACTTTCACATGAGTTATCGACAATAAAACTAATTTATTAATTTGTACATTGCCTTCCCTTGCTAACAAGGATGGCACCAATGAAATAGGTGAAGGTTCTTCCAATATCTATACCATGGTTAACCCATGTGGATTTGGATATTATAGAAGATTTTTCGAAGGCGTGTGTGAAGCGCTATTTTGACACAGGTAATGAAGCTTGGATGAAGTTAATGAAAGATAACAATATAAACTGGAGGGATTACAACATGATAATTTGTTTTGTTAAATCATGCCACGATCATTCACTTTTTATTCCCTTTTGATATCCAATTGTTGTAAATTTGATAAACTATGAAATGTTATTATATCAATGTTATTTTTCTTTGCTTGGAATGTTTGAATTCATGTGGGCTATTTGTGTGTAATCCATTTATTGTCGACCTTGCAAGTATTGACAATAAACTGTGTAATTTTATCTCGATGACTGCAAATGACGACACATTATTGTCGATTGCTTTAAAAATATACTCGGTACTCGACAATGAATTGTCGATGTACATGTTAATCGACAATAAATGCTTGTGTATTTCTTTTTTAGCCTTTTCTATGTTTTGTAGCTCCTAATACTCTATTGTCGAGTGTATGCATTAAGCGACAATTAATTGTCAAACTACGGGTTTCCAACATCGTAGACGATAATTAATTGTCGCTAATTGCAATGGTCGACATTAAATGTATATTTTCCTTCATTAAAGCAGTAATCAAAAATAAGAAATGATGCTAACGAGCCTGAACAATGACACAATTGCAGATCTGGAAACCACATAATACTAAATGAAAATTACTAACACCACAAATGTTTGATGACATTTAATAAAGTAAACAATTGTACTAAAAATTGTACAATGAATTGATCAACTTTGACATCAAAAGTACATGGCCATCATAACATCTTTAACTATTTCATTTATCCACCCACCAAATATCTTTCAAGAACTTTCATCACCATTGCTACAAGACTGTGATTGAATTCTTTCCATTAGATAGCATGTTGTAAACCATGAAGGGATGGAAAAATGTCATACTGCAGAAATATTGGTTCATTAATAAACGACAGTTTGACTAGTCTTTATCAGCACCTTCAGCCCTCTCATAATCACACACATCCATGATGTCATCTACGGGCAAATTGACAACATTAACAGGTTCAATAGCAACATGCATTTATTTCCCCTGCCTCAATTTCTTCGAGTTGTAACTCGAGGAGGGTTGTAGTAATTTGGGTGTGTTGGATCTGCCATCCCTGAATGTAGTCTTTTTCTTAGAGAGGCAGTAGAAGGTAGCTTCACCTTTTTCTTTGGTATCATCCTGGAAGGCAAAAAGAACTATTCAAAAACTGTATTTATTGTTGATGAATGTAAACTGCGATAATTTATTATCGATGAATGCAAACTATGACAATTTATCGTCGATGAACACAACACAACACATATCAAAATACCTAGGCATTTGTAGATCAAATGTAAGACAAGACTCAACAACTTCATCAACCCACGGGGCAGGAACGTCCCTAGTGACATCAGACTACTCCTTCTGGACTGGGCATCGAATTACAACATATTCAGTATAACCCCAATAAGCAGGACAAAATGGTCTGGAAGTCAGACCTACATGGTGAGTTTACAATCAAGAATGCTTTTGATACGCTTCGTAAAAGAGAGAGATATGTGTGGAATAACGCAATTCACCCGCGACTGGGAGAATTTGCATGGCGCCTGCTGAACCATCTCCTTCCTCTGGATGACACCATCATGAACAAAGGTATTACCTTGATCTCAATTTGTCATCAATGCCATAACAACTCAGAAACAGAAATGCATACTCTAATGCATTTCCCCACTACTGCCTCTCTCTGGCACAAGGCTACAAACTGCTTCTCTTATGCTCCTATTATACCTTCGAATACCTAAAGAACAATTCTAGAATGAGATAAATCTTCTAGTACATATATTAAAGACCTCTGGGTAGCCATGGGTTTCTCCCTCTGCAGCAACATCTGGAATGCAAAAAATACATGGAGATTCGATGGAATCAAGATTACTATCCAAAAAACCACGCTGAATGTCCTAACAGACATTGCAGATGCGGCTCACCTTTCTAAACATAGGATGGACAATACAATTCATGACCTGAAGATTATTAAAGCGTTAAATGTCCAATGCAAACCACGTAAAAGCAGAAACATAGAGAGCAACAGATGGATACTCCTAGAAGCCAACGAGATAAAAATCTGTTGAGATGGTTCAACTAGGGGTAATCCAGGACCGGCAGGTATAAGAGTAATATACAGAAACAATACCTGTGAAGTTTTGGGCACATACAAAAAATCCATTGGTCAAGCTAAGAACTATATAATAGAAATCACTGCAATCATTGAAGGTGCTGAACAATCTGTAACACAAGGCTGGCGACGAGTTTGGGTAGCATCCGATTCAGCTACTGTGATAAAAGCATTTCTCAAGGCCAAACTCCCATGGTCCCTCAAATTCGTATAGAACCTTCTCACCCCTCTCCTTCAGAATATCCAATTCAGTCATGTATGGAGAGAATGTAACTTCTCTGCCGATCACCTTGCACGGAGAAGCTCATACCCCGACTTACCCCTGGAAGAATGGACTAACGGAAAACTTGACTATCTACAAGACATTGAATAGCATACCACAGAGTACTTAAGAATCAGATAACGCTGAAAAATATCTAGCCCTGTGCTTGGTACTTTGGGCTTTTGTATTCTCGAACTCTCATGATGTAACTATCCAGGGCTAGCCTGCATATTCACTAGTGACATGTATTAGTGAATAGTAAGCAGCCCCCTCATCAGCTTGTAAATTTTTCTACTTATAATCGATTAAATTATATGCTAAAAAAATAATGACAATTTTTAGTCTATAGTGTTAATTTTATCTAATTATTGTCGATGAACAACATTCATCGACAATGTTTCAAATTTAGTTTTGAGGCAGCACTTTACCGCCATATCAAAGCTATAGTTCCATTCTATTCGAGTTTTTTAGACTTATGTCCTGATATTTATATGGATATTTGACTTAAGTCCCGCCATTTAGCAAAAAAAGAAATTATAGTCCTTTATTTGCAGTTTGACAATGGTCAACTGCAATTGACGGCAGTTGACCCAGTTGACCCACATTTGACTGAATCAACAAATATTAAAGACAAGTTTGCCCTTTTAAAATTTAAATAAAAATAAAAAATAAAAAAATCAAATAATAAATTACAGCCTCGAGATACTTACCTACTACTATCAGGCGATGCACAACTGTCGACCGTTGGGTTGTCGTTGCAGCCAAAACCTTTCTCTCTCTCTCTCTCTCTCTCACTACGATGAATACAGTGAACGATCGAGATATAAGCAATGGTAACAAAGCCCAGCCTCAAAATCAAGCAACCTTCACATTTAGAGGCACTTTCTACTTTTTGGTTCCTCTATTAAACTTGTATTCACTTGGCAAAGTCAAATACGAGTGTTTGGGTGAATTTTCTATATAAATGCTCAACTCAGTGATGGAAAGATTTGACAGACCTTAAGAAAATAAGTTGTTTTTCTTAGGACATTCCTCTAGTTAGACAAAGTCTCAATGTAATCATCCAAAAATCTTTGAATTACAGTCTCTACAAATGTCACATTCTTCAAGTTAGTCCATTTAACTCAGCTGATTGAATTTCTCTACAGGAGGACTTTATTTCATAAGTGAACCTCTTAGAGTGACACATAACACCCAACTAGTCTACATGACTTGGATAATCTTTACTAACTAAACAGCCTACACTAATACACATATTACCGAATTTTGGCAAAGGACTAGCTTAGTTAAGCTTATAAAGAACAATATTTTTTCCTTCCAACTGATGTAGAATTTGAGCCTATTGTAACTCTAATTTTACCTAATTATTAGCTACAAAACATATATATTGATTTCTAAAGAACACCCAGTGTCCAAAAATAAAGAAGATAAGAAATAAAGGGATGAAAGAAAAACTAACCTTGGGATTCCTTCATTGGCATTTCTTCAAACGGATTGTAGCAAAAGTGAAGAGAGAGCAAATAATGAAGAAGACACAATCCACTACAATATGAGTTACTACAATAGATAATATTTCGACTGCTGTCCTTGATCTGCGTCTTCAAGATACTCTGTTCGTGTCTCTTCAAAGGCATCATGTCTTCTGGAGCCAATGTATTAGAAAGATAGTAATGGAGATAACAAGGCAGTCATTCCACACTAGTTACTTTATAGTAGCTCATATGATGATAATCATGCATCTATTTGATTTGGATGTGTTAAGTCTAATATATTTATGATAATCAAATTTCAAAGAGAAAGGACTAAAGCTTATGTTGTTTAGAAACAGAGGGGGCTAAGTCTAATATATTTATGAACAGAGGTTGTTTAATTTTGTATTTTGTGATTTACACGGCGACTTTAAGGGTATTTTAGTCTTTGCAAAATGACCAAATTTGAACTGGGTCAACTGCGGTCAATTGTAGTTGACCATGGTCAAAATTATAAATAAAGGACTATAATTGTTTTTTTGCTAAATGACAGGACTTAAGTCAAATATCCATATAAATATCAGGACATAAGTCTAAAAAACTCCATTCTATTCCTACAATAGCACACCAAACATTTAAAAACCCATTCCCCACCATGGATATAGAAAAAAAAAAGAGGAGAGGATAGGAGATGAGATGAGATGAGATGAGATATGCGAGTACCTGTTAACAAAGGAGAAGAAAAAACCCAATTACATCAAAAATAGTCCACGGAGATCTCTAATTACAGCAAGAACTCAGAAGGGGAAGATTTTTTTATTATTTTTAGGGCTTTTGTTTTATCTCAGATCGAGCACTTGACTCCTCCCTCTGATGTTTGGATGAACTTCGCAAACCTCACCACTAACGGAGCTTTAGCTGGTGATCACTCACCTTTTGTCGTGGTTCAGTGAGAGAAAAAGAGAGAGAGAAAAAAAAGAGTTGAGTGAAAGAGACTGATTTGAGAGAGAAGAGTACAACAAAGGAGAGAGGTCACAAACTCGCAATTTGAATTTCTTCCACGTCATTCATTTCCGCCAAGTCATGATTTATTCTCTCATATGAGAGACAGGTGTATGGCTACTTTTCAGTTTAGAGGGAGTGTAGCGTTTATGAGTGTATGCAAATCCGTCACCTTTTTCCCCTTCATAGAGGTTAATTTGATGGTTTAAACTTCGATGTTATTATAACCACAACTATATACCACGGCTTTATCTTTGCATTTTGGCTTCACACCAAGTGTGGAATAGTTACAATTTATCTTTGCGTAAATTGTAGTGCGAGCTAGTAATTGGTCCATACTTCACATATCACACCGAATTCCCATATTGTTGGCTATGTTTTTAACTGGTAAATAATTTACCATTTTCCATATGACCTTGAAAAAAAAATCAATTATGGTTGGTCGATTAGATCTCCTAAGATGGACAGGTTTTAACTGTTAGACTTGAGGATCTTTTAGGCATATTTTCTAAATTCAGTGAAACTTTGCAAAATTTCGATGTTTTGGTTTTTGCCTTTTTAATACCAACTCCTTATCACATTTTGGCCTGAAGAAAAGACTTACAAAAGCTAGGAGACTCTGCGCACACATTATGTTTTTGTTTTGGTTTTTGTCAAAAAAAAATTTGCGTCAGCAAAGTGACGGGCAAATCGAAAAAGCTAGGAGACTCAGCGCACACAGAAGGATCAGGCTGTGAATGCCACGTAACAAAAGAAAGCAAGCGGAGGACGACGCGAAGTGGCCTGAAGAAAGCGACCTTAGGTTGCGCGGGAGATATTCATCTAAATTTTGTCAAAATTTCCTGAACTTTAACCTTTTCACGGTAGAACGACAACTTCTGGTAGCAAATTACCATAGAACAACTATAGTGAATGGGATTTTAACCATTAATTGAAATAAAACCTGAGTAAGTTAACGATTCATACTAATCACAAATCGACTTCACCTGTGCAACGATTCATACTATTGTGACATTCGTAATATTAGATGAGATAGTAGTGAATCTTTAGACAAACATGAAAATGATAAGACAGACAACAGAAGCACATAAAAAGTGCATATATAAATATTATATAAAAAACATTTTATTCTAATGCAACTACAAACAAGCACTTGCAATTGAAGTTCAAACGATCGACTGCCTTGATTCCGGGCAAGGGTTAATGCAATAGCACTTGCGGATAATCCCTTTGCAATCTCCTCCAGGAAAACCTTCGGTTTGACAAACACTAGCACAGTTAGCCTTCCTCAAGCATAGTCCCTTGAATCGTTGGCTCTGAGATTCACAAGTCCTCGCTTCCACCACCTGACTGGGTCCCATCTCTATAAAACCAAAACAATACAAACTCACAGTCAGTTCGAAAAGGAAAAGAAACTAAAATAATGTCCATCCTTCAAATTTTAATGAAAATATATAAATTTTAATGAAAAAACTTGAAATATTAGGGGAAGATGATGAAGACCAGTGGCCATAAGAAGCAACAGAATGACGAGGAGAGATGAGAATTGACGCATGCTACATTCCATTTTGGGAGAGAGAGATAGAGAGATGCAGAGATAGAAAGAGTTACTATTTCCTTAGTGATGTTTGTGATTGTGTTAGACTGTATTTATAGGGAAACAAAAAGGCGGAATACACGGTAACTCAATGAAGGAAAATCCCTAATGATCATATATTTATAAAGTAGGTCAAAGAAGTTGATATGCAATCTCTAAAAATTGGTAAGAACATGAAATTGATTTATCTTCAGATCAATCTTCTCATTTAGTTTAGATTTTACAAACCCAATTTGGTACAGTGTATTATTTTACTTTTTGAAATATCATTAAAGACTAATTGTCCATATAATTTTCTATACTGATGTCCTAAGCAACCCGCTTCGAAAAGTGAATAGATGTTTACAATTTTGTGCTAATCACCTACTAAATGTGGTACTTGTTAGGAGTTGGGTCCAAGCGCAAGCTAAGAACCCGACAAGGTTGGGGTGTCCTATAGGACTCCTAACAACCCCATAGGCCCTTTAGGGTTATGGGGAGAGTTTGAGAGGGTTAGGTAACCTATTCAATAGGGTTATCCCATTTGTATTACGTATAGTGAATTATGAATAATCAATCAAGAATCCTTTCTTTCTCAATTGCTCTCTAAATATTAGAACTACTAATCTTCGATAGTAGATTATTACTAACACGTTATCAACACGTAAGAAGAGAAATAAAAATCTCCAATAAGCAATTTTCAGGGAAAGTTGCAATCAAAAGGTATTTTATAATTTTGTTTCAATTTCTTCTTAATCTATATTGTATGATATCTTAATATAGATTAAACATAACTTTTACTATTTTTTTCGGATTAAAAATAGACATTTTTGGTGATTTTTACACTAGAAATAGAGCTGTTTTCAAACCAAAAAATTAGTTTATTTGTGGATATCGGATGGAGGCAAGACTACTTTGGTGAGAAAGCCCGTCCTAAGAGCTTTCCAATTGCATATGACACATCTCAAGGAGATGTCCCAATCACCGGGAAGCGAGCGATAAAACTAGGCAGTTTCACGGCCAAAACGACGTGATGACGTCAGCAAAAAAAACTAGGCAGTTATCCATTGCTGATGTCAGCAGTGACACATGTCGAAGACATGTGGCATGCATGACACGTCCAGAAAAGTTGTCGGACGGTCACCGGACCGGTGACCGGAGTGATACGTAGCAGACATGTGTGTGGTACGTGTGGCATAAGTGTGCGTGGCACATGTGGGGCACGTGCGACCGAGTCAAACTGGTCCAACCGGTTAGCCCGATCTAGGCGTTAACCCAGACCAAGCCAGACTGGTCCAGGACCGGTTCTGACACAGAAATGGCTATAAATGGCCCATTTCTTGGTCAAATTGAGTCAATTTTTTTTTAAATTTCTATTGAATGGACCTACCCCGTGGGGGACCCATTTTTAATTTTGTTATGAAAATATATTTTTTAAATTTTTTGGGAAGCGATGTTTTGTATAGGAAAGTTGACTCACTTATATTGGATATAAACAAATAGATTAATACCTATTTAAATATCATACGATAGCTTATATGATATTAATGATATGGGCCCTTATAATACTAATTATCATGATTAGGGGATCAAAGATAATACGAAACCACGACTAATTTAGAATACGACTAGGATCATATCTAAATCACAATTAATTGAAAATGACAAATAATTAGTGCTCAATTAGAAATTAACTTAGTCTTATTTTTAAAAACTTGGTATCTATGGAACCAATTTTTATATCTAGATGCAATTAGATGTTACATGATAACATTTAGAGGTGTATGGGCACTGATAGCAACCTATAGTACCCTAAAATGTTAGTCCAAAGACATGCATAATCAACCTATCTTGTGAACCTAACAAACTTCATGGTGAGACCACTTATCAGCTAAACATCTAATACCCTTCATATTCGTAGCAAATGGGTCATTTGGCTTGAATATACAAACTTTTATAATACTTTATGGCTTAGAACACCTTAATTATTTTACAACATCTAGTAGTTTTGAATAGCTGTCTTAGCTATTAAAATATATTTTATGGTTAAGATCACTATTTTACAGGGTAAATTTGGGATTCAACGCTTAATAAGATATGAACAAGGTTCACCTATAAGTAATGATTAAGAATCACTGACTTGTATAATATGAATTGCCTTTAGTAAGGATTGGAAATCATATACTTAAAAAGGATTTTATAACGCACACATCTGGTGGTTTTGAATATCAATCTTGGCTAAGATTCTATTAAAATGCACATCTAACATTAATATCGCCATTTTACGAGATAAATTTGGGATTTAATTATTATAAAATAATTTTATGAGTTTTAGAGTATGAACAGGGTTCAACTATAATATGATTAGGAATTATTTATTTATCTTTATTCTAAGTACTATGATCTGCCTTTAATATAATTGATATGTTTATCAAGAATTATCACTAATTACGATATATATTTTATATTTAAGATGTCTGCGAAGCTTAAAAATGTTGAATTTCCACAATTGCTGCTTACTAGATCTAATTACCTCACTTGGTGCATTGACGCTGACTTATTCTTGAATTCTCTCGGTCTGCAAAAGGCCATCATTAGCAACAAAGAAGATCCCATGGACAAAGCAAGGGCTTTATTTATCCTCCGTCATCATATTCAAGATGACCTCAATACTAAATACGTCAATAAGGTTATGCCAACTGACTTATGGGCAAACATGAAGGGGCGTTATGGTCAACAAAAGGCCATTATACTCCCAAAAATGATGCACCAACACCCTTAGGTTCCAATATTTTAAGACGGTCGCTGATTACAACTCAGCAGTCCATAACATCACTTCTACACTTGAGCTGTATCAGAGGAAAGTCATTGATGTTAAAATGGTAGAGAAGACTCTATCAACCTTCCATGCTAGCAATATTGTGCTTTAGAGGCAATATCGGCAAGAGAATTTGACAACTCATGCAATCTTGATTCAGGTACTGCTTCTCTCTGAACAGAACGATGAACTTCTAATGAAGAATCATGTTATGCGGCCTAATAAGAGTATGTCGTTGCCTGCGTCAAGCAATGTTTAGTTTCGGGGAAGCAACTCTGCACGTCAGGGACAAAGATATAGAAGGGGCAGGGGAAGATACCATGGATACAGGAAGGGCGGGAACCAGAAACCCTTTGGCTCTAGGAGAGGTAAAAGATTTAAGAAATCTAGGACACCAGGTAATGTGAAGAAGGAGAAGAAGACAGATCAGGGATCTACTTGCTTTAACTGCCACTAGGCCAAAATGAGTAAAAAATGATGGGGCAGGTCAGTCGTTATTTTGCTAAAAGCGCCGTTCATTTTTAGTTGAAAAAAACGTTATTCTTTTTGCAGTAGTTTTATGTTTTCGACTTAAAATGCGTCGTAATATTATGACTGTAAACCACATCATAATATATGTCATTTTTAGTTAAAATTGTGACACATTTATGAGTCATTTTATGCGTCGCAAAAATTATATACAAGTATCTGTCGTTATTTTTGTCATATTTGTTCCATTTTTCGATTTATTTATCTGTTATTTTATGCGTCACAATTTTACGACACCAAAATGGCCTAATTTGTCGTAATTCTAAAAAAATTTGACATACAAACTAGTCGAGCTATCTGTCATGTAAAAACGTCGATGTATTAGACACAATTATTGATAATGATTTTAGTCGCTTCTCGCAATTATAAATTTCAAAATTTTATTAAATAATATTAGTTTACTTAAAGAGTCTTTCCTATACTTTTACAATTAGAACTAGATGGATTTGAACGATCATTGTCTCAAGTTCATGAGAGTTCTTGTCATTTAGAGCTTATAGTTCTATCAATAAAGATGCATAAAAAGACAATGTGTATAATAGTAGCAATTGTGGGGTTATATTATTAAGGGAAAAAAGTTGTACTATATTCATTTGTGTCTATGTTAAAAGATGACTTGCAATTTAAATAAAAGGAATCCAGAAGTTGTTTCTAGTTGTAGAAACTGATCCTTTTTCTTTGTAATATGATTCATAACATAAATGAAACAAATATTGGTTACAGTTTTTCCACCAAAACTAAGTCATTAATGACAAGAAGATAAAATAGACTATTGTTATAAGATACTAGACTAAATTACATACCTTAAATTCAAATCCATTGAACTCCATCAAACTGGTCTGGGATACAAGGTCCTCAAACACCAGGCAGAGATCATCTAAAATCCATATATTATTGTTAACGAATTTAACGTTGCCGAGCCTTGTAGAAAGAGGTTCATAATTACTTTCCATATAAAAGAGGGTCTGCAAAACCAAAACAAGCAGTAAAAAATAAAGGAAATGTTGCGGCATACACACATTTTATTTTTACCAACTGCTGTACACAAATTGTATTGTAGTCTCTTACTTGTTAATTATCTTCGCATTAGCTGAATTTTAGAGTGTTAAGCTCCCAAATTGCTTATTCCACACTTCGTATGTATATAGCTCATTCGAAGAAATGGAGGGTCTCACCTCGTGTAATACATTCTCAAAGTCTTGGAAAATTGTAACAGATATCAAGCTCAGATAATAAAATAGTTAATAACACTTGATATTTGTTAATGCAAAACTTATGTGTGTTCTAGTCCTTTAATTTATGAAATTTTCCAACAATGCATTCCCTGTTAAAATAACCCACTCTGCATTCCTTACGTAAATCCCCTTGACGTTCCTTTTACACTTCAATAAAGTTAAACTATTTAAGTAGTCCATGGGTTCATTTGAAAGCTCTCAGTTAGAGCATTTTAAAGTTATTAAAAATTGGACATTAGGACCAATTTTATTTAGGAATAAACATGTTTGTAAATAATACAGTAACTAGATCTGTGGGCAGCCGATGGAATGAAGGATCGATGGATTCCTACCTCAATAATATCGATGAATACAAAGCCACAAATGTAGGGGACTACCCCTTGATCTATCCCAAAATCGAGCTGTCTCCAATTCTAATTACCTCTATGTCAGACTCATGCATTCTACACACGACTTCAACAGTCAACATTGCCACCTATTCTACGAACTGATGAAGAACGTGGGTCAAGCTCAAATAGAAAAGCCTGAACAAGTTAAAGACACCTGTCTCTCACGAACTCAACAGTTACTCAGTCAATCACCACTAACCACATTTTTCAGAGAACGTGCTTCACTACGATGAAGAACTGTGGAGAAGGCCTATATAAAAAAAAGTTCTAGAAGGGACAAGAACCAGAAAAATACACGAGAAATCACGAAGAAAATTACATTTTCTAGATTCTTAAAAGATCCAAAACTTCTTATTCACAAGATTAAAGTATTTCAAAGTCGAGAGATCACTTGTAATAAGATATCAGCCTCAAGCAATAAAAGTTACCATTACAAAAATCCTCAACTCGAGATCGTAGTTTTTTTACCTATTCAGAGGATTTTTACGTTAAATTACCTGTGTCATCTCCCTTTTTTAAATTAGTTTTTATTAGAACAACATTGGTATAAGTGCTAATTCCAAGCCATTATATTTGGCGCCATTTTTGGGAAAGATTTTATTTTTACGATATCCTAAACCATACTTTCAATCTACTACAAATTTCATTCATGGTCACTTCCAGATGACCAGCAACTGGAATCCAGCACGATCTTTCAATTGAGCCGGAACAACTTACAGAGCTACGGGTAAATCTCAATGCTGAAGCAGAGAAACGCAATGAGCTCGAACGTTAATTGACTCTTGACCGAGAGCTCTGTGAGAAAGAGCTCGAACCGAACGATAAGCTCGTTTGACAGCGTTCAAATGACATGAAGACCAGATGACAACAATACAAACATCCTTGCAAGCTCTACAAAATACTCAGCAGGCTCCTCCATCAAGAGATTGCGATCAATTGCCAAAAAACTTCCAGGTTTCTGCACGGGAAAGGTTGGGACCTCGAGGAGCCACCAGCAAAGCTATTTCCAGAAATATTCAGTACAAACCTCTGCCTTCCATTCATTTGGGTAGTGAAGTTCAGTCTGAGATCAACAAAGGTCATCAATTTTTCATACACTAGGAGGAAGAATAATGACCTCAACCTTGAGTTTCAGTACGTGATTATTTAAGTGAGGGAACCGGTACTTGCTATCTTCCACCTCCTCGTCAAACCACTCAGCCGATACGTCAATATGTCACACAATAGCATATGGATCAGCGTATTAAGGAGTTTATCAAAGCACAAGTTCTGGGTACTAGAGACGACCTCACCAAGTTACAAGGTAGTCCAATAGCCAAATAACTATTCGATATGGAAATACCGAAAGGTTTCCATACTAAAATTTTTTGCAAATACAAGGGCACCGATCTAAAGGAGCACATTTAACAATACCGTAATTCATTGGGGTTGTATTCCAATCTCAACTACATCCTCTAATGATAATGATGAATGCTGGTTCTGGATATAATCAGATTTTACTCTTGGAAGAAGATAAAAAAAGACCACTTTCATCACTGAAAGAGGACTTTACTGCTACAAAGTCATGCTCTTTGGACTCAAAAATGCAGGCGCGACTTATCATTGGTTGATGACTACTATGTTCAAGGCACATCTTAGGAAAGTCGTAAAAGTCTACATTGACAATCTCTTGTGCAAGAGCATATAATCCGCTAACCATATTACAAATCTCAACACAATATTCAACATTCTTCGATCTTATAGGATGCGTCTCAATACTGATAAGTGTCAATTTGAGGTACATTCAAGCCGATTTCTCGGCCATTTCATCATCTAGAAAGGGATTGAGGCCGATCCAGATCAGATTCGGGATCTCCTTAACATGTTATCTAAAAAAACAGCGAAAGATTGTCATCTAACAAACAACGAATCGGTTTATAGAGGCAATCTTGGAGATGGCATGTTGGAGATGTTGAGGAGAACATGATATCAAGTTTAAACAACGCCATTCCAAAAAGGGTCAGGTCCCTACCGATTTTCTCCCAATTTTTCCAGTGAAAGATCCCTAGTGGAAGGAGCACGATCCTGACCCTGCAGATGAAATTATAAAAGATCCGTTTCCCAAAGCATTTGACGAGCGAGCTGAATGGATTACAAGAAAAGGGGACTTCTCACAGATGGTTCAGCAGGACCCGCTGGGTCAGGAATTGGAATTGTACAGATTATCGCTTCCAACAACATAATAGATAAATCAATCTGCTTGGATTATAAAACCTCTAAAAATGTCATCAAATACAAAGCTCTAATTCATGGATTCGACCTCGCAATTGAGCTCAGTATCCCAGAACTCTCAGTTTACACAGATTCACTACTCATTACTCTGAGCAATACAAGAAGAATGGCAAGATGATCGAATATGCAGCCCTCGTTACAGATAGGATGAGCAAGTTCGTGCAAGCAACTCTCGATTATCTTCCTCGAGGTAAAAACTGACAAGCCGATTCCTTGGCATATCTAGTCGGGGTCTTGAGAATAGAAGCTCGATATCTCCAAATCGAAGTAATTTTAACCCCCAACATTGATGGCATTTCTGCATGCATGATCAACATTGGGGATGATAAAGGGGATGACGATGATTGGCGAAAGCTCTTCCTAGCGAATCTCGGTATCGATAATAAATGTAACGGACCACTTCCGAGAGATCCAAAGGAGCGTCGACAACTGATAGATAACTCAAAGCATTACACAAATCAAAATGATTCCTTATACCGCCGCTTAGTCATGGGGCCTTACCTCAAATGCCTATCCAAAAAGAAAGCGGACGAGATGCTCCGCGATTTACATGAAGGGACTTGTGGCTCCCACACCGCAGGTCGATCGCTCACAAATAGAACTATTACACAAGAAGTATTCTGGTTGGGAATGTACAAGCAAGCAAAAAAGTATTCACACAGATATGATACATGTCAACGACATTGAAAAATAATACGTGCCCCTGCGCTTGAACTGCATACAAGCAAGGTGTTTTGGCCATTCAAAAGATGGGCGCTCGATCTCGTCAGTAAATTTCCTAATTCTCCAGGTAACTGTCGATGCCTACTCATAGCTGCATATTATTTTACAAAATGGGTAAAGACAGTTCCACTCTGTCGAACCAGAGAAGAGGAGGTTATTACTTTTATCTGAGAATACATCATTACTCAGTTTGGATGCCCCCACCTAATTCGTATCGATAATGGGCCACAATTCGTTAGAGAAAAAGTCATAACTTTCCTCAACCAACATAATATCATCCGCTCACCATCCAACCCCTATTACCCTCAAGGCAATGGCCAAGCCAAAATCACCAATAAAACCATCGTGAATGAACTCAAGAAAATGTTTCACTCTCAGAAAAAAGGGAATTGGGTTTGAGAACTTCCTTATGTCTTATGGGCATATCGTACCACTCAATCAACAGACTGTACCCCATTCTTCCTTGCCTATGGGACCGAAGCCGTCATTCCTACAGAATACCATCATCCAGTCAAAGATCACGAGCTAACTGATAAAAAAAAAGAATTCAAATTGGCTGCAACCTCAATTGGATCGATGAGACCAGGGAACACGCTATCGCTAACCTAGTTCGATATCACCATATGCTGGCTAGTTCGTACAACAAACGAGTCAGAAGCCGTACCTTCAAAATTGGTGATCACGTCCTCCGAGAAATCCCTCAACACAGAAAAAGGCCTCATGCCCAGAAACTAGCAAAAAATTGGGAGTATCCATTCCTAATCACAAGTCTCTCAGGCCTGAGATCATATTACCTCATTACCGAAGAGGGGGTTCACATCTCAAATCCTTGGAACACTAGGAGATTGAAACGGTACTATCGTTAAGTCCCTCACTGCTCCATTTCAATTTCTCACTTTTTCATTCCAAAAGTGAGATCTCCATCTCCATCCAATGTACATCCTTTTCTATTCAATGAAAACTTTCAAGTTTTTTTCCACACATCTTTACTTCGTAGACATTTCATAGATTAAAGGATAGATATTACTAGCTTTCAATCGACCCTTATACTAGTTAAAACAAGGATAACACTTGATTTTGCTGACTCTACTAAATTTTTGAGATTAAAGCAAAAGTAATACTAGTTTTCAATCGAAGAGCTCTACCAGACATAAGATAAAACAAAGGTAAAACTAGCTTTCATCTCACTCAATATGGCTGCGACATTATACCAGTTAAAATACGGATAATACTTGATTTGACTGACTCTACTAAATTTCATAGATTAAGGCATAGGTAATACTAGCTTTCAATCGACCTTTATACCAGTTAAAACAAGGATAGCACTTAATTTGACTAACTCTACTAAATTTTTGAGATTAAAACAAAGGTAATACTAGTTTTTAATCGAGGAGCTCTACCAAACATAAGGTAAAACTTGATTTCATCTCATTCAATATGGCTGCAACATTATACCAGTTAAAACAAGGATAATACTTGATTTAATTGACTCTACTAAATTTTTGAGATTAAAATAAAGATAATACTAGTTTTCAATCGAGGAGCTCTACCATACATAAGATAAAGCAAAGGTAAAACTAGCTTTCATCTCTCAATATGTCTGCGACAGATACTTTTTTTAGGTCACATATACAATAACTACAATTGATTCTTTTATGCTATGGGGAGGTCGGCTACGCTTTCCCCTACTACAGGAGCACGACCAGCCATAAATTCTCGAGCTCGAACATCTACAACAATCCTGCCCTGTTCTACCAATTCAGTAGGTCGAGGGCCAAACTCTATTTCCAGCGAGTTCATGCAATTTCCTCGATCTATATCAGCTCTGCAAATACAATGCATTTCTGGAAAATAGTCATGCAAGGTATTTCTCTCTAACTCAAACCTTTTTACCTCATCTACAAAATAGGCAATCGCCGCCATCATCAATTTTGAGTGCGATGCCTCGGATATAACCGCCTTAGAGAAATTTGTGCTCACCCTCTGGAGGAAATTTTCCAACTTCTTATACCGTTCTTTTTGCCATTCCATTTTACTATGTACTCGATCCATGAATGTGATGTTCTCTTTCACCTTCTTATCAACTTTAGCTGATTCATCCTAATTAATCGCCCTCAACTCCGCTACCTGAGCTCGAAGTGCCTCCATCTCACTGTTTAAATCTTCCCCAGCCAAAATTTCTATAACAGTTTGTCTTTCTTCTGTATCAAAATCTCCTCTGATAACCTGCTCTAACCATTATTCCCTGGAAAGAGTAGCATCCAACTTACTTTGAAATTTCCTTAACCGCTCATTTCCTTGTCAAAAATTACCTTGAGTTCGAGCCACAATTCCCTCTAGCTCCCTTATTTGAGCAGATAGGCTAACTGCATCCCCATGAACAAGGAAGACCTTGGCATTACTTTTATTCTTCCTGAGTGCCCCCCAGCCTCGGCGTTTCTGGCACGAGAATTGGCATGCGCCAATTCGGCTTTCAATTGTGTCACCCTTTCATTCAACTCATCGCACTTCCGTTGCACCGTCCGAAACTCCATATCTTTAGTAGGTAATGTTGTATACAACTGCTCAACCGCAACTTCAGAGGTAGATAGATCATCTCGAGCTTTCTTCAGCTCGCTATCTTTCTCAACCATTTTCTTTTTCAATCGCTCCAGTTTGTTTCTGGTATTCACTAGATCAACTCGAGTTTACTCCTGATCATTTGTTTTACTGATCATTTGGTCCTTTATACTAGCCATAAAACGACTTAACCCTTCCTCTAATTTTTCTAATGACTGTATACGGTATCGAGCCATATCAGCATCCCTATTCTTTGTATCATCGCATCATTCTGACTTTTGAGCTTTGCTGCATGTGTTCTTTCATCTCTGCGATCTCTTTTTTCTTTTTATTAATTTTGGCATCCTTCTCTTAGATCTTCCAAGCGAGGTCAAGAGCTGTTTGAGTTGCCTCCAAAAACTTAAAGTGTACCTTTACATGTTAATCTTCTCTGTCTTTATTCGCCTCTCTCATCCTATCAAATTCCTACGCAAATTCTTGGTTACATTGGTGTATTTAATTTTTGCTCAAGCGAGCTGTTTCCAATTTGACCTGCACATTACAGATACAATTTATCAAGTTCGATTTGGAACACTCACTCAGCACATATATCTCTTTTCTAGCGAGATATCTATTTTTTGACATCTACTATGGGAAACTACTTCTAAACTTAAGGTTGAAGTATAGTTTCAGATGGATAATCAATAGCACGTACTTCAATTTTAAGGTACATATTCTTTCTACTATCTGTCAATAATTTGATATTTTCTATACACCTTTTCAGTGCTATTGCCCCTAAACCGATAACAGGTTTTTGGTCTGTCTCTAGACTCTACTTTCTTTACTTTATAGCTCTATACTAATGAAGTATACAAGTCAAATATTTCTTGTTCTTTTCTAACCTGTAGCTCGGCTAGTGAAGACAACAGGGAGGCTGAAACGTCTCTCTCCTTAGCGACCTCAGTCTTTAAATCTTTTATTCTGAGGCTCATTTCTTTAAGTTTCTGCAACAAATTTTACAAGATCAACTTAGCCTATAGAATTTCATCCGACAAACAATATCCCATTAGTTTACAACATTCTAAAAACCATTCATACAACTACATAATCAACATTCTACTCTACCTTCTCATTTTCTTCCACTGGACGCTCATTGTCATCCCCTTGGTTGTCCCGCACCGTTTGGGGAGAGACACCATCCAGCCCGTTTACAACTCCAACAACAACATCTTCTACCTCATCATCTTCCTCTACCTCAACATAGGTGTCCGCCATGATGGCATTCACCTCATCTTCGGAATACCCCTTTAATATAAGGTGGCATACGAGTCTATCGCGCTCTGTTAGCACCTCCTCCATATTTACTCTCGCTTCCGTAGACAAATTGTTGATCTCCACCACTTAAAAAGCCTTCAGGGCCTCCAGCCGCTTCCCCTCCTTGATCAAGTCAGCCCTCAATTGAGCTACGTTCTTTTTAAGCTCGATTTTCCCCTTCCTCAACTCAGTTTTGTCCTCCACGACTTTGGAGAATATCCCCTTCATCAGACGAGCAGCCTACAATATAAACAAGATCGACCTCATTGTTGGCTCGAATCACAATACAAAATGCATCATATATTCAAGCAAATGAGCTTACCATTTTGCTTATCTCCTCCTCCCTATTATGAGTTGTAAGCCTCACCCTTTCCTCCACCTCTTTAAGCTCATCTTCTATAACATGTCGATCCTCTCCGTCCTTCGCCCCCATCAGTTCAGAATGTTCAGCCCTTCTCTTTTTCGTTTCTCCTACGACCTTACCACTTCTTGTGGTTCCAAAGGTCGAACCATGCTTTAGCATCTTCTTCTTGGGAAACGTTCAAGCTAGTTTGCTCGACGAAGTCGACTCTGGCATACCCGTGAAGTCCACTCCAGAAGCCTTGGGTAGATTTACTCACCTCTTCTCATTAGGTTTTTTCTTCTTATTGCCCTCAGCGCCCATCATTAGCCTTGTCGATTGAAACTTTTAAACTTTCACGGATTGACTGCTAGCACATTTTTTTTGCTAATACCGAGTTCTTTCAGCATAGCCTCGAGCTCTATCCCTTCCTGAGCAACTTTATCCAATAGAGACTCCTTCCTCGTCACCTTGGATTTAGGACCTGTCAATAACAACACATTATCATCAGCAGAGCAACATACAATTTTAACATATCAATCTTATACATTATTATACTTACTTTGTTTTACTGTTCTATACAAAAGTTTAATGGGTTATTTTTCATATCTCTGAAGGCAATCACCTTTCACCCATATCACATTATCATTCCATGGTCGACCTGCTGAGTTCAGATAGAAGAAACGAGGCCAAGTCGAGCTCGTAAAAAAATATGCCCCTCCACTTGTAGAAAAGTTTTTTACCCTATAAAACTATAAAATATCCTCATGAGATATCCTCCTCCCACTCTCATCCTCCTCCCACAACTTATTCAGAAATTCACAAACATTTATTACCTCTCACATGTTCTCGTTCTACTGAACAGGACATGCCCTGATAATGTTTATAATCCCTTTTACCAGATTGCTAAGGAGAAGACTAAACCCGTACTCCATCTGTGACAGGTAACATAAAAAGCTTTCTGCCAGGTCACCCTGGACGTCCCCATCAAAATACTCCATTGAGATCGATTCATTTAAACCCCTATCTCTTTTCTCCTTCTCCAAATCAGCCAACAGAAAAAAATATTCCTCCCCAGATCCAACAATACAAGTCCTAAAATGCCTACCGGCATGTTCTATACAACTACCCCATCTACCCCCTTCAGAAGCCTTGGCTTTACAAAACTCTTCGAACGCATCAGATTTCGGAGGATAGATTACCAATTTTTTAGGGAAATCTGGAAATTAATCAACCCCTATATCTTCCTCCCTATTAGATATTACAATCTCGGAGTTCAATCGTCCAGAGGTCGACGCCTCATTGACAGGTGAAATGTCCATATCACTACAACTTTACAAATGGGGGTTTGATCCTACACAATACTTCTCACGATCGACCTACATATAGGTCCAGGTATCCATCATTCTATTTTACATATACATCACCCATATACATATATCTTTCATATATCATATATCAAACAAGTTTTTATAGATTACTATAAATAGTAATTTTTAAATTTACCTAAATATGATCTTCAAAAGCAAAACATTATAACTCCTCTACTAACCTTCTATGTCGAAATGTGAGTCTAACGCAGTTCTAAATCCTTCCTTCACAATGTTGTTGTATAACCACCTTTATGACTCAGTCTCTACTACTCTCTCATACTTTGACTGTTGATCACTCTCAATTAATTTCTCACGAGATTCTCTACTATTTCTTCTCCTTCCTCTCTTACTACTCTTCAAGTTTTCAGAAGTTGAGAAACGCTTGGAAGACGAAGATGAAACATTATTTATATTTTCTCTCACTAACTTCTGATAGTTATTAAGCTTCGCATGAGCCGTCCTTCGTTTTAGAATCGAGGCATCCCTTTCACTATCATTGTCAGATGTCTTACACCTTTTTGGTGAAAATGTCTTCCCATCATTACCCTTTGCCCTATGTTTTATTCTATTTTCATCTTTATTTTCCAAATCTTTCTCTGACCTCCCCACACTCATGATGACTCGCACTTACACGCAATAGAGTTTTCACAGTTTTTACAAAAGGGACAAAATCAGAAGCTCCCTACTTTTTCTATTCTTGCTTATTCTACTTATAGAAGTACTGACGTCATTTCTAAAGCTCTAAAAAAAATTTAACTCCAATTTTTGCAATAGTCGCAAACATCATTCGAAACAATAAAGGATCGATTTAAGCTTTATTCTCATTTCTTTCTTTTTTTGCCAATTATTCAAACCTATTATATACATTCATACCACCCCTATTTACATTAACTTTATTCACCTCATATATAATTATACCTAAAACACCCTGATGTCCTGATGAGCCACATCCAATCAGTTGACCTCTAGCAATCCTCACATCTTCTAATTCGATCTCCACTTCAACAATCAATCTCACAATGTCTCTTCGGGCAACAACATCCACCATTACTTCCCAAAATAACTCCTCATAGAAACAACATTCATACTCAAGCTCCCTACCCATCCAATCTAAGCCTTCAAGTTGGCACTCCCTCACTGACAGTTCATCATCATATATAGTCTAACAAACCAAAAATCTACTCCTACACTTTAGTTATCTTTATCGCCAACCACCCCTCAGCGTCATAACGAATTCGCTCAAATCGAGTCCACACCATGTCAATCCTCTTCCGCCTACTCAAAGTTCATTTACCCCCTATTTTATTAATTTTTAGATTACTCCAGATCCTCACATTCTGTAATATTATCATTTTCTTTCATAACAGAAAACCCTAATATCTTGAGAAAAGTTATCTGAACATATCTCTCCCTATCGACCTCTATCAATTCAACCTATTCCATATGGAGTTTTCTTTCCAAATTTAATTTTTCAAGATGACCTCTCTGAGCCCGAGATCCCCTTCATAAAACTTCTACAATTTTCTCTCTCTCCCAAATTTCAGCCCCTAGGTCGAACATTATTTATTACACATATTTCATGTTACTGCTCGATTATTATAACAAGGTTGTATGTTCTAATCTCATACATAGCATTCCAACTATATTCATAAATTTTTGGATTATTCATAGTTCATTTTCTAGAGTTATTTTGTACATATATCAACGCAGAGTTTTGATAAAAAAAATTATTCAGCTCGAATCAAATTACAGATAACAAGTCTTTCAAGTACTCCAACATCAGGCACTCCAAAATATCAAATCCTTCAGTTCATCTGACTTTAGTGATGTTTCACCCAAAGAATCCTCTGATGCAAAACAGGCATTGAAAATCACCATAGGTCCTTCTTTCACACCATCTTACTCTGACCAAAAACTCAGTTTGGATGAAGTCTAGGAATGAAAGAAAATGACTCAGTGCTTGAACCCACTCTTCAAATATAAGGTCTTCTCAGCACCAAGAAACGATGGAAGTGCAGAAGCAGATTTCCATTCTCCGTCTTCCTCCTCCACTACCATCGCCGCCTCTTCTATAACCGCCACCTCCCAAGAGTTGGTTGAGATGAAGAGGGCTCAGCCTTAGAATCCAGTCCTACGCAAGATATCAGTGCAATTGTACCGTAGTTACACCAAACCTTACATCTACCTCCCCAGGCATGTCTTCCATAAGGATACAGAGAGAAACCCAGCGTTGTTCGCCTGTTAAGACAACGTAGTAAAATCTTTGTATACAGTAAAAAAATTCCTCAGCTTCAGTCGCTTCTTCTTCTGACATACCTTGATACTTCAAAGGAACGGGAACGAGAGTAGGCATCTCTAAGGACTGATCACCAAAGTATTTCAACTTTAACTTCTGTACAGTAATTCTCTCTTTAAGAATCATTCTTCAGGTCTTCACCATTGTTAAAACTTTCAGAGAATTTGGCAATAAACAAGGGAACTTTGCCACAAACCTCGATATAGGTACTATTTATATAGCCCTGCATTTAATGTGCAGGTATATTTTCCCAAGTGTCATCATTCAATACAGACGAAACTCTTCAAACCCTAACCGTCGCGTACATCAGTATTCCCATCATCATTTAATGTAGAAACGTCTCCTCATAACACGTACATTTTCCATACAATCAAATCCATATCATTTCTTCCTTTCTATTCAAACTTCAAACCCGAATACCCATATAACTGCATATTCTTTCTCAACCAAAGCCACTCGTGACTTCAGCTGCAAGGGGGCGATTGTAGGGGCCTACCCCTCGATCTAACTTAAAATTGAGTTATCTCCAGTTCGAATTACCTCTATGTTAGACTCACACATTCTACACACGGCTTCAATAGTCAACATTGCTACCTATTCTTCAAACTGATGAAGAACGTGGGTCGGGCTCAAATAGAAAAGCATGAACAAGTCAAATACATTTGTCTCTCATGAACTCAATAGTTACTCACTCAACCGCCACTAACCGTATTGTTCGGAGAACGTGCTTCAGTACGATGAAGAACTGCGAAGAATGCTTATATAAAGAAAAATTTCTAGAAGAGACAAGGACTAGAAAAATACATGACAAATCACCAAGAAAACTATATTTTCTAGATTCTCAAAAGATCCAAAACTTCTTATTCACAAGATTCAAGTATTTCTAAGTCGAGAAATCACTTGTAATAAGATATCAACCTCAAGTAATAAAAGTTAATATTACAAAAATCCTCAACTTGAGGTCATGGTTTTTTTAACTATTCAGAGGTTTTCCAAGAGACTTTGTTACGTAACATTATGTGAGGATCTAACCTTTTGTGCAAGCCTTAAGTGTTATTAAATAAAAAAATTCTAGCTAAATCTCTCTTTGTTTATGATTTTATTATTTTATGCATTAATCAATTATTGGTGGTGACATCTAATTCAAGTTAAAACACTAGAACATTTTCTTTACTTGATTCAAGGCGAAACAAGAAATTGTATGAGGCTTAAGAAATGATTTTAGGCATTGTTATTACACCCCTTTGGCCTTTTAATACTTAACCCAGAATTGTTATTCACTTGCTACCCATTGAGCCAAAAATAAGCCATTTTTTTATGTTAGCCAATTCCCTTCTAACATTTTATTCTTAGGACAGTAAGTTATAAAATATGAGGGGAGTTATGAAAATTAGTGTTGATAGTGCAACTTTTAAAAAAAAATGTAAATTCAGTTAGTGCTAGAAGATCAAGTATTAGAAGCATTACATGAGAGAAAAAAATAGGGTGGAAGGAGGTGTCTCAATATCAACGACGGAGGTGGTAGTTATATTTGTTATCAGGATGCCAGCAAAATACCCTACTTCAACACTAGCCTACCTTTGCCTTCTTTACAGCCTTAAAAGTCCTAGCTGATTCTAAGTCAAGTGCAATCGATTTAGTAAAAATGATAGTTAGAGAATTTATAGTTTTTAACTTGACACTACCAATAACAATTGACATCCCTTCCGTGAGATCTTTCAGATAAATAGCGCTGCTTTATTGAAATGTGAATTTTTATTTTCATTTTACTCATATTCATATTTCCTTAGAGTAATTCCTAGAAAATTCTCAGTGATTTAGAGTGACCAACCATGAGAGGCCTAAGTTGAATCATATTTATGAAATAGTGATCTTCATACGTCTAAATGTTAGGACTTTGATTAGACTACACACACACGCATACCGAGAGCCTTTGTATAATGACCCGTATTTTAGTTATTCCTTTTATTCGCTTATATTCATTTTCCATAATATTCCTATTCTTTATCTCATCGGCATATCATTCCTTCACGTTAAGTTCCGCATTCATATTCCGCATATACTCTTTCATACATTATGCATCCATTTATTCCTTTCGATATTTTAGACTATTAGATTCCTTTTTAAAGTTTTGGCGATTCGGAGGAGGAGGTGGCGTTGCAGCTTTGGGAACCCCTAGTTGGGTTGGTAGTAATGTTTGTTTGTTGTATGTGTAGTTTGGGGTGGTTCCGGTGAGCTGTTAGATTGGACGGTAGGTTTCCGGAGTTTCCTGAGGAAAAGATTCCTTTTTGGGGGCCTAGGCGTTTTGGTGGCCGTGAGGCGGTGGAGGTGGTGTTTCTACCTTGGGAAACCTTTGTTGGGCTTGCAGTAGTGCTTGTGTAGTGGTGGTGGTGGTCTGTGGTGTTTTCGGGGTGTCCGGGGTGATCATTTGGTTTGAGAGGGTCTTAGGATTTGCCTGAGATCTCTCAGTCGCTTGATAGGTCGTTCGAACGACCTATCAAACGAAGTGGCATTCCCCCTGAAATTTGGCCCATGATTTCCTAGTCGTTCGAATGACTTCTGGGTCCATTCGAACGACTTTTGTGTCCTTTCAGTGTATTTCCTTGTCCATTCAAACGACTTCATTGTCGTTCGAACGACTTGGCGGGTATTTTATCCTTTTTTGGTTTTCATTTTCATTCCTCTTCTCTCTCTCTAAATTCTCTCTCTCTCACTCTCCACTCACCCTCTCTCTCACTTTAATTCCCTTGATTCCACAGTGTTTGGCGTCGTTGTTGGGCGGACTTCCTCACCTTTCCTTGGGTGAGTATTGCCCCTTTCCTTTCTGATTTGTGATTTGTGATTTTAGGTTTTGGGTTTACTTTTGTTTTCTTGAATTGATTGGTTGTTTGTTGTTCTTGGTGATTGTGTTAGCTTGTCTGGCGTTCCATTTGCCGTTCCGCGGATTTTGGTTGGATTTCTGAGTTAATTTCCGCAGGACTCAGGATTGTCTTCAGGAGAGTTTTATTCCTTCATTTCTAAGTTCCTATTCTAGTTTCTGAGTATTGTTTTAGGGAGTTATATTGAGCTTAAAGATGTTTTGTGATTAACTATAATTTAACCTAAGAATTATTCAGTTTATATTGTTAGCCTGTAGTTGGGTTATAATTGATTATGGAGTTAGGTTTTGGTTCGCATAAGACCTGAGTTTAGTTAGTGGTGGTTGGGTTAGCGTTCTCGTGGCTTGCCCATGAATGCCCCTTCCAGCCTTAAGATATTGTTGGGTTAGATGTAGTGACGGTTAGGCTGTTGTGTCGACTATGCATAGTCGGTGCAGCCGAGTCCCTATTCATCCTAATTTGTGTTCTCGTGTGAGCGGCAGCTGTGTTTTTCTCTTGTGCATCGGTTGCACCTTAATAACTTATGAAAAAATTTCAAAACTTATTAAGATTGGATACACGAACACTCCGTTTTGGTTGACCTCCGACATGATCCAAGGAGTCCGTAAGATCGGGTTAAAGGATACGGTGAGATTGGGAATGACACTATTATACCTAGTACAACCACTCTGGAGTGTGGAATGGTATGAGGCAGAGTCATGGAGATCCCAACTTATTTCACGGTGAGGTTAAAATTCCTTGAAATGTCCGGACTATTGTTCCGAGGGTTGATACACCCAAATCCACTTTGATCAAGTGCGACCATCCTAGCTTGGTCGAGCTTAAACAAATTGTACCAGTGTATCTCTTTACTGATCTCTTTAAGAAATTAGACGTTAACGGTTGATCAACCAGCATTATAATAAGATCGGGTACACTTTTAAAACATTAAATCATTCTGCATTAGGGGATATTTATGGGAATATCCCTGCTCATCATAACATTTCACTGCATCTAGGATATGTATGGGATTATCCTAGTCATCACTTCTTATCATGGCATTGCATATTATTATACCATCATATTCTTTTCCATATACTCTTCTCACATTCTCTTCCATATACTCTTTTCATATTCTCTTCCCTATACTCTTCTCACATTCCTTCTTTATTCTTTCCTCTCATCAACTTTAATTCCTTTCCTTATCAACTCTGTATCTGTTATGGTCACTTATTATTTTGCTAGATTGTATTTACCTGTTCTATATTACATTCATCTCTACTTTATTTTTCAGTACCAGTTGTTAGTAAGTCATTTAGTTCTGTTGGATTAGTGTGCTCGTTGTTTGCTCACTCTCGCATTTTAACCATTTCAGAGGTTGATTAGCTTGGACTGCCACGTGGGTAGCCAGTTCAGAGATAGATTTTGCCGCTGTAGATTTCCTTTGGTTCTAGATTTCTGCAGGTATTCTCAGCATGTGTCGCTGAGCTTTTATTCGAGATGTTGTATCACATTTTCATCTGATATGTATATATATGTCTTTTGCTTCCGCGTTATATTGTTATTGTTTATTCTTTACTCTGATGATTATTGCTATATGTGAATAGCCGAGCCAGAATTTGTCTACGGCTTGGCTATTCGTGGGGTAGAATCTTTGGATTCCCCGACCTGCACTACATTGAATCTAGTAATTGGTCAAGCTATCGATTACTGGATTTTGGGGGCGTGACACTTTGCATTGCTTTATTTATAGATTAATAATATTCTATTGATATGTCATGCATCCGTTGTGCCTATATATTTGACTCTGCATGTTTTGAGGGAGAGTGTATTTGGTAGTCTCCACTTTACCTCATAAAGTTATGGGTCTTATCTTATGTCTCTCATGTCCAGTTGTTGTTAGATTTTTGGTTAATGTGTCTGAGTTTGCCTATTTTTGTCCATTCGTTTGAACAAGTTTCTTGTTCACTCGAATGAATTTGGGTATCTCATTTCATCTCTTTATAGCAGTATTGGATTTTAGGCAAAATTTAATTCTTCGTTCAAATGAGTTGTCTATTCCTTCGAACGAGTTTGGGTCTCTTTTCATCCCTTTCTAGCTGTAGTGATTTTTAAGCAAAATCTGATGCTTCTTTCAAACGAGGTGTCTGTTCGTTCGAACGAGATTTGGTCTATTTTTATCCTTTTATAGCTATGGTGGTTATAGATAAAATTTGATGCTTCGTTTGAATGACTTTGGTTTTTTTTAACGAGATTGGTGTTTGGTCGTCTCCCACCTGTCTCCTGCGTCGTTCTCTACATTACTTCAAACTGGCTTTTCCTCCTCGCTCACTTTGATTCTCTTTCACAACCAACATATTATCCTCTATACTAATCAATTGTGACAAATTAAGGTTTAATTTAAGTTTGATTTCTCTTCAATCTCACTTGGGGTTTAGATTCGTGTGTTTAAGGTACAATTTTGCAGGTTCTCATCACTCTCACAGGTCAGTAATTATTCTATTGTTCTTTCTCTATCTACCTAAACTTGTTTTAATATTTGTATGGGTTTGTGCATGATTTGTGATGGGTTGCCGTATGGGCTTTTGTTGATTGAGATTAGGTGTTCGTAGAAGGTTGTTGGTTTGATTTTACTGGTGATTGGGTTGATTATTGAAGCTTGGTGATTCAGACTTGTGGTGTTTGTTGATTACATTTTGGTTTATGGTTGTTGAATTATTGGAATTGGGTTTTGTGGAACTGGAAATTTCATTGCAGGTGTTTGGGTTGGCATTTGCTTGTTATTCCTGGTGATTGGTCGAGATTGAGGTTCTATTATTGAAGTGTGACGTGTCATTGGATTTGTTTGATTATTGGGTTTGTTGGTTGAACTGGGTTTTCTTATAGGAGATTGGGTTGGTGTGCGCAACTGTGATTGTTGGGTTTGGGTATTATTGTCTGGGTATTTATTTGTGAGTGATTTTTCGAGTTTGGTTTGCTTAAGATATAACACCCAAGTTATGGGCGGGAACCAAACAGCCACGCCTTGACGAAACAGTCATTCTGGATGGTCAGTGAGTAGGAGATCAACCGGCACATTAGAGCACATAAAGTGGCTTTAAAGATAGACCGATTGTGAAGGAACAACTAGTGGATATTAAAAGTGTTTCTAAAGTTAATGCGGGTTACGCGTGAGTACTTGCAAAGTTCAAGGAAAAAGGATGGACCAAGATTCTTACTCCCACTGGAAAGGTATATCCTCGAATTGTTCGATTGTTCTATGCCTCTCTACATATTGAGTCTAACCATACACTTCAGAATTAAAATTTTTTGGTCACTATTTATCTTGCCGAGTATAAAGTAAATCGGGGTAGACTCTATACAATATTGGGTTTCAGATCCTCTCAGTACATTGGGTATCCCAAGTGTATTTGGCCAGTGATGTCTTATCCATGGCCCGCTTTTTCTAGAGAGGGTGAGATTTTTGTTCTTCCTGAGCTAAATGACATGGCTATTAACATCACTACTCAACATAGCCTATATACTAGAACGGGATCTATTTCCCGAAGGATGTTGGATGATGAGTCCTCCCTAGTACATAGCATTGCTATTACTAATATCATCCCAAAGTCCTAAAAGAATGAACTTTCTGAGCGGATGAAGGTATTTCTCTATGCCTTCAAGAATAATGTAGAAATTAATCTCCCGAATATCATCATTGAAGAGATGATAGATACAAGCACAAAAATGGCATCTCGGAGTTCATTACCTTTTGCCCGTCTTGTGATGCAGATTCTGACAAATGTTGAGTACAAGGTGTTTCCTAATGATCTGGAGGATACAAAAATGGAGAGATTAGATGCTAGTAACTGTCATAAGAATACATCTCATCTTCCTTCTGTATTACCATCTGAGCCAGCTCCTCTAGGTTAGCACATAGGTTCTTCTAGCTCAGCTGCACAGAATCAGGGGGTATTTACTCTTCAGGATATTCAGAATATGCTTTCCTGGTTTGATTTTTTTATGATTATGCTTTTTAGTGTTCACAAATAATATTAAGTTCTTCTTTACACACGTATCATTAACTAGTTTGTCGAGTGTGCAGATATTAAATAACAGTTGTTTGATACGTTTTGAAGTATAAAAGATGCCATCCGTAAAAGAGGTCCAGAGACTGAACCTGTTGATAAAAGGGGTGGTGTCTTTCTATGGTCTAGGTTGTATATCTGTCTAGGAAGTACTACAGAGTGATGTTTAGGTCTTAATTTTTATTTTTCACGAAATGAACCAAAGGGAGAGATTGAAAGGTTTTGGTTTGTCAAATTTCGTGTATGTGGAGTCTAGTGGTTATCTTAATCGAAGACGGTGACAGAAGTAAGCCTGTCAGACAAGTCTTCTACTACCAACGGCCGAGAAGGTAAGTTGGTAAGTAAAACTCTAATAAAGGAAAATCCAAAACGTTTTAAATGTCTTTGTTTTAAACTTATTTTTCTTTCTCGTTCAAACGGCTTTTGGTATCGTTCGAACGAGCTCCGGGAAAAGGCATCCTTTTAAAGCGAGTTTCAAGCAACATCTTTTTGTAGGCTTATTTTGGTATCTCGTTCGAACAACATCGTTCAAACAACCTCTGGGAAAAGATAACCTTTTCAAACGATTTTTAAACTGCCTCTTTTTGTTGGCTTATATGGGTAACTCGTTCGAATGAGTCTCGGGAAAAAATAGTTTTCTTATTTAAGCAAACCTTGTTTTGTTTTTTCCCCTGACCAAGTTTTTCACAGAGTTTATTTTGAGAGTTTAATTCTTTTATCAGAGAGACTAATCAAGATCAATCAAAAGACTAAAACCTTGAGGTTGATGTTGAATTAGTCAAATTTTACCTCTAATATATTGTTCTAGAGTAATTTGAGAAGGGTGATTCTTGTTGTGAGATCAAGGAGCGTCATTGCGAGAATGAATGAGATAAGGCATAAAACTTGGATCAGAAGAGAGATAATCACGAGACGAGGTTATCGAGTATGTAAGTCTATTTCATATTGTAACTCTTTTTTATTAGTAGATTTTTGGTTGTTGATTTCATCGACAACGACCTGTGATTTTTCTTCTGAGTAAGTAGTTTCCACAAGGTGAACAATTGCTTGTATATTTTATTTCCTTGTCATAACTAGTAATTTTTTATGCTTATTCCTAGATCATTGATTGATAGGAATAGTTCTAACCTAATAACTCGAAATACATTAAATACGAGCATATAGATTTTCAAAAACCATTAGCATACCTTTTTCTTTCCAAACTTGCAAAAGTTCTTTTATATTGCTAGTAGGATTTTTTTTTACAGAAAATCGTCATTATAATTCACTCGTTTATAGAGACTTATACCATAATTACAATTTCTTGAAATTTAGGCAAAATTTCTTATATTGACTGCATTAAGTCCCAACCAAGAATCAAGCTTTTCCTCGAACCAGATTTCGTAACTTTCATGATATTCTATGATTACCACCTATTGTTCTTTGCTAGTAGAGTAGTTTATTGTAGTGTGTGGACTAGTAAAGTAGTTTAATGTAGTGTGTTTTATTAGAGAGAGACTCTCAATGCTGAAGATCTTTTATGTATTTTGTAGTGATCCTCACCACTCTCCTTCAAGTGGTTTATGTGGGATTCTTTTCTTCCAGGTTGGACTTGCGTTAACAAAGTAAACAAGGAATTCAAGGGTTTATCTAGCAAATTTGGTACTATGCAGTTGATTTTCCATTACTTGCAATCAAAAAACAAAAATACATGAAGGGAGATGTATACCCGCCCGTTAAACAATTATTGTGATAAATAATGGTGGGACCTACAATAAGCTACCCTTTAAATCTCGGGCAGGGAAGAAGATATTCACAGCTAGGGCTGCACATGGAACCCGGCAAACCCGAAAAATTGACCCGGATCGAGCCGAACCGTCCGGTTCGGTCCGGTTTTAAGAAAAATCGGGTCGGTTTTGGTTCAAGATTTAAAAACCCGGTTACTATCGGTTCGGGTTCGGTTTTTGCATTTGGACAACGGGTTAGACCCGAACCGATTGTTATATCTTAATACCTCTTTGGTTTCTCTCCCACTTTAATTAAAACATAAATATCTCTTATCTTTCTTCTCTCTCTCCTTTCTCTCTATCATTTTTCTTCCCCCATCGCACAAAATAATGGTGGTAATCCAAGTTGATAAGATCAATGTTAGGTTATTTTTGTTGTTGCTTTTACAAACTCCCATCGCGCGATCTCTTCGTAGAAAAAATTCAGCCATAGTTGGATTTGTGACGATGTCTCTCTCTCTATCAGATTTGTAACGAAGTAGTTAAGGATACCATTGTTGTATGTTGATATATTGTTGAATGTAATTATTAATATTGTGATCTCTCTCTCTCTCTATCAGATCTGTGATGAAGTCTAAGAACTTCAATAAACCAATCTCTTCTTCGTCCTGAACGATATTATTAATATTGTTGAATGTTAATATATGCTATGTTTGGGGATGCCATGCTTGGGGAGAAAGAGTGAATTGGAACCTTAGGTGGCCATGTTTAGGGATGCCATAGATGGGGGTGAGAGTTTGGTTATTAGGGTTTGAAATCACAGAAATAGCATTTGAAATCGAAGCTGAAAAAAAACAACAACACGAAATCGAGTTACGAACCCGGCCCGACCCGACAATTCCGACTCGGTTTCGGTTCGGGTTCTACAACTACTTGGTTCGGGTTCGGGTTTGGGTTGAAAAGGTGGTAACCCGACCAGGCCGGGTCGGCTCAGGTTTAGGGCTTAACCCGACCCGTGTGCAGCGCTATTCACATCTAATACAAATACACTTGTTAGCAAGTGATTGAGCAAGCTGCAAAAATAGCAAATTAGGCAAGCAGCAAAAATGCACTCATCGTCTACTAATCACGTATCTATTTCACAGCTGGTGCATTGATTTTTTCTAGATATGCTTTCAATCACAAATATCACGCCATTGATCCATTCTTATAATATTAGATAAAATAGTAAAACCTTACAAGGACATGAAAAACTATAAAGCTCACAGACACATAAAAGTGCACATTTTTATTATAAAGGATACACAAAGAGTCCCTTCATTTTTATTCAAAAAACCTAAACCATAAGTTGGAAGTACTTATCATCAATCCAAGCTTTTCATTCTCAGCAAGGGTTTCTACAAATGCACTTTTTATTTCGACAAATCCCAAAAGGAATACCGTCAATCTTACAAACACTAGTACAAAGGCCGTCAAAAGTGCAAGTTTCATTGAATCGCTTGCTCACAGATTCACAAAGCTTCGCTTCCACCACCTTGATTGGTCCAGTCTCTATAAAAGCAATAACAAAATAACATTTTTCGGTCAATTAGAATAAACAAAATTCTACCCAAGTTGACAAAAAAAATATGATGTCTATTCTCTTACGAGATCTAACGGGTTTCGTGTCATTGGTGTTTGTTCTTTGTTCACCAACAACAGTTAACCGCTTGAGCTCGAGGAGGAGAATACATACCAATAGCCGTAAGAAGCATCAGAACGACCAGGAGAGACGAGACTTGGCGCATGTTCCACTCCATTTCTAAAGAGAGACAGATTTTAAGAGAGGGTGAGAGATTGCTACTATTTCCTTGGTGACGATGGTGGTGATATTAATGTTACAAACCTTGTTGTTTATATAGGAAAACTCTCTCAAAGTTGACAAGTATCTAAGCATTTAAGAGAATAAAATAAAATCAAGGTAAACAAGGTAACTTACTATTTGATAACGGATCCAGTATTTATAAGTTAAATTAAAGAAAATAATATGGAGTATAAATGTCATTACAGACAATTTATTGGGAGAAATTAATGACAATAAGTCATAATATTTTTTCAAAAGAAATTTGAAAATAAATCAATTATATACAGACGATATACATACAAATACAATCTCTTAACACTTGTAATAGTTTCAATGTGAAAAACATTGAGAAACTATGTTCCTAGGCAAGAGAAAAACGTTGTAGGGGCTTAATCTCGTAGAGGGGTGATTACACTCTTACACCACAAAATTAATACTCGACTAGGGGTTCTAACAAGCGTGCTTAATAGAAATATAGAGATCCTAGTAGACACACTTGCTTGGAGTCCTAGAATGAGATACCTCTACGACCTCTAGTGATGATTTTTAAGATAAGATTGTATAAATGGATGAGATTACAAATAAAGGCTCGAGTAGACTGAGTCTTCAAGCTTTTAGAATGTGCTCGAAGGTTATCAAAGCTTCTTGATGTGAGAAAAAAAACTCGTTCTAAATACCCCGCTCAAAACTACAGGTGTCGAAAATAGTAAGGGCAAGCGCGGGAGTCGAATCCACGAGGAGTAAATGTATTAAAAAGTAGATTTACCGATCTAACTAATAGCTAAATCAAGACTAATTTTGAAAAAAAATATTTTGGGCTAAAAATAAATCTAACAAGGACTAAACTACGAAATTTTGGTACGATTATAAGTAAAACGTCTAGACTTCGGACTCCTCCGACTTAGCTTGCCAAAATACTAGAAAAACTGTAGATTTTATGCTCGTGATAGCCATGGCTAGGTCTATCACAAGTCAAAGAACTAGGGTTTATGTCTAAAACCCTAGATGATAATTAAAAACATATGGACAATCGGATCTAAGGTGCGCAAACTCCCTCCATTGCTAGGTGGATAATTGCAGCCGTAGTGATCTAGATTTCCCTAGAGCGTGAAAACAACAAGATATGACTAATCATGTGTTTTCCTCATATTCATAGTAATTTAAAGTTATCATGGCTAGATAACTCCTTTTTACACTAAATCAAAGAATTTTAGAGAATTCAAGATTCTATATTACCATTATTCTAACAATTTTAGCTTACTTTCGCCGAAGGGCCATCCTTAGCCAAGGCATAGATGACTAGCTCTCCATAAAAGGCGTTCAATCACAACTTAATTCTAAAAGCATAAACTTAAATAAAGGTGAGAAGAGAGAGAGAACTACCGAAGAAACTAAGCTTTATTCCCTTCAAAAATGAGATGAAAAATACATAGAATTGTTCTCCTATTTATAGGAGATAGGATAGAGTTGTTTACATTTCTGAAACTCTATCTTTAAGTAAAGATAAACCATATCTCAAATAAATTTTATCTCATTTATACTCTATCTTCTATCTAGATAATTCTTCTCAAGCTAATCCTTGTAGAGTCATTTATCATCTTCATTCATTGGAGTAAATCTACAAGTATATTGAATGTATATATATTCCTTGTACCTGAGAGACTGCTGGAGATGCTTCATCTCTTTGTACCTTCTATTAGCTATCTTTTTCTACGTATTAGCTTTAACAGTGATAAGTGCCTAAAAATAAAAAAATACTACTAACATTAGAAAATAATTAATCGGGATTAAAAAATGATATTTTTATGCGTATTAATCCTACGTATTACTTTTTGTTGACGGCATAGGATCTGGTCTGGTTTATATAGTCCTCTTATTCCTAAGGGTCATAACTACTTGAGCAGTTTCAATGTTCTCAGGTGAGTTCTACTGGGTATGAACCATAAAGGCGTCCATTGGGTTAGCAATTGGTTGACTATGGAATTTTCCCATTTCTTGTTCACTTAATTGGCTTACTATTTGACCTATTTGGGTGTCTAGCTTCTGGGTAAAGGCCTGCATTTCTTATAGTTCTTTAAAATTTTGTTGGGTTACCCCCCCCCCCCCCCCCCTAATCTCTGTTATAAACTGTTTGAGTGTGGATTCTAAACCAACTGGGTGGGCTTGTTGGGTCGAGTATGTTTGATTATGCTGATATGGCGGAGGATTATAACTGGATTATCCTTGTGGTTGATTCCTCCAAGAAAATTATGGGTTATTTTTGCCAATGAGATCTGCCAAAATTATTTCGTATTGTCCCCTTTTATTGCTCAAGATAGCATTAACGTAGTTTGAATTAAAATTCATTAACTCAGAGAGTTGTACATGTGTGTGTATAATGAGTCAAATTATTGCATAAATTGTAGACCCCATAAATGGAAGCTGGTTTAGGGGCCGCTACTTTCGCTCTGACTATAGCCTCGACTTTATGTGTAAGAGAGTTCAGTTGGACATTTAATTTGAGGCTTTTAGGTAATTCAAGGATGTCTCATTTTCAAATAGGCCTACAATCACGAGAAGTGAAGTCCTATTACTGGGATGTCTCTACGTATTTATCAAGAAATTTGTGTGTGGTAGTTTCATCCATATCCTAGAATTTTCCTAAGCTACGGGCTTCGGTTGATTCATGGGCTGAAAGAGTTAACCCGTGCAGAAGGAATTGGATTAACCTCTATTTCTCGAAACCATGATGAGGACACCTTAACAATTTTTTCTTAAAACATTACCATGATTCAAAAAACATGTCTTCGTCTTCTTGGAGAAAATCAGAGATATTATGTTTAAAAAGGTCAATTTTTTGTATGGTAAAAAGATTGACTTTAAAATTCTGTTTAAGCGTGTCCCACTTTTCAATTGACTCTTGTGGTAGAAAATTTAGCCAACGTTTTTCCTTGTCTTTTATAGAGAGTGGGAAAATGAGTAAATAGATATACTTCATTGTAATGCCCTTACATCGAAACGTTTGACAAATTAACTCAAATTCATTGATATGTAAATACGGGTCTTGATTATCGAGTTCGTGAAAAGGTAGAATTTGGTTTAAAATTGAAGGCTTGATATTAAACTATGTTGCCGTAATTACTAGCCGCTTAATGCACTTTGGAGAGTTTTTCGAAATAGGAGCAAAAAGCTCAGTGACTTGTCACCCATTGATTTAGGTTCAGAAACAAATTCTCTTTCTGTTTTAAGATTACTTATGGCCTGAAGATCCTCATATTGGACTTGGTTAACCATATTAGCTATTTTAGGATTTGATGGTATATTAATGTGTTTCTTAATCCGATCGAACTTGGGCATGCACTAATAAAATGAAGTAGAATTGCAAATTCAATGGGATTTTAAACACACAATTTGAGATAAACACATTAGCAATTTTTAAAGTTAAATTAAACTAAGTTAATCCTAATTTAGATGTTAATCAAATTGGGTAGGTTAGGCTAGTGTATAATTCCTAACACGAAAGCTTCACTGTACTAGTAACGGTCTTAGTGTTTGAACATCAGTCCTCATGACGGTGTGGCTCGCCTTATGATACGTGACACATACAGAATGGTGACGTTTTTTAACAACTGATGGTTCGCGGTACTTGGCTGAAGTGGATCCTATGAATCCGTATTGGTACCCCAGTCCGGTACCTCCTAGTTCCATAGGTGGTGAAATCCCTTGGAAATCCCTTGGAAATCTAACTAATAACTTTTACGTTTTAATTAAATTTAAAGGTTGGGACAGTTAGAAACGTGTGATACGAATTTCTCCATATCCCTAGGTAGGAGGTCCCATTCGCTGGGGATTCCTTTGGGTGATGACATCTCATGGAAGTGCCCTAGCGGTTAATGCCTTCACTATGTTAAAAATGGAGAAAAAATTTAAACACGACAACTGGTCAATCCAAACATAGCAAATATTTTTATTTCAGAGCAGCGTGTATTTGAACAGTCCATACGACTTATTTTCCTAATGCCGGGGTGGAGCGGTCATGAACCCCATTTATATGTCAAGTTTAACGAAAGGGCAAACCTACGACAAGTATTTCCCGATGAAGTTGTGGCCGCCCCTTCACTTAGGGGGCGAAAGAAGGAGATTCCCCTTCACTTAGGGGGTACAAGAAGGATTTAGAGAGATGTTTAAGCTTTTCATATTTCCCCTTATTTTACGCTTCTCTTTCCGTTCCAATTTCCAACCATGATTGAGAAAGCTTTGCGCGATGTCCCGAGTTATCGAAAGCAACACCTAAAAGAAAAATGAATAATAAGGTTATTAAGCACTTAACAGGGAAAAAAAATGCAATACTACTGAGTAAGTTTTCCAAAATAGTAATAAGCACAAACTTGACTTAAACTAAACATTAAGAGCTCAAGTTGTCATCACTAGCTTCTATTTTTCATTACTAACTAAACGACCAAGTACTTATAGGTATGGGGCCAAATTATATGAAGCAAACAGTAACTACTACCTAATGAAACTAATCAAACTTGAAGGTAAACATGAGATGCATTTAATTATTTGGATGTATGACCAACAGATAGTTAATCACAGGTTGCTATCATAAACATTTAATCGTACTAGTTCACCTCTTCTACCTCCTTATTAGACAACCCAACCAAATACTCTACTAGACCCGACTTCCACTAGTCATACATGTATAGAATACATTATTAAAATGAAAATATTTAACTGACTTCTTAGATGCATAATAAAGTACTATTGTGCACAAGGACTTATACTAAATTATAAATACTTAACTAAAGTACTAGCAGGTGCAGGCCTAATTTTTGGTAAGAGAAAAATAATAATTTTTGTATCGCACCAACGAAATAGAAACCAACTAAAATTAAGAAAATAGGTAAAATAGCTCAAACAGATAACTTAAAGTTTAATAGACCATTGTGTTACGCCCCCAAAATTCGTTTCTTACTAATCTATTAAGAACACAAATTCTAAGGTGTAACGTCGGGCATCCCGAAGATGAACCCCAATAGGCGTACTACAATTTAAAACAAATCGTAAATACATCTTGTAGGGACCTATCCATCGACCCAACTCAAATTCGAACTACCTCTATATCAGACTCATGCATTTTATACGTGACGTGAACAGTCAACATTGACACCTAGACCACGAACTGATGAAGAACGTCGATCGAGCATAACAGAAAAATAAACAGTCAAAGACGCTTATCTCCCACAAACTAAATAGTTACTCAGTTAACCACCACTTACCTCATTATTCGGAGAACATGCTTCAGCACGATAATGAGCTACGGGTAAGGTCAATATAAAGAAAAAGTTCCATAAGTGACAGGGACCGAAGAAACCACCAAGAAAACCTAGATTTTCTATACTTTAACACAAATTTCTTATTTACAAGATCAAGTATTTCTAGTTCGAGAGATCACTTATAATAAGATATCAGCCTTAAGTAATAAAAGTTATTGTTACTAAAACCCTCAACTCGAGGTTGTGATTTTTTACCTATTTAAAGGTTTTCCACGCTAAATCACTTGTGTCATTTCTTGCTTTATAGTAGTTTTCGTGACAAGTACATTTGGTGTAAGAGTTAATTCCAAGCCATTTCGAGCTACGGAATTAGGCCATTACACATCTACAACTATGAAACTATGCAGCATAAGAATAATCTAAAAAGATATATAATTAGAAATGATTACCACACTAGTAACTAGAACTCCATAACTGGCAAGTCCAGCTTGCACCAACACACTACCATCTCTACTTCACGATTCACCTGAAAAAGTATATGCGCAAGGCGTCAGCAGGCAATGCCCAATAAGTACAGATATCCAAGGTCATAAGACATGACAGACCATGATAATCACATAAAAGAGAGATGAAGAACCCAACAAAATTATAGGGGAAGATCAGTCAAACTACGAGTCGAATGGAAGGCGGCCTAAGTAAAACTAGAAATCCCAATACGATAACAACGATAGCCTAAACTTAGATTTAACTACTATGACCTAAGAGGTACGGTAGATATGGAAAGATAATTTGGAAGTCAAGTACACAGAGTTATTTTTAATTCAGTGGGACCACACTCTCGTACCCTTCTATAATTAACAGAAACATATCCCTTATTGTCGGGCCAGGGATTGGCAGATTTCCTTTTATTGACACACCTGATCAGGATGCTTAATGAATTTCAACCTTCAAGTTTAAAGCCTGATTTATTTTCACTTTTAGGGATCTATACCCACGGGGTGTATTCACAAAGATTAGCAAGGCCGATAGGTAACTAAGGTATAATTTAGGGGCTTGCAACCCTATGACACTGACTAGTAGTAACTGAATCTCTTATTTAGGGAATCGAACCTAAGGACTGTAACAACATAGCCCTACTATGTACATTAACTCAAACTTTCCCAACCGAATATAAATGAAGAGGCTTGAATCCTAGAAGAATCAAATGTTTTGTCTGCCCTTGTCAAATTAACATCTAGGACTATATCAAAACACCAACCGCTCTTACAACTAGATGATCTATCTACCCTCACTTTAATAACAAGTGGGTACTCTATCAAATGAAGTAAAGCTCTAACATCCAATGATCTATCTATCGTAACATGCCCAACAAGTATGACTATATCAAAAGAAAGTCCTAAGCGTCAAAGCGAATCTAAGTCGCGTACTACTGAATCATGGAAAATCCATTCTCTGAAATGGTTATCACAAAAGACAAACCAAGGGATTATCTAAGTTATTCTAGAATTAAAGACTCACCCAAATGTCAGAAAGGACCCACAGTCTCTCTTACACAAATCAAACTTTGAATACTAATCTAAAGAAGAATGATATCATCACTACACTACCGTGTCCAAAGTAAACTCATTGATTTGTATACTAACATAATGTCTAGCAACAATTATAAGACCACTCCCATATAAACATTTACAATAGTAGGAAGACAAACGATGTCCAAACTCTAAGTCAACTAGATGAAATAACCTAAAATCAACTGCACCCACAGAGAATATATGCACCAGTAATATCCTTAAGAAACTAACATGAAGCTTAATAGTTCAACCCTGATAAGATGCCCAACAATAACCATACTTACCACCATGGCATATTAATGATATTCTACCTGTATATTCTCAAAACTCAAATCTAGGCATAACTAAACATGTCATACAATCTAACCACAAACTCATTACCTACAGCTCAGGAGTTTATTAACCACTACTAGTATTCCTATTAAAGATTCAAAGGTCAAAAGAAAGCTATTAAGGTTTTAGATAAGATCACCATGCGCATATAAACTAAAATAAACACCTGGACAATACACCATTTATGCAAACGCCATAATGCTGACTATCCTATATCCATGGAAGTATAAGAGATGTTATTTAAACCATTTCACAAAATCAGCTCTTTGATTTAAGGACTTCCAGCATAGATAAACATAAATGATCCAGGTCTGTATTATATTATAATTGGCAACATATACAAGTCTAAATTCTCATCTGAAATGGAGCTAAGGTATCATGAATCACGATATCAATTCTTACTAATAAAAGTTCTCAAATCATAACCAGGAACAAATGAAACATACTCAATGCTCATGAATTATAGAGGAATACAAATCGAAGATTGTACCATGTCGATACATAGTAATAAAATCTGGGAGAAGCTCTGCATGCATAGGTTAGTGTGAGAGATATTTGATTTGTGTTTTTAGTTAAATATCTCAATTCAAGATAATAAATACAGATAAGGCTTTCCCAAATAGTAAAAAAAATAGGATAAGATCCAGTCAAATCTGATTGACTTGGTCAGTTGGGGGTAAAAACCTTCCTCTTTGGGAATTTTTTTTTCAATGGAGGTTTTGTTAAGATCGGTGGATCAAAATTTAGTCCCACATCCTGTAAAGATGTAGTTCACATAAGGATATAAGAATATACGGACTATTAAATTGTACCGAGTCCTTTTTGAATAAAACCCCACACCTAGCCCATACTAGGTGGTAAAGGTGGGGACAATATCGGTGCAATGGGGGGATAGGGACCCTAACAAATGGTGTCAGAGCTGACGGTTCGGTTGATAACATAGTCCACTGTGATTGGCGAGTGCTGTCACGCCCCAAAATCTAGTAATCGGTAGCTAGACCAATTACTAAGATTCGAGGATGTGCAGGTCGGGGAATCCAAAGATTCCCCCATGAACAACCGAGCCGTAGAAAATTTTTGGCCCAGTCATTCACAATAGTATCACAACAGAGTAATAAGAAAAGGTAGAAACAGCGGAAGACTAATATAATAATATCTAAACGTAAGATTCTACAAACCTCTACGCAGCAAGCCCGACAGTAATAACTGGAGAATGAGCCTCCAGCTCAACTCCCCAAAGATCACCACAGCAGCAACTAAAACCTGAAACAACCTGCCACTGAAAGGGGAGATGTGAAAGTGAGCAAACAACGAGCTCACTAACTCCCAAGAATAGCTAAACAATTATACTAACCAATGAGATGGATATAAATATTAATGATAATAGAATATAATAATATCTAACGATAAACAATATATATAGGTAACTAATAGGTATATAACTAGTCTAATGATTATATTAAACTATCCTATAAATATATATATATATACATTTCTCGAGCAAAGGAGTGTTAAGACTATAACTACACTCCAGTCCCAAGGACTACTAACTACACTCTAATCACTACCGTGGCCCTCAGCACCACAAGCAACTAACCTACCTCAGGAATATAATAACACACGAGGGTAAACAACCCTCGGCCAACTGCAATCCAACCGGGTTACCCAAACCCCAACCAGGCACAACCCCGAAGCTATCACAAGTTAAGCGAGATCGCCCACAACCAAATACCAGCCTAAAGCTCACAGTAACCAACCGGACTAATTAACCTAATAAATTACTTAGATACAGAAGATGGAGGAATGGATACAGAGAGGAAAGGAATATGTAGAAGGAAGATGAATCTAATTATACCGCAAATCAATTAGGAGAAGATGAATTAAGATAAGAGTAAAAGAATATGATGAACTAGGATAATCCCATAATTATCCCAATGTAATGATATGTTATGATGATGATAAGATGGAAAGAGATAATCTTATGATTATCCCAAGTGCAAAAGATTCTATATTAAACATAATGCAGAAAGGGTTAAGGATTTCTATCAGAAGAACCTACGAATTAGAAGTATGCAGAGATGCAATGATATGCTTGATGATGATGATGATGATGATGATGTGTTATGATGCAGAATGCTTTAGAGATGTCAACCCAAAGGGCTAGCCCCCAAGACTAAAGTGGGCTGACGACTGCTAAAGAAGGATTACCTTAAAGGACCATTATGGATACAGGTACGATTTTTTCTAAGTTAACCAGGCTAGGGAACTATACTGGGCATCTCGAGCACCCCAAGGAATCACATCCTCAGTCACACACAAGGAACCGCAGTCCTTACCACATACATGTCACATATAATACGGGTCAGGGGATGTATCCGGTCGTAATAAGATAAGAGAATATATTATCTGTGGATGTAAGCAAAAATCCTAAAGGCTGAAATACAACTGCTGCTAACACAACTAGTACACAATAGGATAATCGCCTGCCTGAGAGTGTGGCAACCAAAACTAATACAGATGCCCTCCTGTGACTCAATTGAACCATCTAAACCTAGATGAAACAGCAACTTAACCGTCACGACATCTAAACAGCATCAGTCTCTAAGATTCCTCAAAGCAATATGATTACCATCAAGTGCTACAGTACTATAGCTGTCAACACAGACTAGTACTCATGGGGTGACCTACAAGTGTCCAACAAGTAGTTAACAATCCCTAATAACTGAACCGCATCACAATCCTCCTAATCATGTACATAAGTCACCAGCACGGATGTACAGGAACCCACCAGGTCTGTCTACACCCAAGGTGACAATCTCCACGAACAGATGCTCGACGGTGACAGTTTCCCTACACTGATGTGACAGTCTACCCCAGCAGATTCTAACATCACGGGTGACGTACAACTTCACAAACCACATGGCTCAGCCGCGTACCTCACTGAGCCATGCTGTCTCACTGCCTCCTAGATGACGGAAGGGAACACAACCCTAACAGCCTCATCCCCGGGAAGGAAGGCTTGCGAGTAAGCTCTAAGCTTAAAGAATCATAAGGACAATAAGTGTCACAACACGATAAGCAAACAATCCTAAGGCAAACTATCAGAAGTTCAAGATCCACGACCAACCACCACGGACAAGCCGTCTGCTCACCACCAACAACTAACAGTCCAGGAGATACCACACTCCCACATGGAATCCAACATTCCAAACAACCACCAATCACAACGATAGTGCTCAAGGACCAGGCCCCGAGAATACAGAGTACACCTAGACTAGTCCTAAGGCTAATCAAAATAATAGCAAGTAAGAGGACGAGCTCCAAATCAAAGACCATGTCTTGCTGAAGCTATGTCGCCCCAAGACTACCCTGGAACCAAGTTCAGCAACCTAAACTAACCAAGGTGTTTTACTATAAGGTGAGAACTATAGTCTCTGAACTACACTATCTCAGAGAAATGGTGGCTAAACCACAGCCGTCCATACATCTCCACTAATAGCCAAACCTAGTTACTAGTGCCCTGAAATAAGCAGGGTACCCTAATAACTAACCAGCAATACCATACTCAATATATATATTATATATATAGCGACACTGAGGCGTCGCAACATACTGAGAAATGCCTTGTTCTCAACCTCCACGAAGAAAAGATTTGTAAAACCACCCTCAATGAAATCGGTCTAAGAGAAATCTCAGGAGTCATCGTCACATCGACGACAACAGAGAATAACCTCCTCTGGTTAATCATAACCTACTAATTCTATCTAGTAACTAAACTCACATTATTGTAGGTTTTACTAACTTATCAAACCCTTAAATACTCTCATCTAAGGTATGCTAAATGGATAACCAGTAAAGTATCCTACGCAATTAACCCATATACTAACCTAATCATATATATAATATGCTATACTAGGCATTTCTATAACTCACAAATCAGGATAATAATCTAGTTATTTAGGAAGATAAAACTCGCCTGACAAAACCACGCTCGAAACGATAATCTCGGCGAAACTGTCCAAACAACACCCCAACGAAAATGTGCTCCACGAATCGAATTCCGAAACTCCGATTGAGCTACAAAATGAACACAAACACCACAACATCAACCACTATCAAGAACCTGATCCCAATCAAAAACCCACAAATGATTTCTTACCCAAAACCAAATATCAAGTCAGCCCTACACCTGAATTTTAGCAACTAAGGCTGCATCAAAACCCAACTAACAATCCAACCCAGGCAATCACCGCCACCGGCCAACATTAGATCACGCATCACCGCCCAACACCGGCGATAAACCCATTCAAACACCATCACCACCGAAACCCAATCTTCCAAAAATCAATCACAACAACAAACCCACACCTGCAATAAATCACACACTTCTATAAACCCCAATACTCCACAATCAAACCCAATCCACCAACATTCACAAACTCTAAAATCAGCCCAACAAGGGTTTCACCAAAACTGAAATTAAACAACAATCAAGGAAGAGGAATAGGGGATTCACTTACCGGTAAGAGGATGGCTGAGCTTGGCAAGGAATGACGACCAAGAATGGCGATGGACGAGGGGAATGCAGCCCTCTCTCCATGCTCGAAATCAGCAGCACCAACCACCACACTCATGAACAACAAATGAGGATCGTCCAAACCCAAATTGGAGCCGAGATGAGCAAGGGAGGAGGAGAGGGGAGAAGAGGAGAGGGAGAGGAGAAGATTTGTTTTGGGGAGGGAGAGAAGTTGATTTGGAGAGAGAGAGAGAGAGAGAGTGTGTGTAAACGACCAAAACCGGTTTGAGGTTTTAAAAGGAAAAGCTGAGTTTTTACCATAAATATTCGAGTAAACCCATAAATTTTTGAATAAATTTTCTCGGCCTAAAACATAGAAAAACCAAGTTCAGACGCAGCAGAAAAATATTCGAGTAAACCCGAAAATATTCGAATATTTTTCCCCTGCCAAGAGATATTCAAGTAAACCCAACGGCCAAACTCGGACACCCCAGAATCATACCAAACCACCAACACCACCACACAAACACTGCTACAAACCCAACAAAGGTTTCCCAAGGTATAAGCACCACTTCCACCGCCTCACGGCCACCAAAACGCCTAAACCCCCAAAATGAATCTTTGCTCGAAAAACTCTGAAAACCTATCGGGCAATCCAACGGCTCACCGAAACTACGCCAAACCACACCCACATCAAACAAACATTACCACCAACCCATCTAGGGGTTCCCAAGGCCATAATGCCACCTCCTCCTCCGAATAACTGCCGAACCACCGAAACTGCATAAAAAGAATCTAATGGACAAAACCTGCTGAAAGGAATAAATGGATGCATAATGGATGAAAGAGTACATGCGGAATATATACGAAATATATGCGCAGAACTTAACGTAGAGGAATAATAATAATTATACTTAATAATAAATAAATAAATAAATAAATAAATAAATAACCCAAAAATCCGAGACATTACAAGTGCTCAGGGTAGAACATGGATGTACAGAGAAAACGCGGTGCTTGGGTATAACAGATAAGACGTTGTACATGAATCTCAGGTAAGATGGTGTACTACGGGAGCTCAAACCAAGGTAGAGATTGTTGGTGGGCGTATATAATCGTATAGGTGGAGGCGGACGGTTATTGTTCGAGGTGGAGCTCATGTTCGCTTCCGTGAAGCTCAAAATGGATGGTTATTGACTAACAGTGTTTGATCCAAGGTGGGGATTGTTAAGATCGGTGGATCAAAAGTTAGTCCCACATCGGGTAAAGATGCAGTTCACATAAGAATATAAGAAGATACGGACTATTAAATTGTATCGAGGCCTTTTCAGATAAAACCCCGCACCTAGCCCATACTAGGTGGTCAAGGTGGGGACAATATCAGTATAATGAGGGTTCAAGGCCCTAACAAGTTTTAGATCTATAGTTCGATTTGCTCTATGCAATAGATCTTTAGGAGATGGAAACAACATCAAGGGTGAGAGCTCATAATAAGGAAGCTCATCTCTCCATTGCAGGTCTTCTTACACCTTAATCGATGAATTTTAGATCTCTCCCAATTCCTGGGATTCGAGGAAAATTCCCTACTATTATGATTCTCGAAGCTGGAGTACAATGGGGTGTTGATAGATTTAAGTTTAGCCTCATTGGTAGACTTGATCTAATAAAAACAAAATAAGCAACTAAAGAGGTGAAGCCGCGACTCTTTGGAAAATCAAAAGTACTTGTCAATTCATCCCCCTTGGGAAAGGTTTCTTTACAATTCTACTAGATAATGAAGATGAAATTTTTTCAGATATAGAGAGGTGGGCCTTGGCATATTGACAGTCAATTATTAAGAGTGATTCCTTGGGTACCAAATTTTGATGTGATGAAGCAAAAGAACTGGAATGCATTGGTTTGGGTCAACATTGTTGGGCTGCAAAATAAGTATTGGGAGGAAGATGTTGAGAATCAAGGAAGAAAGTATCTCCTCTACGACAAGAACAAAACGTGGAATATGTCGAACAAGTAATTAATCAAGCAAAGAACAAAAAAGAAAAGACAAGTATTTTCCCAAAAGAGGGAAGTGGAAAACCCTTACGGATAAAAAACCACTCCCCACGAACAATCCACTAATATCAAATAGGTTACAACAATTTCTTCTCCAAGCTTCCTCAAGTTTTTTGTGAAATCTTTCAAACCCTAGTTCTCTAGAATTAAACTCACAGAGGAATAATAGACAAATAATATGAGTCTCCCTTATATACTTGGGTGACTTATTACAAGCAAAACAGATTTCGAGGCAAACTCAACGTCCCAAATAAACTTAAAAAACTAGCTTACACTATTTTCATTCAAATGATTTTCATCCTCGTTTGAACGACTTTGACGAAACCAAGTTTCCATCCTAGAAACAAGTTTAGAAACTTGGTTTCTCGTTCGAACGACTTTGATGGAACCAAGTTTTTAACCTAAAAACCAAGCTTTTATCCAAACGACTTTCAGTTCGCTCGAACGACCATGAATCGAGTTCATACCTTAACAATCTCCCACTTATAATTAAATTTGTCGTAACCTATCTCCAGATCTCCAAATTGAGTTCATGCCTTTAATCATGAAGACCCATAAAAGTTGTACATGTCGTCAACTTCTGAAAAGTCACTACCTTCGTAAACATATCAGCCAAATTCACATCAGTATGAATCTTTACAAGCTTCAACATACCGTCCTCGAGGAGCGAGCGAATATAATGATACCGAATATCAATATGCTTGGTCCTAGAGTGAAAACCGTATTCTTCGCTTAGTGTATAGCGCTTTGACTATCAGTATACAACTTAGAAGAATGTTGTACTTTACCAAGCTCTTTCATCAACCCTTTAAGCCAAACCAAATCCTTGCATACTTTCGTAGCCACAATATATTTCGCCTTCATCGTAGACAAAGCTATAATCTTTTGTAGCCTCGAAACCTATGTAACTATATTGCTTCCCAATGTAAATACCAAACCACTAGCATTCTTTCACCTATCAATGTCACCCACCATATCAAAATCAACAAAACCCTGTAGGCATATCTGAAAACCCTTATAACATAATGTCATATCTTGAGTCCCCTTTAGATAACTAAGTATCTATTTCACAGCTCCCCAATGCTCCTTGCCTAGATTACTCATATACCGACTAACAACTCTCACTACTTGAGAAATATCCAGCCTCGTACAAATCATAGTGTACATAAGGCTACCAACCGTTGATTGATAAGGATCCTTTCGTATCTTATCACGATCCTTCTGCATCTCCGGACAACACTGCTTTGATAATTTAAAGTAGCCTCCAAATGGTATACTAACAACCATAGAACCATCCATATTAAACTGTTTAAGTACTTTGTCGATGTACTCAGCTTGAGATAACTTTAATTCTCACCGCTTTCTATCTCGTGTAACATGCATACCAAGAACTTGTTTTACAGTACCCAAGTCCTTCATAGAAAACTCTTGGGACAACTGTTCCTTCAACTTGACAATCTCTCCCATATCGGTACTTGCTACCGACATATCATCTACATACAAAAGTAGAATGATATATGAGTTTCCTATATTCTTGATAAAATAATATTGATCTGCATTGTATTTTGAATAGCCATTTCTAGACATGAATTGATTAAACTTCAAATACCACTGCCTCGGTACCTGTTTCAAACCATATAAGCTCTTCGTGAGCCTACACACTAGATCTTCTTTCCCTTTAACTGAATATCCTTCTGGTTACTTCATATAAATTTCTTCATCAAGGTTGCCGTGAAGAAATGTTATCTTGACATCAAGCTGCTCAAGATGCAATTCTTCAACAACAACTATATTCATCAAAACCCAAATAGTAGACATCTTCACAACAGGAACAAAGATCTCACCAAAATCAATACCTTTTTTTTTTATGAAAGCCCTTCACCACAAGTCTAGCCTTGAATGTCCTTGAACCATCAGATTCCTACTTTAGTCTGTATACCCACTTGTTGTATAATGCTCTCTTCCCTTTCGGTAACCAAACTAAATCCTAAGTTTAATTTACTGGCAATGACTACATCTTATTATCTATTACAAGCTCCCACTTGCTCTTAGCTTCCACATCTAAAGCCTCCATGTAACTTTCCGGCTTACCACCATCGGTATGTAACAAGTGATGTAGGGATTTAACGTATTTAGCCAAAAAATTTACATTTCTCGACTCCTTTCGAAGTGCTATTAGAATATCTAGATCATTAGGCTCCTCGTCTTGATCCAGTGCATCGGACTCAACCACGACTTCTTCTTCAACCTCTCGAGAGGTTCAAATTCAATGTCGACACTTTCCACTACTTCACTTTGATTCCTTTCTACATGTACTTTGAAGTCCTTATACAAAACTACCTCATTGAATGTAACATTATGGCTCCGAAAGTCATCCGATTCTTCGCATCCTAAAATCGGTACCCAAAGTTATCACCACCATATCCAATAAAAATGTACTTCATTGACTTTATATCTAACTTTGTCCTTGTATCTGAATTATCAATTGCATATGAGGTACAACCTAAAATACACAAGTGAGAAAGATTTACCTCTTTACCGGTGCATGCTTCTTCAAGAAGTCCAAAGTCCAAAGTTGTTGAAGGCCCTCTGTTAATTTAGTACGCCGTCGTACTAGCTGCATCCGGCCAAAAAATTTTGGCAATCCAGCGTTGAGTCTCATACTCCTCGCTCTTTTATTTATAGTTCGGTTCATACGTTCTGCAACACCATTTTGTTGCAGTGTTCTAAGAATAGTCTTCTATCGCCTAATCCCGTTTGATTTCCAAATGTCGTCAAACTCGTCACTACAGTACTCTCCCCATTATCCGACCTAAGATACTTCAGTTTCAAGCCAATTTCATTTTCAACTAGAGCCCTTTACTTCTTGAATTTATCAAATATATCTGATTTGTTCTTCACGAAGTAAACCCACAGTTTACGAGTAGCATCATTGATAAAAGTAACATAATAATGAAAACCACCAAGAGAAGACACCTTAGTTAGACCCCAAACATCTGTGTGAGCAAGATCAAGCTTTTTAGGTTTCCTTAATCTTCCAATTATTTTGAAACTAACCTTCTTCTGCTTTGTAATAACACACTCTTCACAAAGCTTAAGATCAACCTCATCAAGACCCTCTAGCTTTCCCTTTGTTACCATCATCTTTATCCTCTTTTTACTTATGTGACCGAGCCATTTGTGCCAAGTACTTATATGAATTCCCAGAGTGGTCGTACAAATAGTAGAAATTGTGCCTTATATTGTATACAACGTTTCTTGTCTTAAGCCCCAAGCTACTACCCTAGCTCCCTTTGTAGCCTTCCAAAAAGTATCACCAAAGGTACTTAGATATCTACCATCATTCGACAATTGGCTAACCGAGATAAGGTTACACCCCAATTTGGGTACAAGTCATGCATTCTTAAAAGCCAACGTCGCCCTCAAAGAAAAATTCAACCTAGCATTTCCCTTTCTAGTAATATTGCGTGGACTCTTATCTACAAGAGAGACTGTGCCAAAGTCACTTTTAACAATATTAGTTAAGAAACCTATGTTTGCAGTAGCATGGAATGTGGCATCCAAATCAGCTATCCAAGATTTATTAATATTGTCACACAAAAGTAGTAGAGCTTCATCAGAACTAACCTCCTCAGTAAGGTTCATTGTTTTTTTCTCCTCATCATTAACTTTCTTAGAAGAATTACAATCTCGCCTGAAATGACCCTTCTTTTTAGTAGTTCAACACGTACCGGGCAGCTTAGACTTTCCTCTTGACTGTGAATGACCCCTTCTATACTTTGGCCCCTTTCTGTAAGACCTCCCTCATTCCTCGATGTTCAATGCACTGCCGTTTGAAATCGAAGAGGGTTCAGATGATTTACGCCTATTCTCTTTAGTCATAATCAAAGAGACTATAGTATCAAATTTAATATCTTCCTTCCCCAATGAATTACTTACAACTGTAATAAACCCTTCCCAACTCTCAGGTATTTACCCTAAAAGAGCCCACGCTCTTACCTCCTCGGTAAAACTAATTTTTACAGATTCAAATTTAGCTTGAATGGTATTGAAATCACTTATATGAGCTCACATACTACCATTATCCTTCATCTTTAAAGTAAACAAACAACGTAAAAAATGTACCTTATTTGCCCTGAACGGTTCCGAGTACATAGAGGATAAAATCTCCATCAAATCCTTCGTTGTCACAACTTTGGAGATCATATGTAAAATTTGAGATGATAGCGCTAACCTAATAGTTCATAATGCCTTGCGATCTAATCGCGCCCACTTTGCAGCATTATGATCTGTCGACTTCATCTCAATCTCAGCTAGTGGAAAGTCATAATCCTTCTGATAGAGATAATATTCTATCTACATCTTCCATAGTCCTAAATTTGAACCATTGAACTTTGTGATCTTTAATTTTTCATGGTCGGCCATTGTTTTTCACCACATAAGCCCTATAACAAGCACTCTGATATCAATTATTGAGAATCAAGGTAGCTAGTGTCTCTTCTACGACAAGAATGAAACGTAGAATATGCCAAACAAGTAATTAATCAAACAAAGAACAAAAAACAAAGATAAGAATTTTCCCGGAGGAGGGAAGTAGAAAACCCTTACGGATTAAAATTACTCCCTGCGAACAATCTACTATGATCAAATAGGTTACAACGATCTCTTCTCCAAGCTTCCTCAAGCTTTTTGTGAAATCTCTCAAATCCTAGTTCTCTAAAATTAAACTCACAGATGAATAATTGACAAATAACCTAAGTCTCCCTTATATAATTGGGAGACTTATTACAAACATAACAGATCTTGAGGGAAACTCAATGTCCCAAATGAACTTATAAAGCCAGCCTATGCAGTATTCGTTTAAACGACTCTCATCCTCGTTCGAACGACTCTCATACTCGTTCGAACGACTTTGACAGAACCAAGTTTCCAACCATTAAACAAGCTTCTCGTTCGAACGACTTCGACGGAACCAAGTTTTCTAAAAAACCAAGCTTTCGTTCGAACAACTTTCAGTCCATTCAAATGACCATGAATCGAGTTCATACCTTAATAGAAGATGCACTTATGTCCATGGACAGAACCATAGGCAATCTTGCACAAGTAGATGAAAATAAATTAAGAAGGAATACTAGGCTTTATGCAAGCGTCCTTGTTGATGTAGATTTCTCTATGCCTAGCCCTACAAAGATCTTTGTTGAAAAATATAATTATAAATTTATTCAAGAAGTTATGTTGGGCAGAACCCCTAAATTTTGTTCCCAATGTAAGGTGGTTGGGCAGATTATATCTGAGTGTAGGGATGCTAGGAAAGAAATCCAAGTTATAACTATAACCACAAAAGAAGGTGAGAGAGATCCGAAAAAAAAGAAAAAAAATAAGAAAAAGAAGAAGGACAGCCATGCATAAGAGAAGACTAAGGAGAAAGATGTAAATGTAGTCCCTGAAAAGGCTAGTGATAAACAAAAAAGTGTGTTGGTGGACAATACACCTAATAGCAAGGAGATTACAACCCCTAACATGGTCAAACAAAAACCTAATAATAGAGTAATGAAGACTTGGGATAATACCATTGTCTGGCTGGGCCTTAATAATAGTGCAACCAATCTCACAAGAACTAATCCTCTTACCTCAAATAACAACATGGTGCCTCTATCTTTTGAAGAGGAATTGAGATGTGAAGCTGCTAGAGAGGCAAGTATTGCAAAGCAAGCTTAGGAAGATTGGTGGAAGAAACATGCATTAACAACAACAATATTAAAGGAGTGGAGGCTGAAGACTACAATTTTGAAGGTATGGATGAAGAATCTGCAGAATGGTCTGATAAGAGTATTAATGGAGAAGAATATGCTCTAAGCAATCTACAAGACCTGGATCTTGACAATGAATGGACAACAGCAAGAAATAGGAAAAATATGAGACTTTACAAAGCAAAGGTCTCCAATATTCCAATGATAAAGAAGAATACAAGGAGGCAACAACAAAGGTTAAGATGATTAGAGCTTTTAGCTAGAACTGTAGAGGAGTTGTAAACAAAGATGCATGCAATACTCTTAGAGGTATGATTAAGAAATACAACCCTACCATATTATGCATTATTGAACCTAAAGTAATGCCCTCGGTCAAAAAATTTAGGAATCTAGGGATTTCATCCATGGTTTTTGATGCAATTTATTGTGAAAATGGTAATAAAATCCCTAATATTTGGATCTTCTAGGGTAATAATCTTGATAAGCCCACTATATTTGCTAAATCTCCCCCAACAAATTACCATTTTAATTGAGAATGTTGTTATCTTTTTTATTCATGCCCACTGTTTCTATATTAACTAGGAGGAAATTGTGGAAGAACTTCTAATTATTAGAACTACTAATCTTCCTTGGCTTGTGTCTAGAGACTTTAATGTGACCCTCAGAGGTAAAGAAAAAAGGGGTGGAAGGGGGGTAAGATGGAATGTTGCTGCTGAATTTCAAGATTTTATTACTAATACAAACCTTATGGAGTGTTCATCTCTGGGGGCTAGTTTTACCTGGAACAACTGCCAAAGGGGTAAGAATAGAATCTTATGTAAACTAAAGATAATGTTTATGAACAAAACTTGGATGGATATGCATGATGATTAGAAGTACAAGGTTCTGGCATAGACTAATTCTAATCATGCTGCAATAATGTGGTAGGATATGGGCTGCCCAAAAGTAATGAATGCCCCTTTTAGATTAAGATGTGGATCCACGATGAAGAGTTTCTTGAGACTGTGAAGATAAGTTGGGAGAAAGAACTACAAGGGAATCCTCTTTTTGTCCTCAACAAGAAGTTGAAAAGACTAAAGTTTGATCCAAAAAACTAGAATAAAAATGTTTTTGGGAACAGCAAAAAGGCCATTTCTGATCTCGACTACAAGATTAAAGAACTGGAAAAACAACAAGAAGCTGATGTAAAGAATGATGGAAAGCGAATCAGGGAGGTAAATGAGTTAACAAATCAGGAAGGTAAGGCCTTGGAGTCTTCGATCTCGATACCTCATTTGCTGATGAGGTGGTCGAGGAATTTTCCTGATGAAACGCAAATTAGCATTTTTTTGGGGGTTAAGCTTCATCTTGTACGATCGAAAAATGATAAAGGCTTTGTTGAGGTCTCGAATATGGTTTACTTCTCGTGACTTATGCAGAGCATGTCATGATGTAGACTTCGACGGTTTTATCTAAAAGTGGTTTGAACATATTCATGACCAGTCTCTGATAGGCTGTGCCTGCATTTTTTAGAATGAAGGGTATTACGTTAAAGGAGTACAAGCATTAATTGTGATGACAGCAGTTTTGCTTTGGTCGTCGTGCAGGATGGCTACTTGGTTGTAACCCAAAGTTGCGTCTATCATGGATAGACGTTCATTTCCTGTTGTTGAGTCTAGGAGAACTGCAATTTATGGGAGGGGAAAGTTGTCTTTCGGTGTATGTTTATTGAGGTATGTGATGTCGATGCAAACCTAGATCTTACCATTCTTTTTTGGTACTGCTAGGATGTTTGATATCCAGTTGGCATATTTGATCTCCCTAATAAACCCTGCTTCTAGAAGATTATCTATCTCGAGGTTGACTACCTCTCGAAGCCTTGAGGCTAAGGTTCATTTCTTTTGTTTCACTATTGTAGAATTTGCAACTAAATCAAGTCGGTGACATGCTAGGGTAAGGTCAACACCTAACGTTTCTTGGAATGTCCATGCAAAGACTTCCTTGTTATCTTGTAGGAATTCTATCAATTCATTTCTCTCACCTTCTGTTAGTGAGCTTCTGACGAATGCCCCTCTTCCCGATATACTAGTCGAGGGTTCAGGGAGAGCAGGCTATTGTTATTGTTATACTTTGACCAGAATCTGAGTCATGTCTATCTCCGGGTGTTCGCATGATCGGGCTAGCCATTAAAATTCTCTCATGTCCTAGGTTCCACTGGGAGTAATGAAGCACAATACTTGACGATAACTCAAGGATATTGCCTTTAAAGCGTGGAGCCAATCGCGACTTATAATGTTGAAGTATTCGGATCACTTGTCGGTGACTAAGAAGCTAGTCTGAATGACTGTCGGCCCTGTTGTAACTGGAAGGCTTATTCGACCTACTGCTATTTTGGTAACACCATTAAATAATTTTCACTTGATGTTTGTTGAATTTATACGGCCCATCATCATCATCTTCTATACGGTTCGGATGAAGAAGACATTTGTTGTACTTCCAGTATTAACGAGCATCGTATTCAATAACATGTTTTTGATTCTCACCGTGATAACCAGCAGGTCGGAGTGTGGAAACATCACGTGAGAAATATTACAACCGATGAAGGAGATGTCTTCGAATCGAAGATGTTGGCTAGTTTCGGGTAGAAGCACCGGTAACTTTTCTTCATATGTGAGTTTACAACAATCTTCGACTCGTTATCTTTTGTATCGTGTGTGGCCATTGTCGATGTTGTTGACTTCAATTATATTATCTTTGAAGATGTGCACCTCTTTTATTCCATTAATCTGTCCAACTTGGGTCTTGAGGTAGAGCCATCTAAGTAGCCCGGGACATCTTTAATGCATTCGTGCAATCGTCCTACCTGATCAGTATCAATTCCAAGGATCGATGTAAATCGTAACACTTGTCTGTTGAGTAAAAATTGCATTTGTGGTTCTGGCAATAAGGTTTATTCTTTTTATCTTTGATTGGATACGGGGCATTTCATATGGGATCAGCCTGGATGATGTGGTAGATGGCCCCTATAGCAACATTCAGTTTAGGCAGCATTAGTATCAGCCTTTTCTTCCCTGGCCTTTCTGTTTATCTTCCTGGGGGTTACGTTTCTTGGTGTCGACCTCATTATGAACACATTAAGTCTATGTAGCCGCTCACCTTCAACAACATTTTCTCGAATGTAGCTGGCTTCTAGAGGATGTTATATTCCTTCACTTGACTATTATTGGGAAGGGAATTTCAATATGTTAAGATAGCATTAGTAGAATCGAGGTTTTCAATCTTTTGTGACTCGTCTATGAACTGTTTAGTAAATGTCTCGAGTGTTTCAGTTTGTGTCTTCCAAATGTTAAATAGGGAGGTTGTGATACCACTTAATGGGACCATCGGTCAGGCTTGTGGGAATCATTCGGCCAAGGATATGATCTAAGAAGCATGGAGGCTTAATGTGTTCTGGAATGAGGATGAGGGATTGCGGGTCTGTGTTCTTGTATTTTTGGATCTTAGGGATATATAAGTAATTTAACGGGTGCTCGATGGCTAATAACTCTTTGTTGATGGGGTTGTCAAGCCTGCTCCAAGCGCTAGGAGTTGGGCTCGAGCTAAATGTTATGCAACTTTTATCTTACATAAACTACTTAAAGGGGAGAGCACTCTATCCGAGTTCTCTATGGTCTCTATCTAGGGATATGTTCTTCACTCTATTCTCCCAAACGTTCTCGAGATGGTTTTTGGTAGTGAGGTCTAGTGGTTTAGAGGGATGAATCGCTCGAATCTTTTAAAGAGCATGTATTCCTAAGTGGACTGAGCCTTCGGGTACTGGGGGTAACACCATAAAAAACGAGATGTACATGAGGTGTCTCTATTCAAGGGTTGGGACCAAAATGTGAGCGAACCGAAATCCACGAGGGACCGGGTCCTTTTGATCGAACAGGGGGCTTCTTATGGATGTGTTTGGTGAATACATAGAGTTGTGGAGCTCTTCCATGTCGCGGTTGTGTTTATCCATTTTTATGTCGAGTCAGTGTTGTCGCTCGATTTTGAGCTCTTTCCTCCTTGCTTCTCGCACGTGTCAAAGCTGGTTTGCACGTCTATCTTTGGCCTGAGTGAGTTGCTCTCACATCTAGGTGTACATAGAATTACAAATAAAGGCTCGAGTAGATTGAGTCTTCAAGCTTTTAGAATGTGCTCGAAGGTTCTTGGGAGTGATAGGGGATAGGAGAGGTGAGGTCACCGTAGAGAAGTCAAATTGTAAAGATAACCTTACATACAATTATTTTCCATTAGTATTTGTCTACTGAGCTGTCTACTTTGATCTGAGGCTGAGCTGTACAAAGGTGGCTATCTGAAGCCCTAGAGGATTTGAAGGTATATTTTCTTTGGCTTTGATTAATTTGCAAGTTCAATTGGTTTCAAACTGCTCAGAAATTGATAAGAGATTTTTATGGCCTCTAGCAAAATACCTGATCAAAGTATGGCTGTTGAATTGTAGCACAAATGAGTGGGATCGAATCCACAAGGAGGTTTGGGAAAATAAATACTTTCTAGGCTGAATTACAACTTTATAAGAGATAAATCCAAGAAGAATAAATAAAAACTAATTATAAATCTTAATAAGAGAGAGAGCTAAGGTTCGGACTTGGCATCTACCTTTCAATGCAATAATCGATATACAACTGGATCCTAATATCTCCACCCATCATATGTCCGTGTAAAGACGCATACGATGTTGTAAAATAAACCACTAAATCTATGGTCAAACATTTAATGGTTATGCATTTAAGAGATGGTGAAGAGTGTCTTAGAAAATTATAAACTCAACCATGGCTAGGCTTGAGTAAGTTTTCTAGTGTTTCCTCTCGTTTAGATCTCTAAATCAATTCTATAGTTAGTAGCACTTATTTGTATCCAAAGTTATCGTACACCAAATCGAAGTTATGGTCAAGCCTTTGATATGATGCACTTACTTATCAATTATAAAGTACTAAGAGAAAACTAATTAGAACCTAATTAATACCAACTATTACTCATCCAAGAAGAGGCCTCATCCTAGCCTTAGCTAGGAGATTAGTCGCTCATCTCAAACTTTATCGCATTAACAATTAATGAAGACATTAGCAAAAATTAAACTAAAAGAGAAGAAGAAGAAGAAGATAATTAAATAAAACTAACTTCATTTTTTCTAAACTTGTTATAATATGAAATGCTCAATTACAATAGGGGGAGGGTTCCTTTTATAGAAGAAGAAACCCAAAAGAAACTATGCATTAAATTGTAAAAAATATTTTTACAATAATATCATTTAATTTTACAACCAATCTCCAAAGATTCTTGCATATAATTCCATTAAGTGATGTAAAGATCTCCCTTCATGGAAACTCTAGCATATATCTTCAATATAAAATACTTTCAAGGATTTTGGATACAATATATTCTTTGATCTTATTCTCCAAGAATATTTGTGTATATATTTCTTCAATCTTGAGACCAAATAAATTATCCATCTCCAATAGCTACAATCAAACAAACGCACATAAGTACCTTATATTAAATATAATGGACGACTTAAATACAGGTTCGGGTATATTAAAAATGTCATAATTACGCACTCATCAAATACCCCCAAACTTGTCTTTTAATCGTCTCGAGAAAAATAAAATAATAGCCACTTTCGTAGGGAGCGCAATTGCATTTAGCATATGCAACAAGCCGTTAAACCTCCTGGTTTAGCCTGGTGGATAAGTGTTGTCTCGTGAGGGTTTACAGTGACTATACCCACAAAAGTCAATAATGGCATTTTAAATATTTTTTAAATACACATGGCTCATTTCCTATGAACTTATCCTTACTTAGTTGTGACAAAAATATACCAATAAAAAAATCTTTAAACTTGTTATTCCCCCAAGTATACCAAAGAATATTTTAAGCTTATCCAAAACTAGAGGTACTACTTCAAGATTAAAAAGAGATTCAAGTATTTTATTTTAGCTATATTTGAGTGTACATTAAAATTGCTTAATACGTTGTCTAGAATAATTTACTCAATTTTAGGTAGTCTAGTTCTTACTAGAATAAATTCAACGGTCTGTTCGATAAGTGCCTTAGTCAATTCATGTTCCTAGAATTTATCTTTTTTCTTCTTCTTTTGCAAGCCTTTTCTTTTGAGTACTTTGTTTTTTAGTGAAGCCTCCGTAACAAGGAGTTTTTCATCGACAATCCCCGCCAGTTGACTAAGGTTGCCGGGGTATGATGCCCCATCATGACCTAGACTCAAGATTCTCACAAGTAACATTTTCTTATGCTCCTTTCACATAGTTCATGGTCAAATACAAGATTGGTGATAATTTTTCCTCTTTCAGTTCTTAGACATGCGAGTAGCCTTGCAGCGTGAAAGTTTTTAGAGCACATTTGGCTTCTTCTTTTTTCTTAGGAATGAACTTATTCTTAGGCAGTTGTCTCCCTTGTAGTAAACTATTCCTAACATAAATGCTAAATTTCCCTTATACTGAGCAAACATTTATTAAAGATATTAATTGCAAAACTACAGTGAAGTGCACATTTTCAAAATAGGCCAAGTTAAGTTGAATTAATCGCAAATAAAAAGATAGTACATCTAGTTTAAGATATTCTAAAATATTCTAGTATATACTTGGTACAATTTTAAAATTTAGGTTTTTCCATAATATTTATGTCAAGGTAAAATCAGTTTAAGTGTTTAAAAATTCGTTAAAAATATATCATAAATTGTCAAAGTACCATTATTTTATTTTTCTTCAAAAAGTATTTAAAGAAATGGTTTCCTACCCCCAAACTTAATTCAAGCATTGCCCCCAATGTTTGAGAACAAGAAAATAAATAGAAAAGGAAAACTAAAATTTCTCGCCTGAATGTGTCATGGGTTGCCTCCCAAGAAGCACTAAGTTTACCATCTTCAATCAGATGAATGTACCCCCATACTTAAATGATTTACAATGGTACTATAAGGGTACATTATATCAGCTCTAATATACTGGATCATTTAGAAATGTTATCTCTTCATCAAAAGTGCAGGACTCTAAGTACAGTTTTAATCGTTGGCTATTGACCTTAAAAATATTTCCGTTCTTAGGATCCTCCACCTCCACGACCCCATGAGGAAAAATAGTTTTAACCGCAAAGGGACCATGCCAACGGGATCAAATTTTCCCTAGAAATAGACGAAGCTTGGAGTTATAAAGAAATACCTTTTGATTGGGCTCGAAGGTTTTACTAATAATTGATTATCGTGAAAATATTTTGTACGTTCCTTGTAAATTTTTGAACTTTCATAAGCCTCATGATGGAGTTCATCCAACTCAGAAAGTTGAAGCTTTCTCATAGACCCAGCTTGGTCCATCTCAAAGTTAAGGGCCTTTGTGGCCCAAAGAGTTTTGTGTTCTAGTTCTACTGGCAAGTGACAAGCCTTCCCAAAGACAAGTCTATAGGGTGGCATTCTAATCGAGGTTATATAAGCTGTTCGATATGCCCAAAGAGCGTCATCAAGATGATCTGACCAGTCTTTGCGATCAGTTCGAACAACTTTTTCTAAAATTCTTTTAATCTCCTGATTGGAAACTTCTACTTGACCACTTATTTGTGGATGATAAGGTGTGGCAACTTTATGAGTGATAAAATAATTTTTCAATAAAGTCTTAAAAACACAATTGCAAAAATGTTTCCCACCATCACTAATAATTGCTCGAGGAGTACCAAAACGATTAAAAATGGTTTTCATAAATTTAACTACAGGTTTATGGTCATTTGTCGGACATGCTACCGCTTCGACCCATTTGGAGACATAGTTCACTGCGACGAGAATACAAATATTTCCGCAAGATGAAGGAAACGGGCCCATAAAATCTATTCCCCAAACATCAAAAAGTTCAACAATAAGAATGTTGTTTAGGGGCATCATGTTGCAGTGAGAAATATTATCGGTCCTCTGACATCTATCACAAGTAGAACAAAAGGTCTGCGTATCACGGAAAATGGTAGGCCAATAAAGACCAGATTGAAGAATTTTGGCAGTCATTTTTTTGGTACTGAAATGCCCTCCACAAGTATAGGAGTGGCAAAGCATGAGTACGCTCTGGAACTCATTATTTGGAATGCATCTTCTAATAACTTAGTCATAATAAAATTTATACAGATAAGGATCGTCCCAACTGAAACGTCTAACCTCGTGTAAGAATTTGGTTTTATCTTGCTTAGACCAGTAGTCAGGTAATCGTTCAGTAACAAGATAATTAACAATGTCGGTATACCAAGGTAGTTGTATAATAGCCATAAGCTGCTTATCAGAAAATGTATCTAAGATAGGGAGGAGATCTTCACCACCTTCGATCAAAAATCGGGATAAATGGTCTGCTACAACATTTTCAACACCTTTCTTATCTTAAATTTCAATGTCAAATTCTTGTAATAAGAGGATCCATCGGATTAACCGAGGCTTAGTGTTCTTTTTGGATAACAAATATTTTAAGACCGCGTGATCGGTATAGACAATGATTTTGGACCCAACAAGATATGACCAAAAAATTTCTAATGCAAACACAATGGATAATAACTCCTTCTCAGTGATGGAGTAATTCATTTGTGCATCATTGAGCGCACGACTGGCATAGTAAATAACATGTGGCTTTTTATCTACTCTTTGCCCTAAAACTGCTCCAACAGCGTAGTCAGATGCATCGCACATCAATTCAAATGGAAGATCCCAGTTGGGTGGTTGGATGATTGGAGCGAAAGAACATTCATCATCAGAGTGGAAATCAGTGTCCTTAGCAAATAAATTGTACAAGGGTTGGGAAATTTTGCAGAAATCTTTGATGAACTGATGATAAAACCCCGCATGGCCTAGAAATAATCGAATGGCCTTAATCGTCCGAGGAAAAGGTAATAAATAAATAATATCGATTTTGGCTTTATCAACTTCTATCTTTTTGTTGGAGATGATTTGCCCATGAACAATCCCTTGTGTCACCATGAAGTGACACTTCTCCCAATTTAACACCAAATTGATTTGTGTACATCGTTCTAGCACGAGCTTCAAATGGCGCAAACATTCATCAAAAGAGGATCCAAATACTGAAAAATCATCCATGAAGATTTCAATAAATTTATCAACCATATCAGAGAAAATGCTCATCATAAAATGTTGAAATGTAGCGGGTACATTACACAAACCAATTGGCATTCGTCGATAAGCATAAGTCTCGTAGGGACATGTGAATGTCATTTTCTCTTGATCTTCTAAAGCGATAGGGATCTGATTATATCCAGAATAACCGTCAAGAAAATAATAATGACTTTTTCCCACTAATCGCTCAAGCATTTGATCAATGAAGGGAAGAGGAAAATAATCTTTCCTCGTGGCCGTGTTCAACTTTCTGTAATCGATACAAACATGCCACCCGGTGGTCATACGGGTTGAGATTAATTCATTGTTCTCATTTTTTACTACAGTAATCCCTGATTTCTTGGGTACAACTTGAACAGGGCTGACCCACTTACTATGTGAAATGGGGTATATGATACCCGAGTCTAATAGCTTGAGAACTTCCTTCTTGACCACCTCCATCATAGTTAGATTTAAACGTCGTTGCATCTTACGTGAATTTTTTGCACCTTCCTCGAGATTGATGCATGCACACGGCCGGGCTAATTCCCTTCAAGTCTGTTATATACCACTCTATTGTTGATTTATGCCTTCTTAGGACACTCAACAGTCTACCTTCTAGGTCAGCATCTAGATTGAAAGCCATTATCACAGGTAAAGTTTCAGAATCACCTAGAAAGGCATACTTGAGAGTATTGGGTAATGGTTTGAGGTACAGCTGGGGTAGTTTAACAATGGATGGAATAGGTAAAGTAGTTGACGGTTTTAGAGGTTCCAGTCTAGGTCTCCATTTGGATATGTTAAAAATAGGAGTTGAGTCGAGTAAGGCATTAAACTCTTCAACGACCGTATCTTCATCAAAGTCCTCACCAAAGTTTATAAGATATGATTCTAATGGGTTATCATAAAAGGATTTGGGGAAATAGTTGTAAACTAGAGAGTCAATCATATTGAGCTCAGCCATGTCATCAGAATGAGGGACTTGAGTATTATTGAAAAAAACATTGAGTTTGATCTTCATGTCTTCCATTGATAGTTGTAAAACCCTATTAAAGCAATTAATAATGGCATGAGCAGTCGCAAGGAAAGGGCGGCCCAATATGACGGGGATATCACAGCTAGGATTCATGACATCTTCAGTGTCAGAAACAACAAAGTCCATGGGAAAAATAAGAGTATCAACCTTAATAAGAATATCATCAAGGATATAAATGTCTCAGTCAAGAAGACTATCTTGTGTACATTGATTTTCCTTTTCCTAGTGCACTCATTCTTAAGGAATATGGAATACGCAGGAATAAGCATGGTGGCATCGAGTACTGGAATATTTATATGAACTTGCTTAAATGTATCCAATATTACGTCAAATTAAATCCATTTATTAGCCGAAAGAAGGCATTGTAGATAAGGCACCTTTTGCTCAACACGTGCCTTTGGTACGGAAATGGATGAAGTAGGAAACTCCTTAGATTTCTGAGAAGGTTCATGGTTGCTTACTACAACTGGTTCACTCATACCTACCTCATCTTTAATAGCAACTAGTGTTGGCTCAATCCTAGGTATTTTAACTCGGTTATCAATTTGTCTACCAATTCAAAGAGTAGTAATGGCATTAAGCTATTTTGGGATTTAACTAGAATCAAAACCCGGTAGTCCTTTCGGATTAGATATAGGTTGGCTAGGTAGCTGACCTAGTGGTCTCTCATGCAATACATTTGTAATTGTCCTATCTAAGTCTCTAGATTAGAGATTGATTGGGATGTGGAATTTTTTTTTAACAATGTCTATTGCTAGAATTACATTATTTGTTGCTAAAATTGCAATACTTGTTTTTTACTTTCTATTGATTATTGTATGAAGAGAGAAAGGGTATCTTCCAAAGATGGCTTGGGTGGAGCGGGTGGGAATTGTTTGGATGACTGAAAGGTTTGCTGAGATGCTTGAGGATAGGACTGAGAATTTGAATTCCTAGGAAAATTATGAACTGAGGTCTGTGGCTCTCCAAAACCAGGACTGAGTTGGTTGTTCTTCCACAAAAAATTTGAGTGGTTCTCCCAAGTTGGCTTGTACGGGTCAAATGGCCTCTTGTAGGTATTATTCAAAGTATTCACTTGTTCTTAATTTCTATTCATTTCATTTAACATGGGACACATTTGAGTCACATGGGTGACATCATAACAAATGGTGTACCCCTGTTGTTGAACTTGGTTCACACTACCCTTAGATTGATTCATAGTCATAGCCTCAATTTTTTGGGTAAGAATATCTAATTGGGTTTTTATGCTCGTTCCCTCACCCACTTCATATAAGCTACCTTTCTTGGTTGTACAAACATTTCTATGTGGATCAAAATCTCACTACTGAGAGTTCTCAGCCAATGTCTCAAACTTCTCATAAGCTTTATCGGGTTCAAGGTCCTAAAATTTGCCACTATGCATAGATTCTAGCCTGTAACGATTCTCAGACGTCATTCTGCGATAAAAGATCTAGGCTAAATGTTGCTTTTCAAAACTATGATGGGAATATTGGGAAATAAGATCTTTATATCTCTCACATGCATCGTAAAACATTTCACTCTCATTTTGAGCAAATTTAACAATTGTATTTCAAAGAGCGAGGGTTTTACCCAATGAAAACCATTTAATTTTGAACTTAGTCTCTATTTGGTCCCATGAATTGATAGATGTTGGTGCTAATGAATCAATCCAATGACTCGCCTTATCTTTTAGTGAGAATGGGAATAAACGAAGGCGGGCGGAATCCTCAGTAAAATGTTGATATTTTGATAGCGCACAAATTTTCTTAAATTCGTGGACGTGTTTATAAGGGCTCTCATAATCAAGCCTATGAAATGTAGGTAATATTTGAATCACACTAGGCTTAATTTCATAATAATTTATTGTGACGGTTGACAACACGATACACGAAGGTATATCGCTCACCACTGGGTCCAATAGTTCCTAAGAGATTTGGCGGCAGCCATAATTGGTGTATCAAATTCTAGCTCAATAACAAGCTCAATTGGGTCAACTCTAGATAGATTACCCTCCTCTAAAATTGGGGGTCCTAAGTTCTCTATTATGCTAATTGGGCGAGGTACTCGCCTTCTTCACTTTGGCAGAGTTGGTAGGCCATAAATAGGCAAAGGTTCTGGTAAACTTCCTACACGCTTTTCTCCACATGTCTAATTGATCATGCACAAACTAATATGAGATAAAATTTGGCACCTGATGCAGTAAATAATCAATCAAACCTATAATCTAATACTTCAATGTTTTTTAAGAAGTAATAAGCAGGTCTCCCCTATATTCTTCTATGTTCACAAAAGGGTAGGATGGTCAAAGGCTTTGGTTCTTACACTCCCCTGCGTCACTGTGCTAGTACTAGCTTAGAGTATATGTTAAGTCCTCACGCCTGAGAGAGTCACCTTATCGTACATCAGCACTCAGAACGGTAACATCGCAAACCTACAACCAGTATTTCGTAGCGCTAGGCTGGGGAAGCATCCTACGAACCCGTGTTAATACCCCGGTCTGGTACACCTATCCGTTGGGTGATGAAATCCCGTAGGAATATTACTACTCTTTTTTAATATTAGTTATTTTTCAGGTCTGGGACGTTCAATTTTAGTGTGATACGAATTTCTTCGTATCCCTAATGGGTGGCCCCACTTGTTAGAGAGCTTTTTGGGTGATGAAATCCCGCAAGTCTCTAACAGTTTTTACCTTTACTAATGTTGGAATGAAAATAAATTTAAGTACGTCAATAGGTCAATCCAACCATAGCAAATATTTTATAAGAGCAACGTGTATTTGCACAGTCCACACGACTTTATGTTCCTAGTGCCGGGGCGGAGCGGATTTGAACCCCTTCTAGATGTCAAGTTTAGAGAAATACCAACATACGGGAAGTGTTTCCCGGTGAAGCTGTGGCCACCCCTTCACTTAGGGGGCGAAAGAAGGAGGTGCCCCTTAACTTAGGGGGCTCAAAAAGGATAAGATAGAAGCTGGTCAATATACTTTATAAATTTCCCACGATCTCTGAGTACCAACTTTGTGACTATCCTACAAAATAAGAGAAAAAAAGATTAGTGAACTTGCGATAACAATATCAATCTAATTTCTAAGTTTATTGTAGTCTATGATGTCTTGATTTTCAAATGTGCATATCGTTCAGTTCGGTTGAGAGAGAGCATTAAATAATATTAATTTAGAAAGATAATTCAGAAAGGAAAAACATTTAAGAATGAAGTTTTCTAGAATTTAGCTTCTCTAATACTCAAAACAAGTAATTAATGAACAGTGGCGTCCTTTACTGAGACTGTTTTTTACTGCCTTTCTTCAAAAGGCTGTAACTCACAAACGACTAAACAAAAAAATATAAGCTATAGCAATTCAGAAAGGGTTTTAAATTATCTAAAACTTTTGTAACAAACGTATTTCCCAATTGTAAAGTTTAGGTGGTCAAAAACCATAAAAGTTTAGGAACACACTCTTCATTGAAAATTGAGTATGTTTCTTCAAAAATTAATCTCTCTGAAACCGCTTATCAGAAATGGTTAAATCTAATTTATTTAGAAAGAAATCTCATAGATCTAATTATAAAACTAATTGGCAAACTTAACAACTAACCGTGATAGCACACCAACAAGCTAAAATAGAAGATAATAATTTTAAAAAAAGAAATTTGGTATTAAAAACAATCGTTTTCACCATTGCCTCCCCGGCAACGATGCTATTTGATAAGAGGTTTTTATGGCCTCTAGAAAAATACCCGCTCAAAGTACGGTTGTCGAATTGTAGCACGAATGAGTTGCATCGAATCCACAAGGGGGTTTGAGAAAACCAATACTTTCTAGGCTGAATTACGGTTTTATAAGAGATAAATCTAAGAAGAATAAATAAAAACTAATTATAAAACTTAATAAGAGAGAGAGCTTAGGTTTGGACTTGGCCTCTACCTTTCAAAGTAATAATCGATATACAACTAGATCCTAATATCTCCACCCATCATATGTTCGCGCTAAAACACATACGATGTTGTAAAATAAACCACTAAATCTATGGTCAAGTATTTAGTGGTTATGCATTTAAGAGATGGTAAAGAGTGTCCTAGAAAATTATCAACTCAATAATGACTAGGCTTGAGTGATTTTTCTAGTATTTCCTCTTGTTTAGATCTTTAAATTAAGTCTACGGTTAGTAGCACTTGTTTGTATCCAAAGTTATCGTACACCAAATCGAAGCTATGGTCAAGCCTTCGATATGATGTACTAGCTTATCAATTATAAAGTACTAAGAGAAAACTAATTAGAACCTAATTAATACTAACTATTGCTCATCCAATAAGAGGCCTCATCCAAGCCTTAGCTAGAAGATTAGCCGCTCATCTCAGACTTCATCGCATTAACAATTAATGAAGACAATAACAAAAATTAAACTAAAAGAGAAGAAGAAGACAATTAAATAAAACTAACAATTATTTCTTCTAAGCTTGCTCTAATATGAGATGCCCAATTACAATGGGGGAGGGTTCCATTTATAGGAGAAGAAAACCCAAATTTAGAAACTATACATTAAATTGTAAAAAATATTTTGACAATAATATGTTCTAATTTTATAACCAATCTCCTAAGATTCTTGCATATAATTCCCTTAAGTGATGTAAAGATCTCCCTTCATGGAAACTCTTGCATATATCTTAAATATAAAATATCTTCAAGGATCTTGAATACAATATATTATATGATTTTATTCTCCAAGAATATTTGTGTATATATTTCTTCAATCTTGAGACCAAATATATTGTGTCTTTGACCTTTTGTGGTATGAACTGCTGGAAACACTTTTACTTGACTTTATGAGCTTGATTTTAAATATCCATCTCTAATAGCTACAATCAAACAAATGCACATAAGTACCTTAAATTAATTATAATGGACAACCAAAATACATGTTCGGGTATATTAAAAATGTCATAATTACGCGCTCATCAGAAATCTTCGAGTAGTTACTTGTTTTCGAAGGTTGCGAGTAGGCTACTACAAACGCAATACTCAATAGTAGAAGGAGCCCTAACCTTCAAATCATAAAAAGAGCCTAAACCTATCGATTCGACATACCAGGATATAGGTTTTTTAATACCAATAGACTAGACTATGTCCCGACCCTGGCCACCCTAGTTTGTAGGTTTCAATCACTCAAGAAAGTGCTAGATTTGGTCCAGAATATTGTCATAGTGACATTTTCCTAATGGCAAAACAAACGAGCCAATATTTTTTGTTTATTGGGCAGTAGGGAAAATATAATTAACTTATTGTTGTACTACAGTACAAAATTTTGACCTATCTTATATGTATCCTTGTCGTCCTTATAATGTAGTATATTTTTTAATTCTTAGAGGTCTTGCTTATCATACCAACGGTTCATTAGAAAAAATTGCTGGTTTTATTTTCCACTTAATTAATACCACAAAATTTGTTGGGTTTTATATCTCAAAAACTCTATGTGGCTTCTTTAGCCCCACATTGCTTGGAAGAGTAATTTGTTTCTTTGATATAACCTATATCCTTTATTCTATATGTTAAGCAGGGGCGGGCAGAAAAAATGAGTTTCAAACTTTGTTTGGCTCATGGGCTTGGGCCTCGGACTTGGGCCTCTATGAAAGAATTGATTTTGTCAAAACCAATTCTATTCGACCTAGACTAAATTCGAACTAAGTCTATTTCGAACTGGAGTTCCTAGAAGACTAAATTCGAACTGAGTCTATTTCATCTTTGAGTTCCCAGGAGAACAAATTCGAACCGAGTATATTCGAACTGAACTTTATCATTTTTTGAATTTCTCCAACGTAACTGTTTAGTATTTAAGCCTTAAACGTTTCACTTCCGTTTCAAACATTTTTGATGACGTGTCCCACCATTAACTCTTGTTACCATTTCAAACTTGCTCTATATAAAGAGAAACTGTGCCTCAGATTTATCAATCTAAAAAAATACACAGTTCTTCTCTTCTCTTAAATAAAATCATGAGTCTAGAATCCGAGTAAACTAATTGAAAGTGCAAATCATACGAAGGTCCTTCTTCCTTGCAAGAGAAGTTCCTACTCTTCTATTTTATCCAGGAGGTAACGCAGCAATCAACTGTTTGTAAAGGGTAGTACGGCGAAACGTCTTAAAGATAGAGACCTAGTCCTTGATTCAGCATCTCCAGATCATCACTTTAGTATCTCCAGTTCATCTTGCCACAGTTGTTGTCTTAATTCTATTAATCTCTGCTATCAATAACTACTGTAGAGGTAACATAGTAATTTTTCTTAACAATTTTAAGACATTCTTGTATTTGTTATGGACGGTGACAGTGATGTCCGATCTGTCTTCACTGACAACAACAAACCTTTCATAATTTAAGGTAAGAACTTCCATCGGTAGAAACATAAAATGTTTTTTTTTTAACCACTAAGAAAGTAGCTGAGTCATGTATCTCTACAAAGCCTAATAAAGTCGAACCCGTATCCCCTAAATTTGTAAAGGACCTAGAGAAATGGACTGCAGATGATTTTCTTTGTAAGAATTTCATCTTGAATGAACTTAGCGATGACCTTTATGATTTCTACTCTGTGTTGGAATCCGCTAAGGAAATTTGGGACGCTCTCCAAAAAAAGTATGATACGGAGGAGGCTGGGTCAAAAAAGTATGCGGTTAGTTGCTACTTGAATTTTAAGATGCATGACGATAAGTCAATCATAACCCAGTCTCACGAACTCCAAAAGATATCTCATAAGATTATTTCTGAGGGTATCAAATTAGATGAACAATTCCAGGTTGCTGTCCTTATAGACAAGTTACCTTCGGCCTGGAAGGAGTTCAAAAATACCCTTCGACATAAGTCAAAAAAGTTTTCTATGGAGAGCCTTATCGTGCGCCTCCGTATTGAGGAAGAAGCTAGAAACAAGACATTAATGGAGAAGTTCTGTTTGTGTCTAATCACAACAAGAACAAGATTACCAATGCTTCTCTGAAGCCAGTGAAAAAGGATATGAATAACCAATAATGCAAACCAAACAAGAACCCTAGCTCGAATAACTCTGTACCTACCTCAAAAAAAAAACAAGATTATATCCAGTTTATTTGTTATAACTATAGTCTACCAAAAGACATGGCTCGAGACTGCCGTAACAAGTCGAAACCGACAAAGGTCCATTTGACCGAGCATTTGTCTAAAGAACCTCAGGTTACTATGATATCTAAGGTTAATATGGTCAGTGGCTCAGAAGGATGGTGGATGGACTCTAGTGCTACTCGCCACGTCTGTTATGATAGGGAGTTGTATAAGACTTATGTTGAAGCTAAGGGAAAGAACGTGTTGCTGGGGGACACCCACACCACAGAGGTTACTAGAACTGGAAACATCGAGTTGAAGCTTACCTCTAGGAGGACTCTCATTCTAAAGGATGTGCTCCATACCCCTCAAATGAGGAAGAATCTTGTTGTATCTGTTTTTCTCCTAAACAAGGCTGGGTTTACGCAGAATATTGGAGGTGACGTTTATATGATATCCAAGAATGGGGAATTTGTGGGTAAAGGCTATACGTGTGATTCTATGTTTAAACTCAATATTGATATGATTAATAAAGAATCTTCTTCCTACTCTGTGTGTACTTTTAATGTTTGGTATAGTAGGCTTTGTCATGTTAACAAGAAGCTCATTAAAAGTATGTGTAACCTGAGTTTGATTCCAAAATTCTCTTTGGACAGTTTTGAGAAATGTGAATATTGCTCTCAAGCAAAGATTACTAAAACCACTCACAAACCGTTACAAAAAGAATCTGGAACCTTGGATATTATACACTCAGACATTTGTGAATTAGAAGAGATCTTAACAAGGAACGGGAAATGTTATTTTATAACTTTTATTGATGACCATTCTAATTATACTTATGTATATCTTATGGCTCACAAGAGAAAAGCTCTTAACATGTTTAAGATTTTCCATGCTGAAATTGAGACTCAATTTGGAAAGAAAATAAAATGTTTTAGAGTGACAGAGGAGCTGAATATAACTCAGAAGCTTTCTACGAGCTGTATCAGTCCATAGGTATTATTCACGAGACCACAGCTCCTTATTCACCTGAGATGAACGGTAAGGCTGAACGTAAGAACCGTACTAATACCAAACTAATAGTTTTTATAATGCTAAGTTTAGGAGCTGCTTCCCACTGGTGGGGAGAGATATTATTAACCATTTGTTATGTGTTAAGCAGAGTTCCTAACTCAAAGACCTTGGCTACACCTCTAGAATTATGGAATGGCAGAAAGCCGAATGTCTCATACTTTAGAGTTTGGAGATGTTTAGCATATGTCAGGATACCTGATCTAAAAAGGTCAAAGCTTGCTAGTCGTGCTTATAAATGTGTTTTCATTGGTTATGAAATTAACAGTAAAGCGTAAAGATTTTTTGATTTGCAAAACAAAACTATTATTGAATCTGTTAACGCTAACTTTTATGAAGACAAGTTTCCTTTCATACCTAGAGATAGTGGGGGTTCCTCATCTAATTCTGTTATACCTAGAATAAGAGAACCTAAAAATTTGGAAACTATTAGAAATGTTAGAAGGAGCAAGAGATCTCGAGTGGAAAAGGAATTTGGCCCTGATTTCGAAGTATATACTCTAGAGGGAGATCCGTCTACCCTCAAAGAGGCACTTACCTCCCCTGATTTGAATGTTTGGCAGGATGCTATCAATAGTGAGATGGACTCTCTGGAGTCCAATGGAACTTAGGTTCTTTTTTATTTACCTCCCGGTTGCAAGGCAATTGGTTATAAATAGATCCTTAAAAAGAAATTGTGATCTGATGGGTCAGTTGAGAAATACAAAGCTAGGCTCGTTGCTAAAAGATTTAGACAGAGAGAGAGCATTGATTTCTTTGATACTTATTTTTCTGTTACTAGAATTACTTCAATTAGAGTATTACTTGTTACTGCTATTGTACATAATTTAGTAGTTCACCAAATGGACGTTAAAACTTCTTTTTTGAACGGAGACTTGGATGAAGAGATTTACATGGAGCAACCTAAGGGATTTATCATGTCTGGTTAGGAACATAAAGTCTACAAATTTGTGAAGTCCTTATATGGTCTCAAACATACACCAAAACAGTGGCATGAGAAATTTGACAACTTAGTCATATCACATGGTTTTAAAATTAATGAAAGTGACAAATGCATTTATTATAAGGCTGCAGATAATGTTTACACTATTATATGCTTATATGTTAATGACTTGTTGATTATTAGATTTAGCAGCTCTGTTGTTAATGATGTCAAAGTTCTACTAAGTCAAAATTTTGACATGAAGGATTTTGGGGAAGCTAGTATAATTCTAGGAATTAAGATTACTAGGATTGAAAGTGGTATAACTTTAGATTAGTCTCATTACATTGAGAAGATCTTGAAAAGGTATAACTACTATGACTGTTAACCTGTGTGCACCCCTTCGACCCTAGTCAGAAGCTATTCAGGAATACTGGTGACAGTATTAGACAAACTGAGTATGCTAGTATCATTGGCAGCCTTCGGTATGCTACTAAATGTACTAGGCCAGACATTGCTTACGCAGTGGGGGTGTTATGTAAATTTACTAGTTGTCCTGGTATGGAGCATTGGTATGCTAGAGAAAGGGTCATGCGGTATCTGAAAAGAACCATGAACCTAGGAATACACTATGAACAATTCCCCGCAGTCCTAGAAGGATTTACCGATGTTGATTGGAATACCCTATTTGAAGACTCCAAGGCTACCAACGGTTATATCTTTAACATTGTGGGTGGGGCTACTTCTTGGAGATCCAAGAAACAAACTATTTTAACCCAATCTATGATAGAGTCAGAACTGATAGCACTAGCTACTGCCAGTGAGGAGGCAGATTGGTTGAGAAACTTTCTGTCAGATATTCCGTTATGGGATAAGCCATTACTAGCCATACTTATCCACTGCGATAATACTGCAGCTATTGCAAAAGTAGGGAATCATTATTACAACAACAAGAAATGATAATACGTCGTAAGCACAGTACTGTAAGAAAAAAACTCACTTCTGGGGATGTCAGAGTGGATTTTGTTCGGCCAAAAACGTTTTAAACTTGCTTTATATAAAGAGAAACTGTGCCTCAGTTTTATCAATCCAAAAAAATACACAATTTTTCTCTTCTCTTAAATATAATCATGAGTCCAGAATCTGAGTAAACTAATTGAAAGTAAAAATCATACGAAGGTCCTTCTTCCTTGCAAAAGAAGTTCCTACTCTGTTGTTTTATCCTGGAGGCAACTCAGTAATCAACTGTTTGCAAAGGGCAGTGTGGTGAAATGTCTTAAAGATAGAGACCTAGTCCTTGACTCAGCATCTCCAGATCATCACTTCGGTATCTCTAGTTCATCTTGCCACAGTTGTTGTTTTAATTCTATTAATCTCTATTCTCGATAACTGCTGCTGAGGTAACATAGTAATTTTTCTTAACAGAATTTAACACTTCTCGCTCTGGAAGCGTATTTTCTCCAAAGTTACTCAGACAGACAAACAAGCTTTGATCTAAACTAACGGCATAACATATAGTGGTGTAAACTTGTACTTGTCAAAGTCACTAATATTGTAGTCTAATTTTACTCGATAAAAGTCAAAAACAAGGGCGAAAATATGAAACACTTGCTTCATTGTGTACATTCTACTGAGTTATTTATAAGACCTATATATTTAGTATTGCAAGGGATTACTCTGGATCTCAAGCTCAAGTCTCAGTTTCGACAAACATAACATTTACTGTCACACCCAAAATCCAGTAATCGGTAGCTTGACCAATTACTAGACTCTAAGTAGTGCAGGTCGGGGAATCCAAAGATTCTACCCCACAAATAGCTAAGCCGTAGACAAATTTTGGCTCGGCTATTCACATATAGTAATAATCATCAGAGTAAAGAAATAGCGATACAACAATATAACAATATAACGCGGAAGTAAAAGACATATATATATATACATATCATGTCAAAATGTAATACAATATCTCGAATACAATCTCAGTTACATATGCTGAGAACACCTACAGAATCTAGAACTAAAGGAAATCTACAGCGGCAAAATCTATCTCTGGACCGGCTACACACGCGGCAGTCCAAGCTAGCCAACCTCTAAAAATGTTTAAATGCGAGAGTGAGCAAACAACGAGCTCAATAATCCAACAGAACTAAATAACTTACTAATAACAGGTACTGAAAATAGAGTAGAGACGAGTATGATAAGAAACAAGTGACTAAGCAATTCTAACAATATAATCAGTTACCATCAATTAAATAAGTAATCAATATGGAAAGGAGGATTGAGTTGATAAGAGAATGGAGAATAGAGTTAATGCGGAGAGAGAGTGGAGTGGATTCTGAAAGGGAATGGAGTTAAGAATATGAAAGGAGGGAGATGATGATTTGATATGCAATGCAATGGCGTGAAGTGATGACTAGGATAATCCCATACTTATCCTAGATGCAATGTTATGATATGGCGTGATGAACAGGGATATTCCCATAAATATCCCCTAATGCAAAATGTTGATGCTAACGTCTAATGTTATGTTAAAGAGATTCGGTAAAGGTACACTGGTACGATTTGTTTAAGCTCGACCAAGCTAGGATGGTTGCACTTGATCATAGTGGAAGGGTGGATCAAACCCGCGGAGCATCAATCCAAAACATTTCAAGGAATTTCAACCTCAATGAGGCTAAGTTTGGGATCAACAGGACTCTGTCTCATACCAATCCACACTCCGGGGTGGTTTTGCTAGGTATGATAGTGTCATTCCCAATCTCACCTATCTCTTTTAACCCGATCTCACGGACTCCTTGGATCTTATCGGAGGTCAATCAAAACGGAGTGTTCGTGTGTCCAATCTCAATAAGTTTGAAAAATGCATTAAGTTATAAAGGTACAATCAGTGTCTAAGCACAACACAGTTGCCACTAACCTGGCAACCCAAACCAAATGGGTAGGGACTCTGTTGCACCGACTCTGCATAGCCGAAACAGCAACCCAACAGTCGCCTACATCCAAACCAACAATCTCTTAAGGCTGGAAGGGGCATTCCTGGGTAAACCACTGAACACGAACCCCAACCACCACTAACTAACCTCAGGTTCTATACAACCCAAAACCCAACCTCAGAATCAAGTTATCACTCCAAACTACAGGTTAACAATTCTAACAGAATAATTTCTAAGTTAAACTATAGTTAAACACAACCCATCTCTAAGTTTAATACTACTCTCTAAAATAATACTCGTTACTAGTAAAGAAACTTAGTAATGTTGGAATATAAACTCGCCTGATAACAACCCGAGTCCTGTGGAAATCCAACTCGGAAACCAAATCAAAATCCGCGGAACGACAGCGGAACACCTGATAATCACACACCAACAAAAGGGGAACAATAATAACCAATCAATTAAAGGAAACGACAATAAAACCCAAACCCTAGAAATCAAACCTACGCCAAATCAAGCAAAATTGACAAAAAGGGAAACGAGAATCACTTACCCAAGATAAGAGTGAGGTTGCGACGAAGCTAAGCGAAGAATTCGCGAGCGATGGGGAAGATTGGGTGAAGAGCATTGAGGTAAGGAGATTAGGTTAGGGAGAAGGGAGATATTGAAATCGGATGATGATGATGAGAAGATGATGATGATGAAGAGTAGGAGGTGATGAATGTAGGTGATAGGGATGATTGGAGGTGAAGAATCCTCTCTCTGGAACTCTCTCTCTCTCACAAATCGTCCTAAGCAGCGCCTCACACAAAAACCAACCAAAAGAAATGAGGAAGAAAGACTTAAGAAGTCAGAATATACGAAAGTCGTTCAAACGAGTTCGAAAGTCGTTTGAACGACTAAGAGGTTTTGGGCCAAATTCCAGGAGGTTAGTCAACTCGTTCGAACGACAATTCTGTCCAATGGCCAAAGCGTCCAGAAGACGCAGAAAATGATCAGAAAACACAAAGATTCGTTTGAACGACTAGGAACCTCGTTCGAACGACAATCTGGGAAATCTACTCTGAGGTCCTCCTGAATCACACACACAATACCAAGACCCTCAGAAGACTGAAACCACCCGAACAACCACCACAAAGGGTTCCCAAGGTCTAATACCACCTCTACCGCTGAACGACCACCAGAACTCCTAAAACCCAGAAAAGGAATCTAACGGCTAGAAACTTAACCGAAAGGAATAAAATGGATGGAAGGAATCCGACAACGGTCTGATAGGCGTTGAGAAATCAGGGGTAGCTAATCCCTATTTCTCCACCCCAGAACGAAAATCGGAAACGACAGAAACGTTCGGAATCGAAAACACTATAACCCGCGCGAAGGAGAGAAGTGGAAAACCCCTTTCGGATATAGAAACCGCTCTCCGAACACACACCACACAATCAAATTAAAACGCCCAAAGGCCAAACTACGAAAACCATCAAACCACCAAAACTCTAACAAAAAGGAATCCACACCAAACCTGGCACTGCGATCAATATAGATGCATTAAGGATAGGAGAATATGCAGATGTATGATGCAAAGGAATATATGCGGAAGTTAAAGAATAGGAATATGCAGATTTGGAATATAAAGAGTAATAATTAAAAATAAATAAAAAATTACGGGTCATTACATTTACTCGACCTCGTTAACATGCGATCACGTGGCACATTTATGGCACATTATGAGGAAGATACAAAGAAGAAATTAAAGTCACTCATGCCGTCATACAACAATTGCGAAGATGCTTGTAATTATTCCTAAAACGTCCTTCATTAAAAGGGAATAGTGGTCATAATATGCGACCTATAAATAAGAGCAGGGAAGAACATATTAGAGACGGATTTTTCAATCTCATAAATCTATACAATATTATCTAGAATACTATGAGTAACTTGTGATCACGAGATAAATAACAATCTCATTTTCAAATCATCCCAGGAGTTCGTGGTTTTTACTTATTCACAGGTTTTCGCGCTAATTCTTGTGTGTTTGTGATTATTTGTTATAATTAGTATATTCTACTCATCTTTGGTGTGAGAAACTAAGTTCGAGTCCCGAATTTAGGCTCTTACAGGTATGGTCGACTATGTACCTAAAATTACCCGTTTTTAACCATTAGTATGTAAAAACAGTTACACTTGAACAACTTTTTATTTCGTGCATACTTAACATAAATTTGATTTAGTTTAGCAACTCTTCATTATACTTCAGCTGGAACATAGAGGCTCATCAGAGAAAAACCTTATGGTTCTTGAAATTTGGGCAAAAAAATTTCTCTGATTTTGACGGAGTTTAGTATCTCAACCAAGTTTCATGCATTTCATCCAACAAAATTTTGTAACTTTCATAATATTCTATGATTACCACATTTCTGCTAGAAACTTGCCACATGAAAAACATATTCTTATGGGTTTTAACGATAAGCGTTTAACAGTTTTTAAATATATCTAATGGGTCACTAAGCATGAATCGATTTCCTTGGCAACAATTATCCCTAAATTATGTTTTAAATCATAAATAACAATTCCTTCTCAAACATTAGATAATTGAAGCAAAACCTTACATTCATGCATGACATGAAAATATAAAGGTTGACACAAACAGACGCCAAACACCAACACATAACTGGTGCTTAATTTTATTTAAAGCGCCGCATAGAGCAAACAGAAAAGGAAACACATAATGTTGGCAGACAGATGATCGATCGAACTCTTCATTCTGGGCAAGGTCTTTGGCACATGCAATAAACAACTTCACAGTTACCAAGAGGAAAACCTTCAGTCTTACATACTTTAAGGCAAAAGCTGTCAATCCCGCAAAGTCCCTTGAATCGCTTGCTCATAGTTTTACAAATCTTCGCTTCCACAACCCTGATTGGTCCGGTCTCTATAAAGCCAAAAAACGTAAACAAACACAAAAAAAGATTAAGTTATGTTAGAGGTAAAATTGATGTACATTAATCAGCTTGACCTTCTACAAGCTCTATTCACATTACAAATATTTATTACTAGTGGCTAGGGCTCGTCAAAACTTGTACGACCTCTAACCGATACTTGGTTGTCATTGGTGTTCTTTAATTTTTTTCGTTTCACCAATAAAGTAGATGCAGATTGATCCAATGAAAATACCATCTCTCATATCAGATAAGCGTAGATCCAACGAGAAAAAATAAAATTAGAGAAGAGAGACGGACCAGTAGCCATAAGAAGCAACAGAATGAGCAGGAAAGAGGAGAGTTGACGCATGTTCCACTCCATTGAGAAAGAAGAAGAGATATTTTCTAATGAGGAAGAACCAAGGAGGCCTAACTAGCTAGGAGCGTTTTTATATAATGGTGTTCTAGGTTTTTGTTTTAAAATTTGAAATTTGCTTAGGGAGATTAGTGAAAAATATAGTAGGTGGGATGTTTTAACTTCTTTGCCGAGTGTCCGTTTTATCAAAACTATTTCAGGGTAAGTAATTATCGCAGACCTACATTGATGACTGGGAAGATTCTTTTCGAAAGATTGTTACTAAGTACTCCTTGGTAATAATGGCAATGAATGTAATAACTTAAAATCCTTGTTTTTACTGGAAAACTCTCTCAAAGTTGACAAGTGATGTCTAGCGGTTATCAAAGCTCCTTACGATCTCTAACCGGTTCATTACACCCCTTGAGCTCAAGGAAAATCATAGCTCTCATATATAGTAGAGAAAAATTTTGTGCAAGGCCTATAGTTCTACCAAATTACATTTAATACCTCAAAGTTTGAAAAACTACTTATAGACTCTATTTTCAAAGGAGAAATTTTAAATACACCCCAAACTCTAAAAGCTCACCCCATCCCAATATATTTTTTTAAGTTAATGACAAGTATACTTCCAAAATATAAACATAAATATTTTTCAATTTAACCGTTCACCCCTTCCCTAATTCCAGCTGCATGGCTTAATTTCTCTTAAGCCCAACAAGTTCCACTACTCTAGCTTAGTGACGAGGAAGAACAAAAAAAAATTAACATTTTAAAAGTTATATAATTTCTATTAGTCTCGTCATCTCTATATCTAATTAAACAATGCAAACAAAGCTTAATTAAGAGTACAATCGGGGGAGTCTTACTTGAAGACTTAAAGCCCCTAGAAATGAAGACTTAAAAACCCTAGAAATGAAGAGAAATGCTAAAAAAGAGTAAGGTGGGCTATATATTTATGTATTTTTCCCAACTTAATTTTGTATTTTTCCCAACTTAATTTTGTATTTCTAAAAGAGATGGGGTGAGCTCATTAACCTAGACAAATAAAAATGGGGTAAGCTAAAATTGAGGTGAGTTAATTAAAGAATGGGGTGTATTTAAAATTTCTCTTTTCAAAGTTATGTTTCAATGACTACCCTAATATTTCAAAATGCCTAAACTATCCATTTATTTCAATTTTTGAAAAATATTTTGTACCAGATTGTTTTTGTTTTTTTTTGGGAAGGTAAGCCGGTTTTAGGGATCCGTAACCACAAAGTAACCAAGCCCCGAAGGGATTCCAAAGCCCGAAGGCAAACCACAAACTTCTGAAGAGGTACAAATCCCGAAGGCCACAACCCCCGAAGGGTATAAACCATTGAGCTCTTGGATCAGTGGTTGTGTGACCCTCCACCCCATGAGAGGTCAAGAGTTCGAACCTCTATGGGGTGAGAATTGTGAACATCCTTTGTACCAGGTCATGAATTGAAGTTTTTTTTTTTTTTTGGATTAAAAGGTTATTTTTTGGTAATTTTTAACTCTTATGAAAGGATTATTTTCAAACCAAAATAACGATCGATGTGAAGATCGGATTGACGCACAATTAATTTTGTTGTGTAGCCTATTTCACAATGATCACATCAGCATATGGCACGTCTCTGGGAGATATCTCAATCACCAAAAAATTGACATTGAAATTGGGTAGGTTACGGCTAAAAAATTGCATTTTTAGGTCATGCTAACGTCACTAGGGTATTTATTATTTTATTATTAATTATTATTTTAAAATATTATTTAAATCCTATTTATGACGCCATCAACCTAATCCATTGTTGACGTGGCAATGATACGTGTTAAGGACACGTGGCATGCTAACGTGGCAGGTGGGGTCCTCCACCATGCTGATGTGGCAGTGACACGTGTTAAGGAAACGTGGCATACCACGTACCACATAGTGACACATGTCAAGGGCATGCCACATGGCACATTATATTAGCATGCCCTTGACATGCCACCTAGTCATATAGTAGCATGCCAAGTGGTACATACAGTGGCATGTCATGGTAATGGCACGTGGTAGTCAACTATATGAACACATGACAAAGGCAAACCGATCCAGACTGGTCAACCTGGTCCAGGCCTTGACCCAAACCAAGTCAGACCGATCCAGAACCAGTTTAAACATTAAATTGGCTCTAGGGAGCTCAATTTTTGGTCAAATTGAGCCAAAAAAAATTTAAAAATTTATATTGACTTTACCTACCCCATGGGAGACCCAATTTTATTTTATTTTATGATAAAATTTTAAAAAAAAAATTGGGAACAGGCGCCTCTTATAGGAAACTGACTCACTTATATGAGATATAAGTAAATTAATTAATACCTATTTAAGTATCTTGCGATATCTAATAGGATATTAATGGTATGCCCCTAGGATACTAATTATCATTATCAGGGATTACAGATAATACGAAACCAAGACTAATTTAGAATACGACTAGGAGTCATATCTAAATTATAGTTAATTATTAAGAATAAATAATTAGAGCTCAATTGGGAATTTACTTAGTTTTATTTTTAAAAATTTAGTGTCTGAGGAACCAATTTTATACATCTAGGTGCAATTAGATGTTATATGATAACATTTAGAGGCATATAGGCATTGATAGCAACATATAGTACCCTAGAATGTTAGTTCAAAGACAGGCATAATCTACCTATCTTATGAACCCAGCGGACTTCAGGGTAGGACCACTTGTCAGCTAAACATCTAATTCCCCTCATATTCGCAGTAAATAGGGTCATTTGGCTAGAATATACAGACCTTATAAAACTCTATGACTTATACATCCTAGTTTTCAGAATAAGGAACGCACACATCTAGTGGTTTTAAATAGCAATCTTGGCTAAGATTCTATTAAAACACATATCTAAGATTAAGATCGTCATTTTATGAGGTAAAATTGGGACTTAATTATTATAAAATAATTTCATGAGTTTTAGAATATGAACAAGGTTCAACTATAATATGATTAGAAATCATTTATTATTATTCCAAGTACTATGATCTGTATTTAATGCATTTGAAATGTTTATCAAGAATTATCACTAATTACAATCTTCATTTTGCATAACAGATGTTTGCCAGCCCACGTTACGATTACGAACCATTGCGGCTTAATGGTTTCATCTACCTTTCTTGGTGTACGGATATAAAACTCTATTTAAATACAATAAGCATCTCAAAGTCGATTATTGCAGATAACATCGTCTCTGAACCACTCATGACACATATCGTTGGCTATGCATACCCACCTTCAGCCAGAGCTGAAGTTTGAGCATATATGTTACTGAGATCTATATGAGCTATAGACAAGCTTAGAGAAACGCTTTAGTCTCCAGCAGGCCCTAAGGACCTCTAAGAATCGTAACTGCTGGAACAACTTGAGATTATTCGACTTCAAGACTGAAGCTGGCTATAACTCAACACTACATAAAATTATTTTGGCAAGGAGGCTCAATAATGATTATATCTTCAAGGAAGAAGTTTTTCAAAAGACTATCTCCATATTTTCATATTCACAGGCTGCTCTCAGGGACCAGTATGCGATATTAGAATTCAGTAGTCATCCAGATCTGATTCAACTCTTGCTCATTGCTGAAGAAAAAGGTAAAAAAAATTATGAAAAATAAGAGGTATCCCCTTAGGAGGAGGAGGCCAGATGCACAAAAAATCTTATTTTATGATAAAGACAACCACGAATGGGGTTTTAGAAGTAGGAATGTGACTGAAGGTAAGAATCAGGGATTCCTGGGCCCTTAGACGTGTAACAAGTTTAAAAAAGTTGGTAAACCACAAACACTTAAGAAGATCAAGAAGCCAAATTCAAAATCTCATTGCCTAAGATGCGGGGCAGCTGGATACTTGGTACGAGACTACAAGACACCGAGGGTGCCTAAGGTCAAAGTCCAAGCTAACCACATTACCACTGACATAACTTTCGTCACTATAAAGTTAGCAACATTATACTTCTTCAGCGACACTGATGCCAGCATGGATCAAAATAAAGAGTAATCCGTAATGATATCTTAGTAGACATGTGATATCACAGTAGAGGGCACTAGTAGTTTCTTTTCTCGCAAAGACTTGATTTACTTTTTGTCAGTATTTTTGATTTTGTTAGGAACAAATCATTTATGTTTTAATAAAATGTTCGTGACATACATGAAAAAAATTAAATTAAATACTGATTATTCAAATTATTGCTTGGGATAGTAGTTAATTTGTTATATATAGATTTTTAATCTGCTATATATACAGGTCACCCATGGATCTTTCTGCCTATAGAGCACTAATTGATAATAGGACGAATCGTGACACATGTCAAGTAGACAGTGGTACCACGCACTCAATCTTTCAAGATAAACAATATTTCTCGCACTTGACCGCATATGTCGGGGTCATTCACACTATTACTAGGATAGCCTATCATAAAGGGCCCAGGGAGCGCCACATAATTACTCCATAATGGTACGATAATGAGTATCTAGACGTATTGTTTACTATTAAATCTCTCAAGAATTTACTAAGCTTTAGGGACATATATGATAATAGTTATCAAGTCAAGACAATAGAAAATGATTATAATCAAATTCTATACACCACCTATTTGCCTAACGGTCAAGAACTTATATTGGAGCGGTGTCTAATGTATTTCTCATGGCTTTATTCTACTACCTTCATGCATGTCAAAGCATATGTAATCACCAATTTTTCTACGTTATAAGAGAAAATATTTAAGATTTGGCATAATTGTTTCAGACATCGTGGACAAAGAATGATGAAGAAAATTATCAATAGTACATTTGGACATTCACTCACGAGAATGAAGATTAGAATTTTACAAGATTGCCCATGTAACATCGACTCTCAGGGAAAGATTATAGTCCAACCTAGTAAGACCAAGATACAGTAGGAGTCTCCAGCCTTTCTCCAACGTATCCATGAAGACATATGTAGACCTATCCATCCACATAGTGATCCGTTCAAATAATATATAGTCTTAATCGACGCATCTGTAAGATTGTCAGACGTTTGCCTATTATCATCTAGGAATATGGCATTTTTATGGCTGTTTACCTAGATTATCCGATTGTGAGCTCATTTCCCAGATCACCCGATCAAATCAATAAGATTTGACGGCGCTGGCGAGTTTACCTCAAAGGCTTTTCTTGATTATTGAATGACTAATGGGATAGATGTTGAGCATCCAGTACCCCATGTTAATGCCCAAAATGGGATGGCGGATAATTTAATTAAGCGATTATAGTTAATCGTTGGGCCACTGTTATTATGATCTCAGTTTTCGGCCACTGCGTGGGGCCATGCAATTTTTCATGTTTCCGCCATGATTAGAATTCGTCCAATAGCCAATAATTAATATTCCCCATTGTAACTAGTAATTAGGTCGGAGCCTGATGTCGCCCATCTATGAACATTTGGATGTTCCATACAGGTACCAATTGTACCACCATAACGTATAAAGATGGGGCCCCAATGTCGGCTCGGTATTTATGTGGGCTACAATTCACCATCTATCATTCGATACTTAGAACCCATTACACGGGATGTATTTAATGCAAGATTGGTAGATTATCGCTTTGATGAGACGATATTCCCAGTATTGGGGGGAGATATGACAGTCATTGTTGAGGATGTTTCCAAAATTAGTTGGAAAACACTATCGTTGTCTCATCTAGATCCCCTAACAAATCACGGCAACAAGGAAGTGCAGCGAATTCTATACTTATAACAGATCACTAATGAATTGTCAGATGCATTTAACGATACTGTTAAAGTAACCAAGGCACATATACCTGCTAGTAATATACTTACAGGACTGGATGTTCAGGGAACTGGTGTACAACCAGCTAATAAATCCAAGCCGCATGTCACGAGAGGACACCCCACTACAAAGGACACAAAGCCGAGGGAAAAGAAATAGTGTACGGGAAAAGAAAAGATTAATGATGTAGTCGGTTCATCGGGGATGGAACCTCCCACAAACAGGGGATATAGTAGCTACGTATCCACATGAAGTATTACGAGACAAGCAATGCGATGCACATGTACATGAAAATCGAGAGGTCTCGATTAAGTTTATTTCTAATGGCACCACGTGAGATCGTTCAGTAGTAGTAGTCAATGAAGTATTCACTTTCGTTGTTGCGCTCACCATCGAGGATGATGATCTAGAACCACTCACTATAGACGAATGTAAATATCGTACAGATTGGCCAGAGTGGGAGGCCGTGATCAATGTAGAGCTCAGCTCATTAGCTAAACGCGAAGTGTTTGGACAAATAGTGCCTAGGAAAGATGCCATCAGGCCTATCGGTTATAAATGGGTATTCATACAAAAACATAATGAACTTGGAAATATAATAAGGTACAAGGCAAGACTAGTTCCTCGGGGCTTTTCTCAAAGACCTGGCATCGATTATGATGAAGCTTATTCTCCAGTCATGGATGCTATAACATTTTGTTACTTGATCAGTTTGTCAGTCATTGAGAATGAGCTAGACATGTGTCTTATGGATGTAGTTAATTACTGCGTATCTCTATGGAAAATTTGATATGGAGATCTAGATGAACCTATCATAAGGGTTTAAGCTTTCGGAAGTGGTGCCTATGTAATAAAACTGGATAAGTCATTGTATGGTCTGAAATAATTAGGGCTCATGTGGTACAACGGGCTAATTGAATATTTGAAGGTCGAGGGTTTTGCAAATAGCCTTGTTTGCCCATGCGTTTTTATCAAGAAAACGAATACTGGTTTTACCATCATTGCAGTTTATGTAGACGATTTAAATATCATCGGAACTCCAGGGGAGATCGTAAATGCTGCCTAAGGAATTCATAATGAAAGACCTTGGAAAGACCAAATTTTGCCTCGGTTTGCAGATCGAATATCTTGGTAGCAGCATAATCATACATCAGGCAACGTATACTGAAAGAATCATAAAACGTTTCGGTATAGATACGACACACAATGCCAAGATGCCTATGCATGTCTGTTCATTGGATATGAACAAGGATATCGATTGTCCTCCAAACAAGGGGGATAAACTCCTAGGGCCTGAGATACTATATTTAGGAGTTATCGGTGTTTTGTTATACTTAGCAGGGTGCACTCAACCCGATATCTCATTCGCAGTGATCTGTTTAGCACGTTATAGTTCTACACCTACCCAAAGGCACTGGAATGGGATCAAGCACATTCTAAGATATCTCATCGGCACAAAAGACTAGGGTCTGTTCTATCCAAAAATTGGCAAACGATAAATTATAGGATACGCCGATGTAGGATATTTGTCAGATCCACATAAAGGCCAATCACGATCGGGTTATGTGTTTTTGTATGGAGATACAGCAATTTCATAGAGATCAGTGAAGTAGATAATGGTTGCTACATCCTCGAACCACGCAGAGATTCTTGTACTTCATGAAGCTGGTAGAGAATACTTCTGGTTACGATCAATGATCAATCGCATCAACAGAAGTTGCGGTCTGAGTTCTATCCAAGATAAACCGATGACTCTTTATGAAGACAATACAGCTTGTATCATTCAAGTCAAGGGCGGATTTATTAAAGGTAATAGAACGAAACACATTTCACCCAAGTTCTTCCACATACACGAGTTGCAGAAGATGAATGAGATTGACGTTGTTCAAGCCGGTTCACAAGATAGCATAGCTGATCTATTCATGAAAGCTCTTGCACATCCTACGTTCAAGGGATTTGTACACCGAATCGACATGCGGAGTTTACCCGATTTATTATCTCAGGAAAATCAACGTCAGGGGGAGTAATCTCATCCTGACGTGGACACATGCGTTTTGTACTCTTTTTCCTGATAGTGCTATTTTTATCGTAAGAGGTTTTACTGACTAGAGGTTTTGATGAGGCAACGTATAGGCGTCCACAACCCATACGGGGCATAGGATTGTACTTTTTCCTTGCACAGCTTTTTGCCCAAGGGGTTTTACTAGGCAGAGGTTAATGAGGCAAGTTGTTCTAGTATGAAACACCCCAAGGGGGAGTGTTAAGAGTTGGGTCCAGCCCAAGGTGGGAGCCTAACTGGGTTGGGGTGTCCTATTGGACTTCTAACAAGCTCATAGGCATTTAGGGTTTATAGGGAGAGTTTAAGTAGATATAGATAACCTCATATTGGGTTATCCTTTTGTAGTACATACAGAGAGATATTGATCAATCAATAAAATATCCCTACTCTTCTCTCAATCATCTTATTCTTGATTACTAATAAGAATATCTATTATTATCCAACATAAAGATACATTGAGTTTTATGTTCTAAGGTCTACACCTTTAGATAAACCGACCTAACTGATTGGCCATCGTTATGGTGGTTAAAATTTATGGGTACTTCTTCGAAGTCTCCATATCACAGTCAAGAACTTCTCAAATTCACTATAGCTATAACTCGGTGTTATGAGGCATCATGTTTTCTCATTTTTCTCCGAAGTAGGTGCAGATACCGACATTTTGAGAAAGTTTGTTATAAATTCTTAATATTTTTCACATTCCATACTCTTCACGATCCAGTAAATTACCCACCATAGGTTCTAATGCTAATGATAAATGATATTAATTAACCATACCATGCTGTCATAGATAAAGTGCTCCTAAACCTTTCTCAATACAAACTTATGAATATGTTTGTTGCGATTTCTTGAGAAGAGCGATTACAGTACACGATGATGAGCAGCGGCATACCAACACCTCCAATGCACTCACTACTAGTACCTTTAATGTTAGGTTTTACAAAGCTACTAGAATTTCAACAAGCATGGCCATACTAATGTCGTTTGATTTGGACATGAATTGCCGATATCATTGCAATTTGGACAAAACCTCACGTTATTAACCCATATTATTGGTCCATCAGTCTCTAGAGAAAAGTAACTCACGTTACTTAACATCTTGCTCTAATAATACATCAAGTATGTCAATGTGCTAAAGGTTCACATTGAGCAAAATGCATGTTTTAGTCATGTCTATAACTATTTCACCACAAGGCCTAACATTATTTTTACACTAACATCTTATTTCCTACTGAGTTACTCAGACGGTAACTTGGTAGGACTTTGGTAAAATAAAGGCATGATATATAAAGACACTTTTGTACTTATCAAAGTCACTGATACTGTAGTCAGGTTTTATCAAATGTGCTAAGACACTTTTATCAAATTTCATTTGATAAAAATCAATTAACAACAGCTAATACAAATTCTTTACATTAACCCCATGCAGAGCATGGGTACACATAACTAGCTAGCTAGTACATATTGATTGATAGTGTATATGTCCGTTAAAAATGAAAGCAACACAAATTTCAGTCAAATAACATGGGGTTTCTGCCCAATAAACAAGAACCACGTTACATTTCAGCTACTATATACTAATCACAAATTGATGGCCGGAGTGCAACATTACTTATTCATGGACGAAAACATCCAATTGTACATAACACTTTAATATAGATTAACCAGTAGTTAACCCTTACAAGAAGTACTTCTTTGGTAAAACAACTATAGATAAAAACACATACACAAAGACATAACACACGGACATTTTATTCTTAAGGCACTACAAGCAAGTTGTCGAAAGCCTAGGTGATTAACAATTTTGCAAGTACTGGCTATTGATATCTTTCATTCATGGCACCTCTTAACACAAAAGCACCTACGACGAAGCCCTCGGCATTTCCCTGTAGGGAAACCTTCGGTATTGCAAACAGAAGCGCAATTGCTCGGACGTACACATGGTCCTTTAAACCGCTGGCTTGCAGACTCGCAAGTCCTTGCTTCCACAACCCTGATCGGTCCCATCTCTATATTTAAAAAAAAAAAAATCAAAATTTCCTGTTAGTCCCAAAAATAAAAAAAGAAACTGTTTGTAGAAAAGATAAGAAAGACTTCCAAGATCAAGCTTAAGTAATTTTATATAACCACTGAATTTATATTATGCTCAAAATGACACAACAGTGATGTCTAGAGGTTGTAGAAACATTGTGGCCTCTAACCAACACCGGTTATGTTCCATCACTCACCAACGATGAAAAACATTACGCTCGAAACATTAGGGGGAAACCGTGGTTGGAAAAGTTAAATATGGGAAGATGAGAATATACCAGTGGCCAAAAGGAGTAACACAAGGACCAGTAGAGATGAGAGTAGACGCATGTTGCACCTCATTTCTTCGAGCTTTAGAATTTGATATAGAGAAAGAGAAGGAGAAAGAGTTTGAGAGATGATAAATAGAAGCAAGAATGGGAGGGTTTATATAATGGTCTTTCAATTATCTTTCTTTTCTTTTTTTC